>CM039444.1:9890014-10490014 GCA_022388445.1 Zophobas atratus
ATTATGGGTTCAATATAAGAATTAACAAACAAAGAGAAAACAGAATAAGTCACTTGCTGTATATGGATGACATAAAAATATATGCAAGTACACAAAATCAGTTAACAAACCTATTAAATCTGACTGAACAATTTTCCGGTGATATTGGTATGTCCTTTGGTATTGAGAAATGTAAGACCCAAGCAATCAGAAAAGGCGTGTTTCACCAAGTACCACATATAACACAGAATAAGGAAATAATTGAAGCCCAAGAACGAAACGATACATACAAATATCTGGGTTTCTGTCAATCCTCCCACATCAATCATACCAAAACGAAAACACAGTTGAAAGATCAATACGTAGCGAGATTAAAATTAATATTGAAGACACAGTTAAATGGAAAAAATTTAATGAAAGCAGTAAATACATTCTGCGTTCCACTGCTAACATATTCTTTTGGAGTCATTAAATGGTCCAAAACTGATCTTGAAAATTTAAACATCGCAACAAGGAAAATCTTCACACAGTATAGAAGGCATCACCCAAAATCGTCGATTGAAAGATTCTCATTACCAAGACAGAATGGAGGAAGGGGTTTCCAGAACTTAGAAAACTTATATCAGAGACAAATTTCAGATTTGAAGAAGTATTTCTTGAAACGAGCGGAAAGAAATGAAATGTTTCACACCATCACAAGAGCAGATTTGAACCACACACCTTTAAATCTGTCGAACACCGAAGAAATCCACACCCCCCACACAATAGATAAAATAATAAGTGGGCTAAAACAAAAACAACTACATGGAAAATTCTACAAAGACTTAGAAGAAAATCATGTCAATAAGAAGATGTCATTGATTTGGTTAAAAAAATCAAGTTTGTATGCCGAAACAGAAGGATTTGTGTTTGCTATTCAAGACCAAGTAATCAATACCAAGAATTATAGAAAATACATCATCAAAGATCCGAACATAAAAAACGACTGCTGTCGCCTATGCAAAGCAAAACCTGAAACGATCCAGCACATAATCTCTTCTTGCAGCATCCTAGCACAAACTGATTACAAAGCTAGACATGACAACGCAGCCAAAATCATTCACAAAGAATTAGCAACACTTATGAACTTAATCGAAGATACGACACCCTATTACACTTACATTCCGTCTCCATTCCTTGAAAATAACAAATACAAATTATACTGGGATCGCACAATACTTACAGACTTAAACATTACAGCTAACAGACCAGACATCATACTTATCAAAAAACACACGAACGAAGCCATTCTTATTGACATTGCTATTCCTAACACAAACAACATTATTCAAACATACGACACCAAGATTTCAAAATATCTACAATTATCGATAGAAATGAAATCCATGTTGAATCTTAAAAAAATTTCAATTCTACCCCTAATTATCTCTAATGTAGGTGTAGTTCCAAATAGCTTAGTTGAGAATTTAAAGTCTTTGCATTTGAATGATTCAATAATTGTCAAAATTCAAAAAGCTGTTTTGTTAGGAACATGTCATATTGTTCGTAAGTTTCTTGAACAGTCTGATCATGTCAGTCAGATTAGATTAGCACCAGTAGGTCAGAGTAGTGTAGGTCACTTTTCATGTGATGCGCGGATAAATGGTCGGTAGTTACGCTGGACTTTTGGGGATGGGGTGAGATTAGAGAATAATAGCAGACTAATTTGTATGCTGTAATTCTAGAATCTCGAAAGTTGTTCTGTTAATCTAATCAATGCATATCATTACTTGGTCTTAGTACCCGTAATGATAGAAGTCTTGCCTGAATGCCGGTCATTTCCGGGTCAGTGGTGGGTCTTAATAATAACAGATAATAATACGATTAAACGCCGTAACTAGAGTTAGTGATGACTAATGTAAATTCTGCGTTCTGAATGTTGATAAACACATGTGCTTGTTCGAGATAACATGACCTGAGAATAAAATATTGAAGCATTTACGTTAAAGATAAGATATCTACTTGATAAATTAGATTTTGTGTCGACGGAATCAGATCAGGAATGAAAGTGAAGCAATAAAAGAACTTACATTTATTATTAATTCACTAGTGTATAAATGAATCACTACCGTCTGTTTCTATGTAGCCCGCACTTTCACACACGCTTTCTCTCCGCTTGCAAATATCAACTGCTGTCAAGGACGCAGTCCCCGAATTGCCGGGAATTACACAACTTTACGCGGCGGCAGGCGATGAAAACACGATCACACACGATGTTTTACTCACCTAAAATAATTTGACTGCGCGCTAGAAATGACAGTAATTGTCTCTATTTAATGTATGAATGTTGTCTTTTGTTCGTTGCAAGTACTACGTGTCCATTTCGTATTGAGCGACACACACCGAAGCTAAATACGAACCAAATCGTTGCGTCGAGTAGATAAGATTACGAATTGGCTCGTGTTTACGTGTTGCACCACATACACATATCGTCTGGCGAACCATGATGAACTCTATACAGTGCATCAAAGACTGACGATTCGCAATTTCTTTCTCTGTTCCTTTCTCAATTAAACGGCAGACAAAATTTTCTTGTAAAAATACAAGTAGTTTTATACATGTAGATTTTTCACCATTTTCGAAACTTAACGAAATACGTTTTCTTCCGAGGTCGTTTCTTTAATGACTCCGAACATTTTTCCAGAATCGACCGTTGAAATATCGAAGTTTTAGAAATTTTTGGAAGCTCATATTTACTACTTTTTCCGTTGATCGTTTATTAATGAGGAGATTAATGCATGACTTACGTACAAAAATCGTTTATTAAGGGGAACGCTAGACGAGAGACAAGTTTGAATTGGGCGCCAATTGTTGCCTTAAACGCAACCAGCAATTCTTCTCTAAATGTACCTGACGCGCTGGGATAGACGACTACCTTCAGCACAGAATAATCATTTCTGGTATTTTTTTTGACATATTAATTTTAATATTCGAGATAATTATTATATTATTCAAACACAATTTAGACACTGTAGAGCAAACAAGGCTTATCAAGCCCGTCTATTACTTTATTCGCCTAATAAATGTATTATTAATACCGTTTTCTTGTTATTTAGATAAAGGAACAAATTAAATGCACAGTTCTATTTTTAAACGCTCTGTATTTTTGCTCGGTAAAAATGATAAATGCTAAGTTATATAATAAATGCTCAATTAAAAAATATATTCTCAGTAAAAATAATAGCTGCTTAGTTAAATTAATAACTGTTGGGTTAAATAAGGAATGCTTAGTAAGAACCCTACGTGCTAAGTATAAAAATTTGTCGAAAGTTATTTCGACAGAACTTCCCTCGCCCGTCAAGTGCAGCACAACAAATAATACTCCCGCAGAAGGCGCAAATTGAAAAATGAAATATACTTAAAATAGACAACGAATCTGAAAAATCGAAAAATCAAAAACTTTAAAAATCGAAAAATCAAAACACGCAAAAATCGAAACATTAAAAAACTGAATATTAAAATATCCGAAAATTGAAAATCCAGAAATTGAAAAGTTCTCAGTATTCAAATCCTGAAAAAACGAGTATTGAAAACTTGAAAAATTGGAAAATCCAAGCATCAAAAAATAGTAAAATCGAAAAATGTAAAATTTAAAAAATCCAAAAATTGAGAAATAAAAGAAAAGAAAAATTAAAAATTTAAAAATTAGAAAAACTGAAAAATTAAAATATCGAAAAATTGAAGAATTGGGAAATCGAAACACCAAAAAAATCAAAAAAACAAAAATCGAAACATCGGAATGTTCAAAAACTGAAACATCGAGAAATCAAAACATCAACAGTAGAGGAGTCAAAAAATCAAAAAATTTAGAAATCAAATTAGACCAAAATTGAAAAATCGAAAAGTTAATAATTGAAAAATTGAAACATTTTAAATGAAAAAAAATCGGTAAACCGAAAAATTGAAAAATCTAAAAATCGAGAAACTGAACAATCTAAAAATTAAACAATTTAAAAATCGAAGAATTGGAAAACCAAAAAATCTAAACCGAGAACTTGAAAAATCGACAAATCAAAACATCAAGGAAAACAAAAAAATTAACGGAAAATCTATCGAAAAATTGAAAAACCGAGAAATCGAAACATCAAAAAATGGAAAAATTGAATAACCGAAACATTGCAAAATCCCAGAACTTAAATACTGAAAAACTGAAAAATGGAAGGAAAATTGAAAAATCGAAAAAGTGAAAAAATTCAAAACTGAAATCTTGAAAAATTGAAAAATCACAATTGAAGAAAGAATTGAAAAATCGAGAAATAGAGAAATGGGAAAAGCAAAAAATCAGTTAATCGAAAAATCGAAAAATCAAAAACTTTAAAAATCGAAAAATCAAAACACGCAAAAATCGAAACATTAAAAAACTGAATATTAAAATATCCGAAAATTGAAAATCCAGAAATTGAAAAGTTCTCAGTATTCAAATCCTGAAGAAACGAGTATTGAAAACTTGAAAAATTGGAAAATCCAAGCATCAAAAAATAGTAAAATCGAAAAATGTAAAATTTAAAAAATCCAAAAATTGAGAAATAAAAGAAAAGAAAAATTAAAAATTTAAAAATTCGAAAAATTGAAAAATTAAAATATCGAAAAATTGAAGAATTGGTAAATCGAAACACCAAAACAATAAAAAAATAAAAATCTAAAATGCAAAAATCAAAAAACTGAGCACTCGAAAAGCCAAAAAGTCGAAAAATCGAAACATCGGAATGTTCAAAACTGAAACATCGAGAAATCAAAACATCAACAGTAGAGGAGTAAAAAAATCAAAAATTTAGAAATCAAATTAGACCAAAATTGAAAAATCGAAAAGTTAATAATTGAAAAATTGAAACATTTTAAATGAAAAAAAATCGGTAATCCGACAAATTGAAAAATCTAAAAATCGAGAAATTGAGCAATCTAAAAATTAAACAATTTAAAAATCGAAGAATTGGAAAACCAAAAAATCTAAACCGAGAACTTGAAAAATCGACAAATCAAAACATCAAGGAAAACAAAAAAATTAACGGAAAATCTATCGAAAAATTGAAAAACCGAGAAATCGAAACATCAAAAAATGGAAAAATTGAGTAACCGAAACATTGCAAAATCCCAGAACTTAAATACTGAAAAACTGAAAGATGGAAGGAAAATTGAAAAATTGAAAAAGTGAAAAAATTCAAAACTGAAATCTTGAAAAAGAAGAAAGAAATCGAAAAATTTAGAAACGTCAAAAATTGAAAACTGAAAAATAAAAAAAATTAAAAATCGTAAAACTGAAACATCGGAAAATTGAGAAATCGAAAAATGAAGAAATTCGAGAAATCGAAGAATCGATAAATTGAAAAATCAAAAAAATCAAAACATTGAAATCCCAGTAAGTTGATAAATAGGAAAATTTTAAAAATCCAAGAATTGAACAACAAAAAAAATCTAAGCCTGAAAACTCAGAAAATCGAATGATCGAGAACTCAAAACATTAAAGAAAACAAAAAATCTACAATTTAAAAATTCGAAAAATTGAAAAATCATGGAACTGAAAAATCGAAAAGTCGAGATAGTGAGAAATCTAAAAACCAAAAACATTTAAAAACCGAGAAAACACAATATCAAAAATTGAAAAAACGAAATATTGCAAAATTCCAAAGCTGAAATATTGCAAAACCTAAAAATGGAAAGAAAATGAAAGAATCGAAACAGTGAAAAAATCTCAAACTGAAACGTTGAAAAATTGAGAAATGGAGAAATGGGAAAATCAAAAAAATCGGTCTAAAGAGTTTAGACAGTACTTCCCTCGCTATCGGAAACGTGACGACTGCATGCCTATTATGTTTTTTTTTCACATTAGATTTCAAAGCATTTGGTTTTGTAGTTCCTGATTAAATCAATAAAATAAATTTGCGCATTCATTAAATTTTTTGAGTCACCCTGTATATCCGAATCCAAAAAATATGAATGGAATGATAAATTACAAGAAGAGACTCACCATATTTTGTACATTTTAAATAGGATTATTCGGCAAACTTCTGAGCTGACGTCATTAATTTTTTGGAGGGGATAAGCAAATATATTTTGACTAAAAATTTATTATGCTCTTTATAACCTTAAAACATTTGCAAGATTTCAAAGCATTGGGTTCTGTAGTTCCTGATTAAATCAATAAAATAAATTTACGCATTCATTAATTTTTGGGGTCATCCAACATGAATGGAATGATAAATCACAAGAAGAGACTCATCATATTTTATGCATTTTAGATAGGATTTATTCAGCAAAATTTTGGGGTGGCGTCATCCATTTTTTAGGAGGGATGAGCAAATATATTTTGATCAAAAATTTACCATGCTTATGATAAATTTAAAACATTTCCAAGATTTCAAAGCATTCGGTTTTGTAACTCCTGATTAAATTAATAAAATAAATTTGCGATTTGATTTAAGAAGAAAGAGGAACCTGTCTTTGCGAGAGATTTTTTTAAAATAAATAAAATTTGTTTCTATTTTTTTATGTACTTAAATAATTTATTAGGAGTACATTTTTCATCACCAAGACTTGCATATTTTTATTATAAATATATTTTGAAAATGATCTCTCGGCAAATGAAAACATATACGAGCACTTTTTTCGAGTAAACAATGAAGGGAGAAGTTACTGGGCTTGGGGTTTTTTAAAACACCTCCTTTCTGGGATAAGTAGTAGATACACTTTTAGCTACTTATACTTGTTAAACAAAAGCTGTATTTTATATATTTTTTATTATTATTATAAATATGTTTATTAGTTTTATTAATTAACAAAGGAAAATATATATTAACAATGATATTACAATGAATTTTTAGTAATCATGTGTATTGAATCCAGAATCCTGAGTGCAGTAAAAATATTATAGTTCCCCAGTTTTAATTCGGTTTTATGATAGTACCTCATTGCGTAAAAGTTAATTTCCTTAACAATAGATTACTACGGCCGGTCCTGGCGGCTTGTTATAAAACTGAGTTCCTTGCCATAAATTAGAAAAATCAGCCGACAACGCTAACAATCAGCTGATGGTAGAGCAGGCGATAAGGGTTTTACCTGGAAAGTCGCTTCCGTAAATTTTAGTGGCGCTCCTATCGGCAAAGTACTGAACTAACTGCTCAAATTCTGTCGAATTGATACCCATTTTTTTCAATAATTGTTAGTTTTTGTTAAAAACTCTGCTAACCAATAGATCATTAATTTTCCTCTGATATTCCTGTTAAAATTATTCGACGTATTTTGCATTAATTTGTGGTATATTTTGATTTTAATAAACACATTATTATTTAAACAAATTGTACCACTAACAAACATTTAATGACTCTGCGCCCTGTAAAAAGTGATGTTTTATCCATGTGCAAATTTTCAAGCGATTCTATGATGATTATGACTCAAAAAACTTGAAAAGAAAACATACAATGGTGCTTTTTTTACGATATTTCTCAGCCATATTTTTTTAATTGATTCAACTGGTCTCTGCGCTCTAGAATATGTAAAAAGCTGCAGTTTGATGTATGATACATCTATATTAATATCATTTTTTCTTAAAAAAGGGCTATTAATGCATTATTTTAGACAACCAAATATACACCTTGATACATAAAGCGCACTGGCAACCTTGACATTATCTGGATTTTTGAACATTTTTCTTCATCTTATATCTTCCTCTCATTCCTCACGATTTGTCCAGCATTTACTTTTATCTCGTTCACTCCCTTTTTTGATATGTACCCTATGATCCAAAGAAACTGTTTAGTAAGCTGTGAAATTTGTTTTTAAAATAATCATGTTGGTATTCCAGCTATTTGATAGTTACTTGACCGTTACTGTCAAACCGAACAAGAAACCCGTTGGTGTTGCCAACATATTTTTTTAACATTAAATTTCAATGGTTGCTAGACGACTTTTTCGAGCTTTTTTTTCTCCTTTTTTTTTTCTAAAAATAATTCTTTATTTTGTCCGCTTCAACTTCAGTTTTTTCTTTTCGTATATTTTTTCTTCCTTTTCATTCCTCTTTTCTTTTTTCAAACTCAACGGTTTTCTGAGTAAGGTTGTAAGATAGAGTTTGCAGTAATCCAGCTTGATATAGTTGTTTATATAGCCTAGAGCTGTCTGCAACAACAGCTAACGAATTATGATTGAATGTGAAATATTGGTTTACGCTATTTTAAGGTACTTGCGTTTGTCTTATCCTTGAAGGTTGCTTATCGGAGCTACTTAAATTCTGACGGCAATAGCACAATTATGCATGTATTGTAATGGCATTGTTCTGATAAACAGATAAAGGGTTTAAAACAAAAACAAATTTTTATTTTTTCAACTTTGATAACCAGGGTTGACAACAAGAAGTTTATTGACAAGTGTATGCTTTTTTTTAATAAGGTCAGCAGCCTTTTCCGCTACCATGACAGTGGGTGCATTCAAGTGTCCAGAAATCGACGATGGGAAAATCGAGCGTCAACAACCCTCAAATTTCCAATTCCATGCACTTGTAAAGTGTCACCAACACATACTTTCCATTGTTTGGTCCCATCGCTGCTGTTCCACAAGGGTGGTCAGTAGGGCCGGCTAAGTTACGAATTAAACATTCCAAGTATTCTCTAGAACCGTTTTAAATTTAGTGCAAATAGGAACTTCCAGTAAGGTCGCATTAATTTTCTTGAAAGCGTCGGTTTTTAAGAGCTTCTGGACGTACTCCACGCCTTCAATCAAAGTTTCTACGTCCTCCCGTTCAGCCAACATGTTAATATCGATGTTTGGAAAATCAGTCGGACTGTTTGAATTTAAGAAAATTCGTCCTCTAGATTTCTCGTGAAGCAGTACTATGTAGAAAAAAATGTCTCTTTGTGGATCTGTCGTGTCGATTAACTTGTGTTGATGTTGTTGTTGTGGTTGAATTCTCGCTGGAAAATAGACGTGTCGACGTGAGGGGGCACTGAAAACAAAATTTCTATTGTAGGTGCTTTGTTGGAATCGTTTTTTGTTTGTATGTAACCAACGCCCTCCACATTTGACCCTTTGGTTAATGTACCAAAACCATTCAAATATTGTTGGATCAATTCATTCATATCGATTTTGGGTGCTGTGTAGGTTGAGCGAACCGTCAAGACAAGAACTGGATGCTCTATTAGGTTTTTCCCAACTGGTAGATCTGCGACTAATGGAATCTTCAGTTTGCTTAACTCATTTTTTGGTCCAACTCCCGACAACATCAACAACTGTGGTGTGTTTATAGCACCCGCAGAAACAATAACTTCTTTCGTAGCTCGTACGTGGAATTTTTTGTTTCTTGTGACGAATTCTACACCTTTTGCTTGTTTTGATTGTGGATCAATGACGACTTTGGTCACTAGTGTCTTAGTTAGAATCTTGAGGTTAGTGCGCTGCCGACTGTTATCCAGAAATGCGGTTGCAAGACTTTGTCGCTTTCCATGTTTGATATTAGACTGTAGGTGTGATGCTCCAATTTGGTTTTTGCCGTTGTACTCCACAATGGGTTGTTTGAGTTCTAAACTGCATTAACAAAAGTTTGAAACAATGGTGAATCTGGCTGCGGGTTTTCAACATTCCAGAGACCACCTTTTCCGTGGTAGTTTTCGTCGCCATGGACTTGGGAGTTTTCAGATTTTTTGAAATATGGTAGAACGTTTTCCAGGACCATCCGTGATTTCCTAGTTGAGCCCAATTATCGTAGTCTTTGCAGTTGCCTCTGGAGTACATTAGAGTATTAATCGAGCTGCTACCACCTAGTAGCTTCCCACGAGGAACGATACATTGCCTGTTATTCATCCCTGTAATAGTTGGTCAGAGTTGATAGCGTTATCAACCAAAAACCTACCCAAGCAAGAGTGTTTTTGCGGTATGGAGTAGTAACCCCAATTTTTCTCGCTGAATTGATTGTATAACCACAATGCAGGTATTTGGTTGAAATCATCTTCTTCACCTCCAGCTTCCAATAGTAAGATGGAAATCGTCAATTTCTGATAGTCGTGTGGCTAGGACGCTTCCTGCTGATCCTGCTCCGACTATTACGAAATCGAATTCGCCATATTCTGAAAAACAAACAGAATTAATTGCATTTCTTGAATTTGCTTACCTTCGTGTTTTCAGATTCGACCCCCTGTTTGAATTCGTTGTTACTCGTGGGTAATTTATACTCCAAAGCTTCTTTTGTTCCTTGATTTATTAAACGTTGGTAATATTGAGTGGTAATCGAACAACTTATTAAATTCACAGTGAGCAAATACAAAGACGTAGCAAGTAAGAAATTCATTTGATTTTTGTTTTAAACGCGAAAACGTGTTGTTCAGCAATGCAATCACAACGAACTGACCGCTGTTATTTTGTCCTTCCATATATAAGGTGAGTATTTATACTGTTTTCGTAAATTCGTTATAAATACATGAGTGCATAACAAAAAATTCTGCATATTTTTGCATTTCATTTCTGAACTTCCACTGTGATGCATCGATTAATACAGGACGTTCCAAAGGTCTGCCGACGGTTAAGATTACGTTTTCGCCTTGAATTATTGAAATAATTCCTTGACACAGTCTAGTGAACTTCATTTGCGGCAACAGTTTAATTTTATTTACATACAGGATGTTTTTTTAAAATTACGTACTGTGGCTAAAACAGAAATATGATATTAGGTATGAAGGATTATTTGATCAAGGGTGCTTAACTAATTGGCATTCTATTAAAAGGAAAAAAATCTATATCTAAGGATGGAGGTTTCTTGTATCATACTTGTCAGAGAGATACCGCGTATTCTATGATATTTACTATTTTCAATAAACTGTAAAAAATTTTGTACTCTAGACTCAATAACTACAAAACTGTAAGTAGCAGCTTTTAATTTTTTAACAACACAATAGATTTTTAGTTTTTCAAAATGAAATTAGGCAACCTTGTTTGTGTTCTTTTTAATAAGATCAGCAGCCTTTCCGCTACCATGACAGTGGGTGCATTCAAGTGCCCAGAAATCGACGATGGAAAATCGAAGCGTCAACAACCCTCAAATTCCCAACTCCATGCACTTGCAACGTGTCACCAACAACAAAGTTTCCATTGTTTGGTCCCATCGCAGCTGTTCCACTGGGGTGGAAAGTAGTGCTGGTCAAGGTACGAATTAAACATTCAGGTATTTCCTTAGATTTGTTTTAAAGTTAGTGCAAATGGAACTTCCACTAAGTCGCATTAATTTTCTTGAAAGCGTCGGTTTTTAAGAGCTTCTGGACATATCCACCCCTTCAATCAAAGTTTCCACGTCTTCCTGTTCAGCGAACATGTTCAAATCGATGTTTGGAAAATCAATCGGACTGCTTGAATTTAAGAAAACTCGTCCTCTAGATTTCTCGTGAAGCAATATCGGTAGAAAAATATGTCTTTTTGTGGATCGATCTTATCGAGTAAGTTGCTGGTGATGTCTTTGTTGTAGTTGAATTCTCGCTGGTACATAGAAGTGTCGATGTGAGGGGGGGCTGCAAACAAAATTTCTATTGTAGGTACTTCGTTGGAAGTCTTTTTGGTTTGTATGAAAACAACGCCTTCACATCTGCTCCTTTGTTAACGTACCAAAACCATTCAGATATTGTTGGATCAATTTGTTAGTGCCGATTTTGGGTGCGTGTAGTCTGAACGAACCGTCAAGGGAAGAAGTGGATGTTCTATAAGATTTTTCCCAACTGGTAGATCTGCGATCAATGGAATCTCCAGTTTGCGCAAGTCATCTTTTGGTCCAACCCCTGACAACATCAACAGCTGTGGTGTGTTTATAGCACCCGCAGAAACAATAACTTCTTTCGTAGCTCTTACGTGGAATTTTTTATTTCTTGTAACGAATTCTACACCTTTTGCTTTTTTTGACTGTGGATCAATAACGACTTTGGTCACTAGTGTCTTAGTAAGAATTTTAAGGTTACTACGCTGCCGACTGTTATCTAGAAATGAGGTTGCAAGACTTTGTCTTTTCCCATGTTTGATATTAGATTGCATATGTGATGCTCCAATTTGGTTTTTGCCATTGTAGTCTACGATTGGTTGTTTGAGTTCTACATTGCCATTAACGAAATCTCGAAACAATGGTGAATCTGGTCCCGGGTACTCAACATTCCAGAAACCACCTTTGCCGTGGTAGTTTTCGTCACCGTGTATTTGGGAGTTTTCGGATTTTATGAAGTAGGGTAGAACGTCTTTGCAGGACCATCCTCGGATTCCTAGTTGAGACCATCTATCGTAGTCTTTGCAGTTCCCTCTGGAGTACATCATAGCATTGATGGAGCTACTACCACCTAGTAGTTTTCCTCGAGGAACGTTACATTGCCTATTATTCATCCCTAGAACAGTGGGTCAGATTGGTAGCGTTAGTAAAGAGAAACTTACCCAAGCAAGAGTGCTTTTGTGGTATGGTGTAGTAACCCCAGTTTTTCTCGCTAAAATGATTGTACAACAATAGTTCTGGTATTTTGTTAAAATCATCTTCTTCACCTCCAGCTTCCAACAACAAAATCGTGAAATCATTAATTTCTGATAGTCGTGTGGATAGAACACTTCCTGCTGATCCTGCTCCGACTATTACGAAATCGAATTCGCCATATTCTGGAAAAACGAACAGAATTAATTGCATTTCTTGAATTTGTTTACCTTGGATGTTTTCAGATTCGATCCCCTGTTTGAATTCGTTGTTATTCGTGGGTAATTTATACCCCAAGGCCTCAGTTGTTTGTTGATTTATTAAACGTTGGTAATACTGAGTGGTAATAGAACAACTTATTAGGTTCACAGTTAGTAAGTACAGTGATGTAAATAAGTAAAAAATTATTTGATTTTAGGTTTAAGGTGAAAACGTGGTTTATGTATTCGGACTGAACTGACGACTGTTATTTTGTCCATTCATGTGACACTGATTTTATAGTTTTTTTTTATGATGTTTTTGTCAATGGGTACGTATAATAAAAATACTGCATAATTTTTACATCGTGTTATGGGAGTTTCACTGTAAATTTTTGAATAATCCATAATGTTCCAAAGATCTGCCGCGAAAGATAAAATTTCCCCGTAGTTTTAAAAAACTACAGGAGATTTGTTTGAAAATGCTTACAAAATTTAAATCGTATTTTTTTTTTTGTAAAAAGGCAAACGTCAGTAGAATTATAGGTTTCAACAAAATTTGCATTTTTAATGAATATTAGAAAATTGTGCGGGCACTCCATTAAAAAAACAATAATATAGTGATAATAAAAGTACTTAGCACAACAGTTTGTTAGGTTTTCAATTTTATTAATAAGTTTGTGGGAAAGTTTCAATAACAGATTTATTTAAAGATATTTGTGCTCCTTTTTAATAAGATCAGCAGCTTTCTCCGCTACCATGACTGTGGGTGCGTTCAAGTGCCCAGAAATCGACGATGGGAAAATCGACGCGTCAACAACCCTCAAATTTCCAACTCCATGTACTTGCAAAGTGTCACCAACAACAAAATTTCCATTGTTTGGTCCCATCGCTGCTGTTCCACAGGGTGGGAGCCACTAATGGCTAAGTTACGAATTAAACATTCCATGTATTCTTTAGAACTGATTTTAAAATTAGTGCAAACAGGAACTTCCAGTAAGGTTTGCATTAATTTTTCTGAAAGCATGGGTTTTTATGAGCTTCTGGACGTACTTCACACCTTCAATCATAGTGTCTACGTCCTCCTGTTCAGACAACATGTTAAAATCGATGTTTGGAAAATCAATCGGACTGCCTGAATTTAAGAAAATTCGTCCCCTAGATTTCTCGTGAAGTAGTACTATGTAGAAAAATATGTCTCTTTGTGGATCGATCGTGCCGAGTAAGCCGTCGATAATGTCTTTGTTGTAGTTGAATTCTCGCTGGAAAATAGAACTGTCGATGTGAGGGGGCGCTGAAACCAAAATTTCTATTGTAGGTACTTCGCTGGAATCGTTTTTTGTTTGTATGTAGCCAACGCCCCCCATATTTGCTCCTTTAGTTAACGCACCAAAACCGTTCAAATATTGTTGGATCAATTCATTAATACAGATTTTGGGTGCCGTGTAGTCTGAACGAACCATCAAGGTAAGAATTAGATGCTCTATAAGGTTTTTCCCAACTGGTAAATCTGCGACTACTGGAATCTTCAATTTGCTTAACTCATCTTTCGGTCCAACTCCCGACAACATCAACAACTGTGGTGTGTTTATAGCACCCGCAGAAACAATAACTTCTTTCGTAGCTCGTACGTGGAATTTTTTGTTTCTTGTGACGAATTCAACACCTTTTGCTTTTTTTGATTGTGGATCAATGACGACTTTGGTCACTAGTGTCTTAGGGGCCAATTCCAAGTTGGTGGCGCAAGTCACTGGTGCAGCGCAACTTTATAATGCTAACTTGGGTATCAAATGCTGGTTGCTAGGGGTGACGGAATCAACAAACGCAGTTTTGTCGAGTTTTCCATTGAAATTTGCACCATGGAGTTGCGGCACCTCTAGTAGGCAGTGCAAGTTGGCGCAATTTATCTCGAAAAATTGCGTTTGTTTATTCCGTCACCCCTAGCAACCAGGCTTTGATACCCAAATTAGCATTATAAAGTTGCGCTGCACCAGTGACTTGCGCCACCAACTTGGAATTGGCCCCTTAGTTAGAACCTTCAGGTTTCTGCGATGCCGACTATTGTCTAGAAATGCGGTTGCAAGACTTTGTCGCCTTCCATGTTTGATATTGGACTGTATGTGTGACGTTCCAATTTGATTTTTGCCATTGTACTCCACAATGGGTTGTTTGAGTTCTAAACTACCATTAACGAAATTTTGATACAGTGGTGAATCTGGCAGCGGGTACTCAACGTTCCAGAAACCCCCTTTGCCGTGGTAGTTTTCGTCACCATGTATCTGGGTGTTTTCGGATTTTTTGAAGTAGGGTAGAACGTCTTTGCAGGACCACCCTCGGTTTCCTATTTGATACCATTGATCGAAGTCCTTGCAGTTGCCTCTAGAGTACATCATACCGTTGATCGAGCTGGTACCACCTAATAGTTTTCCTCGAGGAACAGCACATTGTCTGTTATTCATCCCTGTAATAGTGTGTCAAGGTGGTAGCGTTATCAACAAAAAACCTACCCAAGCAAAAGTGTTTTTGTGGAATGGAGTAGTAACCCCAATTTTTCTCACTAAATTGATTGTACGCCCAAAATGCAGGTATTTGATTGAAGTCATCTTCTTCACCTCCAGCTTCCAACAGTAAGATGGTGAAATTGCCAATTTCTGATAGTCGTGTGGCTAGGACGCTTCCTGCTGATCCTGCCCCGACTATTACGAAATCGAATTCACCATATTCTGAAAAAGCAAACAGAATTAATTGCATTTCTTGGATTTGTTTACCTTCGGTGTTTTCACATTCGACTCCCTGTTTGAATTCGTTGTTACTGTTGGGTAATTTATACTCCAACGCTTCTTTTGTTCGTTGATTTATTAAACGTTGGTAATATTGAGTGGTAATAGAACAGCTTATTAGGTTCACAGTGAACAAATACCATGACGTAGTAAGTAGGAAATTCATTTGATTTTGTTTTAACGCGAAAACGTGTTCTTCAACAATAGAATTATAACGAACTGACCGCTGCTGTTTTGTCCTTCCATATATAAGGTAAGAATTTATACTTGTATTCGTAAATTCCTCAGAACTAAATGAGTTGACATAACAAGAAAAACTGCATATTTTTGCATCTCATTTCTGAACTTCCACTGTAATTTATCGATTAATACAGGATGTTCCAAATGTCTAGCGGCGTTTAAGATTACTTTTTCGACATGAATTATTGAAGTCATTCCTTAACACAGTCTAGTGAACCTCATTTGTGGCAACAGTTTAATTTTGTTCAACATAGAGGATGTTTTATTTGAAAATTGCGTACGGTAGAAATATGGGATACCAAGATTATTTTATCACGAGTGTTTAATCAATTTAAAAATTATTCACTCAACCATATTTAAAGATGGAGTTTCTTCTTTCATATTTTCCAGATGCGACACCCCGTATTCTATAACTTTTTAGTGCTTATAAACATATAAACCATAAGTGGGCTCTAAGTATTTGACTCTATTCTCATAATTGTGAAATTTTCCGCCACACTAGTTACACCTTGTGGTGACCGAATTGAAATAATTTGAATTTGAAAGAAAGAATTCAATCAAAAAAATCGTTAAACCGAGGCAACCAAATATACACGGTAACGCTTGCAGGATAGTTGGACAGTTAGTAGCGCTAAGTAGCGCTAGGGGGATTTTAGTTAGAGGGTTGGTTGGTTGGTAGATAGAAGGCGGCATGTCTAAAGCGTGAGTCATTAGGAAACCTTTGTTTAACGACAATCAATCGTAACGACGACGACGCCACAGTTGCGGCTTTTAATCTAAAAACATGCGATCTTTCAGCGCGAAACACGTGCTGTAAATTTGTTTTATTGTTTGTAAATTTACCAATCAAGTTAGTTTTTCTTAATCGTCAGCTAGTGCTAACACAATTTAACAATTAGGATTATTTAAATAAACCACTTACTAGAAGATTTCATGAAATTCATTTAGTCAGGAAAACACCTTTGTTGTTTAATTATGAATAGGTTTCTGGATGCATATACGTAAGTGTTACATTATAACACTTCTTAATTCTTCACACAAGATTGCTAATAGTTCATTTACGGCATTTAAACAAAATTCATTATACTGCGAACTGAAGGGGGGTTAAAATAATTTCTTCCCTTAGCTGGTGATCATCGTTATTATCGTCGTTATCATGATCACATCACTGGGGCATCTCCATACCACGTTAAAGATTGATTACATCATCGAGGCTTGTCCTCGCAACGCTAAAGATTGATTACATCATCGAGGCTTGTCCTCACAACGCTACATCATCGAGGTGTTCTCTCTCAACGATAAAACTACATCACCGAGACGCTTTTTCTTCGCAGCGATGACTGGATATTTTTGTGTCTGTTTATAGTGTGTTTTGTTGGGGTAACCAGTTCCCGGTATTCTAAACTCTCAAAGTAAATTGTTTTTTTGGAAGTAACCAAAAACTTAGATCATGAATTGTTGATAAAGTGTGGCAAATATTAATCTCATGTAAATTTTGTTAACTTTGCGATTTTTCACCTCATGCAATATTTCTTAAATCTCGCAATTTTAAGCTCAGTAATTTTACTTTGTTGTATAATTTTAATTGAACGTAAATTTCATGCTCTGCAGTTTTAACCTCACATAATAATTTTATTTGCACAAGTTTGTTTCACAACAGATCTTTTGTTTTTATGAATCTTTGCTAAGTTTGTTTTGTAAATATTTTATTGATGAATGTTTCCATCGTATAAATTATTTGGTGTCCAATTTTAATCTCACATAAGAATTATTAGTTGTTTAAAATGTCACAAGATTGTATGGCGAATTTAAATGTTGTTTATTGCTTTTTTAAAACTTTAACACTTGTTCAGTTGTTGTTAATATCAGAGTTATAAGAGATTGAACATTTAAAATGGAATTGAGGTTAAATAACACAGAAAACGTGGCAGAAGCGAAGTGCGATTCCTAGTCGAGCAGACGAGATCTTATCGCGTTTGGATAGATTCAGGGGCGGTTGCGATGTTGTAGTTCTCTCGATTTGGCGCAATAGTCGAGATCTAACTGCGGATCTGCGATCGTAACGGCCTAGTTTCGCACAGCATGCTCCTCCTAGAGATGTGTAATGTGCTGTACGGGTAGGTTTGCGAATCATCGTCGTGCGGGGAGAAACAGCCCCGACCGGTAGCCCCAAACTCCGCTTGTGCTAGAACGCCCCAGGGGCACTTTTGTTGTGCTCCTGTTAACTGCGGTAACTTTAAAATCTGCGGGCACACGCCCGTAATAACTTGTGTATTTGCATCCAGTTACTTTAATTCAGACTTTGCTTAGTTTTATTAAATTTGTGATATTCAAATATTTGCATTGATTCCATTCGCGAGTGTCTTTTCTTTCATATTTTTAAGGTGTTTGAAATGTAATATGTCTGTGAATATAGCCCTAGGGGGTTTTTGGAGATGAAGAACGATGGCGACTTGGCCCTGCTGGGCCGCCAGAAGGGCACGTCCGAGTCACTTTCGCTCTTCGCTTCTTTTCGTCCTAAGGAAGGGTGCAATTTTAGCCCCTCCCAAATTTTGTCTATTATTTCTTGCGCTCTCGACTCACACGCAGTATATGATCACTTGTATGAAAGAACGTCATCCCGCCACTTTTCAAAAAAAAAAAAGAACAGACAACGTAGGTTCCCATTTTGTTAGACGATCACAGCCAAGGCAAAATTTTGAATCTTTGAATTTTTTTCGCGGGCCTTTCAAACTTTTTCAAGGTCAATGTAAAGGCGGGAAGTTTGGGTTATCACAACCCTATGTATACAATTTTTAATTGCGACAAAACTATAAAAACACTATGTAACTCGCTGCAGTACGCATTCCAATAAATTGTATAACAAGAGAATAGATTTTTAGTTTTTAAGATTTATTAGCAACTTTCTACAAAAACACAACAACAGATTTATTTAAAGATGTTTGTGCTTTTTTTTAATAAGGTCAGGAGCCTTTTCCGCTACCATGACAGTGCCCAGAAATCGATCTCTGATAGTCGTTGTTACTCTTGGGTAATTTATACCTCAAGGCTTCTGTTATTCCTTGCGTTAGTAAACGCTGGTAATATTGAGTGGTAATAGAACAATTTATTACATTGGCAGCGAGTAAATATAGCGACGTAGCAAGTAAGAAATTCATTTGATTTTAGTTTTAACATGCAAATGTGTGTTTCAATCAGAACAAATTGGTGTCTGTTATTTGTCCTTCCATATAACGGCGGTATTTGTAGTTTTTTTTCGCAAATTCTTTATAAATAAGTGGATACAGTGAAAAAATTGAATATTTTTGCGTCGCATTTTTAAACTTCCGTTGTAATCTATAGGGTAATAGAGGATGTTCGAAAAATTTGACGTCGGCATAAGACTACTTTTTGTCGATGAATTATTTAAAATATTCTTTGATATCTCAATTTCGGCAACAGTTTAATTTTTTTTAATCATATGGGATGTTTCATATAAAATTACATTCTTGCTTATAAATCATAAGTGTGTTCTATTTTTCTCTGTTCCCGATAACAACACAATAGATTTTTGGTTTCTACATTTTATTAGCATATTTCTGGAAAAACACAACAACAGATTTATTTAAAGATATTTGTGCTCCTTTTTAATAAGATCAGCAGCTTTCTCTGCTACCATGACAGTGGGTGCGTTCAAGTGCCCAGAAATCGACGATGGGAAAATCGATGCGTCAACAACCCTCAAATTCCCAACTCCATGCACTTCCAAAGTGTCACCAACAACAAAGTTTCCATTGTTTGGTCCCATCGCTGCTGTTCCACAGGGGTGGGAGCCACTATTGGCTAAGTTACGAATTAAACATTCCATGTATTCTTTAGAACTGATTTTAAAATTAGTGCAAATAGGAACTTCCAGTAAGGTTGCATTAATTTTTCTGAAAGCGTGGGTTTTTAAGAGCTTCTGGACGTACTTCACACCTTCAATCAAAGTGTCTACGTCCTCCTGTTCAGACAACATGTTAAAATCGATGTTTGGAAAATCAATCGGACTGCCTGAATTTAAGAAAATTCGTCCCCTAGATTTCTGGTGAAGTAGTACTATGTAGAAAAATATGTCTCTTTGTGGATCGATCGTGTCGAGTAAGCCGTCGATAATGTTTTTGTTGTAGTTGAATTGTCGCTGGAAAATAGAACTGTCGATGTGAGGGGGTATTGAAACCAAAATTTCTATTGTTGGTACTTCGCTGGAATCGTTTTTTGTTTGTATGTAGCCAACGCCCTCCACATTTGCTCCTTTAGTTAACGCACCAAAACCATTCAAATATTGTTGTATCAATTCATTAAGACCGATTTTGGGTGGCGTGTAGTCTGAACGAACCATCAAGCCAAGAATTGGATGCTCTATAAGGTTTTTCCCAACTGGTAAATCTGCGACTACTGGAATCTCCAATTTGCTTAACTCATCTTTGGGTCCAACTCCTGACAGCATCAACAGCTGTGGTGTGTTTACAGCACCCGCAGAAACAATAACTTCTTTCGTAGCTCGTACGTGGAATTTTTTGTTTCTTGTGACAAATTCAACACCGGTTGCTTTTTTTGATTGTGGATCAATGACGACTTTAGTCACTAGTGTCTTAGTTAGAACCTTAAGGTTACTGCGATGCCGACTATTGTCTAGAAATGCGGTTGCAAGACTTTGTCGCCTTCCATGTTTGATATTGGACTGTAAGTGTGATGCTCCAATTTGATTTTTGCCGTTGTACTCCACAATGGGTTGTTTGAGTTCTAAACTGCCATTAACGAAATTTTGATACAGTGGTGAATCTGGCAGCGGGTACTCAATGTTCCAGAAACCCCCTTTGCCGCGGTAGTTTTCGTCACCACTTATTTGGGAGTTTTCGGATTTTTTGAAGTACGGTAGAACGTCTTTGCAGGACCATCCTCGGTTTCCGATTTGATACCATTTATCGTAGTCCTTGCAGTTGCCTCTAGAGTACATCACGCCGTTGATCGAGCTGCTACCACCTAATAGTTTTCCTCGAGGAACAACACATTGCTGTTATTCATCCCTGTAATAGTGTGTCAGGGTGGTAGCGTTATCAACAAAAAACCTACCCAAGCAAGAGTGTTTTTGTGGTATGGAGTAGTAACCCCAATTTTTCTCACTAAATTGATTGTACAACCACAATGCAGGTATTTGATTGAAGTCATCTTCTTCACCTCCAGCTTCCAATAGTAAGATGGTGAAATCATCAATTTCTGATAGTCGTGTGGCTAGAACACTTCCTGCTGATCCTGCTCCGACTATTACGAAATCGAATTCGCCATATTCTGAAAAAGCAAACAAAACTAATCGCATTTCTTGGACTTGTTTACCTTCGGTGTTTTCAGATTCGACTCCCAGTTTAAATTCGTTGTTACTCGTGGGTAATTTATATCTCAATGCTTCTTTTGTTCGTTGATTTATTAAATGTTGGTAATATTGAGTTGTAATAGAACAGCTTATTAGGTTCACAGTGAACAAATACAATGACGTAGTAAGCAGGAAATTCATTTGATTTTTGTTTTAACGCGAAAACGTGTTCTTCAACAATACAATCGCAACGAATAAGGTGAATATTTATACTTGTATTCGTAAATTCATTATAACTAAATGAGTAGATATAACAAGAAAAACTGCATATTTTTGCATCTCATTTCTGAACTTCCACTGTAATCTATCGATTAATACAGGATGTTCCAAATGTCTAGCGGCGGTTAAGATTACGATTTCGACATGAATTATTGAAATCATTCCTTGACACAGTCTAGTGAACCTAATTTTCTGCAACAGTTTAATTTTGTTAAACATAGAGGATGTTTCATTTGAAAACTACCTACGGTAGATAAAAGAGTGTTCAACAAATTTAAAAATTCTCCATTCAGCCATATTTAAAGACCGAGGTTTCTTGTATCATATTTTCCAGATGACTCTATTCTCGATAATTGTGAAATTTTCCACCACACTGGTTACACCTTATGTATACAGTTTTCCATTGCTATAAAACTGTAAAAACTGTATGTAACTCGCTGCAGTACGTATTCCAATAAACCGTATAACAACAGAATAGATTTTTAGTTTTTTAAATTTATTAGCAACTTTCTGGGAAAACGCAACAGTTTTATTTAAAGATGTTTGTGCTCTTGTTTAATAAGGTCAGCAGCCTTTTCCGCTACCATGACAGTGGGTGCGTTCAAGTGCCCAGAAATCGACGATGGGAAAATCGAAGTGTCAATAACCCTCAAATTTCGGATTCCATGCACTTGTAGAGTGTCACTAACAACAAACTTTCCATTGTTTGGTCCCATCGCGGCTGTTCCAGATGGGTGGTAAAGAGTGCCGGCCAAGTTACGAATTAAACATTCCAAGTATTCCTTAGAACCCATTTTAAAATTAGTGCAAATGGGTACTTCCAGTAAAGTCGCATTAATTTTCTTGAAAGCGTCGGTGTTTAAGAGGTTCTGAACATACTCGACCCCTTCAATCAAAGTTTCTACGTCTTCCTGTTCAGCGAACATGTTTAAATCGATGTTTGGAAAATCAATCGGACAGCTTGACTTTAAGAAAATTTGTCCTCTAGATTTGGGGTGAAGCAGTACTATGTAGAAAAATATGTCTGTTTGTGGATTGATTTTATTGAGTAAGTTGTTGTTGATGTCTTTGTTGTAGTTGAATTCTCGCTGTAAAATAGATACGTCGATGTGAGGGGGCACTGAAAACAAAATTTCTATTGTGGGTACTTCTTTGGAATCGTTTTTGGTTCGGATGTAACCAACGCCGTCCATATTTCCCGCTTGCGTTAACGTGCCACAACCGTTCAAATATTGTTGGATTAGTTTATTAGGGCCGACTTTGGGTGCGTTGTAGTCTGAACGAACCATCAGGATAAGAGTTGGATGTTCTATAAGGTTTTTCCCAACTGGTAGATCTGTGATTAACGGAATCTCCAGTTTGCTTAACTGATCTTTTGGTCCAACTCCTGACAACATCAACAGCTGTGGAGTGTTTACAGCACCCGCAGAAAGTATAACTTCTTTCGTAGCTCGTACGTGGAATTTTTTATTTCTGGTGACGAATTCTACACCTTTTGCTTGTTTTGACTGTGAATCAATGACGACTTTGGTCACTAGTGTCTTAGTAAGAACCTTAAGGTTGCTGCGCTGCCGACTGTTATCTAGAAACGCGGTTGCAAGACTTTGTCGCTTTCCATGTTTGATATTAGACTGTCGGTGTGATGCTCCCATTTGGTTTTTGCCGTTGTAGTCTACAATCGGTTGTTTCAGTCTACACTGCCGTTAAGGAAAATTTGAAACAATGGTGAATCTGGTCCCGTGTACTCAACGTTCCAGAAGCCTCTTTTGCCGTGATAGTTTTCGTCACCACGTATTTGGCAGTTTTCGGATTTTTTGAAATACGGTAAGACATCTTTACAGGACCATCTACAATTTCCTAGTTGAGACCATTTATCGTAGTCTCTGCAGTTGCCTCTGGAGTACATCAGAGTGTTAATTGAGCTGGTACCACCAAGTAGCTTACCTCGAGGAACGCTACATTGCCTATTATTCATCCCTGCAATATTTGGTCACAATGGTAGCGTTATCAACGAAAAACTCACCCAAGCAAGACTGTTTTTGGGTGTGGAGTAGTAACCCCAATTTTTCTCGCTAAATTGATTGAACGACCACAATGCAGGTATTTGACTGAAATCATCTTCTTCGCCTCCAGCTTCCAATAGCAAGATGCTGAAATCGTCAATTTCTGATAGTCGTGTGGCTAGAACGCTTCCCGCTGATCCTGCTCCGACTATTACGAAATCAAATTCGCCATATTCTGAAAAAACAAACATAATTAATTGCATTCCTTGGATTTGCTTACCTTCGATATTGTTAGATTCGACCCCCTGTTTGAATTCGTTGTTACTCGTGGGTAATTTATACCTCAAGGCTTCAGTTATTCCTTGCTTTATTAAACGTTGGTAATATTGAGTGGTAATAGAACAATTTATTACATTGGCAGCTAGTAAATACAGCGACGTAGCAAGTAAGAAATTCATTTGATTTTAGTTTTAACGTATAAATGTGTGTCAACGCTGCAATCAGAACAAACTGGTGTCTGTTATTTGTCCTTCCATATAACGATGGTATTTGTAGTTTTTTTCGTAAATTCTTTATAAATGAGTGGACACAGTGAAAAAACTGTATATTTTTGCGTCGCATTTTTAAATTTCCACTGTAATCTATCGAGTAATAGAGGATGTTCGAAAAGTTTGACGCCGGAATAAGACTACTTTTTGTCGACGAATTATTTAAATTACGGCAACAGTTTAATTTTTCTCTGTTCCCGATAACAAACACAATAGATTTTTGGTTTCTACATTTTATTAGTAACTTTCTTGAAAAACACAACAACAGATTTATTTAAAGATGTTTGTGCTCTTTTTTAATAAGATCAGCAGCTTTTTCCGCTACCATGACTGTGGGTGCGCTTGTGTGTCCAGAAATTGACGATGGGAAAATCGAAGCGTCGACAACCCTCAAATTTCCAGTTCCATGCACTTGCAAAGTATCCCCAACAACAAAATGTCCATTGTTTGGTCCCATCGCTGCTGTTCCACAGGGTGGTAAATAGTGGCGACTAAGTTACGAAGTAAACATTCCGAGTACTCTTTAGAATTAATTTTGAAATTAGTGCAGATAGGAACTTCCAGTAAAGTTGCATTAATTTTTTTGAAAGCTTCGGTTTTCAACAGCTTCTGGATATACTCCATCCCTGCAATCAAAGTTTCCACGTCCTCCCGTCCTTCCAACATGTTTAAATCTATGTGTGGAAAATCAATCGGACTGCTTGAATTTAAGAAAATTCGTCCTCTAGATTTCTCGTGAAGTAGTACTATGTAGAAAAATATGTCTTTTTGTGGGTCGATTTTATCGATTAACTTGTTGTTGATGTCTTCGTTGTGGTTGAATTCTCGCTTGAAAATAGAAGTGTCGATGTGAGGGGGCACTGAAAACAAAATTTCTATTGTAGGTACTTCGCTGGAATCGTTTTTGGTTTGTATGTAACCAACGCCCTCCACATTTGGTCCTTTCGTTAACGTACCAAAACCATTCAAATATTGTTGGATCAATTTATTAATACCGACTTTGGGTGCAGCGTAGTCTGAACGAACCATCAAGACAAGAAGTGGATGTTCTATTAGATTTTTCCCAACTGGTAGATCTGCGATTAATGGAATCTTCAGTTTGCTTAACTCATCTTTTGGTCCAACCCCTGACAACATCAATAGCTGCGGTGTGTTTATAGCACCCGCAGAAACAATAACTTCTTTCGTAGTTCGTACGTGGAATTTTTTGTTGCTTGTGACGAATTCAACACCGGTTGCTTTTTTTGATTTTGGATCAATGACGACTTTAGTCACTAGTGTCTTAGTTAGAATCTTAAGGTTTCTGCGCTGTCGACTGTTATCGAGAAACGCAGTTGCAAGACTTTGTCTTTTTCCATGTTTGATATTAGACTGTAGGTGTGATGCTCCAAGTTCGTTTTTGCCATTATAGTCTACAATCGGTTGTTTGAGTTCTACACTGCCATTAACGAAATTTTGGTATAGTGGTGAGTCTGGTCGCGGGTACTCGACGTTCCAGAAACCCCCTTTGCCGTGGTAGTTTTTGTCACCATGGATTTGTGAGTTTTCGGATTTTTTGAAGTAGGGTAGAACGTCTTTGCAGGACCATCCTCGGTTTCCTAGTTGATACCATTTATCGTAGTCTTTGCAGTTGCCTCTGCAGTACATCATAGCGTTGATCGAGCTGCTACCACCCAGTAGTTTACCTCGAGGAACGATACATTGCCTGTTTTTCATCCCTGTAACGGTGTGTCAGAGTGGTAGCTTTAGTAACGCGAAACTTACCCAGGCAAGAGTGTTTTTGTGGGATGGTGTAGTAACCCCAGTTTTTTTCACTAAATTGATTGTACAACCACAGTGCTGGTATTTGATTGAAATCATCTTCTTCACCTCCAGCTTCCAACAGCAAGATGGTGAAATCGTCAATTTCTGATAGTCGTGTGGCTAGAACGCTGCCTGCTGATCCTGATCCGACTATTACGAAATCGAATTCACCATAATCTGGAAAAGGGAACAGAATTAATTGCTTTCCTTGGATTTGTTTACCTTCGGTGTTTTCAGATTCGATTCCCTGTTTGAATTCGTTGTTAGTCGTGGGTAATTTATACTCCAAGGCATCAGTTGTTCGTTGGGTTATTAAATCTTGGTAATATTGAGTGGTAATAGAACAAATTATTAGGTTCGCAGTGAGTAAATACAGTGATATAGTAAGTAAGAAAGTCATTTGATTTTAGATTTAACGTAAAAACGTGTGGTTTGTGTAATCAGACTGAACTGACGTTTGTTACTTTTTCCTTCCATGTGACACTGATATTATCATTTTTTTTTATCAGGTTTTTGTCAATGTGTGTACATAATAATAATAAGTACTGCATATTTTTACATCGCATTATGTCAGTTCCATTGTAAATTTTTGATAATCCATAATGTGCCAAAGGTCTAGGGGCGAAAGATTACGATTTCTTCGTGAGTTATTAAAAAACTATTTGATTACTCCAAGAGACCTAATTATGGATAATTTTGTTTGAAACTTGCATAGAAAAATTGCGGTTTTTTTAGGAACGGGACACCGTATATATTGTTACAAATTCGTATTTGTTATCAAAAAGACGATATATGTTTGCATTTTTAATGAATATTACATAATTGTGAAGGCAGCACATTAAATAAACAATAAAATAGTGATAATAAAACTGCTGAGCCAACATATTTTTAGTGTTTGTGGGAACGACGCAACAACAGATTTATTTAAAGACATTTGTGCTCCTTTTTAATAAGATCAGCAGCTTTCTCCGCTACCATGACAGTGGGTGCGTTCAAGTGCCCAGAAATAGACGATGGGAAAATCGACGCGTCAACTACCCTCAAATTTCCAACTCCATGGACTTCCAAAGTGTCACCAACAACAAAGTTTCCATTGTTGGGTCCCATCGCTGCTGTTCCACAGGGGTGGTAAAGAGTGCCCGCCAAGTTGCGAATTAAACATTCCAAGTATTCCTTAGAACCTATTTTAAAATTAGCGCAAATGGGAACTTCCAATAAACTTGCATTAATTTTCTTGAAAGCCTCGGTACTTAAGAGGTTCTGGACATACTCCACCCCTTCAAACAAAGTTTCTACGTCTTCCTGTTCAGCGAACATGTTTAAATCGATGTTTGGAAAATCAATCGGACTGCTCGAATTTAAGGAAACTCGTCCTCTAGATTTCTCGTGAAGCAGTACTATGTAGAAAAATATGTCTTTTTGTGGGTCGATCCTATCGAGTAAGGAGTTGGTGACGTCTTTGTTGTAGTTCAATTGTCGCTGGTAAATAGAAGTGTCGATGTAAGGGGGCACTGTAAACAAAATTTCTATTGTAGGTACTTCGTTGGAATCGTTTTTTGTTTGTATGTAACCGACGCCCTCCACATTTCCCGCTTGTGTTAACGTACCAAAACCATTCAAATACTGTTGGATCAATTTGTTAATGCCGATTTTTGATGCCGCGTGGTCTGAGCGAACCATCAACATAAGTCGCGGATGTTCTATAAGGTTTTTCCCAACTGGTAGATCTGCGATTATAGGAATCTTCAGTTTGCTTAACTCATCTTTAGGTCCAACTCCTGATAACATCAGCAGCTGTGGTGTGTTTATAGCACCCGCAGAAACAATAACTTCTTTCGTAGCTCGTACGTGGAATTTTTTATTTCTTGTGACGAATTCTACACCTTTTGCTTGTTTTGATTGTGGATCAATGACGACTTTGGTCACTAGTGTCTTAGTTAGAATCTTCAGGTTAGTGCGCTGCCGACTGTTATCTAGGAATGCGGTTGCAAGACTTTGTCGCTTTCCATGTTTGATATTAGACTGTAGGTGTGATGCTCCAATTTGGTTTTTGCCGTTGTAGTCTACAATGGGTTGGTTGCGTTCTATGCTACCGTTAATGAAATTTTGAAATAGTGGTGAATCGGGTGCTGAGTACTCAACATTCCAGAAACCTCCTTTACCGTGGTAGTTTTTGTCACCACGTATTTGGGAGTTTTCGGATTTTTTGAAGTAGGGTAGAACGTCTTTGCTGGACCATCCTCGGTTTCCGATTTGATACCATTTATCGTAGTCCTTGCAGTTGCCTCTAGAGTACATCACGCCGTTTATCGAGCTGCTACCTCCTAATAGTTTTCCTCGAGGAACAACACATTGCTTGTTATTCATCCCTGTAATAGTGTGTCAGGCTGGTAGCGTTAGTAACGAGAAACTTACCCAGGCAAGACTGTTTTTGTGGGATGGTGTAGTAACCCCAGTTTTTCTCACTAAATTGATTGTACAACCACATTGCTGGTATTTCGCTGAAATCATCTTCTTCATTTCCAGCTTCCAACAGCAAGATTTTGAAATCGTCAATTTCTGATAGTCGTGTGGCTAGAACGCTGCCTGCTGATCCTGCTCCGACTATTACGAAATCGAATTCGCCATACTCTGAAAAAGCGAACAGAATTAATTGCATTTCTTGGATTTGTTTACCTTCAAAGTTTTCGGTTTCGACCCCCTGTTTGAATTCGTTGTTACTCGTGGGTAATTTATACCCCAAGGCTTCTGTTGTTCGTTGATTAATCAAACTTTGATAATAATTAGTAGTAATAGAACAATGTATCGGGTTTGCAGTGAGTAAATATAGCGACGTAGCAAGTAAGAAAATCATTTCATTTCATTTAACCTGCTTTGGTAACTGCAGCTGGAATGAACTGAATTCTGATTTTCTGTCCTTGTGTTAATAGCGCTATTTATCGTTCTGTTCATAGCTTTAATAAATGGTTTTGATATGATCAAAAATATTGTCATACATTAATATATCATGTTCGAATTGCCATACAGGATGTCCCAACTTTGTTTCACACACAAAAATATCTGTTCCTTTTTCAGCCACCATTGTAGTAGGTGCGTTAATATTTCCAGATATCTCTAGTGGAAAAATAGAAGCGTCAACAACCCTCAAGTTTCCAACTCCATGCACTCGCAGCTTATCATCAACAACAAACTTCTAGTTAGATTTGTACCGTGATTGTTTCCTTGGCTAGGTTTTGACTGAACTGTTTTACCGAATAGAGCAAACCTCGTTTTATCAATTTGTTGGCATTTATGGCTTGCATTTTATCCAGGATATTGTGACATTATTATTTATGACGTTCCTGAACCATGTGTGTTAATTAGAATTGGCATAATAGTAGCTACCGGAAAACTTCGCAGCCACTGTAGTGAGGAGAAATATTTGGCTTAGATTTTATTTCTGTGGTATATAAAAGTGACATTTTTTTTCAGACACGCTGTTTAGTTTCGAACCAGTGCGAAATTTTAGACCTTGACATTATCAGTTCCAGCAAGTATGTTAAGGATTGATTCCTTATCTGCACTTTTTATGTATTACAAAATTTACTACTTTGTTTTGAAGTTTTGCTTTTAGTTTCCAGCCATACTGAATAATTAGCTAGCGTTTATCGATTGAATTGCGTAAATTTCTGAGTAGAACATTTTGTAAAGAAGAGAAAAACACCAACTAGTTCTAGATATTTATTAGACAGTTTTCATTTTAACTCCGATTTGATAATATCAGCTGCCTTTTCGGCCACCATTGTCGTGGGTGCGTTAAGATTCCCAGATATTCCCAGTGGAAAAATAGACGCGTCAACAACCCTCAACTTTCCAACCCCATGCACCCGCAACTTATGATCAACAACAAACTTCCTACGATCTGGACCCATTGCCGCCGTTCCACAAGGGTGATAACCAGTTGTCCCCAAATTACGGAATAAACATTCAAAGTACTGTTTCGAATTTTTTTCAAAATTGCCACATAAAGACGCACTAAGCAACGTAGCATTGATTTTTCTGAAAGCTTCAGTTTCCAAAAGTCGAACAACATATTCCACCCCTTCGCTCAAAACATCTACATCTTCTGGTTCGTCGAACATGTTTAAATCGATACTTGGAAAGTCAATGGGACTATTTGATTGTAACTGAATTCGGCCTCTGGATTTTTCGTGGAGTAGTGTGGCGTACCATATCATATCAGTTCGTGGCTGGATTACCTGTGAATACTTTTCAGCGATCGTGGTATTGTAGTTTTGGGTTTTTTGAAACATGGTAGCGTCAGTGGCTAAGGCGCCTGTCATGTCGAGTTGGATTGAAGGTTGTCCGGTAGAATCGTTCCCAGTGTGGAAGAAACTGACTCCATCGACGTTTGATCCTTTGGTTAAAGGACCAAAGCCGTTTAAATATTGCCGAACTGACTCTTCCGTGCTGATATTAGGGGCGGTGTAGTTGGTACGCACCATCAAATTAACTACTGGGTGTTCGATAAGATTTTCACCGACTGGTAGATCTGCAACTAAGGGAATTTTCATGTCTCTTAGATGCTTTCTCGGTCCAATCCCTGATAACATTAGTATCTGAGGAGTGTTGATGGCACCTGCTGAAACTATAACTTCTTTTATGGCTCGTACTCGAAACTTTTTATTTCTAGTTACGAATTCTACTCCAGTTGCTCGTTTCGATCGTCGATCTATGGTGATTCTTGTAACTAGCGCTTTAGTTACAACTTTGAGGTTACTACGTTTCCGCGCGTTGTTCAGAAACGCGGTCCCAGAACTCTGTTTTCTTCCTCTTTTAATGTCAAATTGTACTCGACTTACACCAATCTGGCTTTTCCCGTTGTAGTCTACAATTGTTAGATTCGTTTCTAAACTACCGTTGATGAAGTTGTCGAACAACGGAAACGGTGGTAGCGAATATTCAATATTCCAAAAACCGCCTATTCCGTGATATCCTTTATCACCCTTGATTTGCGAGTTTTCGGATTTTTTGAAGTATGGAAGGACATCCTTGCAGGACCATCCACGATTTCCTAGTGCGGCCCAATTGTCGTAGTCCTTACAGTTCCCTCTGACATATAGCGCGCCGTTGATTGCACTTCCACCCCCTATTACTTTCCCTCTTGCAACCATACACTGGGAGTTGTTCATTCCTAAACAGCATTGTTTTTGTGGCGTACTGTAATAACCCCAGTTAAAATCGCTAAATTGGTGGTAGGGCCACATCGCAGGAATTTGAGTGAAGTCGGTTTCTTCGCCCCCAGCTTCTATCAAAAGAATACTAATTTTGTCAAGTTCGGATAGTCTAGTGGCTAGAATACACCCTGCTGTACCTGCTCCCACTATAACCATGTCGTATTCACCATAATCTAAAAACAGAAATTAAAATCGTTCCGAATTTATATTGTGTTTCTACCGTTTGTTTCGTTAGATTCGAAGCCCGTTCTGAATTCCTCGTTGGTTTTGGGCAACTTGTAAGTGAGCGCTTTTGCACTTTCTTGAGATATTAGTTGTTCGTAGTAGTCGGTGGTAAGTGAGGCACTTGCAACACCTAGAAAGAAACAAAAATATTTCTCAAAGGAACCAGTCATAATTTTAACGGTTTCGAGGTTCGATTAGCGGAATTGGAATTGCTTTCTTGGCTGTGTCTTGACTTTCAACTGGTTTTCCTGATATAGCAAACGTCGTTTTTATCAACATTGTGACATTTACGGACTTTACTTTTTTTATAGAATTATTTATGATGCCCCTGAATACACCTACTTATTAGAATTGGCGTACTTTCCAGTGACTAATAAAAAATTATTGTGGAAGAGATTGACAGCTGCACGAGGAATATTTAATGATAAGAATAGAGTAATATGTTATTTTTTAAATATGTTATGTAATTTTGAACCAAGGAGGAATTTTTGTCCTTAAAATTATCAGTTCCTGTAAGTGTGTCAAACATTAATTTCTTATCTGCACTTTTTGTGCATTAATAAATTTATTACATGGTCTGCGGGATTCACACCCACTTTTAAATAAAATTAATGTGAAAGCTTATATTTTTCCTCGTGTGTAAAAGTCAAATAAACGTTACTAACACGAATCGTAGGACATTAATAACCTCCGGCGACACTTAATAGTTCGGTATATTTTACGATAACAAGCTTTTCAATTCTAAAAAGAATAAACAGTGTTAAATTGTTGCTATTTTTTGTTCTATAAAATAAAAAAAAAATGGTCGAAGGTTATTTCGACAGAACTTTGAGAACGAGAGACCTATGTTTTCGTATGCGAGGGGTCATGAAATGTCGAGAAAACATAAAAGTAGCCAGTCGTCCGATGGACTTGATTATTACGGTCGGGAAGTTAAGGGAGAAAAAACGCCAGCTAGTTCCGGATATTTAATAGACAGATTACACAGTGCACCAAAAAACAAAAAACAATAATTACAATCAAAATCAAACCATTCATTTTAGTTCCGACTTGATAATATCTGCGCCTTTTTCGGCCACCATCGCCGTAGGTGCGTTAGTATTCCCAGATATCCCCAGCGGAAAAATCGACGCGTCAATAACCCTCAAATTCCCGACCCCATGCACCCGCAACTTATCATCAACAACAAACTTCCTGGGATCTGGACCCATCGCCGCCGTTCCGATAGGATGATAACCAGTACCTGCCAAGTTCCGCATTAAACATTCCATGTACTGTTTTGAATGTGTTCCAGAATCACCACATAACGAAATATCGAGCAACGTAGCATTGACTTTTTTGAAAGCTTCCGTTTCCAAAAGTCTGAATGCGTACTCCAGCCCTTCGCTGAAAACATCAACATCGTCTTGTTCCTCGAACATGTTTAAATCGATGTTGGGAAAGTCGATAGGGTTGTTTGATTGTAACAGAATTTGCCCTCTGGATTTTTCGTGGAGTAGTACCACGTACCATACCATGTCGTTCTGTGGCTGGAGTTGTTTTGAAAAAGCTTGACCGATTGTGGTGTTGAAATTTATGAGTTTTGGAAATAAAGAGGCGTCAACGGCGTAGGGGGATGCCGTGATGAGTTGTATTTCGGGTCCTTCCGTGGATGTATTTCTTGTGTGGAAGAAACTTAGTCCCTCTAGGTTAGCGCCTTTTGTTAGAGGACCTAACCCGTTCAAAAATTGTTCTACTGATTCTGCAGTGCTGATATTAGGGGCGGTGTAGTTGGTATGAATTATCAAATTGATAACTGGGTGTTCCATGAGGTTTTTACCAACTGGGAGATCTACAACTAGGGGAATTTTCATGTCTTTTAGATGGTTTTGGGTCCTATTCCTGACAACATTAGTAGTTGTGGTGTGTTGATGGCACCTGCTGAAACAATCACTTCTTTTCTGGCTCGTACTCGAAATTTTTTATTGTTTGTTACGAATTCTACCCCGTTGCTTGTTTAGATCGTCGATCTATGGTGATTTTTGTCACCAACGCTTTGGTCACGACTTTGAGGTTACTACGTTTTCGGGCATTGTTCAGAAATGCGGTCCCAAAACTTTGTCTTCTTCCTCTTTTAATTTAGACTGTAATTTACTTACACCAATCTGGTTTCTACCGTTATAGTCTATAAATGGTAGGTTCGTTTCTAAACTACCATTGATGAAGGTGTGCAATAATGGAGACTCAGGTAGCGAATATTCAATATTCCAAAAACCGCCTATTCCGTGATAGCCTTCATCACCATCGACTTGCGAGTTCTCGGATTTTTTAAAATAGGGAAGGACATCCTTGCAGGACCATCCACGATTTCCTAGTGCTGCCCAGTTGTCGTAGTCCTTGCAGTTGCCTCTGACGTACATCGCGCCATTGATTGAGCTTCCACCCCCTATGACCTTCCCTCTATAAATAACGCACTGTGAGTTGTTCATTCCTGGAAATCGAGGTTAGAAAAGGTGAGTTAATCTGATCAGGTTACCTAAACAGGAGCGTTTTTGTGGCGTACTGAAATAACCCCAATTGAAGTCGCTAAATAGGTTGTACGGCCACATCGCAAGGATTTGATTGAAGTCATTTTCTTCGCCTCCTGCCTCTAATAACAGAATACTGATTTTCGCAATTTCGGATAGTCTAGTAGCTAGAATACACCCAGCTGTACCTGCTCCGACTATAACCAAATCATATTCACCATAATCTAAAAACCGGAATAAAATAGTTGCCAAATTACTTGTTTCTTTACCGTTTATAGCATTAGATTCGTACCGGTCTTGAATTCCTCATTCTTTTTGGGTAGCTCGTACGTGAGTGACTTTGCAGTTTCTTGAGCGATTAGTTGTTGGTAGTAGTCGCTGGTAAGTGAGGCACTTACAGCACCAACAATAAAAAAGAAAAATACTTCAAATAAAAGTGGCATGATTGTTTTTTGAAAACTCGATTATTTAGTACCCTAATCGCTTTCTAGGCCGTGTTTAACTTTGAACTGGTTTTCTTGAATAGAGTCAACCTGGTTTTTATCAATTTGTGGACATTTATGGCTTCCATTTTTTTCAGTATTTTATGACATTATTATTTATGACGTTCTTAAATCACAGTCATTAATTAAAATTTGCGTAGTTGACGGTGGCTACCAAAGAATTATTGGGGAAGAGATTGACAACGAAGGCGGTCACCAGGAATATTTTCGGGATTAAAATGTCAATTATCTGTCAACCCGACTGCGTTTAAAATAGTATAAGGTATATTCAGTTGGCTACTTAGTCTACGAAAATAATTCCAAAGCTTGTTCTAAATATATTCTTTATTGTACAGTACACCTGTTAGTTAATCCAGACAACATAAAAATTTATTGGAACAAATTGCAACAACGTGAAAAAACACTATTCATTTTAACTCCGATTTGATAATATCTGCGCCTTTTTCGGCCACCATCGCCGTAGCCGCGTTAGTATTCCCAGATATCCCCAGCGGAAAAATCGACGCATCAACAACCCTCAAGTTTCCAACTCCATGCACACGCAACTTATCATCAACAACAAACTTCCTGGGATCTGGACCCATCGCTGCAGTTCCGCAAGGATGATAACCAGGACCACCCAGATTCCGGATGAAACATTCCAAAAACTGTTTCGAATTTTTGTCACACAGCGGAACATCAAGTAACTCAGCATTTAGTTTTTGAAAGCCTCAGTTTTCAAAAGTCTGTACACATATTCCATCCCTTCACTCAAAACGTCCACATCTTCTTGTTTCTCGAGCAGGTTTAAATCGATGTTGGGAAAATCTATGGGGCTCTCTGATTGCAACCAGATCCGACCTCTGGATTTTTCGTGGAGCAGTACCACGTACCATACCATGTCGTTTTGTGGTTGGATTAGCTTGGAATACATTTCGGCAATTGTGTTGTTGTAGTTTTGGGTTCTTTGAAGCAAAGAGGCGTCAGCAGAAACGGGGCTTGCTATGACGAATTGGATTGCAGGTCCTTCTGCGGAGTTATTTCTGGTGTTGAAGAAACTCATTCCGTGGACGTTTGTGCTTGTCGTTAGAGTACCTAATCCGTTCAAAAATTGTTCAACTTGTTGCTGCAAGGTAGTATTAGGGGCGGTGTAGTTTGAACGAACTATCAAAGTAAGAATGAAGTGGTCTATGAGGTTTTTACCGACTGGTAGATCCGCAACTAGGGGGATTTTGAGGTCTCGTAAATGGTTTCTGGGTCCAATTCCCGATAAAAGTAGTAGCTGGGGGTGTTGACGGTACCTGCCGAAACGATCACTTGTTTTCTAGCTCGTACTCGGAATTTTTTATTGTTGGTCACGAATTCTACTCCTGTTGCTCGTTTAGATTGTCGGTCTATGGTGATTTTTGTCACTAGGGCTTTGGTCACGACTTTGAGGTTACTACGTTTTCGGGCGTTGTTCAGAAATGCCGTCCCAAAGCTTTGTCTTCGACCTCTTTTAGTGTTAATCTGTAGTCTAGTTACACCGATCTGGCTTCTACCGTTATAGTCTACGAATGTTAGGTTCGTTTCTAGACTACCGTTGACGAAGTTGTCGTACAATGGAGACAATGGTAGCGAATATTCAATATTCCAGAAACCGCCTATTCCGTGATATCCTTTATCACCATCGACTTGCGAATTCTCGGATTTTTTAAAGAACGGCAGGACATCCTTGTAGGACCATCCACGATTTCCTAGTGCCGCCCAGTTGTCGTAGTCCTTGTAGTTCCCTCTGACGTACATTACGCCATTGATTGAGCTTCCACCCCCTATTACCTTCGCTCTAACCATGTTGCACTGTGAATTGTTCATTCCTAGAATTCAGGATTAGAAAGTGTCAGTTAATATTAACAGTTTACCTAAGCAGGAGTATTTTTGTGGTGTGGTGTAATAACCCCAGTTAAGTTCGCTAAACTGGTGGTACGCCCACAACCCAGGCATTTGATTGAAGTCATTTTCTTCGCCTCCAGCCTCTATTAAGAGAATACTAATTTTAGCAATTTCGGATAATCTCGTTGCAACAATACATCCTGCTGTACCCGCTCCCACTATAACCACGTCGTATTCACCATAATCTAAAACCAGAAAATGAAATCGTTGCGAATTGACTCCGTTTTCTACCGTTTATTTCGTCAGATTCGAACCCTGTTCTGAATTCCTCGTTCTTTTTGGGCAGCTCGTACGTGAGTGCTTTTGCAGTTTCTTGAGATATTAGTTGTTGGTAGTAGTCGGAGGTGAGTGAGGCACTTACCGCAGCAACAATTAAACAGAAAAGTGCCTCAAATAACAGTGCCATTTTTTTGAGGAATTATTTCGTACCCTAATTGGTCTATATTTGGCTTTGAACTGGTTTTCTTGAATACTGCAAACCTTGTTTTTATCAATTCGCTGGCATTTATGGGTTGCATTTTATTCAGTATTTTGCGACATTGTTGTTTATGTCGTCCTTAAATTACTCTGATTTATTAGAATTGGAATTGTTTACAGCGGGTAAAAAAGAATTATTGTGGAAAAGTGTGACAGTAGTTAGCGTCATCAGGAATATTTGCAAAACTTCAGAGTCAAAAAATGCCTGGAATTGGAAATCCGATTTATTACCTAAAAAATATTTTTAGATAAAGCATAAATACCTTATAAACTATATAAGCCCGCCCACCCGCCCTGACTCAATTGTGATGATTTTTTTTATTCGCCTTGAACCAAGGGGGCGTAGTTTAACTGCAAAGTACTTATTTCTTTATAAGAAATTAAAATCATGTTTTTGAGTATCGTCTTGTTGAAAGAATACTGTGTATATTAAGAAAAAATGCAAAATATAAACCCCGCCCACCCACCTCTTCTAAATTGTGACAATTTTTTTTATTCTTAGAAACGTAAAACACGTTTAAAATGGTAAATTTTTGTAAGGAAATATGGATTTTGCAGTTACACTCCGCCCTTTTGACTCACGACGAATAAAAAAATCATCACAATTGAGATAGGGTGGGTGGGCGGGGTTACATTTTGCCTTTTTTTATTAATATGTGTAGACGACAAGAAACTTAAAACTACTCCTTTAAATACGGCAAAAGTTGAACACCAAAATTACTATCAATGGCAACTTAGAACGGAGTTTACACATGTCAATTTTCAGCTCTAAAAGCAACGCCAGCGGGAACAGTAACTTCAACGTTAACAACAAGTTTATAAAATTCCGCTTTAATCGTCTAGTGCAATATTAAATATATTATTTGTTTGAAGAAGAGAAAAATGACGTTTACTTTTGGATATTTAACTTCTCGAACAGTATGGGCGTTTTCCTAGATCTGGTTTTTTCAAATATCGTAAATACTTCAGTATCTTACTCAGTGGATAATCTTCTTAATAATTCAATTCATCATAATGGATACCAAATTAATCTTAATAATATCTTTAATAATATCAATTATCTAAATGATGATTCATTCTTTTATGATTTTCGTGTAGCAAATTATTCCGCAATTAATATCTCTTTACTTGAAATAAATTGGGAAGAGTTATTTAATCAAAAAGACGTCGACCACTGCATACATTTATTTTACCAATATCTATATACCATTATTAGTGAATTCATACCAGTAAAAAGATATAGAAGTTCTACTTTTCCTAAATGGTTTTCGCCTGAATTAAAAAACATAATTATAGCAAAAAAGCAGGCTCATAAAAAATTCAAACAGGATGGTCAGTTTGAAGATTATAACATTTTCTAATTTAAGGTCACAGTGCAAAATATTGACTAAGCAGTGTTATAATAGCTACATAACCAAAATAAATAATGAAATGCATTGCAATTCTTCAGCTTTTTGGAAATTTATTAATGGAAAAAGAAAAAATTTTAATCTACCAATTACTATGAAATACAATGATGTAACAAGTAATAGTGCAGCTACTACGGTTAACTTGTTCGCTGATTTTTTTTCATCTGTATACAGCCAGAATCATAATCCAAATTTTGACATGTCGTATTCAATAAACTCCAATTCAGAATTTAATAGTCATCTTTTTTCATTAGGTGAAGTATTTAGTGCTATTGTGGATCTTAAAAGTTCCTTTAATTGTGGACCTGATGGCATACCAGCTTATTTCATAAAACAATGTGTGTACTCATTAAGTAAACCCATTCAATACATCTTCAATTTATCTCTATCTTCAGGGGTTTTCCCTTCTTATTGGAAGAATAGTTATGTTACACCCATATACAAATCAGGGGATCGTTCTGAGGTTACTAATTATCGGGGGGTGTGCATTCAGTCAGCTTTACCTAAATTATTAGATTTCTTAATTACTCAGCAGCTTAGATATATAGCTAAACAATCGTTATCATCATTTCAACATGGATTTATTGAAGGGCGTTCGACTTTAACAAATTTATTAGAATATCAAGATTTTATAATAAACTCTTTTGAAAACGATTCTCAAGTTGACTCCTTTTATGTTGACCTGTCCAAAGCATTTGACAGAGTCAATCACAATATCTTGATATATAAACTGGAGAAAATGAATTTGGATAGCAGGTTGATTAGCTGGATCGGTAGTTTTGTTAGTGATCGCATTCAGTATATTAAATTCGGTAATTTTATATCTAAACAGATCCTTGTTCCTTCGGGTGTTCCACAAGGGTCACATTGTGGTCCTTTGTTATTTTTGCTTTTTATAAATGATATTAATCAAGTAGTACGGAATTCTAATATACTTTTATTTGCGGACGACCTCAAAATATATAAAGACATAAGGTCTTACGAAGACTGTGTACTTCTCCAAGAGGATATTGAAAAGGTTGGTGTATGGTGTGAGACTAATTTGATGGAGGTTAATACAAAGAAGTGTTTCATTATATCTTTTTCCAGAAATACAACTGCAGTTGATTATCAGTATTCGTTATTTCATCACAAAGTGTCACGAGTTTCGAAGATAAAAGATCTTGGATGTGATGATGGACCAAAAACTAACATTTACTGAACATGTTCAACTTGTTTCATGCAAATCTTACAAAATCCTTGGGTTTATTAATAGACATCTAAAAGAGTTTCCAATTGGTACGTTTAAATTGGCGTATATATCTTTGGTTCGTTCCATTTTAGAATATAACTGTACCGTTTGGTCTCCTTTTTACCAAATAAATATTAAAACGTTGGAGGGTGTGCAAAATAAATTTTTGCGCATCTGTTCATCTAAGTTAGGGATTGGGCATCAGGGTTATCAATATAATTATCAAGAACTTAGGAAAGTATTGAAGTTGGATTCGTTGGAACTGAGAAGAACGAAAAATGATCTACTATTTTTACATAATTTGATTTCAGGTGAAATAGATTGTTCCTCACTTTTGGAAAAGTTCAAGTTACGCTGTCCTTCAAGATCTACTCGTAACCATCCCGTATTTAAGGTGGATTTTCATAAAACAAATTATGTTTTTTTTTCTCCTATTGCTAGATTGTCAAGATTGGCAAATACATATAGTGATGAAGTGGAATTGTTTGGGACATCAAGAAATCGTTTTAAAAGCCAACTGAAGACTTCTAAGCTGTTTTAATATTATATTAGTATTTTTATTTTTATTTAATTTTTTTTTTAATAATCTCCTTTTATTTATTTATTTATTTTTTTTTAATTAATTCTTATCTATATTATTTATATTTCAATGTAATAATTTCTTAGTACTCATTGGATAAATACTTTATGTGTAATATAGGGGGTATCCCGTAAAGTAAATAAATTAAATTAAATTAAAATTAAAAGATATTTATTACACAGTTCGTACATTGCAATAAAAGAGTCAGTGGGTTTTTTATAACTCCGATTTAATGATGTCTGCGCCTTTTTCGGCCACCATTGCAGTGGGTGCGTTGGTATTTCCAGATGCCCCATGATAACCACTAGTTCCGAAATTCCGGATGAAGCACTTCAAGTACTTTTTCGAATTTTTCTCAAAATTGCTACATATCGGATCGTTAAGTACCGTAGCCTTGATTTTTTTGAAAGCTTCAGTTTGGAAAAGTCTAAACGCGTACTGCATCCCTTCACCCAAAATATCTACGTCTTTTTGTTCCTCAAACATGTTTAAATCGATGTTTGGAAAGTCGATAGAATTATGACATACCATTCTATGTCGGTTTTTGGTTGGAGGAGCTTCTCGTAGGCTTGACTAATCGTCTTGTTGAAATTTTGGGTTCTTTGAAACAAAGGAGAGTCAACGGCGGGAGGCGCTGCCATAACGAGTTTTATGGCCGGCCCTTCCTTGGAATTATTTCTAGTGTGGAAGAAACTTAATCTCTCTATGTTTGCTCCTTTTATTAAAGGACCTAAACCGTTTAAGTATTGTTCAACTGATTCCTCCATGCTGGTATTAGGGGCGATATAGTTCGAACGAACTTGTAGACTTACCACTGGGTGTTCAATGAGATTTTTACCCACTGGATAGATATGCAACTAGGGGAATTTTCATGTCTCTTAAATGGTTTCTGGGTCCAATTCCTGATAACATTAGTAGTTGTGGTGTGTTGATGGCACCTGCCGAAACGATCACTTCTTTTCTAGCTCGGACTCGAATTTTTTTATTTCCAGTTACAAATTCTACTCCTGTTGCTCGTTTAGATCGTCGGTCTATGGTGATTTTTGTCACCAGCGCTTTGGTCACGACTTTGAGGTTACTGCGTTTTCGGGCATTGTTCAGAAATGCCGTCCCAAAACTTTGTCTTCTTCCTCTTTTAATGTTAGACTGTAATTTACTTACACCAATCTGGCTTCTACCGTTATAGTCTATGAAAGGTAGGTTCGTTTCTAAACTTCCATTGTTGAAGGTGTGCCATAATGGAGACTCAGGTAGCGAATATTCAATATTCCAAAAACCGCCTATTCCGTGATAGCCTTCATCACCATCGACTTGCGAGTTCTCGGATTTTTTAAAATAGGGAAGGACATCCTTGCAGGACCATTCACGATTTCCTAGTGCAGCCCAGTTGTCGTAGTCCTTGCAGTTTCCTCTGACGTACATCGCGCCATAGATTGAGCTTCCACCCCTTATTAGCTTCCCTCTATAAATAACGCACTCTGAGTTGTTCATTCCTGGAAATCAAGGTTAGAAAAGGTCAGTTAATACTGAGCAGGTTACCTAAGCAGGAGCGTTTTTGCGGCGTACTGAAATAACCCCAATTAAAGTCGCTAAATAGGTAGTACGGCCACATCGCAAGGATTTGATTTAAGTCATTTTCTTCGCCTCCAGCCTCTAGTAACAGAATACTAATTTTCGCAATTTCGGATAGTCTGGTCGCTAGAATAAACCCAGCTGTACCTGCTCCGACTATAACCAAATCGTATTCACCATAATCTAAAAACCGGAATGAAATAGTTGCCAAATTACTTGTTTTTTTTTAACGTTTATAGCAGTAGATTCGTATCCCGTTTTGAATTCCTCGTTCTTTTTGGGCAGCTCGTACGTGAGTGATTTTGCAGTTTCTTGAGCGATTAGTTGTTGGTAGTAGTCGGTGGTAAGTGAGGCACTGACAGTACCAACAATAAAAAAGGAAAATATAAATAAAAGTGGCATGATTTTCTTTGAAAGTTCGATTAGGGTAATTATTATTTAGTACCCTAATCGCTTTCTTGGCCGTATTTGACTTTGAACTGGTTTTCCTGAAAAGAGCCAACTTAGTTTTTATCAATTTGTGGACATTTATGGCTTCCATTGTTTTCAGTATTTTATGACATTATTATATATGACGTTCTTAAATCACAGTCATTAATTAAAATTTGCTTAGTTAATGGTGGTTACCAAAGAATCATTGGGGAAGAGATTGACAACGAAGGGGGTCACGAGGAATATTTTCGGGATTAAAATGTCAATTATCTGTCAACCCGACTGCATTTAAAATAGTATAAAGTATATTCGGTTGGCTACTTAGTCTACGAAAATAATTCCAAAGCTTGCTCTAAATATATTCTTTATTGTACAGTACACCCGTTAGTTAATCCAAACAACACCAAAAATTTATTACAACAAAGTGAAAAAACACTATTCATTTGAACTCTGATTTGATAATATCTGCGCCTTTTTCGGCTACCATCGCCGTAGGCGCGTTAGTATTCCCAGATATCCCCAGCGGAAAAATCGACGCATCAACAACTCTCAAGTTTCAACCCCATGCACTCGCAACTTATCATCAACAACAAACTTCCTGGGATCTGGACCCATCGCTGCCGTTCCGCAAGGATGATTACCAGGACCCCCCAGATTCCGGATAAAACATTCCATGAACTGTTTCGAATTTTTGTCACATAGCGGAACATCAAGTAACTCAGCATTTAGTTTCTTGAAAGCCTCAGTTTTCAAAAGTCTGTACACATATTCCATCCCTTCACTCAAAACGTCCACATCTTCTTGTTTCTCGAGCAGGTTTAAATCGATGTTGGGAAAATCTATGGGACTGTTCGATTGCAACTGGATCCGACCTCTGGATTTTTCGTGGAGCAGTACCACGTACCATACCATGTCGTTTTGTGGTTGGATTAGCTTGGAATACATTTCGGCAATTGTGTTGTTGTAATTTTGGGTCCTTTGAAACAAAGAGGCGTCAGTGGAAACGGGGCTTGCCATGGCGAATTGGATTGCAGGCCCTTCCGCGGAGTTATTTCTGGTGTTGAAGAAACTCATTCCGTCGACGTTTGTGCTTGTCGTTAGAGTACCTAAACCGTTTAAAAATTGTTCAACTTGTTGCTGCAAGGTAGTATTAGGGGCGGTGTAGTTTGACCGAACTATCAAGGTAAGAATGACGTGGTCTATGAGGTTTTTACCGACTGGTAGATCCGCAACTAGAGGGATTTTTAGGTCTCGTAAATGGTTTCTGGGTCCAATTCCCGATAAAAGTAGTAGCTGTGGGGTGTTGACGGCACCTGCCGAAACGATCACTTGTTTTCTAGCTCGTACTCGGAATTTTTTATTGTTGGTTACGAATTCTACTCCTGTTGCTCGTTTAGATCGTTGATCTATGGTGATTTTTGTCACCAGGGGTGCGATTTTGTTTCTCGATTGAAAAAAACTCGATACCGATAAAATCTCGTTTGCTGATTGGTTGAGAGGCTGAGTTGGTGAGACATTTCTGTCACATTTCTCGATTCTGTCACGAAATCAAGTCTTCATGGAGTGATATTTTCTCGATAGCTCTGAATGAAGTGATAAATTTTGGAGACATAACCTCGAAATTTATGTCAAAATAGAAGTTCAAAATCGTAATTCTGAGTTATAAGTTCTTAAAATTAAGGTAATTGTAAACTTTTGAGCATTTAATAAGCTTATAGTAAAGAATAAATGCAAACTTTTGCATTTAAAAGCTACGCAATGACATTTGTCGCAGTGATAATTTATCACTTCGATCGAGAAACAAAATCGCACCCCTAGGGCTTTGGTCACGACTTTGAGGTTACTACGTTTTCGGGCGTTGTTCAGAAATGCCGTTCCAAAGCTTTGTCTTCGACCTCTTTTAGTGTTAATCTGTAGTCTAGTTACACCGATCTGGCTTCTACCGTTATAGTCTACGAAAGTTAGGTTCGTTTCTAAACTACCATTGACGAAGTTGTCGTACAGTGGAGACAATGGTAGCAAATATTCAATATTCCAGAAACCGCCTATTCCGTGATAGCCTTTATCACCATCGACTTGCGAATTCTCGGATTTTTTAAAGTACGGCAGGACATTCTTGTAGGACCATCCACGATTTCCTAGTGCCGCCCAGTTGTCGTAGTCCTTGTAGTTTCCTCTGACGTACATTACGCCATTGATTGAGCTTCCACCCCCTATTCGCTCTAACCATGTTGCACTGTGAGTTGTTCATTCCTAGATTTCAGGATTAGAAAGTGTTAGTTAATATTAACAGTTTACCTAAGCAGGAGTATTTTTGTGGTATGGTATAATAACCCCAGTTAAGTTCGCTAAACTGGTGGTACGCCCACAACCCAGGTATTTGATTGAAGTCATTTTCTTCGCCTCCAGCCTCTATTAAGAGAATACTAATTTTCGCAATTTCGGATAATCTCGTTGCAACAATACATCCTGCTGTACCCGCTCCCACTATAACCACGTCGTATTCACCATAATCTAAAACCAGAAAATGAAATCGTTGCGAATTGACTCCGTTTTCTACCGTTTATTTCGTCAGATTCGAACCCTGTTCTGAATTCCTCGTTCTTTTTGGGCAGCTCGTACGTGAGTGCTTTTGCAGTTTCTTGAGATATTAGTTGTTGGTAGTAGTCGGAGGTGAGTGAAGCACTTACCGCAGCAACAATTAAACAGAAAAGTGCCTCAAGTAGCAGTGCCATTTTTTGAGGAAATTATTTCGTACCTTAAGTGGCTATATTTGACTTTAAACTGTTTTTTTTGATAACTGCAACCATTGTTTTTATCAATTCGATGGCATTTATGGGTTGCATTTTATTCAGTATTTTGCGACATTGTTGTTTATGTCGTCCTTAAATTACTCTGATTTATTGGAATTGGAATTGTTTACAGCGGCTAAGAAAGAATTATTGTGGAAAAGTTTGACAGTAGTTAGCGTCATCAGGAATATTTAGCAAAACTTACCAAGTTTCAGAGTCAAAAAATGCCTGGAATTGAAAATCCGATTAATTACCTATAAAATAATTTTAGATAAAGCATAAATACCTGTAACCCGGTCTAGCCAGACCGGTGTGGGTCCCAACAATATTAGTGTAAGAATAAACAAAATGATTGCTCTTACCTTTTTTGATGGCGGCGTCGACACCAGGTCACATATTTCACTGTTGAAGTCGCGAACCGCAAAGAGGGGTTGTCAAAAAAAAAAAGGAAGAAAACTACAAAGTAGTCTCGACCAGCCTCCTTTATTATTCGCACACGTTTAGAAATTTATCAAAGCAAAACACAAAAACAAAGACAACCTTAACTCTATGAACACAAACTGAATTTAAACTAAAAGCTGAAAATTGAACACAAGTCTACACAAATCGCAAAGAATCAACCCGCAGGAGAAGTTCCCGACCGACCACTTCAGAACCGAAACAGTAACTAAATTTTTGGACAAAATTTTGAAGCCAAGTCGTACCTTCCTGGTTAGAGGGGGTACTTCTTAGCCAACCACCTCCGTTCGGGGGCGGTTTCGCGCCGGGGGCTTTTTCCCACAGCTTTGACCTAAAAAGCGAGCAAGGACTTTGAGCGGGTGGTCTGTCGGCAAATTCGTCCAATTCATAGAAATATCCTTCCCGTACAATCGGCTTACAACAACAAACGTAAGTTACAGAGGTACTCTGCGCCCATTGTAAACGGTGAGAATTTCCTATCTCGAACCCTAATAAAAATTTCCCCACTTCGGAATTTGCTGGCCGATTTCTTCGGCCCATGCTCGAGGCGGCAATGCAAAACAACCTCTACAAATCCGGAAGCGAGACAATCTGTCCGGCCGAAACTAAAGCTCTTTTCTCAAAAAACCCTATTACTATACACAATTATCAAATCTACAATTAAGGAAAATCATCTATCTCTACGAATAAGTTCCGCGTCAAAGACTGACATATCTGGTGCTTAATGGCTTCGATCAAGAACGTTTCAATTTTACAACTCTAAACGATGGGTTTCCACGTTATTGCTAGGGCCCATTGTATAGAGTGCATCAAACCGAAAACGTGCTCGGTCTATGGGGATTTTTTGGAACTTGGGTACGGACGGATATTGCAGGGTAATTTCGGAATTTTGGGCAGTAAGACGGGACGGCGTAATAAACCATTATTCAACAGAAATGACATCTTCGTTTTCTGGAAAAGTTCCCATCAGAAAAATGCGCCGGTTGCCTCTAATAAACGCGATGGTTTGCAAGTGTTACATACCTTATAAAATATATAAGCCCGCCCACCCGCCCTAACTCAATTGTGATGATTTTTTTTATTTGCCGTGAATCAAGAGGGCGTAGTTTAACTGCAAAATACGTATTTCTTTACAAGAAATTAAAATCATGTTTTTCAGTATCGTCTTGTTCAAAGAATGTCTATTAAGAAAAAATGCAAAATATTAATCCCGCCCACCCACCCCTTCTACATTGTGATAATTTTTTTTTTTTTAGAAACTTAAAACACGTTTAAAACGGTAAATTTTTGTAAGGAAATATAGATTTTGCAGTTAAGCTCCGCCCTCTTGACTCACGACGAATAAAAAAATCATCACAATTGAGATAGGGTGGGTGGGCGGGGCTACATTTTGCCTTTTTTTTATTAATATGTGTAGACTTATTTCGACGACAAGAAACTTAAAATTGCCCCTTTAAATACGGCAAAAGTTGAACACCAAAATTACTATCAATGGCAACTTGGAACGGAGTTTATAAATGTCAATTTTCAGCTATAAAAGCAACGCGAAACAGCAACTTCAACGTCAACAACAAGTTTATAGAACCCCACTTAAATCGTCTAGTGCAATATTAAACATATAATTTGTTTGAAGAAGAGAAAAACGCCGTTTACTTCTGGATTTTTATTACACATTTCGTACATTGCAATTAAACAGGTTCATTATAACTCCGATTTAATGATGTCTGCGCCTTTTTCGGCCACCATTGCAGTGGGTGCGTTGGTATTTCCAGATACCCCCAGTGGAAAAATAGACGCGTCAACAACCCTCAAATTTTCAACCCCATGCACTCTCAATTTATCATCAACAACAAACTTTCTACGATCTGGACCCATTGCTGCCGTCCCGCAGGCATGATAACCCAGGGCCGGCGCTAGAGATTTTGCCGCCCCGTGCAATTTTTTTTTGCCGCCCCCTCAATAAAGTTAACAATATAAACTACCTACTACATAATTAATTTTGCTACCTTCAACCAAAATTTATTAAATCACCTAACTTTTGTTTCATCCAATTTATTTGTGTTTCTTAGCTTTTGGTTAAATATCCTCGTGTAAATTCAACAACAAATAAATTCGTGGTAGGTGGTAGGTATGTATATACAGTTAATTGATCATTAGATAGATATGTACATCTATTTACACGGGGAAAACTTGTTTATTTAAAACATTACACAAACACTTAAAATTGAACTGAGAAAGGTCTCACCTTGATTGCCGAGAAGACTTGCACAAGTTCTTTATAGTCCAAATTTTGGGCTAGTTCATGTTCAATTGAAATTGAGACATTCTTCAAGAGAACCACTTTGTTTTTTTAACTCAGTTTCTCAAGCAAGTTTTCTTTTACGGTACACAGCATCCGAAAGACGATACCGTTTCAAGCGATTTCGAAAAATACGAAGCAAAGACATAACATGTCCTAAAGTCGATACAAAACTGAGCTTTAATTGAAACTTTTCTTCAAGAATCGAATCATCTTACAAAAATAAATAAATTTAAGTGCTTTGAAACAAGTTTATTAACCATATACAAAATCGGTTGTTTAGGAGAGCGTCACGCTTAATTCTTTTAAGTATCGCTCTGGCGACTGAAATATGAGTCTATTTTAGTGGAGGAATGATACGGTTGAAATTTTTCCCACATAAGCATTATAATTGTTTTTCTTGTTTGAGTTTGATTGCAGTTATTTTAAAAATAAGTTTTTATTATCGAATTTCGCCGCCCTTCAAAAATTCGCCGCCCCGTGCAAATGCACGTGTTGCACCGTCGGTAGCGCCGGCCCTGTGATAACCACTAGATGCGTAATTACGGATGACGCACTCCAAGTACTTTTTCGAATTTTTCTCAAAATTGCTACATATGGGATCGTCAAGTACCGTAGCGTTGATTTTTTGGAAAGCTTCAGTTTGGAAAAGTCTAAACGCGTACTGCATCCCTTCGCCCAAAATATCTACGTCTTCTTGTTCCTCAAACATGTTTAAATCGATGTTTGGAAAGTCGATAGGATTCGTTGATTGTAACTGGATTCGGCCTCTGGATTTTTCGTGGAGTAGTATGACGTACCATCCTATGTCGGTTTGTGGTTGGAGTAGCTTCGCATATGCTTGACTAATCGTGTCGTTGAAATTTTGGGTTCTTTGAAACAAAGGAGAGACAACGGCGGGGGGCGCTGCCATGACTAGTTGTATCGCAGGTCCTTCCCCGGAATTATTTCTAGTATGGAAGAAACTTAATCCGTCTATGTTTGCCCCTTTTGTTAAAGGACCCAAACCGCTTAAGTATTGCTCAACTGATTCCTCCGTGCTGGTATTAGGGGCGATGTAATTCGAACGAACTACCCAAGTAACCACTGGGTGTTCTATGAGATTTTTACCCACTGGTAGATCTGCAACTAGGGGGATTTTCAAGTCTCGTAGATGACTGCGGGGTCCGATTCCTGACAGCATTAATAATTGTGGAGTGTTTATGGCACCTGCCGAAACTATAACTTCTTTTGTGGCTCGCACACGAAATTTTTTGTTTCCAGTTACAAATTTCACTCCTGTTGCTCGTTTCGATCGTCGGTCTATGGTGATTTTTGTCACCAGAGCTTTGGTCACGACTTTGAGGTTACTGCGTTTTCGGGCATTGTTCAGAAATGCTGTCCCAAAACTTTGTCTTCTGCCTCTTTTAATATTGGACTGTAATTTACTTACACCAAACTGGGTTCTACCGTTATAGTCGATGAATGGTAGATTCATTTCTAAGCTACCATTGATGAAGGTGTCGAATAATGGAAAGGATGGTAGTGAATATTCAATATTCCAAAAACCGCCTATTCCGTGATAACCTTCATCACCCTCGACTTGCGAGTTCTCGGACTTTTTAAAATATGGAAGGACTTCCTTACAGGACCATCCACGATTTCCTAGTGCCGCCCAGTTGTCGTAGTCCTTGCAGTTCCCTCTGACGTACATTGCGCCATTGATTGAGCTTCCACCCCCTATTACTTTAGCTCTAACCAAAATGCACTGTGAGTTGTTCATTCCTGGAATTCAGGATTACAAAAGTGATTTAATAATGAGTAGTTTACCTAAGCAGGAGTGTTTTTGTGGTATGGTATAATAACCCCAGTTAAATTCACTAAACTGATTGTAGGGCCACATCCCAGGGATTTGATTGAAGTCGTTTTCTTCGCCTCCGGCTTCTATTAAAAGAATACTAATTTTTCGAATTTCGGATAGTCTAGTAGCTAGAATACACCCAGCTGTTCCCGCTCCGACTATGACCACGTCGTATATACCATAGTCTAAAAACAAAAAGTAAAATCGTTGCGAATTGACTTTGTTTTCTACCGTTTATTTCGTTAGATTCGAATCCCGATCTGAACTCCTCGTTCTTTTTGGGCAGCTCGTATGTGAGTGATTTTGCAGTTTCTTGAGATATTAGTTTTTGATAGTAGTCGGTGGTAAGTGAGGCACTTACAGCACCAATCAATAAATAAATAAATGCCTCAAATAAAAGTGGCATGATTAGGAGATTTTTTTAGCACCCGAATCGTTTTTTTTCGCTGTATTTGACTTTGAACTAGTTTTCCTTAATGCAGCAAACCTGGTTTTTATCCATTCCCTGGCATTTATGGCTCCATTTGATTTCTGCTTTGCCACATTATTATTATATATGCCGTCTTTAAATCATTCTTATTTATTAGAATTTACCTAGTTGACAGTAGGTATCAATGAATTATTGTGGTAGAGTTTGACAGAAGCTAGGGTTACGACCAATATTTCATTTAGAATTATTACTTAAAAGATACTAAAGTTCAGATTTAAAAATTGACTTGATTTAATTTTAAAATTATACGATTTGCTATAAAATTTTATTATCAACAATCAAATTTTAACACGAATAGAAGCAGAATGACAAAAACTTTATGATAATTTGTGTAAGATTCATGTATCAATTTTTTCACAAATCGGTATATTTTTGATAACTGATACGACCCTGTGAATTCTTCCACATAAAATACATTGCTTATGGGTTATAGCTTATATTTTGACTTGTGAGTTTAATTGACAGATCTGAGTAGAAAAAGGGAAAAACGCCAAATAGTTAGTTCTCAATATTTATTAGACATATGTCCATAGAGTGTAACAAAAGAACCAATTATTACTAAAAACACCTCCAGTACTCATTTTAGCTCCGATTTAATGATGTCTGCGCCCTTTTCGGCCACCATTGCCGTGGGTGCGTTAGTATTCCCAGATATCCCCAATGGAAAAACAGACGCATCAACAACCCTCAAGTTTCCAACCCCATGCACTTCAACTTATCATCAACAACAAACTTCCTAGGATCTGGACCCATTGCTGCCGTTCCGCAAGGATGATAACCAGTAGCTCCCAAATTACGGATGTAACATTCCAAGTACTGCTTCAAATTTTTTCCACGATTACCACACATGGGAGCATCAAGCATCGTAGCATTAACTTTTTTGAAAGCTTCAGTTTGTAAAAGTCGAAGTAAGTACTGCATCCCTTCAGTCAAAACGTCTACATCTTCCCGTTCCTTGAGCATGTTTAAATCGATGTTGGGAAAGTCGATGGGGCTGTTTGATTGCAATTGAATTTGTCCTCTGGATTTTTCGTGGAGGAGCAGCACGTACCATGCCATGACGGCTTGTGACTGGAGTTGCTTGGAAAATAGTTCAGCAATCGTGTTGTTGTAATTTTGGGTTCTTTGAAAAATAACGGGGTCAATGTTGGAGGGACTTGTCATAACGATTTGTATGGCAGGTCCTTCCGTGGAATTATTCCTGGTGTGGAAGAAACTTATACCCTCCGCGTTTGCTCCTTTGGTTAGAGGACCAAAACCGTTCAAATATTGTTCAACTGATTCCTCCATGCTGATATTAGGGGCGGTGTAGTTTGAACGAACTATCAGATTAACACCTGGATGTTCTATAAGATTCTTACCGACTGGTAGATCTACAACTAGTGGAATTTTCATGTCTATCAAGTGGTTTCTGGGTCCAATTCCCGATAACATGAGTAGTTGTGGTGTGTTGATGGCACCTGCTGAAACGATCACTTCTTTTCTAGCTCGCACTCGGAATTTTTGACTTCTTGTTACGAATTCTACTCCTGTTGCTCGTTTAGATCGTCGATCTATGGTGATTTTCGTCACGAGCGCTTTGGTTACAACTTTGAGGTTACTACGTTTTCGGGCATTGTTCAGAAATGCCATCCCAAAACTTTGTCTTCGACCTCGTCTAATATCAGTCTGTACTTTACCTACACCAATCTGTGTTCTACCGTTGTAGTCGACGAAGTTTAAGTTCGTTTCTAAACTAGCATTGACGAAGTGTTCATACAATGCAGACAACGGTTGCGGATGTTCAATATTCCAAAAACCACCTATTCCGTGATAGCCTTCATCACCCTCGACTTGCGAATTTTCGGATTTTTTAAAATATGGAAGGACTTCCTTGCAGGACCATCCACGATTTCCTAGTGCGGCCCAGTTGTCGTAGTCCTTGCAGTTGCCTCTGACGTACATTGCACCATTGATTGAACTTCCGCCCCCTATTACCTTTCCTCTAACAATTATACATTGTGAGTTGTACATTCCTGGAATTCAGGGTTATTAAGTGTGAGTTAATCGTGAATAGTTTACCTAAACAGGAATGTTTTTGTGGTGTGGTATAATAGCCCCAGTTGAATTCGCTAAACTGGTTGTAGGGCCACAACGCGGTCATTTGATTGAAATCGTTTTCTTCACCTCCAGCCTCTATTAAGAGAATACTAATTTTCGCAATTTCCGATAGTCTAGTGGCTAGAACACACCCTGCTGTACCCGCTCCTACTATAACCACGTCGTATTCTCCATAATCTAAAAACCGGAATGAAATAAGTAGTTGTCAAATTACTCGTTTCTTTACCGTTTATTGCGTTAGATTCGAACCCTGTTCTGAATTCCTCGTTCTTTTTGGTAGCTGGTACAGGAGCGCTTTAGCACTTTCTTGAGATATTAATTGTTTGTAGTACTCGGTTGTAAGTGAAGCACTCACGAGACTTAGAAGTAAAAAAAAATATGCCCCAAGTAGAAGAGGCATGATTTTAATTTCAGTTTGAGACCCCATTCAACGAATGGATATAGTAGGTACCAAAAATTTCGTTGAACAGTTTGACGACTGCTTTTGAACCAGTGTGAAAATTATATAATTAGTTGTGGTAAGTATGTCGAATATTATTCTTATCTTCATTTGTGTCACTTTAAAAAAATTTACTACTTTGTTTTCCAGCTGTGCAACCATTTTTCAAAAAAAAGCAGTAAAAGTGGAACAAACGTTAGAAACAATATTTAGAGAACGTAAATAACTTTATGTTTTTTGTAAGATTGATGTTATTCTAGTGACATAATGTCAAGTAATAAACTTTATCGGCGTAAATAGAACACCAAACATGTATATCATAGATAAATTATTGCCATTTTCTAGTAATCTAAAAATATAACATTTTCGGTGTGAGGTCGTAATTTCCCTGTATTAACATTTTTTAACAACACACATTTCTTTTTTTATTAAATCACAGCGGCAGCGTTTGTGTGCCCCGGTACCGGTAGCGGAAAAACAGACGCGTCAACCACCCTCAAATTTTTGATTCCGTGCACTCGCAAAGTATCATCGACCACGAACTTTTCCCTGTCTGGTCCCATTGCTGCCGTTCCACAGGGATGATACATGGACACAGCCACGTTACGAATTAAACATTCCAAATACCCGTTCGAATCCTTGTCGAAATTGGTACATATTGGTACTTCAAGAAGCGTGGCATTTAATTTTTCGAAAGCTTCCGTTTTTGTGAGATTGAATGCATACCGCAAACCCTCAATCAAACTATCTACGTCTTCTTGTTTCTCAAACATGTTTAAATCAATGTTGGGAAAGTCAATCGGACTGTTTGACTTCAACCAAATTCGGCCTCTGGATTTTTCGTTTAACAATATTACGAAAATGTTTAAGTCGCTTTTGGGGTTGATTTTGTTGATGAATGTGTCACCAATCGTGGTGTTGAAATTCATAGCTCTTTGGAATATAGTTCGATCGATGTCAAAGGGTGGTGAGAAATGCAACTCTATTGAGGGTGTTTCTTGACGTCTGTTGTCTGTGTTTGGGAAACCTATCCCGTCAACACCTAGTGCTTTCGTTAAAGGACCAAAACCTTGTAAATATAACTCAACTAAATCACTCATATTGGTGTCAGGTAGAGTGTAATTTGTGCGAACTACAACGTTAAACAGTGGATGTTCTATAAGATTTTCTCCAACCGGTAGATCCGCGATTACTGGAATTTTCATGTCTTTTAAGTGAGTTTTCGGGCCTATTCCAGACAACATTAGTAACTGTGGTGTGTTAATAGCACCAGCGGAAACAAGTACTTCTTTTTTAGCACGGACATGAAATTTTTGATTGTTGGTTACAAATTCTACTCCCTTTGTGACTCTAGATTGTTGATCTATGATGATTTTTGTTACCAGCGCTTTGGTTACAACTTTAAGGTTACTACGTTTGCGAGCATTGGCCAGAAACGCGGTTCCAAGACTTTGTCTTTTACCCCTTTTGATACTAGACTGTACTTTGGCTGCCCCAAATTGATTTACCCCGTTGTAATCCACAACCCGTTGGTTAATTTGTAAACCACCGTTGATGTAGTTGTTAAATAGTGTAGAAGACGGAAGGGAATATTCAACATTCCAGAACCCTTTTTTTCCGTGGTAACCTTCATCGCCGTGGATTTGCGAGTTCTCGGATTTTTTGAAATAAGGAAGAACGTCTTTGCAGAACCATCCACGATTTCCTAAAGCAGCCCATTTGTCGTAGTATTTACACCCACCTCTAGCATAGATCAAAGCGTTGATAGCACTACTACCACCGATTACCTTTCCTCTGGGAATTATACATTGTCTGTTATTCGTCCCTTGAAAATAAGTTCAGATAGTGTTACTTTCAAACTACTTGTTTTACCGAGACAGGAATATTTTTGTGGCGTAGTGTAATATCCCCAATTGATATCACTGAATTGATGATACAAAAACATGGCAGGTATTTGACTGAAGTCATTTTCTTCACCCCCAGCTTCCAGTAATAAGATACTAAGGTTTTCAATTTCTGATAGTCTTGTGGCTAAAACACACCCAACTGAACCTGCTCCCACTATAACCACGTCATAATCGCCATATTCTACTATTGTCTGAGCTTCAACACCTTCTTTGAATTCTTCATTATTTGTGGGCAAATCGTACGACAACGCTTTCTTGGTTTCTTGGTTTATTAATTCTTGATAATAATTAGTGGTAATGGAGCAGCTCACAACACCTAGGACTAAACATAGAGTTGCTCCCAAAGAAACCATCATGGTATAACTACTCTACTGATTTGTTGACTTTCGACTGATTTTGCTTTATATTGAACGTGGAATTAATGTATTCGTGCTTATCATTTCAACAATTGGGTTAGGGTTAGTCTGTTTTTATTCTGATTAATAATAACCATAAATAAGATAACAATGATAAAGTACCTAGTACCCTAATTTAGTTTTGATAATATCGGCTGCTTTTTCCGCGACCATCACCGTAGGCGCATTTAAATTCCCAGACACAGACCACGGAAAAATAGACGTGTCTACCACCCTCAAGTTCTTAAATCCATGCACCCGTAACGCATCATCAACGACAAACTTCCTGGGATCTGGTCCCATCGCTGCCGTTCCACAAGGATGAAAAACGGTAGCCGCCATGTTGCGAATTACGCACTCCAGTTGCTGTTTCGTGCGTCTAAAGTTAGTACAAATTGGGACTTGAAGTAGCGTCGCATTGATTTTTTTAAAAGCGTCAGTTTCCAAAAGACTGAGTGTGTACTCCACTCCTTCGACGAGTGTATCCACATCTTCCTGTTCCTCGAACATGTTTAAATCGATTTTGGGGAAGTCAATCGGGTTGTTTGAGTTTAGTAAAATTCGACCTCTCTTTCTCGTGGAGGAGCATTACGTAGATGAGGATGTCGCTTTCGGGTTTGATGTTTTTGAGGAATGTTTCACTGATGGTGTTGTTGTAGTTGAGGCTTCGGCGAGAGATAGAGGGATCGATGCATTTGGGGGTGCGAAAGCGATTTGAATGGAAGGTACTTGGGAATTGTTTTTGGTGTGGATGAAGCCGGTACCATCGGCACTACCTCCTTTGTTAAAGGACCTAAACCGTTTAAATATCGTTCTACTAAGTTCTCTAAAGTGGCGTTAGGTTTCGTGTAGTTTGTACGAAATATCAAATTAAGCAGTGGGTGTTCGATCAGATTTTGACCAACAGGTAGATCACGATTAGGGGAATTTTCATTTCTGTTAAATGCTCTCGTGGTCCTATTCCTGACAACATTAGTAACTGTGGTGTGTTGATAGCACCTGCCGAAATGAAACTTCTTGTCTAGCTCGTACTTGGAATTTCTATTCTGGGTTACGAATTCTACTCCTGTTGCTTGTTTAGATCGTTGATCTGTGGTGATTTTTGTTACTAGTGCTTTAGTCACGACTTTGAGATTGCTACGTTTCCGGGCGTTGTTCAAAAATGCGGTCCCAAGACTTTGTCGTCGGCCTCTTTTAGTATTAGTTTGGAATTTCGCGGAACCGGTTTGATTTTCACCGTTATAGTCCCCAAATGATTGTTTTCTTTCTAAACTACCGTTAACGAAAGTTGGTCAAATAATGGAGACGATGGTAGGGCCGTACTCGATGTTCCAGAAACCTCCAATTCCATGGTAATTTTTATCCCCCTCGACTTGCGAATTTTCGGATTTTTTGAAATAGGGGAGGACATCTTTGCAGACCAGCCACGATTTCCTAGTGCCGCCTAGTGGTCGTAGTCCTTGCAGTTTCCCCTGACGTACATTACCCCATTGATGGGACTACTACCACCTATATAACCTTTCCTCTAGGAACTACACATTGTCGGTTTGTCATTGCGTAGAATACAGGTGACATAATGGAACATCGGTACGTGGTACTTTACCTAAACAGGAGTGTTTCTGTGGTGTAGTGTAATAACCCCAATTCAGTTCGCTGAACTGATGGTACAACCACATCGCTGGTATTTGATTGAAGTCATTTTCCTCTCCTCCAGCTTCTATCAGTAAGATGCTAATTTTTATCATTTCTGATAGTCGCGTGGGTAAAACAGAACCAGCTGAACCTGCTCCAACCACCACCACGTCGTATTGACCATATTCTAAAAACCAAAAATGAAATAAGTGTGCGTTTTTTCCGTCTTGTACCATCTATAGGAGATTTGAAGCCAGTTTTGAACTCTTCATTATTTTTTGGCAACACGTAACTTAGCGCGTCTCCAGTTTTTTGAAACTATTAATTGCTGGTAGTAGTCACTGGTGGTTGAGCAAGCCACAGTACCCAGAAATAAATATAAATGTGTCTTAAGCAAGGGAACCATGATGTGAGTATATTTAGAGTGTGGCTATTTCTGTGACTTTACAAGAAATAAAGCTTGTGAATATCAGAATTAAAATTTATTTTATTTACTTTATCAGTTCTCTGACGTTTATAGCCTCTTTTTTATTATTTAATGGCAGGGGGAAATTTTGCTTGCTACAAAAACAGAGCAATGAATATTTTTAATGACACACATTCCGTTAGCTAAAGAAGACATATAGAAATTTTTTGTTGGCATCGTCATTTCCATTTTTACTTGTGCGTAAAGTTACGATAACTTTTCGTGTGAACAGTTAAAGTCACATAAATGTTTTCAAGACGATTTACAAAGTGCGACAATGACACATTTTCCCTAACTGGCTATCGCTATGTTAATGTTACACTCGCTGACTTTTTTACCTCAGGGTCGCATGGCAAATTTCAAAATTATGACCTAACTAAAACAATAGTAATTTAAAAATTCTTAGATATGCAACACGCAGGTTTACACCTCCCACAATTTCGGCATCTGCATGCGCCTGCGTTTCGTGTCATTTCCCTGTGTTGTATGATTGTGGTACTCGTGAGTTAATTTTAATTGTTTTGGTAAGAATTTTAAATCGTGTTGTTGCGAGCTTTCATCGTTGAATCTATTTCTAGTTGAATCATGCTTGCTGTTTTAACCTGTTCAAAAAACTGGAAAAAGCCGCTTTTATGCCCTCTGACTTCAAAAGAAGAACAGCTACATTATGTCAGCAACACTTTTTTGCCTATACCAGGGATTCAAGTGTATGACATCATTCCACAAGAAAAAAAAAATGACCGTGAGCCATGTGGTTGGGTGGTGAAATGTCGTCACACCTTTGACCCCAAAAATTATGAGAAAATTGGACTGTATAACTATACGTACGGATTGGTAAAGGAACAGGAGCCCCGTAATACTACAAATTTGGAGCTAGTGATGCTTGGTGCGAATGAATTTAAAGTTACATACACTCTTGTTTGTGGCTGCTAATTGATAAATTCTTAAATTCATTGAATAGTGTGATAGCTCTCTGATAGTTTTTTACTTTTTTTGTAACGAGATTTTTATTATACTTTTTACCACTTTCGTGTTTCGTGTTCATTTTTCATTTACACAACGATAATAAACAACGGCGAGGTGAACTGCTTCCCCATCATTAAAAGTAACTTAAGTAATAATTAAGTAACGAAAAAACACATGTACCCGTTAATTTATTTAACAATACAATTTTCTTCATGTGTATAATTCGAATTTATATTATGAAAAACTTATATTTTCTTTTAATTATGTCTGCAATTTTCTCCGCCACCATTACCGTGGGGGCATTCAAATGACCAGAAGGCGACGTAGGAAAAATTCCAGCATCCACAACCCTCAATTTTTGAATTCCATGCACTTTCAAGTCACCATCACTACAGACGTTTTCTTATCTGGACCCATAGCGGTGGTACCATGGGGATGATAAATGGTGGTCGTCATCTGACGAATTACGCATTCCCAGTACTCTCTATACTGTTTTCTCAGTTCCTTACAAACCGGAATTTCTAGAGGACGGGCATCAATTTTCTTAAAAGCGTCACTTTGAAAGAATATCACGAATGAATTCTATTCCTTCAATCATAGTATCTATATCCTCTTGTTCCGAAAGCATGTTCAAATCCACATAGGGAAAATCAAGAGGATCATTTGATTTGAGGGTAATGCGGCCTCTAGATTTTGGATGAAGTAGTATCAAGTGGATCACCACGCCTCTTTGTGGGTCCAATTTGTTTAGAAAGTTGTTGCTGAGGTTGTCGTTGTAGTTGAAAGCTTTACTTACTATTTTTGTTTTGATTCCGGTTGGTGGTACGAATAAGTACTCTATGGTAGGTGCTCTGTTTCCTTGACCGGTGAGTATGAAACCGATGCCGTCTATACCGGCTGCTCTTGTGTAAGTACCTAAACCTTTCAAATACTGTTTGACAAATTCCTCGGTACTACGATTAGAAAGAGTATAGTTTGTGTTATAAACCAAACCAGGAAACAAAGCGTGTTCTCGAAGATTCATACCAACAGGCAGGTCTTCAATAACCCAATTTCCAGTGCTTTTAAATGATCTTTTGGACCTATCCCCGACAACATTAATAGCTGTGGAGAATTAACAACACCTGCACTAACAATGACTTCTTTTTTTGCTTTTCACGAAGAATTTTTTGTGTTTTGTTACGAATTCCACACCTTTTGCCACTTTGGTTTTGTCTATAATGATTTTGGTCACTAAAACGTTGCTCTTAACTTCAAGATTACGTCGTTGGCGTGCGTTATCTAAGAACGCTTTTCCAGTACTTTGTCTCTTTCCACGTTTAATAGTGAATTGTACTCGCCCTGAACCGATTTGTTTTCTACCATTGTATCCACAATGGGTTGATTCATTTGTAAGCTAGCGTTAAAAAATTTGAAAAGGAGGGGTGAAGCCGGTGAAGTGTAAGCCACGTTCCAGAAGCCGGTTTTCCCGTGGTAGCCGGGATCACCATTAACTTGCGAATTTTCCGATTTTATGAAATAAGGAAGAACTTCTTCGTACGACCATCCCGGGTTTCCTAACTCCACCCACTCATCGAAGTCGTAGCGGTTACCTCGGGCGTACATCATTGCGTTTATAGCACTACTACCACCAAGAGCTTTCCCTCTAGGGATGGCACATGCTCGATTTTTCATTCCTTAAACGACTGAGTTGGTTGAAGGTGACATAGTTGATTACTTACCTAGGCAGCAAGTAGTTTGAGGTGTACTGAAGTACCCCCAGTTCATTTTGCTGAAGAATAGGTGAAAGAACATGGACGGTATCTGGCTAAAGTCGTCTTCTTCGCCTCCTGCCTCTAATAACAGGAATTTTGTAACTGTCTATTTCTGATAGTCTGGTTGCTATACACTGCCAGCAGAGCCGCACCTACATCACGAAATCGTAGGAACCATAGTCTGAAATGGTAGTACTCAAATGGCGATGTTTTGGTTCAGTATAATTGTTTACCGTGTGTAGTTTCGATTGAACTCCTGGTTTGAATTCGTTGTTAGTTTGGGTAGATTGTAAGATTCGGCTTCCGCTGTTCGTTGGCGTATTAATTCTTCGTAATATTTTTCAGTTATGGTACTACTTGTACCAACTGACAAATTAATTACTGAAACGACTAAAAACGCATACATATTCATTTGGTATAACTTTATTGACTGACTATGCAATTTTACCGTTTTAAACTTTAAGTACATAACTTACATTTGTTTGTTATCTGAGTACCGTAGTCGATAATATAATTATAGAGCATATTCGTTATTAGGCACTCGTGCACTATTTAACTGTAATGCAATTTTTTGTGCGCATAGTTATAGTTTCTGTGTGATTAATTCCGCCTTCGCTATTTTCCTCCAAACCGTACTCCCTCTTAATATCGTCTGAAATTTTTTCCGCCACATAACAGTAGGCGCATTGATATGGCCAGAAACGCTCGACGGAAACACTCCTGCTTCCACAACCCTCAAACCCCGAATCCCGTGGACTTTCAATTTGCTGTCTACCACCGACATGGTACCATCGATCCCCATGGCGGTAGTACCGCACGGATGGTACGTGGTTAAAGTCATGTGACGCAGTGCACATTCCCAATATTGTCTTGAACCTTGACCAAACTCCTTACAAAATTGAATTAACTTGGGTTCGGCGTTGATTTCCCTAAAAACCCGAGTTTCGAACAACTTGAGTGCAAACTCTATACCTTTAATAAAAGTATCGACGTCTTCTGGCTCTGCAAGCATGTTGGTGTCGATTTTTGGAAAATCGAGCGGGTTGGTTGACTTTAGGGTTACTGTGCCTCTTGAGTGTTCGTGGAGGAGTACAACAGCAACGTATATGTCGTTAGTCGGGTTGATTTCTTCCAGAAATTGGGTCAGTTTATTGTCCGAATTAAATATTTTGCTTACCATCTGTGCTTCATTGTTTCCTGAAGGTGGCACAAATATGTATTCCACGTCGGGTAGTTTGTCAGAAACGTTTGTAGTATTTATGAACATAAGAGCATGCATGTTGTATGATTTTGTAAGAGGGCCAAAAGCATGTGTGAACTCTTCGACCATGGTTGCAAAATCCGGAGGTTGTATGCTATCCTGGGTGTGAATTCTGAGTCCAGAGAATACTGGATGGTCTATAAGATTTTGACCCACAGGCAAATCTGCGAGTACTTTTATCCCCAGTTCTTCTAAGTGGTGTTTGGGTCCTATTCCTGACAACATGAGGAGCTGGGGCGAATTAATAGCACCCGCAGACAGAATAACTTCGTTTGTAACCAACGCCCGAAATGTTTGGTTTCGGTGTATAAATTCAACCCCTCGAGTTATTTTAGTGTCAGGGTTTATAGAAACTTTAGTAACCAATGCTCTCGTTACCACTTTCAAGGTTCTTCGCTTCCTGGCGCCATCTAAGAATGCCGCCCCAAACTTTGTCTTTTCCCTCTCTTCATATTAAATTGTGTGAGGCCTAATCCAATTTGATCTTTACCATTATAGTCCACAATTGGTAAATTTAGTTTCAAACTGGCTTCAGCTAAACGCAAAAAAAGGCGACTTTTCTGTGTGTTCTACGTTTCATAAACCGCCTTTCCCGTGGTAACCCACATCGCCATCAACCTGACTGTTTTCAGATTTGATAAAGTAGGGGAGGATGTGTTTGTAGGACCATCCCGTGTTACCCATCTCAGCCCATTTATCGTAGTCTTTGGCGGTTCCTCTGCTGTACACCATTCCATTGGTGGAACTAGAACCACCCACCACTCTTCCTTGCGGGATGAGGCACTTTTTATTTTTCATTCCTTGAAAATTTGATTAGTTGAATAGTGACACGTTGTGACTTACCTAAGCAAGAGTGTTTTTGAGGCGTGGTTGAGTAACCCCAGTTCAGGTCACCGTATAAGTGGCCCTAATCCAGGTATGTTGCTAAAGTCGTTTTCTTCGCCACCGGCTTCTAGCAACAGGATGCTGAAATTGTCAATTTCTGAGAGTCTGGTGGCTAATACGCTCCCAGCGGAACCCGCTCCAACTATGACGAAGTCGTAGGTACCAAAGTCTAAATTTGTGGGTTTAGTACCTTGAAATAGTTCACTTGAGTTCTTACCATTTGTGGTCTCTGAATCTGCTCCTTTAAACTCTTCGTTTTGTTCAGGCAGTACCGAAATTAGAATTTTTAAGGTTTCTTGATGTATCAACTTCATGTAATAGTCGGTAGTAAGTGAGCACTTTGTGTCATAAAAAAGTAGAAAGAATTGTATTATCAATAAGGTACTCATACTTCAGGTTTTATTGTCTGTTTGAAAGATTTTCTTCCATGACTAGCAATGTTATAGCAAACGGGTTTTAAAAAAGTGAAGTAAATTAATTATACCGGTTGTATAACCTGTTTGTCGCTTCTACGTGTTGTCTTAATTATTTTATTTAATCTGAATGTGTAAAGGACACAGAAAATAAGCCCAGCTGTTGAGAGGGTCAAAATGTCATAACAGTGCTGTGAATTACCAGATGCTAATTCTTTTGTTGTACATACTTACAAAAAAAAATTGTATTCTGTTGGTAACAACTTTTGTTTTATTCGATGCTATAAGGTAATCATTTATGCAAATTTCAGCGTAATTATTAGCTGCCGGCATATTAATTAAAGTGTTTATGACTCATTTGTTTTAAAATCTCGTGTTGCAGGGTCATCAACATGTGTCGCACGGCACACCCCCAAAACTCCCTCGAGAACTTATCAAACTCTCCACAAACCGGAATATTCCACAAATGTAGCATTAATCCCTTGAAACGGCTGAGTTTGCACCAGGTCGAGTACAAACTCTATCCCTTCAACAAAATCGTCGAAGCCGTCGTCCTCTTCAAACAGATTTAAGTTAACGTTCGGAAAGTCAATTGGGTTAGACGATTTTAAAGTAACGCTTCCCGAAATTTCTGGTGAAGGAGAATCAAACTGAACGAAACATTAGACGAGGGGTTGAGATTATTTAGATAGTTTTCTATTAAGTTGTTGTTGTAGTTGTACATTCTGGCCACGATTGGACTGCTACTACCCGAATGAGGACTAAAGGTGTACATAACGGCTGGAGTACCGTCAGTAGTGTCTCCCTGGAGGAAGCCAAGAGCCTCGGTTGTTGAAGTAAGAGGACCTGAACCTTGCAAGTACTGCTCGATGGAGTCAAGGAAGGTCAAACCCAGGAATTGTGGGTGCTCCATGAGGTTTTGACCCTTTGGGAAGTCAATACCCAACTCTTCTAAGTGCTTTGACTGTCCTATGCCTGAAAGAATTAGAAGTTGTGGAGTGTTAATGGCACTTGCAGCCACAAGCACTTCTTTGTTTGCACTAACCCGAAATTTTTGGTCTTTGGTTGCAAACGCCACCCCTTGAACGCGCTTCGTTGCTTCATCGATATTAACTCTAGTGACCAGAGCTACAGTGATTACTTCAAGGTTGCTCCTTTTTCTGGCGTTATCCGGAATGCCGTCCCCTCGCTTTGCCACTTTTTATTTAACTTAAAAATTCCCTGCCGATTTTTGCTATATTTTTATACGAGCCTCTTCAGCAATAATTCAAGAAATACGATGCGCAACACGCAGGTTTACACCTCGCAGAATTTCAGCATCTGCATGCCGTGCGTTTTGTACCATTTCCCGGCGTTGTTTGATTGTAGTACTCGTGAGTTAATTTTAATTGTTTTGGTAAGAATTTTAAATCATGTTGTCTCGATCTCTTATCTGTGAATCTGTTTCTAGTTGAATCATGCTACCTTTTTTATCCTGTTTAAAAAAATGGGACCAGCCAGCTTTGCCCCCTACGATTGTAAAACAAGAACTTCTAAAATCTATCAGCGACACTTTTTTGCCGTTTCAAAGCATTCACGTGTATGAAATAATTCCAAAAGAAAAACAGGCCGAGGATGAGCCATGTGGTTGGGTGGTGAAATGTCGTCACAACTTTGAGAGCGAAGATTATGAGGAGGTTGGACTACAACAGTATGCGTACGGATTACTCAACAAGTACAAGCCCCAAAATACCAAAAATTTTGAGGTAGTAGTCCTTGATGCGAATCGATTTAACGTTACATACACCCTTGAATGTGGCTGCTAATTGATAAATTCTTGAATACATCCAATAGTGTGATAGCTGCCTGATAATTTTGTATTTTTTTTGTAACGAGTTTTTCATTGTAGTTTTTATCACTGTTGTGCTTTTTTACAAAGATAATTAAATGCGAGTGTTATCGTTTCGCTAGATATGGATAAATATACACAATTTTATTTATATCTTTATTTCGGGAGAAAGACTTATTTCTCGTACATTTTTTTAATAACATCGGCAGCCTTTTCGGCTACCATTACAGTAGCCGCATTTATGTGTCCAGACACTGGCAAGGGAAAAATGGATGCATCTACAACTCTTAAATTTCTAATCCCATGTACCTTTAGCTTATCGTCCACTACAAACTTCGTCCTGTCGGGTCCCATTGCTGTTGTTCCACAAGGATGATAACAAGTCGTTGTCATCTGACGAATTAAACATTCCAATTTCCGTTTAATATCGTTAACATTATTACACATTTTTATGTCGAGCAGTGTGGCGTTAATTTTTTTAAAACCGTCAGTTTGTACGATTTTCGAAACATACCCCATTGCTTCAATCAAAGAATTTGCGTCTTCTCGTTTCGATAACATATTTAAATCAATGTTGGGGAAATCAGTCGGACTGTTTGACTTTAAGAAAACGCGCCCTCGCGATTTTGGGTTCAGCAGTAGCAAACTGATTGTTATGTCGCTTTTTGGATGAATTATTTCAGTTAAAAAAGCGGCAGTGGTTTCCTTCAAATTAAACATTTTCGCAAATACTGACAGATCTGGATTCGGTTCGCCGAATAAAATTTCAATTGTGGGTACTTCTTCTACACCGTTTCTGGTATTTATCAAAGCTACTCCAATCATACCAGCTGGTCTTGTAAGAGGGCCTAAACCTCTGAGATATAAATCTATTTTCTTTTCCATCGTGGTGTCTTGGATTGTGTAATTTGTATGTAGTACCAGAGGCAAAAACGGGTGTTCTATAAGATTCTTTCCGACGGGTAGATCTGCAATGACCGGAATCCCCATTTCTTCCAAATGCTTCTTAGGTCCAATTCCCGAAAGCATCAAGATCTGTGGCGTGTTAATCGCACCTGCCGAAACAATCACTTCTTTTTTAGCAAGAACGCGGAACTTTGTGTTTTGAGTTACAAATTCAACTCCTCTTGTGACGTTAGATTGTGGACCTATGATGGCTTTCGTCACTAAAACGTTTGTTACAAGTTTAAGGTTACTACGTGCACGAGCATTTTCTAGAAACGCTTTTGCAAGACTTTGCCTTTTCCCGTGTTTAATGCTAAATTGTAGCTGATTTGAACCAAAAGGGTTTATACCGTTGTAGTCTATAATTGACTGATTGATTCCTAAATTAGCAGCGATAATATTTTCGAGCAAATCTGAAGGTGGTAAAGAATACTCGACATTCCAGAAACCTCCAATTCCGTGGTAACCGTTATCCCCATGAATTTGCGAGTTTTCGGATTTTTTAAAATATGGGAAAACGTCGTCGCAAGACCACCCATGGTTTCCTAGGTCGCTCCATTTGTCGTAGTCTTTGCAACTGCCTCTGATATACATCATGCTATTTATAGAACTACTGCCCCCCACTAGCTTTCCTCGAGGGACCACACATTGTTGGTTATTCATCCCTTTAATGAATTTTTAGTTCGCATGACGACACAACGATTTTTCTTACCTAAACAAGAATATTTTTGTGGTGTTGAGTAATAACCCCAGTTTTTCCTACTCAATTGATTGTACATCATCATCGCAGGGATTTGACTGAAGTCGTCTTCTTCATCTCCAGCTTCCAGAAGAAGTGTGTTGAAGTTGGCGATTTCTGATAAACGGGTTGCTAAAACGCTTCCAGCTGAACCTGCTCCCACTATCACGAAGTCATATTCACCATAGTCTGAAATGGAAGGTCATTTGTGCGTTATTTTGAGATGTATTTTTACTCTGTATGTCGTCAGATTCGATTCCTTTTCTGAATTGATCGTTGTTTTTAGGTAACTTGTAAGTCATGGCTTCTCTAATTCGTCGATCAATTAACCGCTTGTAATAGGTAGTTGTAATCGACGAATTTACAACGTTTAATAGTAAATATATAATCACGGTGAATAAGGAATTCATTGTACCAATAACAATTGGTAATTTTTAAAATGTACTGAACTACTTATGTGTGTATAACCAAGTTATAAGAAGAAATGCTACTCAGTTGTAATGTGTTTTGACGAGAGTATTTATATATGTCCAATTATAATGTTTTGTAAAAACTTGATGGACTCATTTAAGAACAAATAACTGATAAAAACCTGTTTCTATATTATTTGTAGTTTCGATATTATTACTTTTATAAACATATTTACGGGACGACAATAAACAACGGCGAGGTGAACCGCTTCCCGATCATTACAACGGCTGCATTTTTCTGCCCAGACAACGGAAAAATTGATGCATCTAAAACCTTTAAATCTCCGGTTCTCCCGTTTCTGGTAATTTTACTTATTAGTTTTGATTTGATTCCGTTTGGTGGTACGAACCAGTACTCTATGGTAGGTGCTCTGTTTCCTTGACCGGTGTGTATGAAACCGATGGCGTCTGTACCGGATGCCCTTGTGTAAGGACCTAAACCTTCCAAATATGTTTGACAAAGTCCTCGGTACTACGATTAGAAAGAGTATAGTTTGTGTTATAAACCAAACCAGGAAACAAAGCGTGTTCTCGAAGATTCATACCAACAGGCAGGTCTTCAATAACGCCAAGTTCCGGTGCATTTAAATGGTCTTTTGGACCTATCCCCGACAACATTAATAGCTGTGGAGAATTAACAACACCTGCATTAACAATGACTTCTTTTTTTGCTTTCACGAAGAATTTTTGTATTTTGTTACGAATTCCACACCTTTTGCCACTTTGGTTTTGTCTATGATGATTTTGGTCACTAAAACGTTGCTCTTAACTTCAAGATTACGCCGTTGGCGTGCGTTATCTAAGAACGCTTTTCCGGTACTTTGTCTCTTTCCACGTTTAATAGTGAATTGTAGTCGCCCTGAACCGATTTGTTGTCTCCCATTGTAGTCCACAACGGGTTGATTCATTTTCAAGCTAGCGTTAAAAAATTTGGAAAGGAATGGTGAAGCTGGTGAAGAGTAAGCGACGTTCCAGAAGCCGGTTTTCCCGTGGTAGCCGAGATCACCATCAACTTGCGAATTTTCCGATTATGAAATAAGGAAGAACTTCTTCGTATGACCATCCGGGGTTTCCTATCTCCACCCACTCATCAAAGTCGTAGCGGTTACCTCGGACGTACATCATTGCGTTTATAGCACTACTACCACCAAGAACGTCCCTCTAGGGACGGCACATGCCCGATTTTTCATTCCTTAAACGACTGAGTTGGTTGAAGGTGACATAATTGATTACATACCTAAGCAGCAAGTAGTTTGAGGTGTACTGAAGTACCCCCAGTTCATTTTGGTGAAAAATAGGTGAAAGAACATGGAAGGTATCTGGCTAAAGTCGTCTTCTTCGCCTACTGCCTCTAATAACAGGATTTTGTAACTATTCATTTCTGACAGTCTGGTTGCTACTACACTACCACCAGAGCCGGCATCTACTATCACGAAATCGTAGGAACCATAGTCTGAAATGGTAGTACTCAAACGGCGATGTTTTGGTTCAATATAATTTGTTACAGAGTGTAGTATTCGATTGAACTCAAGGTTTGAATTCGTCGTTAGTTGTGGGTAGGTTGTAAGATTCGACTTCTGCTGCTCGTTGGCGTATTAATTATTCGTAATATTTTTCAGTTATGGTACTACTTGTACCAACTGACAAATTAATTACTGAAATGACTAACAACGCATACATATTCATTTGGTATAACTTTATTGACTGACTGTGCAATTTAACAGTTTTAAACCTTAAGTACATAATACATTAATTTTTTTGTTATCTGAGTACCGTAGTCGATAATATAATAGGCATCTTGCACGTTTTTGAGTAAAGTCAGAAAATGATTCAGCAGAACTCATAAAACAAGGGTATTGTTGTAAAAAGTGCATGGGATTATTCATAGTGTAGCAATAAATTATTAAAAATTAATATTTAAATCACGCGCACTTTTGGGCGTGACGTCATAAGCCATACATTGTTGCCAAGTCGAGGATGTTTCCGTATTAATATAGGGACTTTTTATGGTCGGCTGTACTGTCAAGTGCGGCTCTGCCAAAAAAACAGCGTTGGACAAATAGCGCGCGATTAAAAAACTGCGACAAAACAGCGCCGAGACAAAAAAGCGCTGTAAAAAATGGCGTAGGACAATATCATTTAGAGTCTAAAGGGCGCTAGGACAAATTAACACGCGACAAAATAATCTGCGACAATTAATAGTTACCTAATACATAAGACAATTAATAGTTACCTATTAATTGTATTATGTATTGTCTTATTACTATTAGGCATATAGAACACGTCAGAAAAGGGTAGACAAGCGAGAATGATGTCCTGATGTGAATATTAATATGAATATTGACGTAAATGTTAAAAATTACCTTTACTAGCCCAATAAAACGTCTCAAAACGTAATACTATAGCCTCCAAATAGATCGGTTATGAATAAACCACACAAAATCAACTCAACTTTATTTCAGAACTAGAAACAGACTATTCAAAAATTAAACAAACAATAAACGATTAAAGTGATAAGTTTAACGCCACAGATTTCAAATAGTTTTCAACATTTGCAAATGAGTACTCCGAAACCAATAGGTTCAACCGCTTTCTCAGCTGAACATATTTACAGTTGGCCGATTCTCAAACTCTCATTCCCGATCTGTACCTCGCCATATGCATTTCTGTAGCACTTTGTTCCCTGTCTAATAAGCTTATAGATTTGAGGGTGTTGGCAATCCAAAGAGTGTTTGAAAGAGTTGGGCCAAGCTTCTAACTAGTTGTTCGTCCTTGGTCCGTTAACATTCGACCAAACAGATTCCAGATGTTGATATCGTACCTAGACCTCAAATTATGCATTCGTTTTCCGACGTAAGTTTTCTCCCAATATTCTACTAAAGGTAGCAGTTCATGGGGAAAATTTTCATCGATAATCTCCAACGCAAAATGCACGTCCCTTTCAGGTACAATTGCGAGAGCAAGCAACATCTTACATCCTATTCTGACTTCGCTGTTGTTCCGTTAGATGGGTTTGCTGAATTGTTCGCCATAAATTTTGGCGTAGATGAAAAAACCGCCGACGGTTCTTGCTTGCCCGAAACACCTTCTGACTGCACTCAAAGATGCTATTTCGAAGTCCACGAAAACTGTTTCTGGGCCCAAGTTTGGTTCCACTTCCAGTATGCTTTCGAAAAATTTCATGTAAGTTTGTTCTTGCTTGTTGGGCAATAGACCGAATATCACAGGAATCGCTTTTCCGTCTATTATTACGTGCACGGTAAATAATTATTGAAATAGTGGAGACGAGGTTTTGAATGTACCGTCGATCGCCCAGTGGCGAAACAAACTCCTTTAATGTGTCCAAATTCGTTCTGGTGCCAAAAACAAGAATTCTTCGGTTATCTCCCAAGTCTGTGTCTAAGAGCAGAAAATTTTCACCTCTTTCCGAAATCCTGTGGTGTTCTTCAATTACGACTTCCTCTCGGCAAGTAAAATTACCAGAGCTTCTCGAGTCGTATGTCGGTAAGAGGACTGCGGCTTCTTCGAAAGTACCTCCGATGGAGGTTTGAATTATCTGCCTTGGTTTTGGAAGTTTCTGCCAATTCCCTCATAGATTGCCTCACCCTTCCGACTTCTCTCTTCGCCGAATCTGAGCCGTGACTATGAGCCGTTGTTGAAGTCGGTTCACTTGAATTTTCTGACACTAGCAATCTCCCTTTCCATCCTTCTTGAGAACACCTCCAAGAAACGGAATGGATGTTCTCTTTGTCTTTGCGGTAGCGGTAACCACCATAAAACAATATTTTTCCACCTTTTTGTGATTTCGCAAATTCCATGACGGGCGTTTGAAAATTTGACAAAATGAGAAAAACTTTGGATTGGCACAAACCTACTACAAAGCTAAAAATGCTGCGCTATTTCATGGCGCAATAAAATGTCCCAGCGCTATTTAGTCCCGTGCTGTTTTGTCTCGGCGTTTTTTTTTTTCATATTATTTAATTACTGGGCTTTTTTGTCTCGGCGCTCTTTTGTCGCGGTTTTTTTAGTAGCGCGTTATTTTGTCCAGCGCTCTTTTTTGGCAGAGCCGACATCGTAAAATAGGTTATACAATTATAAGAGGTTATGTATGACACGTACATAACCTCAAGTTATGTACTCGTCATTGAAGAACAAGTTCTTCAATGTTGCCATGTTCAGCACTGATATGATTGGACTATGGCTTATGACGTCAGAGACCAGGTTCCGCCTTTAAAATAAAACTCAAGAATTAAGACTCTGGATATTTTTTACAATTTTTTTTTTCAACTTTTGTTGAGGACTTTAGGTTCTATATTACATAGGGAACACTTGCACCAATTTTTATTAAAATTGGCAGTTGAGTGCAAGTACCCTATTATAGAGCGCATTCGTTACTAGGCACTCGTGCACTATTTAACTGTAATGCAATTTTTTGTGCGCGTAGTTATAGTTCTGTGTGATTAATTCCGCCTTCGCTATTTTCCTCCAAACCGTACTCCCTCTTAATATCGTCTGAAATTTTTTCCGCCACTATAACAGTAGGCGCATTGATATGGCCAGAAACGCTCAACGGAAACACCCCTGGATCCACAACCCTCAAACCCCGAATCCCGTGGACTTTCAATTTGCTGTCTACCACCGACATGGTACCATCGACCCCCATGGCGGTAGTAGCGCACGGATGGTACGTGGTTAAATTCATGTGACGCAGTGCACATACCCAATATTGTCTTGAACCTTGACCAAACTCCTTACAAAAATGAATTAACTTGGATTCGGCGTCGATTTCCCTAAAAGCACTGAGTTTCGAACAACTTGAGTGCAAACTCTATACCTTTAATTAAAGTATCGACGTCTTCTGGTTCTGCAAGCATCCTGGTGTCGATGTTTGGAAAACCGAGGGGTTGGTTGATTTTAGGGTTACTGTGCCTCTTGAGTGTTCGTGGAGAAGTACAACAGCAACGTATTTGTCCGTTATGGGTTGATTTCTTCCAATATTGTGTCAGTTTATTGTCCAATTAAATACTTTGCTTACCATCCGTGCTTCATTGTTTTCCCTGAAGGGTACAAATATGTATTCTACGTCGGGTATTTGTCAGAACGTTTGTAGTATTTATGAAATGAGACCATGTATGTTGTATGATTTCGCAAAGGCCAAAACATGTGGGAATTCTTCGATCATGGTTGCAAAATCCGGGGCTGTGTGCTGTCCTGGGTGTAAATTCTGAGTTCAGAGAACACTGGATGGTCTTATAAGATTTTGACCTACAGGCAAATCTGCGAGTACTTTTATCCCTAATCTTCTAAGTGGTGTTTGGGTCCTATACCTGACAACATGAGGAGCTGGGGAATTAATAGCACCCCCAGAGAGAATAACTTCGTTTGTAACCAAAATGCCCGAAATTTTTGGTTTCGGTGTATAAATTCAACCCTTGGGTTATTTTAGTGTCAGGTCCTATACAAATTTAGTAACTAATGCTCTCGTTACTACTTTCAAGTTTCTTGCTTCCTGGCGCCATCTAAGAATGCCGTTCCCCAAACTTTGTCTTTTCCCTCTTTTCATATTAAATTGTGTGAGGCCTAATCCAATTTGATCTTTACCTTGTAGTCCACAATTGGTAAATTTAGTTCCAAATTGGCTTAACTAAAGCGAAAAAAAGGCAAACTTTTCTGTGTGTTCTACGTTCCATAAACCGCCTTTCCCGTGGTAACCCACATCTCCATCAACCTGACTGTTTTCAGATTTGATAAAAGTAGGGGAGGACGTGTTTGTAGAACCATCCCGTGTTACCCATCTCCGCCCATTCATCGTAGTCTTTGGCGCTTCCTCTGCTTACAACATTCCATTGGTGGAACTGGAACACCCACCATTTTCCTTCGGGATCGGGCATTTTTTTTTTCATTCCTTGAAAAATGGATTAGTTGATAGTGACACGTTGTGACTTACCTAAGCAAGAGTGTTTTTGAGGCGTGGTTAGTAACCCTAGTTCAGGTCACCGATTTGCTGAGTGGCTTTAATCCAGGTATGTTGCTAAAGTCGTTTTCTTCGCTACCGGCTTCTAGCAACAGGATGCTGAAATTGTAAAGTTTCTGAGAGTCTGGTGGCTAGACACTCTCAGCGGAACCCGCTCCAATCTATGGGAAGTGTAGGTACCGAAGTCTAAATTTATGGTTTAGTACCTTGGAATAGCATTGAGTTCTTACCATTTGTGGATCTCTGAATCTGCTCCTTCAAACTCTTCGTTTTGTTCAGGCGTACCGAAGTTTGAATTTTAAGGTTTCTTGATGTATCAACTTGATTAATAGTCGGTAGTAAGTGAGCACTTTGGTGATAAAAAAGTAGAAAAAATTGTATTATCAATAAGGTATCATAGTTAAAGTTTTATTGTGTGTTTCGAAAGATTTTACCTTTTGATAAATAATTATACCGGTTGTATTAACCTGTTTGTCGTTTCTACGTGTTGTTTTAATTCTCTTAATTAATCTGAATGTGTTAAGCAAGAAATACCCAGCGTTGTCAGTGTTAAAATATTATCACAATGTTAAAAGAATGCTGTGAATTGGGCATGCTGATTTTGTTCCACAGCACAATGAATTGTGATGTTAGAATATATATAGGGCTAGCTATTTCTGTGAAATTACAAAAATGAAGCTTGTGAATATCAGAATTAAAATTCATTTTATTTACTTTATCAGTTCTCTGACATTTATAACCTGTTTTTTTTAATATTTAATGGCATGGGGGAATTTTGCTTGCTACAAAAACAGAGCAATGAATATTTACTAATAACACACATTCCGTTTGCTAAAGGAAACATAGAAATTGTTTTAGCATCTCCATCTCCATTTTTACTTGTACGTAAAAAGCTAAGATAACTTGTCTGTGTAAACAGTTAAAGGTCACATAAATATTTTCGCGACAATGACATATTTTCCCCTAACCTGCTATCGCCAATGTTAATGTTTACACTCGCTGATTTTTTTACCTCAGGGTCGCGTTGCAAGTTTCAAAATTATGACCTTAATTAAAACCATATTAATTTGAAAATTCTAAGGTTTACACCCCCCCAGAATTTCGACATCTGCATGCGCCTGCGTTTTGTGTCATTTCCCTGTGTTGTATCATTGTGTTACTCGTGAGTTAATTTTAATTGTTTTGGTAAGAATTTTAAATCGTGTTGTCTCGATCTTTTATCGGTGAATCTATTTCTAGTTCGAATCATGCAACCTTCTTTGAATCTGTCCAATAGAATGGAACAAGCCACCTTTACCTTCCTTGATTTTAAAAGAAGAACTCCTAAATTCTATCAGCACCACTTTTCTGCCGGTAGAAAGGATTCAAGCGTATGAAATAATTGCAAACGAAAAACAAGCTGAGCATGAGCCATGTGGTTGGTTGGTGAAATGTCGTCACACCTTTGAAAGCAAAAATTATGAGGACATGGGACTACGTGACTATGTGTACGCCTTACTTGAGGTCTACAAGCCCCGTAATACCAGACATTTTGAGGTAGTAGTTCTTGATGCGGATCGGTTTAACGTTATATACATTCTTGAATGTGACTGCCAATCGATAAATTCTTGAATTCATTGAACAGTGTGATAGCTTCCTGATAATTCTGAACTTTTTTTTTAACAAGTGTTTCATTATACTTTTTACCACTTCTCGTGTTTCTTTGACAAAGATAATAAGATATTTTTATTTATACTTTTATTTTGGAAGAAATATTTATTCCTCGTACATCTTTTTAATAACATCGGCAGCCTTTTCGGCTACCATTACAGTAGCCGCATTTATGTGTCCAGACACTGGTAAGGGAAAAATGGATGCATCTACAACTCTTAAATTTCTAATTCCATGCACTTTTAGCTTATCGTCCACTACAAACTTCTTCTCATCTGGTCCCATTGCTGTTGTTCCACAAAGATGATAACAAGTTGTTGTCATCTGACGAATTAAACATTCCAATTTCCGTTTAATATTGTTAACATTATTACACATTTTTATTTCGAGCAGTGTGGCGTTAATGTTTTTAAAAGCATTGGTTTGTACGATTCTCCAAACATACCCTAATCCTTCAATCAAAGTATCTACGTCTTCTTGTTTCGATAACATATTTAAATCAATGTTGGGGAAATCAGTCGGACTGATTGATTTTAAGAAAACGCGCCCTCTCGATTTTGGTCTGAGTAGTAGCAAATTTATTGTTATGTCGCTTTCTGGGTGATTCATTTCAGTTAAAAAAGCGGCAGTGGTTTCTTTCAAATTAAAAATTTTTGCAATTATTGACAGATCTGGATTCGGTTCGGTGAATAACATTTCAATTGTCGGTCCTTCTGGTACACCGTTTTTGGTATTTATAAAAGCCAGTCCAGTCATACCATCTGGTCTTGTAAGAGGGCCCAAACCTTTGAGATATAAATCTATTTTGTTTTCCATCGTGGTGTCTTTAATTGTGTAATTTGTATGTAGTACCACAGGTAAATACGGGTGTTCTATAAGATTTTTTCCAACAGGTAGATCTGCAATGACCGGAATCCCGATTTCTTCCAAATGCTTCTTGGGTCCAATTCCCGAAAGCATCAATATCTGTGGCGTGTTAATCGCACCTGCCGAAACAATAACTTCTTTTTTAGCAAGAGCACGGAACTTTGTGTTTTGGGTTACAAATTCCACTCCTTTTGTGACGTTAGATTCTGGATCTATGATGACTTTCGTCACTAAAATGTTTGTTACAAGTTTAAGGTTACTACGTGCACGAGCATTTTCTAGAAACGCTTTTGCAAGACTTTGCCTTTTCCCGTGTTTAATGTTAAATTGTAACTGATTTGAACCAAAACCGCTTCTACCGTTGTAATCTACAATTGACTGATTGATTTCTAAATTAGCAGCGATGATGTTTTCGAGCAAATCTGGCGATGGTAAAGAATACTCGACATTCCAGTAACCTCCAATTCCGTGGTAACCGTTATCCCCACGAATTTGCGAGTTTTCGGATTTTTTAAAATATGGGAGAACGTCGTCGCAAGACCACCCATGGTTTCCTAGGTCGCTCCATTTGTCGTAGTCTTTACAACTGCCTCTGACATATATCATGCCATTTATGGAACTACTGCCCCCCACTAACTTTCCTCGAGGGACCATACATTGTTGATTGTTCATCCCTTGAATGAATTTTTAGTTCGCGTGACGTCACAACGGGTTTTCTTACCTAAACAAGAATATCTTTGTGGCGTTGAGTAATAACCCCAGTTTTTCCTACTCAATTGATTGTATATCATCATCGCAGGGATTTGACTGAAGTCGTCTTCTTCATCTCCAGCTTCCAGAAGAAGTGTGTTGAAGTTGGCGATTTCTGATAAACGGGTTGCTAAAACGCTTCCAGCTGAACCTGCTCCGACTACCACGAAGTCATATTCACCATAGTCTGAAATGGAAGGTCATTCGTGTGTTATTTTGAGATGTATTTTTACTCTGCATGTCGTCAGATTCGATTCCTTTTCTGAATTGTTCGTTGTTTTTAGGTATCTTGTAAGTCCTGGCTTCTCTAGTTCGTTGATCAATTAACTGCTTGTAATAGGTAGTTGTAATGGAGCAATTTACAACGTTTAATAGTAAATATATAATCATGATGAATAAGGAATTCATTGTACCAATAACAATTGGTAATTTTTAAAATGTACTGATCTACTTATGGTCGTATAACCAAGTTATTCTGAATATGATGTGTCTTGAGTTGACAGTATTTATATGTGTCCAATTATATATTTATTTGTAGAAACTTGGTTGACTCATTTAAGAACATATAACCTGTTTTTATATTATTTGTAGTTACTATATTATTATTTTTATAAACATATTTACGCAACGATAATAAACAACAACAAGGTGATCCACTTCCTTATCATAACAACGGCTACATTTTGTGTCCAGCAAAGGAAAATACATGAATCTAAAAACCTTAAATCTCCGGTTCTGCCGTTTCTGGTAATTTAAAACGTACTGTAATCATTCTGCTTGATCTTGTAAGATTCCAAACTTTTGAGACATAAATCTATTGCTGTTCCATCGTTGTATCTTTCACTGAAATAAAAGGTACAAGAATAATAAAAAATGCAAAGTTGTTTTACGAAAATTTATATTCTCTTTTAATAGTGTCCGCAATTTTCTCTGCTACCATGACAGTGGGAGCGTTCAAATGACCAGAAAGCGTTGTAGGAAAAACCCCAGCATCAACAACCCTCAATTTTTTTATTCCATGCACTTTCTAACTACCATCAACTACAGAACTTTTCTTATCAGGACCCATAGCAGTTGTACCGTGGGGATGGTAAATGGTGTTCGTCATCTGGCGAATTACACATCCCCAGTACTCCCTATACTTATTTCTGAGTTCTTTACAAACCGGAATTTCCACACGACGAGCATCAATTTTCCTAAAAGCGTCAGTTGCAAAAAGGTCACGAATGAATTCTATTCCTTCAATAAAAGTGTCAATATCCTCTTCTTCCTCAAACATGTTTAAATCAACATTTGGAAAATCAAGAGGATCGTTTGATTTGAGGGTAATGCGGCCGCTAGATTTTGGGTGAAGGAGAACCAAGTATATCAGAATGCTTCTTTGTGGGTCAATTTGGTTTAACATTTGGTTGGTGAGGTCGTCGTTGAAATTGAATGATTTAGTTAGTATTTTTGATATGTTTCCGGCTGGCGGTGCGAACAAGTACTCTATCGTAGGGACTGTGTTTCCACCGGTGTGTATGAAACCGACACCGTCTGTGCCGGCTGTTTTTGTGTAAGGACCTAAACCTTTTAAAAACTCTTTCACAAATTCCTCGGTACTAAGACCAGAAAGAGTATAGTTTGTGTTATAAATCAAACCAGGGAACATAGGGTGCTCTTTGAGATTCATACCAACAGGTAAATCTTCAATTACGTCAATTTTCATTGTTTGTAAGTGGCTTTGTGGACCTACCCCCGATAACATTAGTAGTTGTGGGGAATTAATAGCACCTGCACTAAGAATGACTTCTTTTTTTGCTTTCACAAAGAATTTTTTTTCTTTTGTTACGAATTGTACCTGATTTGCCGTTTTGGTGTGATCTATGACGACTTTGGTTGCTAAAACTTTGCTCCTAATTTTAAGGTTGTTACGTTGGCGAGCGTTTTCTAGGAACGCTTTTCCAGTGCTCTGTCTCTTTCCGTGTTTAATGGTGAATTGTATTCGCCCTGAACCAGTTTGTTTTCTACCATTGTAGTCCACAATGGGTTGATTCATTTGTAAGCTACCGTTAAAGAAATTGGAAAGTAGGGGTGAAACTGGTGAAGAGTAGGCGACGTTCCAGAAGTCCCCTTTGCCGTGGTAACCTGTATCACCATCAACTTGCGAATTTTCAGATTTTATGAAATAAGGAAGGACTTCTTCGTACGACCATCCAGAGTTTCCTAATTCCACCCATTTGTCGAAGTCGTGGCGATTACCTCTGACGTACATCATGGCGTTTATGGCACTGCTACCACCCAGAGCTTTGCCTCGGGCGACCGTACATGAGTGATTTTTCATTCCTTGAAAGTTAAGTTGGTCAAGAGTGACGTAGCTGGTTTACCTACCTAAGCAGCAATTGGTTTGAGGTGTGCTGAAGTACCCCCAGTTCATGTCGCTGAAAATTAGGTAAAAGCTCATGGAAGGTATCTGACTAAAGTCGTCTTCCTCGCCACCTGCCTCTAATAAGAGGACATTGTAACTATCTATTTCTGATAGTCTGGTTGCTAGTACGCTGCCAGCAGAACCGGCACCTACTATTACGAAATCGTAGGAACCATAGTCTGAAAGTGTAGTACTAAAGCGTCAATGTTTTGGTTTAATATGATTTTTTACACTGTGTAGTATTCGACTGAATCCCCACTTTGAATTCGTTGTTGTTGGTGGGCATATTGTAAAATTCTGCCTCTGATATTCGTTGACGTGTTAATTTTTCGTAATATTTTACGGTTGTAGTACTACTTGCAACTGATAGAGGAATAAGTGAAACGACTAGCAACACATACATGCTGACTTGGTATGAGTTAGTTCCCAGATCCTATTTTGCACTATGCGAGAAAATTTGCATTGATAGTAGTTTTAAACTTTAATGGTGAAGCATATGTTTAAATGAATATTACCTGACGCACATGGTGGATAACGATGTAGAATAAAGTAATGAAGAAACATAGCAACTCGTTAATTTATTTAACAATACAATTTTTCGTTGTTTTATGAAAACCTATATATTTTTTTAATTATGTCTGCAATTTTCTCTGCCACCATTACAGCGGGAGCATTCAAATGACCAGAAGGCGACGATGGGAAAACTCCAGCATCCACAACCCTCAATTTTTGAATTCCATGCACATTCAAGTCACTATCAACTACAGAGGTTTTCTTATCTGGACCCATAGCGGTGGTACCATGTGGATGATAAATGGTGAGCGTCATGTGGCGAATTACGCATTCCCAGTACTCTCTATACTGTTTTTTGAGTTCCTTACAAACTGGAATTTCGAGAAGACGGGCATCAATTTTCTTAAAATTATCAGTTTCAAAAAGATTCCGAATGAATTCTATTCCTTCAATAACGGCATCAATATCCGCTTGTTCCGAAAACATGTTCAAATTCACATAGGGAAAATCAAGAGGATCATTTGACTTGAGGGTGATGCGGCCTCTAGATTTTGGGTGAAGTAGTGCCAAGTAAATCAGTATGCTTCTTTGTGGGTCCAATTTGTTTAGGAAGTTGTTGGTGAGGTCGTCATTGTAGTTGAATGCTTTACTGACTATTTTTGATTTGATTTCGGTTGGCGGTACGAACAAGTACTCTATGGTAGGTGCTCTGTTTCCTTGACCGGTGTGTATGAAACCGATGGCGTCTGTGCCGGCTCCTCTTGTGAAAGGACCTAAACCTTTCAAATACTGTTTGACAAATTCCTCAGTACTACGATTAGAAAGAGTATAGTTTGTGTTATAAATCAAACCAGGAAACAAAGCGTGTTCTCGAAGATTCATACCAACAGGCAGGTCTTCAATTACATCAATTTCCAGTGCTTTTAAATGGTCTTTTGGACCTATCCCCGACAACATTAATAACTGTGGAGAATTAACAACACCTGCACTAACAATGACTTCTTTTTTTGCTTTCACGAAGAATTTTTTGTGTTTTGTTACAAATTCCACTCCTTTTGCCACTTTGGATTTGTCTATGATGACTTTGGTTACTAAAACGTTGCTCTTAACCTCAAGATTACTTCGTTGGCGCGCGTTATCCAAGAACGCTTTTCCGGTACTTTGTCTCTTTCCACGTTTAATAGTGAATTGTAGTCGACCTGAACCGATTTGTTGTCTCCCATTGTAGTCTACAACGGGTTGATTCATTTTCAAGCTAGCGTTAAAAAATTTGGAAAGGAATGGTGAAGCTGGTGAAGAGTAAGCGACGTTCCAGAAGCCGGTTTTCCCGTGGTAGCCGGGATCACCATCAACTTGCGAATTTTCCGATTTTATGAAATAAGGAAGAACTTCTTCGTACGACCACCCGGGGTTTCCTAACTCCACCCACTCATCGAAGTCGTAGCGGTTACCTCGGACGTACATCATTGCGTTTATAGCACTACTACCACCAAGAACTTTCCCTCTAGGGACGGCACATGCCCGATTTTTCATTCCTTAAACGACTGAGTTGGTTGAAGGTGACATTGTTGATTACTTACCTAAGCAGCAAGTAGTTTGAGGTGTACTGAAGTACCCCCAGTTCATTTTGGTGAAGAATAGGTGATGGAACATCGAAGGTATCTGACTAAAAGTCGTCTTCTTCGCCTCCTGCCTCTAATAACAGGATTTTGTAACTATCTGTTTCTGATAGTCTGGTTGCTAATACACTACCAGCAGAGCCGGCACCTACAATCACGAAATCGTAGGAACCATAGTCTGAAATGGTAGTACTCAAATGGCGATGTTTTGGTTCAGTATCATTGTTTACCGTGTGTAGTATTCGATTGCACTCCTGGTTTGAATTCGTTGTTAGTTGTGGGTAGATTGTATGATTCGGCTTCCGCTGTTCGTTGGCGTATTAATTCTTCGTAATATTTTTCAGTTATGGTACTACTTGTACCAACTGACAAATTTATTACTGAAACGACTAACAACGCATACATATTCATTTGGTATAACTTTATTGACTGACTATGCCATTTTACAGTTTTAAACTTTAAGTACATAACTTATATTTTTTGTGATATCTGAGTACCGTAGTCGATAACGATATAATTATAAAGTGCATTCGTTACTAGGCACTCGTGCACTATTTAACGGTAATGAAATTTTTTCTGCGCATAGTTATAGTTCTGTGTGATTAATTCCGCCTTCGGTATTTTCCTCAAAGGCGTACTCCCTCTTAATATCGGCTGAAATTTTTTCCGCCACCATAACAGTAGGCGCATTGATATGGCCAGAAACGCTCGACGGAAACACCCCTGCATCCACAACCCTCAAACCCTGAATCCCGTGCACTTTCAATTTGCTGTCTACCACCGACATGGTACCATCGACCCCCATGGCGGTAGTACCGCACGGATGGTACGTGGTTAAAGTCATGTGACGCAGTGCACATTCCCAATATTGTCTTGAACCTTGACCAAACTCCTTACAAAATTGAATTAACTTGGGTTCGGCGTTGATTTCCCTAAAAACCCGAGTTTCGAACAACTTGAGTGCGAACTCTATACCTTTAATAAAAGTATCGACGTCTTCTGGCTCTGCAAGCATGTTGGTGTCGATGTTTGGAAAGTCGAGTGGGTTGGTTGACTTTAGGGTTACTGTGCCTCTTGAGCGTTCGTGGAGGAGTACAACAGCAACGTATATGTCGTTAGTCGGGTTGATTTCTTCCAGAAATTGGGTCAGTTTATTGTCCGAATTAAATATTTTGCTTACCATCCGTGCTTCATTGTTTCCTGAAGGTGGCACAAATATGTATTCCACGTCGGGTAGTTTGTCAGAAACGTTTGTAGTATTTATGAACATAAGAGCATGCATGTTGTATGATTTTGTAAGAGGGCCAAAAGCATGTGTGAACTCTTCGACCATGGTTGCAAAATCCGGAGGTTGGATGCTGTTCTGGGTGTGAATTCTGAGTCCAGAGAACACTGGATGGTCTATTAGATTTTGACCCACAGGCAAATCTGCGAGTACTTTTATCCCCAAATCTTCTAAATGGTGTTTGGGTCCTATTCCTGACAACATAAGGAGCTGGGGCGAATTAATAGCACCCCCAGAGAGAATAACTTCGTTTGTAACCAACGCCCGAAATGTTTGGTTTCGGTGTATAAATTCAACCCTCGGGTTATTTTAGTGTCAAGATCTATACAAAGTTTAGTAACTAATGCTCTCGTTACCACTTTCAAGTTTCTTCGCTTTCTGGCGCCATCTAAGAATGCCGTCCCTAAACTTTGTCTTTTCCCTCTCTTCATATTAAATTGTGTAAGCCCTAATCCAATTTGATCTTTACCATTATAGTCCACAACTGGTAAATTTAGTTCCAAACTGGCTTCAACTAAACGCGAAAAAAAAGGCGACTTTTCTGTGTGTTCTACGTTCCATAAACCCCCTTTCCCGTGGTAACCCACATCTCCATCAACCTGACTGTTTTCAGATTTGATAAAGTAGGGGAGGACATGTTTGTAGGACCATCCCGTGTTACCCATCTCCGCCCATTTATCGTAGTCTTTGGCGGCTCCTCTGCTGTACAAGATTCCATTGGTGGAACTGGAACCACCCACCACTTTTCCTTGCGGAATGAGGCACTTTTTATTTTTCATTCCTTGAAAAATTGATTAGTTGAATAGTGACACGTTGTGACTTACCTAAGCAAGAGTGTTTTTGAGGCGTGGTTGAGTAACCCCAGTTCAGGTCACCGATTTGCAGGAGTGGCCCTAATCCAGGTATGTTGCTAAAGTCGTTTTCTTCGCCACCGGCTTCTAGCAACAGGATTCTGAAATTGTCAATTTCTGAGAGTCTGGTGGCTAAGACGCTCCCAGCGGAACCAGCTCCAACTATGACGAAGTCGTAGGTACCAAAGGCTAAATTTGCGGGTGTAGTACCTTGGAATATGTCACTTGGGTTCTTACCATTTGTGGTCTCTGAATCTGCTCCTTTAAACTCTTCGTTTTGTTCAGGCAGTACCGAGGTTAAAACTTTTAGGGTTTCTTGATGTATCAACTTCATATAATAGTCGGTAGTAAGTGAGCACTTTGTGTCATAAAAAAGTAGAACGAATTGTATTATCAAAAAGGTACTCATACTTCACGTTTTATTGTATATTTTAAAGATTTTCTGTCATGACTGGCAATTTTATACTGAACGGGTTCTATAAAAGTGAGGTAAAATAATTATACCGGTTGTATTAACCTGGACGTGTTGTTTTTTTATTTAAATTATTTATAACTCATTTATTTTAATACCTCGTGTTACAGTATTATTGACAATTACTTGAAACCATATTCATTCTTAATGACGTCCGCTATTTTTTCTGCGACCATAATAACAGCCGCATTCGTGGGTCCAGAAATCGTCGACGGAAAAATTCCTGCATCCACAACCCTCAAACTTGCGATTCCATGTACCTTTAAACTACTATCAACAACAGAATTCTCTTCACTCAGACCCATCGCTGTGGTACCACAAGGGTGGTAAAGGGTCATCGACATGTGTCGTACGGCGCACCCCCAAAACTCCCTCGAGAATTTTTCAAACTCCCCACAAACCGGAATATCGACAAACGTAGCATTGATCCTTTGAAACGGGTCAGTTTGCACCAGGTCGAGCACGAAATCGATTCCTTTAACAAAATCGTCGACGTCCTCCTCCTCTTCAAACATATTTAAATCAACATTCGGAAAGTCAATTGGGTTAGACGATTTTAAAGTAACGCTTCCGCGAGACTTCTGATGAAGGAGAATCAAACTGAACGAAACATCAGACGAGGGGTTGAGTGTGTTTAGATAGTTTTCTATTAAGTTGTCGTTGTAGTTGTACATTCTGGCCACGATTGGACTGCTACTACCCGAAGGAGGACTGAAGGCGTACATAATGGTTGGAGTACCATCAATACTGTCTCCGTGGAGGAAGCCAAGAGCCTCGGCTGTTGAAGTCAAAGGGCCTGAACCTTGCAAGTACTGCTCGATGGTGTCGTCGAAATTTGAACCTTGAGCGGAGTAGTTGGTGTGGAAGGTCAAACCCAGGAATTGTGGGTGCTCCATGAGGTTTTGACCCACTGGGAGCTCCGCGATAACGTTGATACCCAACTCTTGTAAGTGCTTTGCGGGTCCTACCCCTGAAAGCATTAGGAGTTGTGGGGTGTTGATGGCACCTGCAGCCACAAGCACTTCTTTGGTGGCACTAACCCGAAATTTTTGCTCTTTGGTTGCAAACTCCACCCCTTCAGCGCGCTTCGTTTCTTCATTGATATTAACTCTAGTGACCAGAGCTCCAGTGACTACTTCAAGGTTGCTCCTTTTTCTGGCGTTATCCAGAAACGCCGTCCCCGCGCTTTGTCTTTTACCATGTTTGATGCTCAGCTGGGTTTTGGAAACCCCGATTTGTCCAGCACCATTGTAGTCAATGTTTGATTGATTCAAAGCGTCGTTAGCTTCCACGAAAACATCAAACAGGTCCGAGTAGGGTGTCGCGTGCTCCACCCCCCAGAAGCCCCCTTTTCCGTGATAGCCCCCATTTCCCCTAATCTGCGAGTTCTCGGACTTCATAAAATAGGGAAGGACTTCCTCGTACGACCAGCCTGGATTTCCCAGTTGGACCCACTTGTCGTAATCTTCCGCGTTCCCTCTCACATACAACACGGCGTTAATCGCGCTGCTCCCACCAATCGATTTCCCTCGAGGAGCCATGCACTTGTAATCTCTCATACCTGGAATCAACCCGTCTGCAAAAACCCACCACTGTTTCGCTTTTATTTTACCTAGACAGCAATTCGCTTGCGGGGTCGTATAATACCCCCAATTCATCTCGCTGAACTGCAAGTACGGAAACATCCCCGGAATGGCATTAAAGTCGTCCTCTTCACCCCCGGCTTCCAGGAGGAGGATTCTCCAGTCGTCTATTTCGGAAAGGCGGCTCGCTAAGACGCTACCTGCCGAGCCGGCTCCCGCGATAATGAAATCGTAGCTCCCGAAATCTGGAACAAAGTGTTAGATTGTGTCGGGGCGAAGTCGGAGTCTTGCCGGTTGGTTCGTCCGAAGTGGCGAACTCAGAGTTGGTTTCGGGTAATTCGTAGACTTGTGCTTGCGTGGTGCGCTCGCTGATTAGGGTTTGGTAGTAGTCGGTCGTGAGGGAAGGAGTGACGACGCGGACAAAAAAGAGGGTGATGTATAGAAGGAGGAACATGTTTAATGGAGGAAATATCAGGAATGACTGACGGAATTACAAGTGGGAAATCAAACTGCGTCGTCTAATCTAGGCGGAGAATGGGTCGATCGATCAATTTTATCAAGTGCAGTGTTTTTAGAGGGATTAACAAGAATAACACGCGAGTGAAGTGAAGATTGATAAGGCTGTCGATGATTGCGTAAAAAATCTGGTAGGATTTTTATTAGCCAGATAATCTAAGAAATTCTACAATAGCAAATTTTATTTAAATTTTATAAAGTAACGTGCTCCTCCATTTGTGGTTTATGAATCCGTGTTGAGTTTTCACCTTAGGCATCCAGATTTTTGGAAAAAAAAACAAAATTGTGTAACAAAAGTCGGAAAACTTTGAAATTGCAAAATTGGATGCTCGAAAACTTGCAAGCGCTTTAAGGTTATCGGAAGCATGGTAAATCGTTAAAAAAAAAATGTTTAGGTCATTATACACTTTTGTCGAATACATTTTACAGAATTATGTACTCTGCATGTATGATTCATGAATCCGTGTTGAATAGACGTCCAAATCTTTGGGCAAAAACTCAAAATTGTATCACATTTTATAATTTAACTTTGAAAAAAGAACGAAAAATGAGGAGAAAGACGAAAAAGGACACAAAGGACGAAAAGGACAAAAAAGGACGAAAGGGACGAAAAGGACGAGAAAGGATAATAAGGACGAAAAAGGGCGAAAAGGATGAAAAGAACGAAAAAGGACGAAAAGTACGAAAAAGGACGAAAAGGATGAAAAAGGACGAAAAGGACGAAAAGGATGAAAGGGACGAAAAAGACGAAAAAGGACAAAAAGGACGAAAAAGGCCGAATAGGACGAACAAGGACGAAAAGGACGAAAAGGATGAAAAAGGACGAAAAGGACGAAAAAGGACGAAGAAGGACGAAAAGGACGAAAGAGAATGAAAAAGGACGAAGAAGGACGAAAAGGACAAAAAAGGACGAAAAGGACGAAAAAATTATAAAAAGGACGAAAAAGGACGACAATGACGACAAGTACGAAAAGACGAAAAAGGACGAAAAGGACGAAAAAGGATAATAAGAACGAAAAAGGAAGAAAAGGACGAATAAAGCGAAAAGGACAAAAAATGACGAAAAAGTAGGAAAAAGGACGAAAAAAACGAAAAAGGACGTAAAAGGATGAAGAACGAAAAAGGAAGAAAATGGACGAAAAGGGCGAAAAAGGACGAAAAAGGACGAAGGACGAAAAAGAACGAAAAAGGACGAAAATGACGAAAGAGGTTGAAAACGGACGAAAGAGGACGAAAAAGGACGAAAAAAGACGAAGAAGGACGAAAACCACAAAAAAGGACGAAGGGTGAAAGGCACGAAAAAGGACGAAGGACGAAAAAGACGAAGAAGGACGAAAAAGGACGAAAAAGGACCAAGGACGGGAAAGTACGAAAAACGTCGAAAAAGGTCGAAAGAGAACGAAAAAGGACGAAAGAGGACGAAAAGGGACGAATAAGGACGAGAAAGGACGAAAAGCACGAAAAAGGGAGAAGGACGAAAAAGGACGAAGATGGACGAAGGACGAAAAAGGACAAAAAAGGACTAAGGACGGAAAGGGACGAAAATGGACGAAATATGACGAAAAAGGCGAAACAGGACGAAAGAGGACGAAGGACGGAAAAGGACGAGAAAGGTTGAAAAAGAACGAAAGAGGACGAAAAAGGACGAAAGAGGACGAAAAAGGACGAATAAGGACGAGAAAGGACGAAAAGCACGAAAAAGGGAGAAGGACGAAAAAGGACGAAGATGGACGAAGGACGAAAAAGGACAAAAAAGGACTAAGGACGGAAAGGGACGAAAAAGGACGAAAAAGGCGAAAAAGGACGAAAGAGGACGAAGGACGGAACATGATGAAAAAGGTTGAAAAAGGACGAAAGAGGACGAAAGAGGACGAAAAAGGACGAAAAAAGACGAAAAAGGACGAAAACCACAAAAAAGGACGAAGGGCGAAAGGCACGAAAAAGGACGAAGAAGGACGAAAAAGGACGAAAAATGACCAAGGACGGGAAAGCACGAAAAACGTCGAAAAAGGTCGAAAGAGAACGAAAAAGGACGAAAAGGGACGAAAAGGGACGAATAAGGATGAGAAAGGACGAAAAGTACGAAAAAGGGAGAAGGACGAAAAAGGACCAAGATAGACGAAGGACGAAAAAGGACAAAAAGGACTAAGGACGGAAAGGGACGAAAAAGGACGAAATATGACGAAAAAGGCGAAACAGGACGAAAGAGGACGAAGGACGGAAAAGGACGAGAAAGGTTGAAAAAGAACGAAAGAGGACGAAAAAGGACGAAAGAGGACGAAAAAGGACGAATAAGGACGAGAAAGGACGAAAAGCACGAAAAAGGGAGAAGGACGAAAAAGGACGAAGATGGACGAAGGATGAAAAAGGACAAAAAAGGACTAAGGACGGAAAGGGACGAAAAAGGACGGAAAAGGCGAAAAAGGACGAAAGAGGACGAAGGACGGAACATGATGAAAAAGGTTGAAAAAGGACGAAAGAGGACGAAAAAGGACGAAAAAAGACGAAAAAGGACGAAAACCACAAAAAAGGACGAAGGGCGAAAGGCACGAAAAAGGACGAAGGACGAAAAAGGACTAAAAAGGGCTAAGGACGGAAAAGGACGAAAGAAGACGAAAGAGGACGAAAAACGACGAAAAAGACGAAAAAGGAGGATAAAGGACGAAGAACGAGGAAGGACGGAAAAGGACGAAAAAGGTCGAAAAAGGTCGAAAGAGGATGAAAAAGAACGAAAGAGGACGAAAAAAGACGAATAAGGACGAGAAAGGACGAAAAGCACGAAAAAGGGCGAAACACGAAAAAGGACGAAGATGGACGAAGGACGAAAAAGGACAAAAAAAGGATTAATGACGGAAAAGGATCAAAGACGATAAAGGACGAAGGAGGATGAAAAAGGACGGAAAAGAAGGTAAAGGTCGAAAAAGGTCGCAAAATAACGAATAGGATGAAAAAGGACGAAAAGGACGAGAAATTAGGAATAGGACGAAAAAGGACGAAAAGGACGAAAAGGACGAAAATGGAAGTTAAAGAACCAAAAAGACGAAAAAGGATGAAAAGGTCGAAAAGGACGCAAAAGGTCGAAAAAGAACGAAAAGGACGAAAAAGGACGAAGAAGAACGAAAATTTCAAAAATTCGCATTTCGTGCCGATTTTTTCGAAAATGTTGGTTGCTTCGTGACCATTAACATGCTATATTTTTGGAATCAACGTGTCGAGATCTACGTTCCTGAATTTTTTCATAAATTTTAGACAACTTTTTTAAAATAGAAATTTTTTAATGGTCCCCCCTTCTTCAAATTTCGCAAAAATTTTGACATTTTCGAAACTCAACTGAATACATTTTCTTATAGATTTCGAGCTCTAGAATTCAAATCCGAATTCCGTTCTTTGATAATTGCAACTGTTATTCTAAAACCGACCGTTGAAATATCGAAATTTTTGAAATTTTAAAAAATTCGCATTTCGTATCAATTTTTTCGAAAATGTTGCTCTCTTGACCATCAACATGCTATATTTTTGGAATCAGCGTGTCGATATCTACGTCACTGAATTTTTTCATAATTTTTAGTCAACTTTTTTAAAATTGAAATTTTTTTAATGGTCCCCCTTCTTCAAATTTCGGAAAAATTTTGACATTTTCGAAACTTAACTAGATATATTTTCTTGTGGATTTCGAGCTCTAGAACTCAAATCCGAATTCGGTTCTTTGTAACTGCAGCCATTTTTCTAGAATCGACCGTTGAAATATCGACATTTTTGAAATTTTCAAAAATTCACATTTCGTACCAATTTTTTCGAAAATGTTGCTTTCTTGACCATCAACATGCTATATTTTTAGAATCAAGTGTCGAGATCTACGTCCCTGAATTTTTTCAATTTCATAATTTTTAGACAACTTTTAAAAATTAATTTTTTAGATCAGTCAAATCCCTCCGCCTTCTTGAAATTGCAAAATTTTGAATCGACGTAAATTAATTAGAAATTTAAAAATTGCCATTGTAGTTATAATACCCAATCGGTTTTTGAGGCAAATAGCAATAAATTTGTTGATTTAAACGTTAAAAACTATCTTTAATAGTTAGAAAATGATGGCAGTATTTAGAATATGGAAGTTTTGGTAAACATTTGATTAAATGGCGCCATATTAGTGAACCTCATTATCTCTATCAAAATTTAATTTTCGTGGATTATACTGTTCAACCTGAAAAATGTCTCCCGCAGCTTCAGGAGATTTTTCTTCAGGTTGCCAGCGCTGCACACAACCGTAATTTAATTGTAACGGTGAAAGTTAAAATTTGGCCATCTTGATAAATGTCACCCCAACGGCAACGTCAAGGGATGATGTAAACGATGCATACCTTCCTGCGTATTTATTCTTACAACGGACGTCGACCTTAAATTGTCCACCCTTTTAAAAACGACATAATACGTTAGGACACTCTATCCACAGCTATCCGAACTCATTGATGCCGGTGTCTACTTTCGCGTGACTGTAGGCTTCGCGCCCTCGCCGACAGGTGGCGTCACTTCCTCAGCCTCATAAATTAATAACTAAACAAGAAGACTTCAATGAAAAATGAATCGTAGTTTTTCTACAGAATGGCAGTTTTAATGAGCAGACTTATCGTCTGCGCTACGTCTGAAAACTTGCAAATATTCATTTCAGTTATGATTAAACCGTTTTTTTAATAAAGCCGCAGTTCCACGTTTACGGTTACACGTCCTAGTTTAGCAGTGAGTAGCATTAGCAAAAGCCATAAAAGTCACCGCCTCGCATTTAATTACGACGTCCGCGCCGCCCCCGAAAATAAATTTGTTGAAACCGTAAGCCATATTCACTCCACCTGAAATCCCAAAGCTGTCCCAACAGGCGTAATCTCTGCAAATCCCGCCGCCCCACTCGCTTCGCACCCTCCCCGCCAGGTGGCGCCGCTCCCTCGGCCCTCCATTTCGCGAAATTAATACGTTTGTCGCAAGAATTGGCGGAATTACGAGACGTCTGTTTGTGTTTTGGGGGTAATTGTGCCGAGAACGAGGCAATATACAATATAAACTCAGTTTAAAGCTCGCGAACAGGGATGCTTTTAAACGCTACAAAAATGCAAATGGTGCGACAATTTCAAATTGAAACGAAACAACGGCGCCCATTTTTCGGTGGCCCATTACAAGTCGTAACAACCCTGACACGACATAATCCCGCCTCGAGTGCGAGGAAATTGGCCGGAAGTAATTCCATGCAGTCGGGGCCTTTCCGCCGCCGCCACAGAACTGCCGCATTAGAACGGCGGCGCTGCTGCACTCGGGGCAAGGGGGCCGAAAATCAAACCGCGAGGTCCGGCAGAATTTGCAAGAAATAAGTGTAGTCTCCATGTCACGCCAGCAAGACATGAAATGCGATAGCGGGGACTCTTCTGGAACGCCCCAGCTAAGCCCCCGGCCGTGCCGGAGATGGGATTTCATTAGCAGATGAAGCCCGGGCGATAGAGGGCGCGCGTGCGGACGCATCTTAACTATTTATAATTTGCGTTTTTCATTTGGCTGGGCGGGCCGCCGCCGATAACGAGGCATAATTTGCTTAAGTCGCTCGCGGTTGCGATATTTTCGTTAATTAGGTATTTGGAGGGATGCTGCGCTTCTTAAAGAATGAGAGTTTCATCGATCGGGATTTCCGCCAGAACCCAAATGAACAAATGGTAAAAGCGGGAATTACAGCGGGACGTGATGATTATATGCAAGTAGTTCGCAAACTTACTACTGCATTAAAAGGAAATTTGGATGATTTAATTTCGACGTAAACTTGTTAGTGTGACAAAGATTGATTTTTAAGTTCGTGCCGCGAGTCGGTCTCCGAACGCTCCGAGCTATGAATTATTCTTTGCCGGTTACAGGTTTTAGTGCAACGCTTGTTGTAAATAAAAGAACAGGATTACGGATAGGTTTCTAAAGACTTTATGTGGGGCAATTTATTTCCCGGTAATTTATAGGATAATGTCGCACTTAAATAATACTTCGGAATCTCCGATCAAAGACCGAAATAGTCGTCGACCTCCACAACGTTTCCATGCACTAATTTATATTAATAATAATAATAATAATGATGATGATGATGATGATGATGATGATGATAACGATAGTTACGCTTTAATAGGCCAGTTTTACTTGATTTCAATTTAAACTTGTTGTTCGCACTCCACTGTAGCATTTCTTTGACAGTTTTTGAGGTAGATGTTGATAATTGACGATATCATCTGCATATTGACATGAGAAATCTGCCTTCCTAAAATACCTAAGATCGTTTACATGTAGTAGAAATAATATTGGTCTATGAATGGACCCTTCTGGAACTCCACAGTTAAGTCTTGTAACTCAGAAAGAACAGTCCGCTTTCATTTTTTCAAAATCGCTAAAATTAAATCTGGCAATTTTGGGGATATTTTAAACACTTGACAATGAATCCGGATATTTCGAAAACCAGTCGTCAGATCGACTTTAGATTAATTTTCTTCATAGATTTCGGAGCAAACACGATTTTTTTTCATAATTTTTGGCGATCCAGTTGATTTGGGGCTTTTTCAAAAGCTCACCATTTACTCACGAGCACGACCCTTTTTCGGCTACCTTCGAAACTTAGCTAAAAACATTTTCTGGTGGATTTCGACCTCTAGAAGTTGCTTTCGGCATTTTGTCGACAATTCCTACCATATTTCAGGAATCTCCCATTGAAATGTGGCAAAAAAATTGAATTCTAATCCAAATACTTCTAAAATTTTGCTCGAAGTGTTGTACATCACTGTGTTCGCAATTTGGCAGTCTATCAAATAAGTATGTTAAAAAAATATACGCTACAATAAAAAAAAATAGATCTGTGTTGTAACGCCAATCCCATATATTGTCCTTTTTTATTTTCAAGCTAAAAACAATGGCTTTTACAGAATTTTTATAACTGTATCCGTAAAGTTTCCGGAGTTTTAACTAGGAGATTTAATGTTTGTGAACCGTAAATTTTCTCTGTTTAATCAAAATTAAAGGGAAAAGATGTCGCCCACTTTTAACTAATACTAATTAAGTACATACCTCAAAAACTTCTGGCAGGTGAAATACTGATAAAATACACAGGAATTTGTGTATATATTTCCATATTGTGTATTTGTATATGGTGAGGTTTCTAGTCTACTATACTCTGTTGAGCCACCTTATGCGGGTTCTTGGCTAATTTAACATTAGTTGACAAAATGTAGCGGGGCTTCTAGACCAAGTCAACTGAAGTCACAGTGGACTAGAAGCTCCACTATATCGAGTGTCTGGAATGGCGGTTTAACTCCGCGCTCCGCTCTTAAGAATGAACTGGTAAGTCTTGTTAGGAAACATAGATGGAGCGCGTGTTCGGCGGTAGTCTGCGCGACTGCGCCAGCGATGACGTAGCCATGACGAAGACGAACGTCACACTAATGGCTGGTCGGTTGTCCGCGCGCGTGTGTCTAAGTTCACTGTAATGTACATTTACTTGTGTTTGTATAATAAATGTGTTAACTGTTGTTCGTGTTTTCCTTCCACGTGCCTCATATAACTAACAAGTCTGACAAAAATAGTAAAAAAAAATCCTTCCCATGATTTTAAAATTGGTCCTGTGGTGTTTCATTTTCGGGTAAATTTTAAGGAATCTGGTGTCTAGTTGCTGGATGAACTTGAAACAATCTTTTGAGCTTTTAGTGTTTTCTTTTTTATGAATTTGAAAAAGTCAGTGCCGCAGTGTTTTATTCTTTTAATTCAGGAAACTCTTGGGCATCCATGGTGTATTATTTTGGGAGCAAAAATTTGAAAGCGCTTTGAGCTCTAGTGTCTTTTCTTATAATAATTCAATTAAATTTCATAGAGGATACGTCATTTGCCAAAATCGAAATTATTTTATCTGGTACTAACCCGCCCACTCGCCCTCTATATTCTTAGAGGGATCTCATTAGCCAAAATCAGTCTTATCTTAGCAGGTTTTAGCGCTCTAAGAAAATAAAGATCAGGTGGGGAAGCTAGTGCTTGCCAATATAAGGCTGATTTTGATAAATGACATACCTTCGAAGAAAATAAACGGTGGGTGGGCGGGGTAAATACTAGCGAAGGTAAGACTGACTTTGCCAAATGATATACCCTCTACCCTTCATTTTCTTAGAAGGTATGTCATTTGGCAAAATCAGTCTTATTTTAGTAAGTACCATTTCCGTCCACTCGCGCTTCATTTTCTAGAGAGCAGGTCATTTGCCAATATCAGACTTATCTTAGCAAGTACCAGCCCCGCCCACCCACCCTCCTTTTTCTTAGAGGATATGTCATTTGCCAAAATCACTAGGTATTAACCCTCTAAGAAAGTAAAGGGCCGATGGGCGGAGCTAGTATTTGCCAAAACAAGACTGATTTTGACAAATGGCATACCTTCGAAGAAAATAAAGGGTGGGTGGTGGGGGCCAATATTTGCCAAAATAAGACTGACTTTGCCAAATAATATACCCTGTACCCTTCATTTTCTTAGAGGGTACGTAATTTGGCAAAATTAGTCTTATCTTAGCAGGCACCAGCCCCGCCCACCCACCCTCCTTTTTCTTAGAGGATATGTCATTTGCCAAAATCACTCTTGTCTTACTAGGTATTAACCCTTTAAGAAAGTAAAGGGCGGATGGGCGGAACTAGTATTTGCCAAAATAAGACTGATTTTAGCAAATGGCATACCTTCGAAAAAAATAAAGGGTGGGCGGGCGGGGCCAATACTTGTCAAGATAAGACTAACTTTGTCAAATAATATACCCTCTACCCTTCATTTTCTTTGAGGGTACGTAATTTGGAGAAATCAGTCTTATCTTTGCAAGTACTAGCCCCGCCCACCCACCCTCTCTTTTCTTAGAGAGATTTCATTAGCCAAAATCAGTCCTATCTTACTAGGTATTAATTATCCCTCTAAGAAAGTAAAGGGCCGATAGGCGGACCTAGTACTTGCCAAGATAAGGCTGAAATTGCCAAGTAACACCCTCTAAGAAAATAAAGGGAGGGTGGGCGGGGTTAATACTTGCCAAAATAAGACTGATTTTCGCAAATGACGTATTCTCTAAGAAAATAAAGTGCGGGTCTTACTTGCTAAGATAAAACTGATATTGCCAAATGGCATATCTTCGAAGAAAATAAAGGGTGGGTGGGCGGCGCTAGTACTTTCCAAAATAAGACTGATTTTGATAAATGACATACCTTCGAAGAAAATAATGGGTGGGTGGGCGGGGACAATACTTGTCAAGATAAGACTGACTGCCAAATAATACATCCTCTACCCTTCCTTTTTTTAGAGGGTACGTCATTTGCCAATATCAGTCTTACCTTAGCAGGTACTAGCCCCGCCCACCCACCCTCTTTTTTTTAGAGGATATGTAATTTGCCAAAATCACTCTGATCTTAGCAAGTACTAGCCCCGCCCACCCACCCTTTTTTCCTTAGAGGATATGTCATTTGCCAAAATCACTCTAATCCAAGCAAGTACTAACCCCGTCCACCTGTCCTTTATTTTCTTAGAGGGATCTCATTAGCTAAAATCAGTCTTATCTTACTAGGTATTAACTCTGTAAGAAAGTAAAGGACGGATAGGCAGAGCTAGTACTTGCCAAAATAAGACTGATTTCGACAAATGGCATACCTTCGAAGAAAATAATGGATGGGTGGGCGGGGCCAGTACGTGCCAAGATAAGACTGCGAAATAATATACCCTCTATCCTTTCTTTTTTCAAAGGGTACGTCATTTGCCAAAATTAGTCTTATCTTAGCAGGTACTAGCCCCGCCCACCCACCTTCTTTTTTCTTAGAGGATATGTGATTTGCCAAAAATCACTCTGATCTTAGCAAGTACTAGCCCCGCCCACCCACCCTTTTTTTCCGTAGAGGATATGTCATTTGCGAAAATCAGTTTTATCTACTAACCCCGCCCTCCCGTCCTCTATTTTCTTAGAGGGATCTAATTGGCCAAAATCATTCTAATCTTACTAGGTATTAACCCTCTAAGAAAGTAAATGGTGGATGGGCAGAGCTAGTACTTGCCAAAATAAGACTAATTTTTAGAAATGGCTTACCTTTGAAGAAAATAATGGGTGGATGGGCGGGGCCAATACTTGCCAAGATAAGACTGACTTTGCCAAATAATATACCCTCTATGGTTCCTTTTTTTAGAGGGTACGTCATTTGCCAATATCAGTCTTATCTTAGCAGGTACTAGCCCCGCCCACCCACCCTCTTTTTTCTTAGAAGATATGTGATTTGCCAAAATCACTCTGATCTTAGCAAGTACTAGCCCCGCCCATCCGTCCTCTATTTTCTTAGAGGAATCTCATTAGCCAAAATCAGTCTTATCTTACTAGGGATTAACCCTCTAAGAAAGTAAAGGGCGGATGAGCGGAACTATTACTTGACAAGATAAGGCTGAAATTGCCAAGTAACACCCTCTAAGAAAATAAAGTGTGGGTGGGTGGGGTTAGTACTTGCCAAAATAAGACTGATTTTGGCAAATGACGTATCCTCTAAGGAAAGAGAGGGTGGGTGGGTGGGACTAGTACCTGCTAAGAAAGACTGGTTTTTGGCAAATGACATCTCTCCAAGAAAATTAAGGGTTCAGGGTATATCATTATTATCATAGCAAAATCAGTCTTATCTTGGCAAGTACTGGCTGAAGAGTTAATCTGGCATTTTCCGGACACCCGGTATAACTACTAATGTGGACTGAGGAGGTTTCAAGAAGTTCTAGAAGAATTTTTTACAAATTCATTGATGAAGTTTTGAAAGAATTTTTGGCATCTAGCTGAAAACATTGCTGTGGAGAACCTAGGAAAGGGAGAACACTGTAAACTGAGGGCGGTATTTTAGGCCCATTTATTTTTTGTAGCTTTTTAATAATTGAACGTAATATTTGGGAAGATTCAGAATTTTAAACGAGATTTTGTATCATTCTATCGAAGAAAGAGAAAAAAAACACCCGTAGTGGTTTTCTGAAAGTCTTTGCTTTTAATTTGTGATTTCTCGAATTGAAGAATTTTCGTTAGAAGTAGGTACCTGAGAAAATAAAAGTAGAGGAGAATAAGGAAATCAGTTAGTGGTTAGAGTTACGAAATGCAGAAGAGAGAATGATTTCGTCACTTGGGGTGCGATTTTGTTTTTCGATCGAAAAAACTCGATAGCTATAAAATCTCGTTTGCTGATTGGTTGAGAGGCTGAGTTGCTGAGACACTTCTGGCATATTTATCGATTCTGTCAGGAAATCAAGTCTTCATGGAGTGATATTTTCTCGATAGCTCTGAGTGAAGTGATACATTTTGGAGACATAACCTCGAAATTTATGTCAAAATAGAAGTTCAAAATCGTAATTCTGAGTTATAAGTTCTTAAAATTAAGGTAATTGTAAACTTTTCAGTATTTAATAAGCTTATATGCAAAGAATAAATGCAAACTTTGCATTTAAAAGCTACGCAATGACATTTATCACAAGTGATAATTTATCACTTCGATCGAGAAACAAAATCCCACCCCTGACCTGACTGAACCTGATCTGACCTGACACGGGTTGATCTGACCTAATGTAACCTGATTAGCGTCTTTGGCAGTGAGACTGTTCGTACACAACAATAGGCTTGACCTGACCCTACCTGACTTACGCAAAGAAATTTTCTTGTCAAATCGCGTTTACAGAATTTAATATGTCTATCCGGTCCCAAGATATAAGGCCGCGGAGTTTTAATCTTGACAGCTGTATTTTCAAATTGCTAACTTTTTCGTTTTCTTTAAAATTTACACAAAATGTCACTCGGTCCGCTCGCCTCAAACTGCACCAAACGGTTAAAATTTGCCGTTGGCAAAAGTGCAAAAACCAGATGCAGATTGCACACCTGAATACTGCATTCAGAGATTTACGGATGAGTGTTTTATTGCCTTATTACTGCGTGTATTCATTTCACAAAGTCACCACTATTACACTCCCCGAACGCGTCACTGCGAAATTTTGTTTATATTAAAGTAATCCGCGCTTGTAAGTTATTTAATTCTATGGAGTTTCGCAAGTTAGATTGAATCTATAACTAAAGGGATAATAAATTCGTTCAGCATGTATTAGATAGAAAGTTTCCAAAGTCCCGGCTTACGTTGAATCTTGCGTCGTCCCGTGTTCCACCAGTGCTGCAAATATGAACCTGAATAAGTTGCATCTCGTTGAACTAATGTGGCTGGGATTATCGGGAAAAAGGTCCCTTGTAACGGAGGAAGGGTTCCTAATTTCCGCCGTGGAAAGGCCGAACTGTGGATTTAAATGAATAACGCATTAGCGCATATGTTATTAAAGCCTGAGCCACGAAATAAACTAAATAATGCCAATAATACATCAAAACACTGTGGCACTGCTACTTCACACCTGATGTGACGCATTAGTGGTCGAGGATCACAAATGTGTGCGGGCGTATGAAGCACGTAATTTATGCATGTAGACTGTTGAAACATAATATTTGGCAAATTTAATGTCCACTTTATGTGGTAGATCCGGTTCGCTACATGTGTTTCATTTTTTTGCTTATAATGTGTATACTTGTAGCGAGGTACATTTGCAATGATAATTACATGGGAAACTTGTGTGTCTGCTGGTCGTAATAATCATGTGTTATACAGGGTGATTTCGAATGTGTGCAATAAGGAAAATGTATAAAGTTCACCTAAAATTTGAGTTTCACAGTTTGTAGTGCATCGTACATTAAAACAACAAGGCACATATCCACACCTCGCATAAAAAGTGCAAGCTTTGAAGCCTGTTGGTTTCCCACGTCGTGTAATTTACTCCGAATGGTTGTTTGCTGATTTTATTTTGTTTTTTCTATATTTCTACATTACCCTGTGTATGTCTAACTATTGTTTTGATTGTTTGTTTGTTTAAAAAAATGGTAAGACCTTCGTGTCGCCAGCGGGACTAAGAATGAGTGATTTTTTGCGTGCCGTAAAAACAATAACAACGAGTGCGAGGATTATCAGTAAAAAGGCTCTTTGTAATTGGAAAGGAAGGGTGCCGTTTCTAATTTCCGCCGTGGAACGGCTGAAGAGTGGATTTAAATGAATAAGGCATTAGCGCAAATTTTATTAAACTCCTACAACAACATAAAACAAACTTCCAAATAAATGTCTACACTTCAATAATGGCCTGGCTACATTAAAATACACTCAGACTCCTACTCCGCACCTAATCTGATTACATTTAAGTCGAGTTTAAAGTTGGAGAGTGAGAGGGCACTGCGTGTTTCCGCCTAGTGATAATTCAATCGTTTACGTCACCATTAAACTACAATCATATGCCCAGTGGTGGGTCGTACGTCATCGGCTCTATGGCTCGTACATAATGAGGATTTACCGGCGGTATGGCCGCACTATAATTTATTCAAACCTCACGACAGCCAATCAAATCCATCTAATTGGGTCCTTTTGGAAAAATCGTAAACATACAAATCACGTCCGAACAACAGAGCAAATTCAATAGCCCATCACAGCTAATCGGACTAACGTATATCTATAATGAAACAATCAATACTGCGAATTAAACGAACAGAAAATAAATAACGTAATCGAATTGTCTTGAGCGCAACATCATTCATTTTGGAGCGGCGCGTGGTGGGGCCGGCCACTGCCACTAACGGCGATTTTTCTTCGGGATCGTCGATAATTTGCCTGGATTCTGGCTAAAGCCATCGATACCAGAAGACACATTTTATAACTTCGCTCATCAGCTGCAGGCGCGGAAATATCGCGCTACTGATTTAGGAGCACACGAGTGCATCGTGGCGCCTGAGTCATTGATTAAATGGTTAGAGATAGGCGAAGACGATGCTTGAGCTTGGGTTGTGTAAGGATGCTTGGAGTTTTTGACTTTTTCCTACGACTTTGTAAATAATTAAAAAAGTTGATTGTAGACTACATTTCTACGAAAATTTCGACTCTTTCTCGGCCAGCCAAAGACATTTTCTTGTAGATATCACTTCCGGGAAGTTGCTTTCGGCCTCATTTCGTCGATATTTCCTATTATTTTTCCAGAATCTACCATAGACATTTGGAAGTTTTAGAATTTTTGAAAAAAAAAGTGAACTCCACACCGAATATTACTAAAATCTTGATCCAGGACCACAAAGACGCTGAACTTTATAAATCAATACGTCGATATCTATATTCTGAATTTCTTGGGAATTTTTAGGCACATTTTTCAAAACCAAATTTTCTTAATATGAAAATTTCGAGTCATTTTCGACCAATATCGAAACTTAGCCAAAGACATTTTCTTGTAGATTTCGACTTCAGGAAGTTGCTTTCAGTCCCATTTTTCGATATTTCCTATCATTTTCCAGAATTTCTTATTGAAGAATGGATTTTTTTTGGATTTTTGGAAAAAAATTGACCTCCACACCGAATATTTTTAAAATATTGTCCCAAGACACAAAAGATTATATATATTTTTCGAATCAGCACGTCAATATCTATATTCCGGAATTTTTTGGAAATTTTTAGTAAATTTTTCCAAAACCACAATTATTTTAATACTCATCATTTATTTGACCCTTTTTCGACCAAATTCGAAACTCAATTAAATATATTTTCTTGTAGATTTCGACCTCCAAAAATCATTTTCTACAATCTTTCCACAATCGCCTATTGAAATATGGCAATTTTAAGACGTTTTTTTTTTTAACAAAATTACATTTCAGATCGCATATTTCTAAAATCTTGCACGACGAAATCTAAATTTTCGATTTTTTTGGGAATTTTTAGGAGACTTTTCGAAAGCAAAATTTTTCGGTACCTTACTCTTACGAAAATTTTGGCCAATTTCAGACCAGATTTGAAACTCAGCTAAATACATGTTCTCGTACACTTCGACTAGCAGAACTCATTTTCGACATCATTACTTCGATATTTCCCAACATTTTTCCAAAAATTCGCATTGAATCATGTCAATTTTAATGATTTTTGAAAAAAAAAATTGCTTTTCAAGCCCTATGTTTCTAAAATCTTGATCCGGAACTACCAACACGCAATATTTTTGGAATCCACACGTCGATATCTATATCTTAGAATTTTTTTGGAGGGCGACATTTTCAAAAGCAAAATATTTCAAAAACCCTATCAAAATTTCTGCTATTTTACGACCACATTCGAACCTGACATTTATATACATATACATTTTCTTGTAGATTTCAACCCTCAGAAGTCACTTTCGACATCATTTCTTCGATATTTCCAACCATTTTTTCAGAAATTCTCATTGAATTATGTTAATTTTAAGGATTTTTGAAAAAAATTGCATTTCAAAGCTTACACAAACACATTATATTTTTGGGATCAGCACGCGGAAATCTATATCCGAAAATTTTTTTTTGGGAATTTTTAGGCGACTTTATAAAAGGAAAATTTTTCAATATCCTCTCTCTCCTGATGAAAATTTCGGTCATTTTCCAACCACCTTCGAAACTCTGATAAATACATTTTCTCGTAGATTTCAACCTCCAGAAGTTATTTTCGGCATCATTTCTTCGATATTTCTCACCATTTTTCCAGAAATTCCCATTGAATTATGTCAATTTAAATGATTTTTCAAAAAAACCTTCATTTCAGACCGCATATTTCTAAAATCTTGATCTGAAACCATAAATATGTTATATTTTTCAAATCAGGACTTCGAAATCTATATCCTAGAATTTTTTGGGAATTTTTAGGAGACTTTTTCAAAAGCAAAATTTTTCAATAAAATTTAGACCATTTTTCGACCACATTCGAAACTTAGTTAAATACATTTTACCATACATTTGGACCTCCAGAAGTCATTTTCAGCATCATTCCGTCGGTATTTCCTACCACTTTTCCAGAAATTTTGCTGAATTATGTCAATTTTAAAGATTTTTGAAAAAAATAGCATTTCTAAATACATATTTCTGAAATCTTGATCTTGAACCTTAATTACACTATATTTTCAGAATCAGTCGGTCGAAATCTATATCTCAGAATTTTTTGGAAAGTATTAGGCGACTTTTTCAAAAGCAAAATTTTTCAATATTTTCCATTTATGAAAATTTCTACCATTTTTTGACCACATTCGAAACTCAGCTAAATACATTTTCTCGTAGATTTTAACATCTAGAAGTCATTTTTGGCATCATTTCTTAGAAATCTCCCACCATTTTTCCAGAAATTCCCATTGATGTGTCAATTTTAAGGATTTTTGAAAAAAATTGCACCTCAAGCTCCATATTTCCAAAAATCTTGACCTGGAACCATGAATACGTTATATTTTCGAAATCAGGACGTCGAAATTTATATCCTAGAATTTTTTGGGAGTTTTTAGGAGACTTTTTCAAAAGCAACATTTTTCAATACCCTCCCATTATGAAAATTTAGACCATTTTTCGACCACATTCGAAACTTAGCTAAATACATTTCACCATAGATTTGGACCTCCAGAAATCATTTTCAGCATCATTTCGTCGGTATTTCCCACCACTTTTCCAGAAATTTTGTTGAATAATGGCAATTTTAAAGTTTAAAAAAAAGCATTTCTAAATGCATATTTCTGAAACCTTGATCTAGAACCATAAATACGCTGTATTTTCGGAATCAGTCGGTCGAAATCTATATCTCAGAATTTTTTGGAAAGTATTAGGCGACTTTTTCAAAAGCAAAATTTTTCAATATCCTCCATTTATGAAAATTTCTACCATTTTTTGACCACATTCGAAACTCACCTAAATACATTTTCTTGTAGATTTCGACCCTCAGAAGTCACTTTCGACATCATTTCTTCGATATCTCCAACCATTTTTTCAGAAATTCTCTTTGAATGATGTCAATTTTAAGGATTTTTGAAAAAAAAAAAAATGCATTTCAAAGCTTATATGTTTAAAATTTTGACCCGGAATTACAAACACGTTATATTTTTGGGATCAGCACGCGGAAATCTATATCTGAACATTTTTTTTTGGAATTTTTAGGCGACTTTATAAAGCAAAATTTTTCAATATCCTCCCTCCCCTTATGAAATTTTCCAACCACCTTCGAAACTCTGATAAATACATTTTCTCGTAGATTTCAACCTCCAGAAGTCATTTTCGGCATCATTTCTTCGATATTTTCCACCATTTTTCCAGAAATTCCCATTGAATTATGCCAATTTAAATGATTTTTGAAAAAACGTTCATTTCAGACCGCATATTTCTAAAATCTTGATCTGAAACCATAAATATGTTATATTTTTCAAATCAGGACTTCGAAATCTATATCCGAACATTTTTTGGGAATTTTTAGACAAATTTTTCAAAACCAAATTTTTTAATATGAAAATTTGGAGTTATTTTCGAGTAATAGCGAAACTTACCCAAATACATTTTCTTGTAGATTTCGACTTCCGGAAGTTGATTTCAGTCGATTTCGATATTTCCCATCATTTCCCAGAATTTCTTATTGAAGAATGTTATTTTTTGGATTTTTGGAAAAAAATTGAACTCCACTGAGCATATTTTTAAGATCTTGACCCGGAACAACAAACAATTTATCTTTTTGGAATTAGTACGTCGAAATCTATATCCCAGAATTTTTTGGGAATTTTTGAGTGACTTTTGAAAAAGCCAAATTTTTCGATGCTTAGTACTGAAAATAATAAAAATTTCGTCCATTTTCCAACCGCTTTCAAAATTAAGCTAAATACATTTTTTTGTAGATTTCGGCCTCTAGAAGTCACTTTCGGCATCATTTTTTCGATATTTGGCACCACTTTTCCAGAAATTTCCATTGAATTACGGCAATTTTAAGGATTTTTGAAAAAAATTGCATTTCAAATCTCACATTTTTTTAAATCTTGACTCGGAACCACAAACACGTTATATTTTTGGAATCAGAACGCGGAAATCTATATCCGAAAATTTTTTTTTTGGGAATTTTTAGGCGACTTTATAAAAGCAACATTTTTCAATATTCTCCCTCCCATTGTGAAAATTTCGGTCATTTTCCAGCGACCTTCCAAACTCTGATAAATACATTTCCTCGTGGATTTCAACCTACAGAAGTTATTTTCGGTATCATTTCTTCGATATTTTTCACCATTTTTCTAGAAATTTTCATTGAATTATCCCAATTTAAATAATTTTTAAAAAAATATTTTTTTCAAACCGCATATTTCTAAAATCTTGATCTGGAACCCATAAATATGTTATGTTTTTGAAATCAGGACGTCGAAATCTATATTCGAAAATTTTTTGGGAAGTTTTAGGCAAATTTTTCAAAACCAAATTTTTTTAATATGAAAATTTCGAGTCATTTTTGAGTAATATTGAGACTTACGCAAATACATTTTCTCGTAGATTTCGACTTCCGGAAGTTGCTTTCAGTCGATTTCGATGTTTCCTATCATTTCCCAGAATTTCTTATTGAAGAATGTTATTTTTTGGATTTTTGGAAAAAAATTGAGCTCCACTCAGAATATTTTTAAAATCTTGACCCGGAACAACAAAGAAGTTATCTTTTTGGAATCAGTACGTCGAAATCTATATCCCAGAATTTTTTGGGAATTTTTAAGCGACTTTTAAAAAAGCCAAATTTTTCAATAAGGAATACTGAAAATAATGAAAATTTCGTCCATTTTCCAACCACCTTCAAAATTAAGCTAAATACATTTTCTTGTAGATTTCGACCTCCAGAAGTCACTTTCGGTATCATTTTTTCGATATGTGGCACCACTTTTCCAGAAATTTCCATTAAACTATAGCAATTTTAAGGACTTTTGAAAAAAATTGCATTTCAAACCTCACATTTTTAAATCTTGACCCGGAACCAAAAACACGTTGGAATCAGCAGGTGGAAATCTATACCCGAACATTTTTTTTTGAAAATTTTTAGGCTACTTTATAAAAATAAATTTTTTCAAGAAAATAGAGGACGGGTGGGCGGGTTAGTACTTGCTAAGAGAAAAATGATTTTGGCAAATGTCCGACCTTCCAAGAAAATAGAGGACGAGTGGGTGGAGTTAAAAAATGATTTTGGCAAATGACATATCTTCCAAGAAAATAGAGGGCCGGTAGGCGAGGCTAGTAAGTAGTTGCTAGGAGATTTTTTTTTCACATTTTAGATTTTATTACTACTTTCCATTCTCACTCGACCGAAGAACATAATTAATATAAAAATCATTTTCCATTCCAACCATCTTTGAAACTCTGCTAAATACATTTTCTTGTAGATTTCGACATTTAGAAGTTACTTTCGGCATTATCTCTTCGATATTTAACACCACTTTTCTAGAAATTCCCATTAAATTAGGCCAATTTTAAGGATTTAAAAAAAAAATGCATTTCAAGCCGCATATTTTTAAACTCTTGTTCTGGAACTATAAATACGTAATATTTTTGGAATCAGGAAGTCGAAATCTAAATTCCAGAATTTTTTTGGAATTTTTAGGCAACCTTTTTTAAAAGCCAAATTTGTCAATACTGAATATAATGAAAATTTCGTTCATATTCCAACCACCTTCGAAACCACGCTAAATACATTTTCTTTTAGATTTCGACCTGTATAAGTCATTTTCGGCATAATTTCTTCGATATTTAGTACCACATTACCAGAAATTCCCATTGAATTATGGCAAGTTTAAGGATAAAAAAAAATGCATTTCAATACTCACATTTTTAAAATCTTGACCCGGAACCACAAACACAATATATTTTTGGAATCAGCACGTCGAAATCTATATCCGACAATTTTTTTAGAATATTTAGGCGACTTTTTCAAAAGCAAAATTTTTGAAAAACCTTCCCTTAGCAAGATTTCGGCCATTTTTCGATCACATTCGAAACTCACCTAAAAACATTTTTTTGTAGGTTTCGACCTTCAGAAGTCACTTTTGGCATCATTTCTTCTATCTTTCCTACCACTTTTCCAGAACTTTCCATTGAATTATGTCAATTTTAATGATTTTTGAAAAAAACGTTCATTTCAGACCGCAAATTTGTCAATATCCTCCCTCCCCTTATGAAAATTTCGGTCATTTTCCAACCATTTTCGAAACTCTGATAAATACATTTTCTCGTAGATTTCAACCTCCAGAAGTCATTTTCGGCATCATTTCTTTGGTATTTCTCACCATTTTTCCAGAAATTTCCATTGAATTATGTCAATTTAAATGATTTTTCAAAAAAACGTTCATATCAGACCGCATATTTCTAAAATCTTGATCTGAAACCATAAATATGCTATATTTTTGAAATCAGGACTTCGAAATCTATATCCGAGAATTTTTTGGGAATTCTTAATCAAATTTTTCAAAACCGATTTTAAAAATTTTTTGAAAAAAAAATGCATTTCAAGCCGCATATTTCTAAAATGTTGATGTGGAATCATAAGTACGTTATATTTTTGGAATCAATACGTCGAATTCTATATCCTAGATTTTTTGGGGAATTTTTTAAGTGATTTTTTCAGAAGTAAAATTTTTTCCTTTAGAAAATTTTGGTCATTTTTCGACCACATTCAAAACTCACCTAAATACATTTTATTGTAGATTCGAACCCCAGAAGTCACTTTTGGCATCATTTCTTCAATATTTCCTACCATTGTTCCAGAGATTCCCATCGAATTATGTCAATTTTAAGGATTAAAAAAAAATGCATTTCAAGCCCCATGTTTTTAAAATCTTGTTCCGGAACTACAAACACGCTATATTTTTGAAATTTTTAGGAGACTTTTTCAAAAGCAACATTTTTTGATACGAAAATTTCCTTACAAAAATTTCGGCCATTTTTCGACCACATTCGAAACTCAACTAAAAACATTTCCCCTTAGAATTCGACCTCTAGAAGTCACTTTCAGCATCATTTCTTCGGTATGTCCCACCACTTTTCCAGAAATTTCTATTGAATAACGGCAATTTGAAAGATTTTTGAAAAAAATTGCATTTCTAAAATCTTGATCTAGAACCATAAATACGCCATATTTTTGGAATTAGCACGTCGAAATTTATGTCTCAGAATTGTTTAGGAGTTTTAAGGCTGCTTTTCAAAAGAAGAATTTTTCAAAACCCTCCCATTATGAAAATTTTGGTCATTTTTCAGCCACATTCAAAAGTCAACTAAATACATTTTGTCGTAGATTTCGACCTCCAGAAGTCACTTTCGGTATCATTTCTTCGCTAACTTCTACAATTTTACCAGAATCGCCGGCAATTTTAAGAATTTTTTTAGAAAATTGATTTTTAAACACCAAATTTCCAAAATCTTGACTTGAAACCATAGGCGCGCTATATTTTTGGAATCAGTACGTCAAAATCCCTATTTAAAATTTTTTTGTGTATTTTAGGGCAACTTTTTCAAATTACATTTTTTTAATACTCCCCCTTTATAAAAATTTTCTAAATGTATCCAAATACGTTTTCTCTTCGATATTTCCTGCTAGTGTTCCAAAATCTTCCATTGAAATACGGAATTTTTAGAATTTTTGGAAAGAATTAAACTCTACACCGAATATTTCCAAAATCTTGAATCAAGTCCCTAAATACACTATATTTCTCGAGTTGATACCCACCAGAATTTTTTGTGGAGTTTTAGTCAATTTTTTCCAAGACACTTTTTTACCTATCGAGATTTTTCTATAAACTTTGTCCTCCAGAAGTTATTGTCAATATTATTTCTTCGAAAATTTTGACCATTTTACCACAATCGCCGGTGGGAAATAACACAATCTTTGGTATTTTGACAAAAAAAATCATTTTCAAGGTGAATATTTTGAAACCATAAAAAGCTCCGGTAGCTTTCAAAAAATTTAATTTTTCGTTACATAATTATAATGGTTCACAAAAAATATTGTAGCAGGGTTATTTTTAAAATCTGTGTTACAATATTTTGTGGAGAGATAAATAAAGGTTCACGTTTTGTCGTGGTATAAATGAAATGACATCATCATATACAGAGCGTTTATAAACAATTTTTAGTTACTTCAGTTTTCAAATATCGACATTTTTCGTGTAGAACACACTATACATTTTTTTTATAAACATTGTGTAGTTTAAAATTTGATTTTATTGACATCACGAGAAAGCGCGTACTTTTATTTATCCTTCCATAAAAGATTGTGACATAGATTTTAAAAATAACCCTGATGCAATTTTTTTGTGAATTCTTCCATTGCTAAAAAAATCAACAGAATTGCGACAACGTGACAACGTCTCAACGGAATTTCAAAAATAAATTATGGTCATAAAGCCTAGGAATGGGCTAAAAACGAAATTGTTTGTCACGTCTTAAAAACTAAACACTCTGTGTAGTTAATTTTAGACTATAGTTCTCAAAGAGCCGCACAGCTTTGGTCTTATTGATGTCTAATAAATAAGTAATGAGATATTCAGGACCGCGCTCTTAGTGGCTCACCCTGTACAGTGTTTATTTATTTATGATCATGCCGGTTTCCTAACAGGTAGGCCGTGACGACAGACCACCATCTTTATTCCTGTTCTTTATATTACATCATTTTTCAGATGTTTTCCATCTCCGTTTAGATTATCCAATTTTAAAAAGAAGTATCAAATCTGAGAAGACAACTATCATAAAATTTTTGTTGGGTGTTTCCAATTAATATAAAATCTAGTATTAGTGCGAACTTTTCCGCACTTCTCTTGATCCCACCGCCGCCGATCAAGCTCCCGCCGTCGCAAAAAGCCCACTCGAAGGCCCGAACAAACGCAAGCCGGAAGCGCCGCCCCCATGTGTTAATTAAACCCGATTTGTCTCGTCGGAAAACGACAATTTCTCCGTAGTAGTTAGGACAGCATCTTAATTAAAAATAATGCAGCGACAAACGGTAGTAAATTAAATCTGAAGCTGCGTCGGATAAAGCGGCGGAAACCCCACCGGAACAAAGTGCCTCTGAAGCTTCAATTTCGACTCATTAGCAATCTACCTGAAGTGACGGCGATGTCGCGTCAACCCTTTGATCGTCCTCGACCGGGGATCGGTTCCGGCAGGCCTCATTTTTACCAAGCCGCTACAAAGTGAATGTTGAAAAATGAGGTCATTACGGATTGTACGATAGCCGTGATGGGCAGATAAGCCAGTTGGCCGCTCACTCCAGCGAGTCTGGTCATTGACAGGTGAGGGCTCTCCAGCTGATTGATGTCCAGAGGGCAGCTCCATCGACGAATTGCTCCCCCAGACGAGATCTGCCCCCCGGACAGAGAAGCAATTACCGCCGATTGCTCAACATGCTTCGTTTTATCTCAGTCGCAGGGTCGGTGGCTGTCGAGTGCTGGGTGCGATGGGCTGTTTTTGCCGGGTGCGTAAACAAGACGAGATTAAGGGCAAACTCAAAATGTAGTCGTCAAGAAACGAAAATCACTAGTGGATGTATTCTGTGTTGCAAAGGAAAAATGAAGAAGTGCCGAAGATCAATAATTGAGATTTTACCATTTCAGAGAGTGAGTCACGACTTATCTTTTTATATATATTGATTACGCTACTTCGCAATATTTTAAGTAAATTAGCCGGATGTAGAAAGCAGCATGTTTAAGCGCTTCTTTTAATTTGTCGAAAACAAAATTAACAAGAGTCTGCCGTTGGTCTTAGTCTTACGCCGGAGTTTTCCTTTTAAGAGGATTTTATCAATAGATTCGCGATGAAACGTGGACCACAGTTTCAGTTCGGCTGAAAGAACTTTTCCCTGATCCAGTTGATAGTCTCTTCAGAAATAAAACGATAAGATGATAATCTTAGCGGATGTTATAAGTGCATCCCTTTATTTGTTTCTGCGTAAATATTTTAGGATGAAAATCGTGTCAAATCTAATACTTATGTTTTCAGGACACAACGTAGGTCTCCCATTTGCTAGACGACTCGATATAAATAAGTCAAAGTTTGCGAATATCGTATGTGAGAAGCCTTCGATTTAGCTAACGTGTAACGTAAACAATGCCCGCGGTAAGTCGGTAACAGAGCAGCAATATTTCTCTTTCGAAGAGAAATTTTGTTGCTTGTCGTGTATCTTATATTCGGGCTAAGAATTCCATTTATGTTTTTATCAAAATTATTCAATCAAAAGTTTCTTAATGGCAAAAGTTGGAGCAACACCTCCACAGCACTTAATCGATAATAATTAACCAAATAAAATTTGGTTGTTTTCGAAATAACTCCGGAGCAGATCCTTCTAAGCAGAAGTTGTACAGGCTTGTAAAGATTAGTGCTATAATAAAATAAAGTTTCTCCGAGTGAGTCGTAATCCCCCGGAATAAATGTATTAATGAATCCTGCAGGAGTACAAGTTGTCCGGAACGGCTTGTAACGTTGGTGGAATTTCGAACGGCCTGTATAATTGAGTCGAAATTGTATGAGAACGATAAGGAAAATCAGAATTCTGGAAAACAGGAGGTGATTAAGACCGAGTCTGTGATACCGAAGGAGACTTCGCAGAAAATTCCGTTCGGCGTTCTGTCGGGGCGAATGAAAAATAAATGATGCGGCAGCGAGTAATAGCGGTTTTAATAAAATTCGAAATTGTTTTTTTCGGTTTAAATCGGCTTTTTCTGTTCGCCGTTCTGGTGGCCTAATTCTGACAATTGTTTGATTCCGGGGGAAGTGACATAATGCGAGACGGCGAGCCCTCGGGCGCAATAAAATATTAAGGGGATGTTTCGGGCTTAATTAGTTTTAGCTAAAATCTTATTTAAAAACATTATTACGTTGTGATTAAGTCGGAGCTATATTAAAAATTAGAGTAGAGTGCCGGAGCGGAAGATTAAGGTTTCCGGCTTGATTTTTCATTTAATAGAGATTAATATTTTTAATACGGGCCATTGAGGAGGTAATTGGAGGAGAAGCTCGGGGATTATTTTTTATATGATGGCTTAGCCGGGGGCGGCGTCGGGACGCGGGGACCACCGAAGGCGATAGCTATAAAATCCTCGCACCAGTCACATCGAGATTTACTCTTCGACTCACATAAATCTACTGTTTCTAGTTTGTGTTTAACTTTAGAATTGCGATTAAGGGATTTTGCCCGGCTTACTACTGTCACTTCTGATTGATGTCGTCTTTATAGTTTCCACTTGTAGTCTTTTTCACTTTCGAGATAGCGAAGTTGCACTCCGACGGGTTTTATTTAGACAAGTAAACAAACGCTGAACTAGGCTACAAACAGCCTCTTATAATCTATCACTCGAACTTTACCAATTTAACTAACAATTTTTAAACAATCGAACTTTCCAATCTCATCCAGTTACATTCATTTTCGTTGAAAAAACACTAAACTGGCTGGAAATAATAGAACTTTCACTGACAAAATTTTTACGTGAAACGAAAGTCGCTTTTAAAAAAGAAACAAAGTCGTGTTCTTGGAAAAATTATCTGCTGAACTCAAAAAGGATCTGTTTCATAATGAGTCTGACAATTTTAGCACAACCATGGCAACATTGATATGTGATAAACAATTACATTCACTTATTTTATCGTTCTTAGTATAATGGGGCTTCTAGTCCACTTTGACCTCAGTTGACCCGGTCTAAAACGCGGATGCGGGTACTAGGCAAGATCAACTGAAATCAGCTCAAGAAAGGTCAGGTCAGGGCAGCTCAAACTGAAAGCCCCAATGGGTTCTGGGCAACTCTGAGCTTAGTTGTCATTTTCTTTGATAGGGTGGGCCGACAGAATGAAGTGGGACTTCAAGGTTAGGTCAATTGAGGTCAAAATGGGCTAGAAGCCCCACTGTATAACTAAACTACTTATGAGCAGTGAGGACATTTCAAAATAATTCTAGAAGAATTCTTTTTGGGGCTAGGAATGAAAGGATAATTACGACACTGAAGTTCACTGAAGTTTCACGAGAGTTTTAGGATATTTGTAAATTTTCTAAAATATTCCGCCGAGTGAAAACATTAGTTTCTAGAATGTTAGAATTCGGGCTGATATTTTAGACCAATTTCGTTTACTAGTGTTGGATACATGAAATCAATTAGATTTCCATTATTCGAAATAATTTTGGAGGTATCCTGTTTTCATCCACAGTTTTCTTCATCTTATAATATAACGAAAAACTTAAAAATTCTTTAGGATGAATTGGACAAGTGTGCCTAATTTTTAGACTTTTTTGATTTATCGGTGTAAATTAGCAATACTAGTGGAACCGTAATCATGCAATAGATTTTTTTCTGGAAAATGAACTTATTTTTATGTTTTAGAAACATTGTGTTCTATTTGGCATTAATTTTTACATATTTTTAGTCACATTACGATTTGTCGGTTTTTCGATTTTTTACTTTTTGGGTGTTTCGATTTTTCAATTTTCCAATTTTTAAAATTTTCAAGTTTCGATTTCTCGATTTGTTGATTTTTCAGTTTCTCCATTTTTCAATTTTATGATATTTTAATTTTTCATTGTTTTAAATTTTAAATTTTTCGATTTTTCGATTTTTCAATTCTTCTATATCTTTTAATTTTTAAAATTTTGACGTTTTTGAATTTTAAGTTTTCCTAGTTCCCAATTAATCTATTGTTTTATTTTCCCATTTCTCGATATTTCAAAGTTCCGACGTTTCAGTTTAGTTCTTCAGTTTTTCTATTTTTCGACTTTCCTTTTTGACTTTTCGGTTACTCAATTTTTCAATTTTTTAATTTCCCAATTTTTGGATATTTCGTTCAATTGAGTGATTTTTTAGTTTTTCGATTCTTCAATTTTTCTTCCATTTTCCAATTTTTCGATATTTCAGTTTTGGGATTTTTCAGCATTTCGACTTTTCGATTTTTTGATACTTTACCTTCTGGATTTCCAATTTTTTGTTTTTAAAACTTGGGATTTTTTAATTTTTCGATAGTTTTATACTTCAATTTCTCAATTTTTCAACTTTTCAATTTTTAAAATTTTAGATTTTTCGATTTCTTAAGTTTTCAGTTCTTCTATATTTCAATTTTTCAATATTCGGAATTTTTACATTTTCGATTTTATTTTTTCATTTTTCGATGTGTTTTGAAATATAAAAAGGCCAAAATCGAAAAATGGAAGAGTTAAAAACGGAAAAATTGATAAATCGAGAGATTGAACAATCTAAACGTCGAAACATTCGAATTTCCATAAATCGAAATCTTAAAAAATTGAAAAATCCAAAATTTAAAAATTCGGAAAATTGAAAATTGAAATATAGAACCGAAAATTTTAGAAATAGGAAAATCTAGAATTTTAAAAATAGAAAAATTAAAATATCGAAAAGTTGAAAAATTGAGAAATCGAAATATAAAACAGTTAAAAAATTGAAAAATCCAAAGTTTAAAAAACGAAATGCTGAAAATCCAAAAAATTAAAAATCAAAAAATCGAAAAAACCAGATGTCGAAAAATTGAAAAGTCGAAGCATCGAAATATTGAAAAATTCCAAAACTGAAATAAATATCCAAAAATTGAGAAATTAAAAAATTGGAAAATTGAGAAATCGAAAAACCAAAAAAGCAAAGTCGAAACTCGAAAAAAAGAAAAATTGAAGAACTCAAAAATCCAAACTTTGAGAAGTCGAGATATGGGAAAATCAAAAATAGATTAATTGAGATAACGGAAAACTGAAAATTTAGCAACATCAAAATTTGAAAAATTAAGAAATCAGAATATCGAAGAATAGAAAATCTAAAATTTAAAACATTGAACAATTAAAATATCGCAAAATTGAGAAATCCAGAAATCCAAACACCAAAAAGTCAAAATCTAAAATTTAAAAATCGAAAAACTGTAAAGTCGACAAATCGAGAAATCGAAACCCAGAATTTAAAAAATTAAAACATTGAAAAGTCGGATAACTGAAAAATCAAAACACCGAAAAATTGAAAAATCGAAAAATTGGAAAACGAAAAATTGAAAAGCCCAAAAATAAAAAATCAAAAAACTGAGAAATCCACAAATTGAAATATCGAAAAATTCATAAATGGAGACACCGAGAAATCGAAAAATCAGAGGATCGAGAAATTGAGGACTCGAAAGTCGAAAAGAAAAATTAGGAATTGAAAAATTGATGAATGGAAACATCTGAATTCGATAAATCGAGAAATCAAAAAAACGAAAAATTGAAAATTTTTTAAAAAGAAAAATTGGAAAACCGAAAATTAAAAAATCCGGAAAATTGAAAAATTGAAATAGAGAAGAACTGAAAACCCGAGAAATCGAAAAACTTTTAAAAATTGAAAAATTAGAAAAATTGGGGAATTGTAGTATAACATTTGAAGAATTGAAATACTAAATTTTAAAAAACGAAAAATTGAAAATTTAAAAAAAAAAAAAATTGGAAAACCGAAAATTAAAAAATCCGGAAAATTGAAAAATTGAAATAGAGAAGAACTGAAAACCTGAGAAATCGAAAAACTTTTAAAAATTGAAAAATTAAAACATGGAAAAGTAGAAAAATTGAGAAATTGAAGTATAACATTTGAAGAATTGAAATACTAAATTTTAAAAAAACGAAAAATTGAAAATCCAAAAAGTAAAATATCGAGATTAAAAAATCCAGGGTTTCAAAATCGAAAAGTTGTAAAATTGAAACATTAAAAAGTTCCAAAACTAAAAGGAATATCCAGAAAATTGAGAAATTAAGAAATTTTAAAATTGAGACATCGAAAAATCGTAAGCTAAAAAGATCGAAAAATTGAAAAATCAAAAACCTGAAAAAAACAAAAATTGAAGAAGTCAAAAATCGAAACTTTGGGAAGTCGAGAAATGGGAAAATGAAAAAAGATTACTTCAGAAATCGGAAAACTGAAAATTTAGGAACGTCAAAATTTGAAAAATTGAGAAATCGGAATATCGAGGAATAGAAAAATCTAAAATTTAAAACATTGAACAATTAAAATATCGCAAAATTGAGAAATCGAGAAATCCACACACCAAAAAGTGAAAATCTAAAATTTAAAAATCTAAAAACTGAAAAATCGACAAATGGAGAAATCGAAACCCCAGAACTTAAAAAAACTGAGACATCGAAAAATCGCAAAATCAGAGGATCGAGAAATTGAGGATTCGAAAGCCGAAAAGAAAAATTAAAAATTTGATGAATCGAAACATCTGAATTCGATAAATCGAAAAATCAGAAAAATGAAAAATTGAAATATTTTAAAAAAGAAAAATTGGAAAATCGAAAATAAAAAAATCCGGAAAATTGATAAAATTGAAATAGAGAAGAACTGAAAACCCGAGAAATCGAAAAACTTTTAAAAATTGAAAAATTCAAACATGGAAAAGTAGAAAAATTGAGAAATTGAAGTATAAAATTCGAAGAATTGAAATACTAAACTTTAAAAAACGAAAAATTGAAAATCCAAAAAGTAAAATATCGAGATTAAAAAATCCAGGATTCCAAAATCGAAAAGTCGTAAAATCGAAATATTAAAAAGTGCCAAAACTAAAAGGAATATCAAAAAAATTGAGAAATTTAGAAATTGGAAAATTGAGACATCGAAAAATCGTAAGCTAAAAAAATCGAAAAATTGAAAAATCAAAAACCTGAAAAATCCAAAAATTGAAAAAGTCAAAAATCAAAACTTTGGGAAGTCGAGAAATGGGAAAATGAAAAAAGATTATTTCAGAAATCGGAAAACTGAAAATTTAGGAACGTCAAAATTTGAAAAATTGAAAAATCAGAATATCCAGGAATAGAAAAATCTAAAATTTAAAACATTGTACAATTACAATATCGCAAAATTGAGAAATCGAGAAATAAAAACACCAAAAAGTCAAAATTTAAAATTTAAAAATCGAAAAACTGAAAAATCGACAAATGGAGAAATCGAAACCCTAGAATTTAAAAAACTGAGACATCGAAAAATCGCAAAATCAGAGGATCGTGAAATTGAGGATTCGAAAGACGAAAAGAAAAATTAAAAATTTGATGAATCGAAACATCTGAATTCGATAAATCGAAAAATCAGAAAAATGAAAAATTGAAATATTTTAAAAAAGAAAAATTGGAAAATCGAAAATTAAAAAAACCGGAAAATTGAAAAATTGAAATAGAGAAGAACTGGAAACCCGAAAAATCGAAAAACTTTTAAAATTTGAAAAATTAAAACATGGAAAAGTAGAAAAATTGAGAAATCGAAGTATATCATTTGTAGAATTGAAATACTAAACTTTAAAAAACGAAAATTTGAAAATCCAAGAAGTAAAATATCGGATTAAAAAATCCAGGGTTCCATAATCGAAAAGTCGTAAAATCGAAATATTAAAAAGTCCCAAAACTAAAAGGAATATCCAAAAAATTGAGAAATTAAGAAATTGGAAAATTGAGACATCGAAAGATCGTAAGCTAAAAAAATCGAAAAAATTGAAAAATCAAAAACAAGAAGAAACCAAAAATTGAAGAAGTCAAAAATCAAAACTTTGGGAGGCCGAGAAATGGGAAAATGAACAAAGATTACTTCAGAAATCGGAAAACTGAAAATTTAATAACGTCAAAATTTGAAAAATTGAAAAATCAGAATATCGAGGAAAAGAAAAAACTAAAATTTAAAACATTGAACAAGTAAAATATCGCAAAATTGAGAAATCGAGAAATCCAAACACCAAAAAGTCAAAATCTAAAATTTAAAAATTGAAAAACTGAAAAATCGACAAATGGAGACATCGAAACCCCAGAATTTAAAAAACTGAGATATCGAAAAATGGAAAAATCAGAGGATCGAGAAATTGAGGACTCGAAAGCTGAAAGCAAAAATTAAAAATTGAAAAATTGATGAATCGAAACATCTGAATTCGATAAATTGAGAAATCAAAAAAATGAAAAAATCGAAATATTTTGAAAAAGAAAAATTGGAAAATCGAAAATTAAAAAATCCGGAAAATTGAAAAATTGAGATAGAGAAGAACTGAAAACTCGAGAAATCGAAATACTTTTAAAAATTGAAAAATTAAAACATGGAAAAGTAGGAAAATTGAGAAATCAAAGTATAACATTTGAAGAATTGAAATACTAAACTTAAAAAACGAAAAATTGATAATCCAAAAAATCAAAAACCTGAAAAAAACAAAAATTAAAGAAGTCAAAAATCGAAACTTTGGGAAGTCGAGAAATGGGAAAATGAAAACAGATTACTTCAGAAATCGGAAAACTGAAAATTTAAGAACGTCAAAATTTGAAAAATTGAAAAATCGAAATATTTAGAAATCGTAAAATTGAAGAGGAGGAAAACTGAGAAATCGTATTAATGAAACATAGGAAAATTGAGAAATCGAAAAATAAACCATCTAGAAATCGAAAATGTGAAAAATGGAATAATTGAAAAAACCCAAAACTGAAATATTGAGACGATATTGGCTTGAGTGCGTTTTGGCCTGTAGGTCAAACAAGTTCTCAGGCAACGAAATGACAATTACAGATTTAACCTGACTTGATTTGACTTGACCTGACCTGACTTAACTTGACTGGACCTGAGCTGACTTAACCTGATCTGACCTGACCTGACTTAACTTGACCGGACCTGAACTGACCTGATCAGAATTGACCTCTCCTGACTTAACCACGATCTTTATCAGAGAGGTTGTTCGAATAGTTTTTCCAAAATTTCTTTTGGTTTTGCTTTTTCTTTATATTGTATTTCTACATAAGTATGTTGTGATTTGTGTAGTTTTAGGCTAAGTATAAATATAATTATGGTTATATTACAGGAAAATAAATAAAATGTAAAAAGCAGTGTTGTTCTCATACAAATTTTTAGTTAATTTTCGCCGATTCGGCGGAAAAATGGTGATTGGAAATTGCGAATTGAAAGTCTAGTTGCTAAACAATGCGATCTGCATTTTAGCTTCATATTAAAAACGTTGCATCACCGAATTAATTATCGTCGGAGCTGGCGTTATTCCAGGTATTGTGTAAAAAATTGATGGAGAACAACGCCGCCGTTATTGTTACGGGATTAATTTTTTGAATAGAAAATCGGAGGTAATGATGCAGATGAAGCCTATAAACGTACCGACCGATGACGATGAAAAAGGAATTAGGCATCCTGTCCGCAATAACGATACAAATTAAAATAGCATTAAATTTAATTAAATCCATAAGTTATTCAACAAACAAGGGCCAAATCTCTTGTAATGAATTCCAGCCAACAGCCCCAGACAGGACTCTGTTTCGGAACAATTAAGTTCTCGCCTTTGTCACAGTTGATGAATTTGTTGTTGTGGTCCGATTTATCCTGGATTATCGTAGAATTAGGAATTGTGGAGCTCCTTGGTGTTCCTTTAGCGCATCTACAGGTACTCTCAACGGAAAACCATTAATTCCGTCGCCTTTGTTATTATATTGCAACTATCCTGTGTTCTCCTGTATTTCCAATTAAAGGTACATCCCTCGCTGGATTTCCATCAACCTGTTGTAATTAATTGAAGCGATGAAATTCCAGCGGCGAAGTTATAAAGGAACTTCTCGATATTGATTGGAAAAATGAAAAATTAATATGCAAAACACGACTTGCTAAGTTCGCCAAATCATCTCAAACGGGATCAAAATTAAAAAGAAAATCCCACTGGATGCAACGAACGCCAACTTTCTGATCAAACAACTCGAACAAACATGAAAGCTCACAATTTGGATTAAATTAAATGAGATAACCCAACTTAATTAATGAAACGAGACAATACTTAAATCGAACTAAAGCTTAAGCTTTATCAAAGATGTATTCAAGTTGCGGTCTAAAAATCCCATACCACTTTTTTAAGAGAGAGCGAAATTTACCGCTACGTGGTATCATTCACACTTGGTTAAATCTGAATTATTTGGTGGAAAATTTTCCAGACCTCTAATTATAAAGTCATTCTGGTTGCATGATCCTTTAAAACGTGTTTCTGACAGATGCTACTACGTATTTTGTTTATTTATTATTATTTTAAAATTAGAGTGCTTGTTTACGTCGCTCAATAAATATAATTTAAATTAAAGTTTGGAAGGGGTTGGGAAGATTTCGGCTCTATTTAATGCAAAATTAATCGGGGTGGGAAGAGCTTTGAGCTTAGTTTCCAGGGGTCAGTTATGAATCTGAACAAATTGAAATTAAGCGCGTAAACAAGACAAACGGAATTTCAATTGTTTGTACAGGGTGGTCAATATTTATTTTAAAAACTACTGGACCGATTGTTGTAAAATTTTATGTGTATGTTTGGAATATCGTGTGGATGGTACATTTTCAGTGTTCTCATTAACTGCGAACTTGTATTTCTCTCAATGAATAGGTTTTCGACTAGTATTAATTGAGGAATATTCTCCACAATTGGAAATATATTTCAAATAAAATACCTATCTCCAACAATGCACCCGATATAGTGCAGATTCAAATAAACAACATTTCAAATACGAGTGCACTTGGAAAATCATTTATCTACGAAGTTTCTCTCCAGTTCGAGAACCTGGTTGAGCATAAAACAAATCAATAACTTTGTAATATAACGTATGACTAGAACTTCTGATATTTTGGTTTTTATTCAGTCTGTTTTCAAATATCAAATTAAAAAAATAGCTATTTTGGGTTTCTGCTCGCTGCGCTCGCGCTTAAAAGCGCTTCCAACCGATTCGCGCTCTTAACCATCCCTCGTCAACCCTTGAACTTGAATTTTTGCGGCCGTCACTCATCCCCGTTTTTGCGTCTCGTTCGATGAAATCGGGCCGATGGTAATTGCGTATTATGGGTGCGGGGCGGCTCCCTGGTACATTTTGCATATTAAAGCGTCGCACCCATTTCAAATGTATCAATTATCAGCGAACAGCCGGCATTCCGTGATACGGCCTGACTTGTTTATGCGAGAGATAGGCTAATTTGGACCAGAGCAGATGATTAGTGGGGGCGGCGCAGCCTGGGTGTCCTGATAGCGGCGCGGGAAGACAGGCCAGCGTTGGACGGCGCTTTACGGATTCACTGAAAAAATATGCTCGGGAACCGTGGGCTGGGTTTTAAATTTGAACGCGGCAAATTGCCCACACGACGTCATTTTCACCTACGGTTTCATCGATAAATTACGGGCATGAATATGACACATTTGAAGGTTTTTTTCTTGATCAATTTGCTTGGGAGTGGCAGGGTGGAAGCGAGTTGATTCTTTTCGGAGATAAATTGAATTTAGGAGCACCGGGAGGAGAGTGTGAGGGTTTTGAGTGGAATTTGTGGGCTTGTGGGTGTAATTATACGCGAGTGGGTTGTTTGAGGAGGTATTATAAAATTTTGTTTTGATTTAATTTGGTGGATGTCGTGACGTCACGGATGGGTTAGTGAAAACCGACGAAATTGACTTTTTATTTTTAACGCTTGTTTTTTAGATTTTATGGATACAAATTCGCTAGCTTTGTTTACAAGCTCTAAAGCTGTTCAATCAACTTGCCATATGTTTTATAACATAATCGGTTATTTTGTCCTAAACAAAAACTGCTTTGTAAAGTGGTCAGCTGCACAAATTGGTACACGGGTATTATAATGTAAAACTAATATTTGTTCTGGAACACATATTATTAAAGAGCGGATTTTAGGGAAAATAAATTTTACACAACGTTGTTAATTTGTTCCATAAGATTTTATAGTCCAAACATGTGCTCGGTTTAAAAAAAAAACGCTTTCCACATGGCCGTTGCCAGAACAAACAATTTACCTGATGTTAAATTATGCCACACTTTATCAACGACTCAAACAAATAATTTACATTATGTTAACTGATGCCTTGATTCAAGTGACTGGTTGCTTAAAACCATTAGCTTTGAGAGTTTATCTCGTGAACAGTCCCCAGCCTATCCCAAACAAAATACATGATAAATAAACGCAGAATGCATCCAGCGTTGCGAGGAATATGCGTCTCGGTGATGTAATTTTCCACGTTGCTAGAAAATATGTCTCTGTGATATAGCTTTCCACGTTGCGGGAAAAATGATGACTAAGTAAATTCCATGAAATTTTCTGCAAGTACTTTATCTGGACAATCTTCTGACTGCTAAATTGTGTTCGAACTAGTTAACGATTAAAATCCTAACATGAATTGTGAATGTACAAACAATAAAGCATATTCACACCACGTGTTGGCGTCGATCGAAAATTCGCGTATTTCGGTTTGGAAAAACCGTAAGAATTAGCTACGAGTGTTGGGGAAACTGTGGCGTCCTTGGTGTTACTATTAATTGTCGTTAAACAAAGGTCTCCCTTTTTCTAACTCTCGCCTCTCACCCCTCTAGCCGCCAAAACAACTTCTACCAACCCTCACAACAGAAAATCCCAAGAAGAGTTACCAACTACCAGAGAAGATCTATACGTTCACATTCTTGATTGAAGTTTTTTTTTGCAGCACAGAATTTTAATTCTAATCTGGTCGCCACAACCTCATCGACATTTTTGCAAGGACACGTATATAAACTTGGATTGATGCAGCGTAGTACTTGCTAAGATAAGACTGATTGTGGCAAATTACGTACTCCCTAAGAAAATAGAGGGCGGGTGGGCGGGGCTAGTACTTGTTAAAATAAGATTGATTTTGGTAAATGACTGAACAATATTAAGGGAAATCACTGGAACGAAGTGGAGGTGGGTGGGCGGGGCTGTTGCTTGCTTATAAAAGATTCCGTAGGAAAAAGTTAAACCTAGCCCCGCCCACCCACCCGGTCTCTCATTTTTTTCTTTAGATACAAGAAATCAATGTTATAGCAAAAAAGTAGCATCACAAAAAATTTACGATTATCGCTTTTTTTTAATAGCCTACGTGTCCCATTCTCACTATCTTAGTGATTCACTTTGTCTAGTCCGAATGAAAGGTGAATCTCTATTGAAGAGAGATCAAATCGTTAGAATGAGAAGAACGTGTGTGGGCTGGGCTAGTATCTGCTAAGATAAGAGTGATTCTGGAAAATGACATCCTCTAAGGAAAAAAAGGGTGGGTGGGCGGGGCTAGTACTTGCTAAGATCAGAGTGATTTTGACAAATAAAATATCCTCAAAGAAAAACGAGGGTGGGTGGGCGGGGCTAGTACCTGTTAAGATAAGATTGATTTTGGCAGATGACATATTTTCTAAGAAAATAGAGGGTGGGTGGGAAGGGCTAAAACTTGCTGAGTTAGAATTGAAGAATATTGAAAGTAGTCGCTGGAACGAAGAAGGAGTGTGTGGGCAGGGTTACTGCGTGCTCATGAAAGTAGAAATAAGCTAAATTTAGCCCCACCCACCTCCTTTCTCCATTTCACTGATTTAGAGAGATTCCTAATATAAATACAAAATTTGACAACAATTGGCCCCGTACTTTCGGAGGTTATCTGTCCAATAAAAATCGGGACGGCAGATGGATAGACATACGGAAACGGGCGACTTATTTGTTCGTATTATAGGGGTCATGAAAGGTCGAGAAAACCTAAAAGTATAGGGTAAAAGGCAAAAAAGGCACTTATGATCAAAAATAAACAAGAATGGGCTCAAAGAAAAGGATTTTCTCTGATACACTTTTATATACAGGGTTTCTATAAATGTTTATAGGGTCGCAATAAGTCATGTAAACGTGTCGCCTCTCAGATTTGAACTGTACTAAATACTAAGGACGCATGACAAAGACCACACGCATCGCATAACTGGTTGCCTAAAAATAAAACTAATTCATTACAATAAAAAGAAACAAATTTATTGCGGTTAAACATCACAGTAAATATCGAAAATGTTCACCATTTTGTTCAAGGCACTTGTTTACTCCCTTTTTAATTTAAAAAATGTTCTGTAATCCTTTGGTCAATGCCTATTCTTCAATTTCATGTTGCAACAGGAACTCCTGACCGCTGAGGAAATTTTGTCAAAGATGTTTGGGGATTCGGCTCAAGTCGTCTCAAATCATCGACAACTTCCTTAGATACTTTTTTATAGTTCAAACATGTGCTCGGTATAAAAAAAAGAATTTACGGGATGTTAAATTATGCCACACTTTATCAACGACTCAAACAAATAATTTACATTATGTTAAATGATGCCACACTTTATCAACGATTCAAACAAAGAATTTACATTATGTTAATTGATGCCTTGATCCAAGTGACTGGTTGCTTAAAACCATTAGCTTTGAGAGTTTATATCATGGACTGTCCCCAGCTTATCCCAAACAAAACACGTGATAAATAAACGCAAAATGCATCCAGCGTTGCGAGGAATATGCGTCTCGGTGATGTAATTTTCAACGTGGCGAGGAAATATCTCTCGGTGATATAGCTTTCCACGTTGCGGGAAAAATGTCTCGGTGATGTGATGATGATGATGACTAAGTAAATTCCATGAAATCTTCTGTAAGTACTTTATCTGGACAATCTTCTGACTGTTCAATTGTGTTCGAACTAGTTAACGATTAAAATCCTAACATGAACTGTGAATTTACAAACAATAAAGCATATTTACACCAAGTGTTGCTGTCGGTCGAAAATTTGCATATTTCCGTTTGGAAAAAACCTCAAGAATTAGCTACGCGTGTTGGAGAAACTGTGGCAGCGTCGTCGTTATGATTAATTGTCGTTAAACGAAGGCTCTCCCTTTGTCTAACTACCAAACCAACTAAACTTAACGTAGCTAACAACTCACCACGTAGTTTCACTCACAACAAACAAACCAAAAGTGACGCTTCTCACCCCTCTAGCCACAAATCAACTTCTACTAACCCTCACAACAGAAATTCCCAAGGAGAGCTACTAACTAACAGAAAAGAACTAAAGGTTCACATTCTTGATTGAAGTTTTTTTTTTTCAGATTCAAATTATTCAATTGCTTTTTTTTCAGCGCAAAATTTTAATTCAAATCTGGTCACCGCTACCTCATCAACAATTTTGCAAGGACACTTAATAAAACTTGGATTGATGCAGTGTAGTACTTGCTAAGATAAGACTGATTGTGGCAAATTACATACCCCCTAAGAAAATAAAGGGTTGGCGGGGCTAGTACTTGTTAAGATAAGATTGATTTTGGTAAACGACTGAACAGTATTAAAGGAAATCACTGGAAAGAAGTGGAGGTGGGTGGGCGGGGCTGTTGCTTGCTTATAAAAGATTCTGTACGAAAAAGGTCAACTTAGCCCCGCCCACCCACCCGTTCTCTCATTTTTTCTTCCGATATAAGAAATCAGTGTTATAGCAAATAAGTAGCATAACACAAAAATTTTGATTATCGCTTTTTTTAAAGCCTTCTCACTTTACAAAAGAACAAATAATTCACCCCGCCCACCCACACTGCCTCCATTTCGGTGATTTCAACTGAAGAGATATAAAATCATTAGAATGAGAACAACGTGTGTGGGCGGGGCTAGTATCTACTAAGGTAAGATTGATTTTGGCAAATGACATACCCTCCAAGAAAATAAAGGGTGGGTGGGGGGTTCTAGTACTTGCTGAGATAAGACTGATTGCAGCAAACGACATACCCTTCAAGAAAATAGAGGGCGGGTGGGCGGGGCTAGTACTTGTTAAGATAAGATTGATTTTGATAAATGATATATTTTCTAAGAAAAAAAAAAAGGGTGGGTGGGCGGGGCTAAAACTTGCTAAGCAAGGCCTGAAGAATATTGAGAGGTAGTCACTGGAAAGAAGAAGAGGTGGGTGGGCGGTCCTACCTTCATTTCACTGAGTTATTTTATTTGGTGTAAAATAGAAATTGAAAAATAACAATATTGTTTCTGGGAAACTGTAATGAGTCGTCCCTGATTAAATCAATCAAATAAATGGACGCATTAATTTTTTTGAGCTACCTGTAAAAAATATGAATGCAATGCTAAATCACAAGTAAACACTCATCACATTTTCCACGTTTTGGGTAGGATTTATTCGGCAAAATTTTGAGATAACGTCATCAATTTTTTGGGGGAAATAAATAGATGTATTTTGATTAAATTTACCATGCTTACAATAACTTTAAAATGTCTGCAATATGTCAAAGTATTTAGTTTTGCAATTCTTGATTTATTCAATAAAATAAATTGACTGATTTATTTTTTTTTTGAGTCGCCCTGTGCAAGAAAATCTAAAAAATATATGATTGCAGTGATAAATCACAAGTATAGATTCATCATATTTTGCACATTTAAGCTGACGACAATTTTTTTAGATTAGATTAGACAAATTTTGGTTAGCGTTTTACCATCAACATGATATTCCTAATATAATAATTTAATTAAAACCGGGACGGCTGACGGAGAGGACATATTGACAGACAGACGGACAGATAGACGGACAGACAGACGGACAGACAGACGGATAGACAGACAGACGAATAGACAGACAGACGGATAGACAGATAGACGGATAGACAGACAGATGGACAAACAGATGGACAGATAGACGGACAGACAGACGGGCAGACAGACGGACAAACAGACAGACAGACGGACAGACAGACAGACGAATAGACAGACGGACGGACAGACAGACGTAGTCTAGGGGTCATGAAAAGTCGAGAAAACGTAAAAGTAGAGGGTCGGTCGACAGACTCGTTTACAATACTTTCTTCGCTTACTCTCGCGAAGTAAAAAGGCAAACAAGGTACTAATGTTCAAAAATAAAGAAGTAGGGTTCAAATAAGTAAAAGGATTTTGTCGGATAAACTTTTATATACAGGGTTTCAATAAATCATTTCTCAGATTTGAACTGTGCTAAATACCCAACGACGCATGACAAAGACCACACGCATTTGTATAACTGGTTTCCTAAATGCTTCATATCTTTTTATAAAATAAAATTAATTCTTTACGAAAAAAAGAAACAAATTTACTTCACAGTCTTCTTGACTGTTGGGAAATTTTGTCTGAGATGTTTGCGGATTCTGCTCAAGTCGTCTCAAATCAACAACAACTTTCTAAGATACTGAAGGTCTTCCACGAGATTTCTCTTTGTTGACACTGTTGTTTTCAGAGTTTTCGCTTCCTAGCACAAAAACAAAATTTTCATACGCAACCACCAAAAGTTTAAATGACTGTTTTGTTGTTTTGAGCTTGGATCAACGAGAATTACTGTAATTCACACTTGAAAAACGTTAAAAGGGTAAAAACGACGTCTTTAAATGACAGGTTACAAACGAAGCGGGATTTTTGAAATCCACGGCCAACTTCGCCCTTAGAATCATTTATAAAAGCTTTTTGGATATGATTTTAACAAAAAAAGTACTATAGCTAAACTTTATTTAGTAAACTGATACTGGAAACTGATAGGATATCAAATTATTATAAAAAAAGTTGCGTAGTTTCTTCTAACTCCATAAATTCCTTTAAAGTATCTTATTTCATGTAGGAGTGTCTTAGAAATTCTTCAAATAAAGGACGCTAAAATTAGTTATTATCCTGGCGCCTCCACCATTTTAATCAAAACATCAAAGTTGCTTAAAGCGTTACTAAATGAAAATTTTCTTAAAATTTCCAGAATATATTTACATACGTGCGTCACGTTTTCTTAAATAACGACGCAAAACGTGTTTTATCCAAAAATAAAATTTCGAAAATGGTGTGACGTCTGCAACACACACATTTTTAGAAATAAATGAAATTTATTTAAAACGTTTGATTAAAATTTTTGAAACAGACAATCCAGGAAATAATTTATTATCCCGGCGCCTCCACCATTTGTAACTAGATACTCGAAATATTTAAAGTCGTTTAAACAAAGGGATCTCTGTTATATGAAACTTGTAGCGGATTACGAATCTGTGCTTATTTTCCATGTCTCGCCAAAAAACAGACGGTATGCCACAAAATCAAGTTTCTCTAAAAGAGATGATTTATTTTTATTCAGATTTCTATGTTTGTGTTCAGAGTTGACAGAATTAGGACACTCTGCTTAATTTTTTAAATAAACTAAATTACAAGAAGACAAAATTAAAACCCTGTACAATTGTTTTGGATGAGCTTTATTCTCTAAAAAAAATTCTCATATCTTCTTGAATGAGGGAGAACACACCTTTTTACCTAATGAAACCAAGTAGCTCAATTTATTCTAAAAAAAGTTGTTTATCTTGGTTCAAACCTATGCTTATCGCTATTTTCAGATTGTTTCTTTGTCCCGGCACCTCCACCATTTTCTCCAAAAGTCAAAGTCGTCAAATCTGTTCGAAATCGTGTCTGTCTTATCAAACCCAACGTAGATTATTTGAATGTTAGCAAAAGTTAACTCCGGGTTCAGAAATTAATTTTATTCTCAATAACGAATTTGCTTTCACTACTAGTTTTAGTTCCGGAATTAACTTACTTTTGACTTGATTCCACTGCGAACATTAAATTCCCCCCGGTTTCGCTTTCAGTTTATTTTAGTTTCAGTTAAAATTTTAAGTTAATTTAAGTTTACCTTCGCCCAACTTAGTCCTAGTTTTGTCATTTATGGTTTTAATTTTAGTTTGTTTACAGTTTAATGCTGATGCGTTTCCAGTTTCAGTTTCAGCTTTAATTTCATTTTATTTTCAGCGCCAGTTTCACGGACGATTACCCCCCGTAGTGCATATTTCAGCCTTCAATATCACTACCTCCGTTTGCCAATGATCATAAATTCCCGAAAAAGTGTCGTATTTAAACAAAAAGAAACCCGTAATGAATTTACCCCTCCCCCATAATTACCATTCACCGAACGTCGCGACGTAGGCGAAAAAGCCTCGAGCGAGATGACATCGATCATTTACCGAAAAATTTACATCAAATGTGCGGGAGGTTCCGGGGAAGCCCACCAGGGGTACAAACACAGAAAACGAAGTAGTCTCGTTACAGGAAGGATAATTGCGTTACATATTCATGCGTTTCCAATCAGAATACCCGATCGGGCATTTCCGGGCGCGCTCGGCCCCGGACTTTTCAGCGCTCACGCTGAAAATCCACAGTTCGCAATTCGCGCGTGCCGCGACACGTCCGGAGTCTCGTGCAGTGGTTCGGGTCCGGTTTGCGTGACTTTATTTTAACTGTGAAACGCCCGGAAAAGTCCGGATTCTTTGATTAAAACGAGCGAAGGTAAGCGAGCGATTTTTCAGGAGCGCGTTTTTCGGGCTTTTCAGTCAAAGCTGCATTTGAATAATGCATTAAAATGTAAATGTTTTCAGTAATTGCAGCTTATCGGAGATTATGCGGTAAGGCTGAGCGCCGGACGGAAAAGACGTAGGGGAGCGCGGGCAAGGTGGACCCCAAGTCGATTTAATTTCGATGAAAAATTGTTTGTGAATAAAATCGCGAACACTTTTATGATTGTCGGAATAACTCCAACGATCATTTTTTCACCTCACTATATATAAAAAGTTGTTTTTATTGCGTCGTGCTTGTATTACTTCTTTACGCGAAGTTTGTTCGAAGTTTGTTGAGCGGCGAACTTTTCCCGATTGAGAATTTTTTCGTTTGAAAGGTTATGATTAAGTGTTGATCAATACTCCGATGAAACCCACATGTGGCCAATAAGTCTAGGACGCCCGGTATATAACAAAAACTGTAGTTCGTTTTAGGTGAAAGCTCGCACTATGACCTCGCATGTGGGTCCAACTTGTCCGCCCTCCTGCAACTTTCAGCCCGATTATAAATCATTTCTGGGCAAGAGATCTGCATATCATTAACGGAACGCAACTGAGATTAATTTTAATAAGATGAATGTGTAAAGTTGCGAACGGGGAAAATCGGGGCAAGAAGTTGCGAGTTTTGCTCGAGTCGGGAAAAGCACAGCGTTGTTTGCAGTCAGGTGGCGGATTTTTGCAGCCGTATCAACGCTAATTAAACACTTTCCCCGTCTTTACTTAGGTCGGCAAACACTAAATTCAATCCTGTGCATACATGGGGATATTGATCACTTTATTGAAGCGCCTCATAAAATGGACTCAATTAAATCACTAGTTGGGTATTAATTGGCGATGTTTGGTCGGGATGAGCTAAATAACGCAGTCACTTTGTCGGCTGAATCGGGGCTCAGTTCAAACAAAAGTGCTCCAATGCGCCGCAAAAATTAGAGAGGGGCAAAAATACGGAACTTTGACGAATAAAAAAGGAACATTTCATAATAATACCAATGATAGATTTATTGAATTGAAATAAAAAGTCTAAATAATTAAAAAGCAGAAAAGCAAAGGGCAATTACTTTTTGGCTGCGTCTTCCATACTTTGCACTTTGGACAAAATAGGTGAGCTTTCGTGACCTTGAAAATTTTTAGAGAAACGTACAAGTCTCATTTTTTTTCCGCTAAAAATGCTTAGCTTCTAATGTGAAAATCTCATTATGAAAAACCTGAAAAAACTTTTATTTTAAAAATTATAATTATAACGAAACTAAACATCACCGCTTTGATTGTTAAAACAACTCTTTGTGAAAAAAGTTCAATTCAGCTAAGCTATTTTTACGAAAAAAAAATTTAACTCCAGGAGAGTGAACAGAGCGCAGAAAACTTTAATCGGAAGAAAAAATTATGAAATAATTTCCCCAACTTTGTTGTTTATAAGCTTTAAATAGAGGTGAATATTTTTTGTGGGTCAATTTATAGAAGCTGGATTTTTTCAAAATTCCAAGTTCGTGTTTTCCAAATTTTCAACTGAATTCAGATGTATTTCATGCATAGTTTAACATATCTTTAGACGGAGTAATGTTCGCAGAAATCTGTAATAGTCGTGTTATGGTGGAGTCGACAAGACCTTTTGTTCCGTTTTCTATTGTCTCCACTGAAACTAAAAATCCAGGACTATTACCAATTGTATTCGTGTTGTTCAGCGACTTATCACCTTTGACCCGTCGCCGTTTTATTATTTCGTTAAGCAAACGATTTGAAGTCGTGTATCTTGAGATGGCATTGTTCAGACAGACAGATTTCCCAATAAAAACACAATAATAAAACAGTCCGGATGTATTCCCGGGACACGCAGCAAAAGCGTGAGCTCTTTCGGAATAATCTGAAATATCATCCGTTCTCGTTTCGAAGGGACCTTCCTAACTTTATGCAGAAGTAATGAGATTTTACTATCTGGTGGTCACGACGCCTTCATAGATCCGGATCAGATAAAGAACCCGAAAATGTATACAAATCGTTCGGAAGCTCATGAATATAGTTGAATTCCCTGATTCAACATAAATTGAACCTCATTCCCAAACCCTAATCTCGTGCCGCTCAAGGCCCGCGATTTCTCAATCCCGCGTCTTGTATCTCGAATTAACTTTCAAATGAAGCACATACATTACGCGGAAAAAACTCCATTTGAAATTGTGATTTAATTATCCCGGTTTAATTAAATAAGTAGAAAAAGTATGACGTGCGTCATGCCGAAGAGCTTTTTGCGTCCTTCGAATAAATGGCTTTTGTTTTACAAGATACTTTTTCCTCTCTCGATCATAACTTATTCCGGTTGTTCGCGTAGCCAAGGTTCCATTTTTCCTGTAATATGCCCTACGTGTCCTGTAGCTCGCATTAGACATATGCCGTGAGCTTTAAGGATGTCTCCACGTTGCCTTATATATATCTTTACCGAACAAGGCAATCTGCAGCACGTGTTTGCGAAAACAGTTGAGTCGCAGCCGGTCCAGCTGCTACCTGCCTGAAATATGTCCGATCTGCGCTGAAACTTTGATTCATGGCCGAGGGGAGACGAGGGAATACCAAGCGCTTTAGGCCTAGTTTCGGACTCGTATTTAATTGGAGCCTGCGCATATTTCGCATTTTTAACACGGGATAACTGCGATTCCCTCATTTGAAGTGGCTTACGCGTCACACACTGGTTAACTTGTTTGTTTTGGTCTGGCGCGGAGTGCGCGGAATCGGGTGAACGGTCACACAAGTGCTGCAAAAGTAGGAACGCACTTATTATTTGTCTGTTATGGTGGGACGATTACTAAAATTACTGTTGCCTTCGGGCAAATTACGCAGCCTCAGTCAAAAGTTACTTAGTGTAGAGCTCTCATGACATCTCAAGGTGAATTGCCTCCAGTACCTCTATTAAGGTTACCCTAAAAAATAAATTTAAATAAAATTCACTCTACTATGCATTGTGCGAGGATGATCAGGCAAATTTTGGTTAGCGTTTTACCATTTGCATAATATTCCTAATATACATATAAAATTTGGCAATAATCGTTTTTGTTTAATAAAAATCCGGTAAATTTTTTTTCTCTCTATTAAAATAATAAATAATAAGATTTGGATTTTTTGTGGGAAAATTTGGACAAAAACTCAAGGTGGATTCATAAATCACACGCACATGACCATGTAAGTTCAATGATATTTAGTGTTTAGTATTTTATTTTGAGCTGACGTGATCAAATTGTTGCTGGGATGATTAGAAGATTTGGTTCATGTTTTTTTTTTAACTAACATACATATAAAATTTGAGGACAATCGATGCGGTAGTTTCAGAAATATCTGTCTAATAAAAATCGGCAGACAGACAACAGACAAACAGACGGAAACTTTGTTCATACTATAGACGTCATGAATCGTCGAGAAAACCTGAAAGTCTTCATTCGCCGAATGGATCCTATCAGTTAAAATACTTTCTAAAATTAAGCTTGATCTTTGCAGATTAGAAGCTAATCAGCTTAGAGATGACTTAATGTTTTTCCAGTGACGTCTTCAGCTTCCTGTAGAGGAACAAATTCACAAACTCAAAGCCCATTTAAACAATTTACCCATGTATAGAAAATAACCCTAAGGGCTCGGAGATTTGATCAGCTTTTCTGAAAAAAGCTAGTAGGGTACTCCAAGTTTTTTCAACTTTGTTAAAAAAGGCATTAGACGAACCCGAGACTCTTTCAGCTTTTCTAAAAAAAAAAAAAAAAACAATAGGGGACCCCCGAGACTTTACAGAAAATAGTACTAGGGACCCCGAGATTCCTTCAGCTTTTCTAAAAAAAAACGACCCCGAGACTCCTTCACCGTTAAAAGAGAAAATAAAACAAGGGGGCTCAAGATCTTTTTAGCTATTCCAAGAAAATGATACTAGGGGAACCCAAGATTCTTGCAGCTTTTTTAAACAAGACATTAGGGGACCCATATATTCTTTCATCTTAAAAAAAACTAGGGCTCCGAGATACTTTCAGCTTTTCTAAAAAAAAAAGAAAACACTTAGGAGCACCGAGATACTTTTAGCGTCGCTACAAAAAGGCGATAGGAGACCCCGATATTTTTTTAGCTTTTTTTAAAGACACTCGGGGACCCATAAATTCATTCACCTTAAAAAAACCTAGGGACTAAGAGATTCTTTAAAAAAGACATTTATGAACCCCGACTTCTCTCAGTTTCGCTAAAAAAAAGACAATAGGGGACCACGAGATTCTTTCACCGTTAAAGTCAAAATAAAACTAGGGACCCTGAGATTCTTTCAGCTATTCTAAAAAAATGACATTTGGGGACCCTAAGATTTTTTCAGCTCTTTTAAAAAGTACACTAGGGGAACAATAGATTCTATCACCTTAAAAAAAAAACTAGGCGCTCCAAGATTCTTTCAGTTTTTCTAAAAAACGACACTTAAGAATCGCGAGATTCTTTTAGCTTCGCTATAATAAGGCAATAGGAAACCCCGAAATTCTTTCAGTTTTTCTAAAAAGACACTAGAGGACCCATAGATTCCTTTATCTAAAAAAAAAATAAAACTAGGAACTCCGAGATTCTTTAGAAAAGACACACAGGAACCTAGATATTCTTTTAGCTTCGCTATAAAGTGCTAACTGGAGACCGCGCGATCCTTTCGGTTTTTTTTTTCAAAAACACGTAGAGACCACGAAATTTTTGAAGCTTTTTTAAAAGACACTACGTGACCTCGAGATGCTTGGGCCTTTAAAAATATAGCACTAGAGGTCTCCGAAATTTTTTCACTTTTTAAAAGACACTAGGGAACCCGGAGATTCTTTCAGCATTTCTAAAAAAAATAACTTAGGAACCCCAAGATTTTTTCAGCTTCGCTATAAAACAATAATAGGAGACACGAAAATTCTTTCAGTTTTCTTTTTCAAAAGGACGTAGGGGGCAAGAAATTGTTGCACCTTTTTTAAAAGACAAAAGGGCACCCTGAGACCCTTTGGCTTTAAAAAAATGAAATAGGGAGCCCCGAGAACCTTTACGTTTTTTTTGAAGACGCTAGGGGACCCCACGATTCTTTCAGTTTTTCTAAAAAAAAGACAGTTAGGAACTGCAGATCCTTTTAGTTTCGCTATAAGATGGCAACAGGGGACCCCGACACTTTTTGGTCTTAAAAAAAATAACATTAAGGAACTTCGAGATTCTTTCAGCCTTTTTAAAAGACACTAGGAGACCTCGAGATTCTTTCAGCTTTTCAAAAAAAGACATTTAGGAACCTCGAGCTTCTTTTAGCTTCGCTATAAAAAGGCAATTGGGAGACCCCGAAATTCTTTGTTTTCTAAAAAAAGACACTTAGAGACCCCGAGATTCTTTCAGCTTCGCAAAAAAAAACGATAATCGAAAACACCGAAATTATTGCATTTTTTTTTAGACACTAGGAAATCCCGAGATTCTTTCAGGTTTTCTAAGAAAATAAACCCTAAAATTTTTACCTTAAAAAAATTGTACTACGGACCACGAGATTCTTTCAGTTTCGCTAAAAAGACAATAGGGGACTCCGAGATTCTTTCAGCTTGTTTAGAAAAGATGCTGGGGACTCCAGATTCTTTCTGCTTTTCTAAAAAAAAAAACACTTAGCCACCTCGAGATTCTTTTAGCTTCGTTATAAAAAGGCACAGGAGACCCGATTCTTTCAGTTTTTCTAAAAAAATAGACACTTAGGGACCTCGATATTCTTTCGGCTTCGCTAAAAAACGATAATAGGGACACGAAAACTCTTTCAGTTTTCTTTTTTAAAAAGACGTAGAGAGCACGAAATTTTTGCGGTTTTTTTAAAGGACACTAGCGGACCTCGAGATTTTTGGACATTTAAAAAATAGCACTAGAGGGCGAGAATCTTTTGGCTTTTTTAAAAGACACTAGGGAGACTGCGATTCTTTCAGATTTTCAAAAAAAGACATTTAGGAACCTCGAGCTTCTTTTAGCTTCGGTATAAAAAGGCAATGAGAGACCCGAGATTCTTTATTTTCTAAAAAAAGGTAGTTAGAGACCCCGATATTCTTTCAGCTTCGCAAAAAAAAAACGATAATCGGAAACAAAGAAATTCTTGCAATTTTTTTATAAAGACGCTAGGAAATCCCGAGATTCTTTCAGATTTTTTAAGAAAATAGACTCTAAAACTTTTTACCTTAAAAAAATTGTACTAGGGACCACGAGATTTTTTCAGTTTCGCTAAAAAGACAATAGGGGACTCCGAGATTCTTTCAGCTTGTTTAGAAAAGATGCTGGGGACCCCAGATTCTTTGTTTTTCTAAAAAAAAACCACTTAGCCACCTCGAGATTCTTTTAGCTTCGTTATAAAAAGGCACTGGGAGACCCCCATTCTTTCAGTTTTTCTAAAAAAAAAGACACTTAGGGACCCCGATATTCTTTCGGCTTCGCTAAAAAACGATAACAGGGGACACGAAAACTCTTTCAGTTTTCTTTTTTAAAAAGACGTACAGAGCACGAAATTTTTGCAGTCTTTTTAAAGGACACTAGGGGACCTCGAGATTTTTGGACCTTTAAAAAATAGTACTAGAGGACATCGACAATCTTTTAGCTTTTTTTAAAAAAACACTAGGGGGGCCTGCGATTCTTTCAGCTTTTCAAAAAAAGACAGTTAAGAACCTGGAGAATCTTTTAGCTTCGATATAAAAAGGCAATGTGGGACCCCGAGATTTTTTCAGTTTTTCTAAAAAACACACTTAGGGACCCCTAGATTTTTTTAGCTTCGCTATAAAACGATAATAGGGGACATGAAAATTCTTTCAGTTTTCTTTTTTAAAAAGACGTAGGGACCCCGAAATTGTTGCAGCTTAAAAAAAAGACATTAAGTTTCCCGAGATTCTTTCAGTTTTTTTTAAGGACTCTAGGGGACCCCGAGATTCTTTCAGCTTTTCTAAAAAGAAAACCTTAGGAACTTCGAAAATCTTTTAGTACGATAGGGAACCCCGAAATTCTTTGGCATTTAACAAAAATAGCATTAGGGGACCGCGGCAATCTTTCAGCTTTTTTAAAATACACTAGGAGACCACGAGATGTTTCAGCTTGTCGATAAAAAAAACCGCGAGATTCTTTTAGCTTCGCTATAAAAATATGGCAGTAGGAGACCACAAGATTCGTTCAGTTTTTCTAAAAAAAAAGACACTTAGGGACTGCGAGATTCTTTCAGCTTCGCCAAAAAATGGTAATAGGGGACACCAAAATTCTTTCAGTTTTATTTTTCAAAAAGACGCTAGGAGACGCCGAAATTCTTGTAGCTTTTTAAAAATACACTAGGGTCCCTCGAGATTCTTTCGCCTTAAAAAAAAATAAAAGTAGGAACCCCGGAATTTTTTCAGCTTTTCTAAAAAAATACACCTATAGACCCCGAGGTTCTTTCAGCTTCGCTAAATAAAAGACAATAGGGGATCCTGGGACCCTTCGGCCCTAAAAAAATAGACACTTAGGGACCCCGAGATTCTTTGAGCTTCGCTAAAAGAACGATAATAGAAAACATCGAAATTCTTTCAGTTAAGTATATTGTTTTTTTCAAAAAGACACTAGGAAACCCCGAAATTGTTTCAGCTTTTTAAAAGACACCGGATTCCTCTTTCGCCTTAAAAAAAGATACTTAGAGATTCCGAGATTCCAAAAAAACGATAATACGAAACACTGAAATTCTTTCAGTTTCTTTTTTTCAAAAAGACGCGGGGAACCCCGAGAGTCTTTCAGCTTTTCTAAGAAAATGGACATTACGGGACCCTAAATGTTTTTGCCTTAAAAAATATACTCGGGACCCCGAGATTCTTTTAGTTTCGCTAAAAAGACAATAGGGACTCCGAGATTCTTTCAGCTTTAAAAAAATAATTCTAGAAACCCCAGGTTCTTTCTGCTTTTCTTAAAAAAAACACAGGGGACCTAGAGATTCTTTCGTCTCTTAGAATAAATAACACCAGTGGCCTCGAAATGCTTTACTAAAAAAAGATAATAGGGGACCCCAAGATTCGTTCAGCTTCGATGAAAAATACGCTAGGAAACCCCGAGATTCGTTCAACTTCCCTAAAAAATACAGTAGAAGATCCCAACGTTTTTCAAGTTCGATAAAAAATTGGTCTAAGGTTATGTAAAAAGAACTTTTCTCACAGTTGAATGAATACAGTTCCGAAAAATCATGAAATTTAATTTTGCGAATTTTAGTTCTTTAATGTTAACCCTTATAATGATAATAATAATAAAATAATGTGGTATATGCGAGATGCTGGATAAATTCCAGGAATTCGTTTATAATAATCAATTATTTACTTGTATTATATACCTAATATACTGCGACGCGACACTGGAAACAGGCATTCAGTCTTCGAGCCTGGAGAAGACAAGAGCTTATAAGAGAGAGAGTTTTCTTGAACAAAGTCAAAAGTATCAGTTCAGGTATCACCGCTCGGTACCAATTCGTAACTACTCAGCCCTTTTTCTGTACCAAGCTTCAACGTCGCCGCCTCTCCAGGAGCTGAAGCAGCGAGTTCAGACTTGATCTGACGAGTATTTTATTTCAAATAATTTGTCCATGATTAGGGATTCTGTCTGTCTCATTCTTGTCCTCTGTTAACTTGTTTTGGTCTGGCGCGGAGTGCGCGAAAATCGGGTGAACGATCAAACAATTCCCAAAGTATGAATGCACTATTCATCATCAAAGTTCCCCTTCCTCGTTCCACATTCCCGTGATTTCAAAAACTTGAAATTCCTTCGCAAAATCCGGCTAATTTTTTAAATTCAATTTGACGCTGTACGTTTTAGAGCGAATCCGTTGTCAGGAATCTCAGCGAAACATGATAAATCCGTCTCCCTGACCGAAATTCCATCCCGTCCTTCTTTTGGCAGAACGCGGAGACGCCAGCTCTGCCTTGAATAGCATAGACTCCCGGACATAAATTAAACCGTGCAGACATCTAAATAAGTGGCTGTTATTGTTTGCCTCGCGTAATTAATCGCACGTACGCCGTCGACTCGTTCCGGCTGAAGAATAAGATATGTTAATGAAGGGGAGTTGTATTTCACCAACAGAAATCCACCCTAATCAAGTTCTAAGGGCGAAAAGGGCTGCGCGGTCTAGATCAAATATTAATCGCTTAATTAAGACGAGTTGCTATTTACCTTTAAACATTACTCGCGGCAATTCGGTTCGATGCTCGGTGCGATCTTACGGGATTATTAATGCGGACGGATCCTTGACCCCGACTGGATAAAATTCAAAATGTATGTGCTTGCAAGCCGTCAATAATTCGATAAATGCCACACCGAAGGATTTTCACCTTTCCAGGCGCGCCTTTTTAAAGATTTATTCAGAAAATGTCGCGTGAAATCAACGAGTTCAGCGACGGATTGAGTATTTGCTTTTCTTATGAGGGCAATTATTGGGGGGAAGCACGGAGGTGGCGAAAACAACGACCGGGGTATGACGAAAACGCGAAAATTACACACTTGTAATCAACTCGTGTAGTCAAATTTTTCCATAATTTCTTTGTTTTTACGGGGAATAAAAGGTTTTATTTATGTTTTACGTGATAGGTTAAAGAAATAAATTAAGCGAGAGATAAAGTTCGACTCATAAAATTTTATTTTAGGAACTTAATTAGTGGCGGCGCGTAAATAACCGTCGGGCTTTAATAACCACTGTTAGAAATCAATTAGCGGTCTAATGCGATCCCGAATTTAAATAAATGTTGCCTTTTGTACGTCTGTAACGGCTGAATTCCACGGACGTGTGTAAACGTGATTTAGTCGTTTTGGCTTAATTGCCGCAAATTTAGTTGCCATTAAATTGTTTTCTTGTTTTGCATTGTGCACGAGTAACGTAAACACTGTTTAATAAATGTGCTTTCTTGACGAGGTGCACATAAATTTTTTTCAAGTCGGTGATAAACTCCACACAGGCTCGGTGCGGTTTGACCTTAGGATACGCGTCATATTTATACTTTACTGACCTGTTGCACGCTGATCCCGTTCTCACAATCGCATAATAAATGCCAATTTCGGAAAAAGCATTTACGGAACAAAGTGCTTGACAAAATTAAAGCAAGCTGAGGAGACATAGCCAAAATAAATAATGCCGTGTAAACAGCTCAAATTTTTGCTTTGATCTTGCAACAAATTTTATTAAGTATTCCACAACATGCTTTGTAAAAGTTCTCGACTCGAACTTTTATTACAGTTACGACGGAGACGAGTGCTTTTCAGATTAATATTGGACGAAGATATTAACACTAGACTGCAGCGTAATTAGATCCGCAAAAACAATAACTAAGTGTTGAACTTTTATTATAAATTTTCTGTGTTTTATTTTCGGATTTGTTATCTCATTACATTCACTCAGTGTTCCGTGAGAGACAAAGCGATACACAGTTCATTTAACAATAAAACCGGTCGATTTTATTATATCAATTAGCTGTGTGTTTAGCTCGGGGCCATAAATAAAATAAAAGACGGCAAAGTTGGAATTTCGCTCCGGTTTTATCCCGGAATGCAGACAAAAACGATCCGGGCACACCATCTTGTTGAACAATGTTAATTAAACGAAAAAATGAAATTAAATTATCATTAAAATGCATATCGGGTCGTCGTGATGAAGAGTTCAAGTTTTTGTTTCGCCGTTGCAGTGAATTTACATCACTTTATTGCAGTACATTTTACGTATATCTCATGCAATTTGTAACGATTTGCATTCATGTCAGGTCGGAGTTGTTCGCTGCAGTTCATAACATCGTTCTTCGATATTTCATTACATACTTCTTTCAGTTGGCAACGGTGCAATACGATATGAGAAATGGATATTTTAAGACCGAAATACGGGATAGTTTACAAGTTAAAATCGTTTTTTTGTAAAAGATGATTTATATTTTAGTTAATAAACAGATTCGTCCGTGGCGTCTATACTGTTTATTAAACGTTCTGGGGTAGGTATTGATTATGTGTCAGTGATAATAAATTGATTGGGAGGAAGATTTAACACAATACAGAATAACACATTCAGCAAAAATGCTCACCGAAATAGCGTGATATAATTTTGTTTGATTGCTTCAAAAATAATAATTTGGTGTTTCATAAGTCTGCAATTTTTGCAGTATGTTGTAGTTGTGGTTTATGAATCCGCCTTGATTGTCTACGTTACAAAAAATGCGTTTCCGGGTTCGTTCCGCTGAACTGTTGAGCTTTTCGTGTCCTAATTGGGTCGCAGCTCCACATCCCGGCCAAGGTCACGGTGCAACAAGTGCAATTATCCCGCAATAAAAATGTGCAAAGAAAATGCGGGAGCGGCGAAATCAGTTATAATGAGGGTCTGACTGCCATTTCGGGCGAACTAGCGGCGGGAACGGCCGAAACGATGTTTAAAGTAGAATAATGTAAATTAATTTCGTAGAGATTGGACGAAAATCGGAACAAATAAGGAAAGAGATTAGCGTCGACGGAGCGGTTTATCCCATGGTCTTCCCGTGCGATTTTTGCAGTAGCGGACCGCTAATTAAATTCCGGTGTTGCGCCGATTGGTTCTATAATCCGGAAAATGAAATATTTACTCCGGCAGTGTCTACACAGATATAATTGTAGACTCTTCCGATTACCAATTAGCGCTCCCTCGAAAGAAGCCGTTACTGCTTCTCCTTCGGGAAAAATCGTAATGGAATTACTGTGATCCAACAACCTTTACTTATTACGGTTCACTTGAGAGTAATTTCCACGCGGATGTGTTATTATATTTTCCAATCGGCGTTTTTCTTTCGGTTTTGCGAGCGTCAGCAGTTCTTTAATGCGCAAACGATGGCTGGGGGAGAGGTGCTCGAATTTCTGGAGGGAGCGAAATTTATAATGCGCGGATAAGTCCACCAGGTTAGACTGAAAGCTCACCTAGAAAAAGTTTATTGGCGAAATTTCGTAGCTAAACGCCACAGCGCCAAAGTACCGACATACATATCTATTATTCAAACCCGAGAAAAATATGTCGCTAAAACTTCCATGTGAATGTTTACTGGGATTTAAGACACTATCCATCATCTTCCCCGACTAAAGTGACAATTTCCTGGAAATAATTTTGTGGTCGCGGGAAAAACGTTGAAACAATAAATCAAATTTATCCGTCGAAGAGCAATCGTGACGGTTGTGTCGAGGCCACGAAATCGCCGGTAATTTGTTTACTAACATTACTAAATTAATTTATTTGTTGTATGGACTCATCAATAACGTTGTAAGAGTACGAAATCAATTAGTCCGTGGGACGCGGCGTTTCGGTTTAATTCCTCCTTTGGGAAAATTATAACGAAATTACTACACATGGACGTGCAAGTTGTCGTGATTACGGTTCTCGTGAACATTATTACATTTCCCGATCGTTTTTCTTTATGTCGTCCCACGATGGGCTCAAGTGTTTAAACGATCGTTGTTGTTTCTATTCGGTCGAAATTTTCCACCGCTCGGAAGGTGTCTTTAAACGGGGGTTCGTGGTAATGTAATTAAAATGCGACTGAAGCGTCATATTTTTTATTTGTGATCTTTTAATTGTTCGTTCTGAATGAGAAACTCATTCATAAACTAATACATTTCAGACAAAATGAAGAAATCTTTTTTAGAACGACTTGAACAACTTGAATTTTATTTCATAAACAACTCTTCGTTATTTAGGGGAATATGACGAAAATATACATGAAATCGTAATCTTCAAATTATTTTCTATTGAATAAACTTGTTTAGAGGGATATTTGAGTAATTTTGAATATTTTTACTTTCTCGACGTTTCATGACCCCTACAGTACAAAAAAAGTAGTCTCCCGTTTCCGTTTGTCTGTCTGGCTGTCTGTATGTCTGTCCGTCTGTCTGTTTGCATCCATTTTTATTAGACACCGATTGTCGTCAAATTTTGTCTGTATATTAGAAATGTAGATGGTTAAATGCTACCCAAAATTTGGATAATCATCCCCACCAACAATTTCATGACGTAATTGTTCTAATTTTCGCAAAAATATTTGCGTTATATTACCAACACTGACCAGAAGTCTCTGTGCCGCAGTGGCCAAGTCGGGAACACTTTTTACTTCCCGAGCGTAAGCAAAGGAAGTATTGTAATCGAGTCCGTCGGCCGACTCTCTACTTTTACGTTTTCTCGTTCTTTCATGACCCCTAGAAGACGAAGAAATAGGTCTCCCATTTCCGTCTGTCTGTCCGTCTGTCCGTCCGTCTGTCCGTCCGTCTGTCCGTCTGTCCGTCTGTCCGTATGTCCGTCTGTCCGTCTGCCGTCCCGGATTTTTATTAGACAGATAATCTCCGAAAGTACTCGACCGATTGTTGTGAAATTTTGTACTTATATTAAGAATATCATGTAGATGGTAAAACGCTAACCAAAATTTGTCTAATCATCCCCACCACTAATACGATGACGTCACTTCAAAATTGTACATAGTAAATGGGTTTTCAATTGTATAAAATAACATAGTCCTACACATGTAGTTTACAACTCTGAATCGACTTTTCACCCGAAATGTCCAGATTTTTGGAAAAAAAATCAAAATTATAAAACAACATTTTGAAATTTAATTTTTAATCTGCTAACCAGAATGCTTTGAAATGTTGCAGATGTTTTAAGGCTATAAAGAGCATCATAAATCTTTAGTCAAAAAATATTTGCTTATCCCCTCCAAAAACTTAATGACGTCAGCTCAAAAAGTTTGTGGAATAAATCATATCTAAAATGTACAAAATATGATGAGTCTGTACTTGTGATCTATCACTCCATTCATATTTTTTGGATTTGCATATACAGGGTGACTCATAAAAATTAATGAATGCGTAAATTTATTTTACTGATTTACTCAGAAACTACAAAACCGAATGCTTTGAAATCTTGCAGATGTTTTAAGGTTATAAAGAGCATAATAAATGTTTAGTCAAAATATATTTGCTTATCCCGTCCAAAAAATTGATGACGTCAGCTCGAAAGTTTGCCGAATAAATCCTATCTAAACTGTAAAAATATGATGAGTCTGTACTTGTAATTTATCACTCCATTCATATTTTTTGGAGTTGCATATACAGGGTGACTCAAAAAAATTAATGAATGCGTAAATATATTTTATTGATTTAATCAGGAACTACAAAATCGATGAAATCTTGCAGATGTTTTAAGGTTATAAAGAGCATAATAAATGTTTAGTCAAAATATATTTGCTTATCCCCTCCAAAAACTTGATGACGTCAGCTCGAAAGTTTGCCGAATAAATCATATCTAAAATGTACAAAATATGATGAGTCTGTATTTGTCATTTATCCCTCCATCCATATTTTTTGGATTTGCATATACAGAGTGACTCAAAAAAATTAATGAATGCGTAAATATATTTTATTGATTTAATCAGGAACTACAAAACGGAATGCTCTGACATCTTGCAGATGTTTTAAGGTTATAAAGAGCATAATAAATGTTTAGTCAAAATATATTTGCTTATCCCCTCCAAAAACTTGATGACGTCAGCTCGAAAATTTGCCGAATAAATCATATCTAAAATGTACAAAATATGATCAGTCTATACTTGTGATCTATCACTCCATTCATATTTTTTGGATTTGCATATACAGGGTGATTCAAGAAAATAAATGAAAGCGTAGATTTATTTTACTGATTTACTCAGGAACTACAAAACCGAATGCTTCGAAATCTTGAAGATATTTTAAAATTATCATAAGCATGGTAAATTTTTGATCAAAATGTATTTGGTCGTCCCCCTAAAAAATTTATGACGTCACCACAAAATTTTGCTGAATAAATCCTATCTAAAATGTACAAAATATGGTGAGTCTCTTCTTGTGATTTATCATTCCATTCAAATTTTTTCGATTTGCATATACAGTGTGACTCAAAAAAATTAATGAATGCGTAAATTTATTTTATTGTTTTTAATCAGGAACTACAAAACCGAATGCTTTGAAATCTTGCAGATGTTTTAAGGTTATAAAGAGCTTAATAAATTTTTAGTCAAAATATATTTGGTTATCTTCTACAAAAAACTGGTGACTTAGCTCAAAAGTTTGCCAATAAATCGTATCTAAAATGTACAAAATATGATGAGTCTGTACTTGTGATTTATCATTCCATTCATATTTTTGGATTTGCATATGCAGGGTGACTCAAAAAAATTAATGAAGGCGTGAATTTATTTTATCGATTTAATCAGGAATTACAAAACCGAATGCTTTGAAATCTTGGGAATATTTTAAAGTTATTATAAGCATGGTAAACTTATTTTGTTCAAAATGTATTTGTTCATCCCTCCTAAAAAAATTGATGACGTCAGCCTTAAATTTTGCTGAATAAATCCTATCTAAAATGCAAAAATATGATGAGTTTGTACTTGTGATTTATCATTCCATTCATATTTTTTAGATTTTCTTAAGAGGTGGTTCAAAAAAATTAATGAAGTCAATTTATTTTATTGATTAAATTAAAGGCAACACTTATTATTAGTATTACACCCCAACCAACCCAATTTGGTAGACACAAAATTTGTTAAAGGAAAAACTCGGTTGAAACATAAGGGTAGCACGCTTATTTACATCGACTTTAACATTACAGACCTGCATTTGTTTTATGCGCTCACTTGGTTCCGCGAATGTGAAATAGACATGTTTATAATCAACCAATTGTGAATTTCACCGTCAAGAATTAAAATAAAACCCAATGTTTTATATAATAAGCGGAAGTTCGAAGCAATAAAACCGATGGTCGTTTTGTTTATAGTTTCTCTGTTTGACTCTCACGTATGCTGTTACGCTTGTCATCTTAAATTAAGAATGTTTATACATAAACGATTTTCAGTTGCCTTTCATATTACTAGACAGCGGATTTTTGTCGGGCTACGTCACGATTATAGGTGGTGACGCGCAGGATCGCCGGGACTCAGTAGCGGGTGATAGATAATCACTGAATTTAATCAGTACTAATTCCATAAATATAATTAACGATTTATTAATCAAACGGCTAAGTAAATGAGAACGGGAATTAACAGCAGAGTGCAACGAAACAGCGTTATTCTAATCTCAAATAAACGAAGTGCAGTCCGCAACCGCAATGAATTCGCATCCCGTACGAGCCAAACTCGGCCTTGCCTAGCCCGACAGAATTCCGCTCCTAGATATTACACACCGGCGCCGTATACGTGAGTAAATTGTTTCGTTATTTTATTGATTATAAGAAATCAATATTCTAAACGACCCAATTCATTTTCCCGAAAATTTGGGAATACAATCAATTTTATTCTTAGTATTACACTACATCTATCCCAACTGATATACGTGTCCTTGCAAAAATGTTGATGACGTCATCACAATTTTTTTTAAATTCCCACTACAAAAATGTAATGAGAAAAAAAACACAATAGGCATGCAGTCGTCAAGTTTCCGACAGCGAGGGAAGTACTGTCTAAACTCTTTAGACCAATTTTTTTTTCTTGCATTGGTAATACGCTGTGACAACTGTTGTTATGGGCTGTGACTAGTATTATCCATGTTGATGCGTCATCACATTTTTTTTATTGGTTAAATTAAAAACGAGTCAGTTACCCGTTTTTTTCGAAAATGTGAAAAACACGTCCTTATAATAGTAACGATAAAATAAGAATTATAATGTGGCGGCACAATAATACGTAGTAGTAAGCGAGGAAAGATAAGCTCCTCTGTAGTCTAGTGGTAAAGGCACCCGCCCGGCAAGCGGTAAACGTGCGGTTCGATTCCCACCGGAGAAGCAACATTTTTCTTCGCTTACCTACAATAATATTCGGAACATTTTGTTCTATTGTGGTTTGAATAATAATTTGAGTCCTGTGTTTTGAGAAGACAAACTCATTCAAATCAAACTAACTTCTACGTGAATTCTTTCGATGTATAAAGATAAATAAACACTTGAGCTTCAAATTGATACTACCTAGTGCTGAAGGACATCTTATTACTGTTATTATGTGTCAAAAGCAAAAACAACATATCTTAGAAGAAATTGTGCATTTCTTTCGGTATATAATATCTGAAAAGTTAGAAATGCGAATACAGAGATATAAAATATTGCGAAAAATGACCGCACATGGTGGTACAAGTTGTCGTGATAACGCTCTCGTGAATATATTACATTTCCCGATTTTTTCTATGGCCGCATAATGTCCCCTCCCCGCTCCCGCCCGCCTAAAATTTTCATTTCCCGTAATTTTGTTTAATTTCCGAGTCGAAGTTAATACACATAATGCGAATCGTTTTTCAGGTGCACGTCTCGTTTCGCTTTGGTGCGCTCTATCGGGCAAATGATTCGAACTGTGCAATATCAGACAAGGGCGTCCCGTTAAGGCAAAAACTTTGGAAAAGGGCGCGCACCGAAGGCAATCGATTAAGGAACTGAATGCCATTTAAGTCTATGACGGGAGTTTTTCTCAAATAACCGCCCAGGTAGCGGAAGCTCTATTGCTGGAACAATGCCGTTATTTGAACGTTTTGTTCGTCCGGAACCGGGAAATTCGATCAAGTGAAGTTTAATGGAAGTTGTCCCGGCCCGAACTTGACACAAACACACTGACAGCCGCCGTCTCACCCACCTGGGTCGGTAAATAATTTCAATTGCCGTTATTATACGATTCGGGATTGGCTTATTGCTTCCGACGGTACTGATGGCTTACTTACGCCGGTTTAATTATTAAGTACATGTTGAACCGCCGCGGCAGCGCGAAACTTTGCTCTTAATGCAGATATTAGCACAACGGCGAAGTCCGCATGAAGAGTCGACTAATGCAGTTGTGCAATTTTAAACCGACCCGCAACTACTTATCGGGACGGATACGAATGAATCTGCATTCTTAATGGCCGTTTTCTGCGGGTTTAGCTAAGTTTTAACAGCGAGGGTTGTCTGGGACCCACAATAAAAATGCTACCCAAGTGAAATGGAGCTCATAAACTTCGGGGCAAGGGTAAAGGTCAAAACGAGCGGTATCACTGATATAAAAGGAAAGTGGTGCAGACTTAATGCCTTTATTGAATAAAACCGCGCGTCTAACTTAGACACGTTGTTATTCCTACAACGACAACGGTTTCAACACGCTAAACTAATTTAAAACCTACTAATTAGATTCTACCTGCGGCTCACACAATAATCCAGTGAAACAAGTCGCTAGCTTAAAACCTGGCGACATCTCCTCCTAAGTTTTTCATCAAAGCTAACCTTTGCCGTTACTTAAAATAAAATTCTCATGGCGTCTAGAAGCATTCGTTTGGGCTGTTTAAAAATTTGATAAACCTTTAGTGGCGCTCTCGCCAAGTTTCGTTCCGGCGCTCAATTTTAGATGGCGTTCCACTGAAAAGTTAATTGAGATAATGTGCACGACCCTTAATAACGGTACGCTAGCCGAGATAAGTTGCCCAAGAAGCCTTAATAATTAATGAAATATGTAAACTAATGAAAGTAAGGTGTCGCTCATACATATAAATCAGGCCCGCCGCCTTAGTTCGCCCGGAATGTTATAAAAATCACTCCAGGAGCGGCGTACGTGTCAAAAGGTTGGCGCAACGTGCACGCTTCAGCCTGATTTCGTCTGTGAAATACCCGATCAGGTTCGAACGAGATGACACCAGACTGAATAACCATATTTTATGCAGAAATGTTAGACTTCAAACAAATCCTCAACTGCAGGGACGTAATAATTTCCGATTTCTTGACTGCGCGATCCGAAGCTACATAAAGTCAGGTGGATGTGTGCAGATTTTAGCTCGTCACATAAAATGCCGAAGGCGGAATTATTGTGGCAGTGGCGGGCGAGGGGTGGAAGGGAGAGGATGGGTTTGAAGGGTTGAGGCAGGGTGACAGGGTATTATTAACACGTGGTCCAGGAGAAAATGACAACTAAATTTGAAAGGGTATAGTGTTTTTTATTGTTTTTTACAAGATTATAATTTGGAATAGTCTGTCTATTTGCATCTTCTGGAGCCAGTCTTATCAACTCAACTGTTTCGACATTATTGACCACCTCGAATTTGTACCAGAAATCAGATCTAAAAAAGTTGTTGAAATCTTTTCTCAAGAAGACTAAAAATTTGTGCATTTTTTATTTCGACCAGATGTTAATATATACATGTATATGTACAAGATTATGATTGCGATTGATACAGACACATTATTCTAAAAAAACATAAACTCAGACACCAAATTCAGATTCTTAAAAAAATTATAAAATTAAAACAATCCTTATAATATTTATCAAATCGTTCCGACAAGGGTGTGTTTTTATTTTAATCATATCCCCTGAAATAGCGAAGAAAATTTACTGAGTGCTCAATTGAATCCAAAAATAAAACTGAAACTGTTTTGAAAAAGAACTTTACTTTGGTTAAGGATTATTATATTCAAAAAATGAGTGATTTTTTTCTAAAATACACCGTTTCTTGTTGTAGTTATTTAACCTTCTTTAAAGAAATTAAAAAAACATGTCTTATTATCCCGGCGCCTCCACCATTTTTATTCAGAAATTATTAAAGTTGATCAAATTGTCCCGAGAAGGGTCTGTCTCATTGACGGTGAACTCAATATCATAGTGCTTATTTTTGTTGATGTTTATTTTAATGACATCTCATTTAATAACGAAGAAAATTGACTGTATTTAATAAAATTCAAGTTATTGAAATAAATTGTTTTGAAAAAGTGTTTCGGTCAAGTATTAATATATTGAAAGAAATCATGATTTCTTATAAAATATATTGTTTCTTGTTGCATTTATTACAAATTGTTTGAAAAAATTTAAAAAAATATATCTGTTATTTCGGGGTCTCCAGCTTTTTTTAGTTCAAAAGTTAAAACAAATCAATCCGTTTAAAAAATAGATTTGTTTCATTGTTAATTCATTTAACATCATGAATTGCGGCCTATTTAAATCTTATCTTATTTAATAACGAAGAAAATTGATTATGTACTTACTCAATAAGATCCGAATTAATGTTTTGAAAAAGTACTCTATATTATATTATTACTTCGGTGAAATATTTATATACTGAACGAAATACAGCTTTTATTTGTGTTTAAAGCGTAGTGTTTCTTGAATTTTTTTAAAGAAATTAAAAAAAATATGTTTGTTTTATACCTGCGCCTCCAGCAATTTTATTCAAGAAATTAAAGCTCCTTAAAATTGTCCAAGAAATATCTGTCTCATTGGTGATCATCACAATTTCAGGAATTGATGCTTATTTTAATCATATCTCGTTAATAACGAAAAAAATGAGTGGGTACCTAATGAAATCCAAGTTGATATTTTTTTTTTTAATGTTTTGACTCTCCTGGTTCAAATCTGTGTTTATGTTGTTGTTTCGGCGAAATATTTATATACTGAACGAAATGCAGCTTTTATTTTTTTTAAATATAGTGTTTCTTGAAATTATTGAAATGTATTTTAAAAATAATAAATTTTTTGTCCCAGCGCCTCCACCATTTTTATTAAAAAAATTTAATACTCCTTAAAATGATCTGAGAAAAATCTGCCTCATTGATGATCATCTCAATATCACAAATTGAGGTTTATTTTAATCATCCAAGTTACTGAAATTGTTTTGAAAAAGGACTAAAAAACGTACTCTTGCTTATTTAATTCTTATCTTCTTTAATAATGCAGAGAATTCTCTGTGTACTCAAAGAAATCGAAGTTAATCAATTTTTTTTGAAAAAGTACTGATCATCCTGGTTCAAATCTGTGTCTGTGTTGCTGTTTTGGTGAAATATTTGTAGACTAAACGAAATACAGCTATTATTTATTTCAAAATATAGTGTTTCTTGAACTCCTTTAAATACATTTTTAAAATAATATTTTTTTTTTTCCGGCGCCTCCATCATTTTTGTAAAAATTTAATACTCCTTAAAATGATCCGAGAAAAATCTGCCTCATTGGTGATCATCTCAATATCACAAATTGAGGTTTATTTTAATCATATCTCCTTAATAGGAAAGAAAATTAACTCTGTGTGGAATAATATCCAAGTTACTGAAATTGTTTTGAAAAAGGACTATTTCGGTCAAGTATTAATTTACTGAAAGAAATGCATGATATTTTCTAATATATATTGCTTCGTATTGTATTTATTAGAAATTGTTTGAAGAAATTAAAAAATGTATATTTGTTATTTCGGGGCCTCCACCTTTTTTTATTTAAAATGTCAAAGTTGATTAAATCGTTTGAAAAAGGATTTGTTTCATTACAGTGTTTTAAGATCACGAATTCTTGCTTCTTAAATTCTTATCTTCTTTAATAACGAAGAAAATTGACTGTGTACTCAAAAAAATCGAAGTTAATGAAATTTTTTTGAAAAAGTACTGATTATCCTGGTTCAGATCTGTGTTTGTGTCGCTGTTTCGGTGAAATATTTTTAGACTAAACGAAATACAGCTATTATTTATTTTAAAATATAGTCTTTCTTGAAATTCCTTGAATAAATTTTTAAAATAATATTTTTTTTATTCCGGCGCCTCCACCATTTTTGTAAAAATTTAAAACTCCTTAAAATGATCCGAGAAAAATCTGCCTCATTGGTGATCATCTCAATATCACAAATTAAGGTTTATTTTAATCATATCTCCTTAATAACAAAGACAATTAACTGTGTGTAGAATAATATCCAAGTTACTGGAATTGTTTTGAAAAAGGACTATTTCGGACAAGTATTAATTTACCGAAAGAAATGCATGATATTTTCTAATATATATTGTTTCGTATTTCTGTTTCCGTGAAATATTTGTAGACTAAACGAAATACAGCTATTATTTATTTCAAAATATAGTGTTTCTTGAATTTTTTTAAATACTTTTTAAAATAATATTTTTTTTATTCCGGCGCCTCCACCATTTTTGTTCAAAAAATTAAAAATTTATAAAAATGATCCGAAAAAATTTCATCTCGATTTCCCAAATTGAGGCATATCATGTCTCCTCAATAATGAAGAAAATTAAATGTATGCTGAGTAATATTCAAGTTACTAAAATTGTTTTGAAAAAGGCCTTTTTCGATAAATTGTTTAAACGAATTTTGGAACTTTCTATTTTTGGAAAATACTAAGCTGAAATTTTTTGAATCAATTTTGGGATCCCGTTTTTTTTTTGAAAAATTTAAAACATCATTAGGTCCTAGTTATTCCTGTCTGGAAAGAATTTGAAAGTGCTTTGAAGCCTCTAGTATCTTTTCTCATAATAATTTAATTAAATTTCTTAGGATACGTCATTTAAGTCATATCTCATTTGCCAAAATCAGTTTATTCTTAGCAGGTACTAGCCCCGCCCACCCGCCCTCTATTTTCTTAGAAGGTATGTCATTTGCCAAAGTCAGTGTTATCTTAGCAGGTACTAGCCCCGCCCACCCAACCTCTCTTTTCTTAGAAGGTATGTCATTTGCCAAAATCAGTTTTTCTTAGATAGTACTTACTAAGATAAGACTGACTGTGGCACATATCCTCTAAGAAAATAAGGGTCGGGTGGACGGGGCTAAAACTTGTTAAGATAGAACTGAACAATATTAAGACTGGTCACTCGATGGATGAAGGGGTGGGTGGGCGGGGCTACCATAAAAATAGAAAAAAGCTAAACTTAGCATACTTTTACAAATATTTAATTATCAAAATTACTTATATTCACTAGCCAGGAATTTTCACTTCTCTGGTATTTAGTTTGTTATGTATTAATGGATTTTTCTTTTATTGGTTTTGTTTTTGTTTATAATTTATAAATGCCTTATTGAATGTTTTTTAGTTCATTTATTAATAAAAAACAACAGCTTGTTTTATTAATAATAATGCACAAGATTAATGACTACTGGTTGTTACGGTTATTGTCCTAAAAAAATAAAAGGTGAATTTCAGTTACCATGGTTACTAAGAAATCAAAAGTAAGCAGGAGGTATTCGCGCGTTAGGTGCGTGTAGTGTTACCAATTTTATAAAGTTACGTTTTTTTCGTAATCTAGAACATAAAGAATTTTTTTATTACTTTTTCTCTCCCGAAACCACCACAAATAAGGTAGTTCGGAGTTAATCCGTCATTTTTCAGACACCCGGTATACTGAACAAAATGCAGCTTTTTTTTAATTTAAAGTTTAGTGTTTCTTGAAATTCTTAAATTTTTTTTTAAATAATAATTTTTTTATTCCTGGGCCTCCACCATTATTATTTAAAAAGTTAAAGATGATGAAATCGTTTGGAAACAGGATTTGTTTCATTGTAGAGTGTCCTAAGGTCATGAACTGCTGCTTATTTAAATCTTACCTCCTTTGATAACGAAGAAAGTTGACAGTGTACTCAATAAGATCCAAGATAATGATATATTTTTTTTAAAAAGTACTGATTATTCTGGTTCATATCTGTGTTTGTGTTGTTATTTCGGTGAAATATTTATTTACTGAACAAAATACAGCTTTTATTTATTTTAATATATAGTGTTTCTTGAAATTCTTTAATGAAATTTTAAAAACAATAAATTTTTATATCCCGGCGCCTCCACCATTTGTATTCAAAAAATTAAAAAAATTATAAAAATGATCCGATACATTTCATCTCGATATCCCAAATTGAGGCTTATTTTAATCATGTCTCCTCAATAATTGAAATTGTTTTGAAAAAGGCCTATTTCGATAAATTGTTTAAAAGAATTTTGCGGGACTTTCTATTTTTGGAAAATTCTGAGCTGACCTTTTTTGAATCAATTTTGGGACCCCGTTTTTTTTTTTGAAAAATTTAAAACAATCTTTAAGTCCTAGCTATTCCTGTCTGGAAAGAATTTGAAAGTGCTTTGGAGCCTCTAGTGTCTTTTCTTATAATAATTTAATTAAATTTCTTAGGATACGTCATTTAAGTCATATCTCATTTGCAAAATCAGTTTAATCTTAGCAGGTAGTAGCCCCGCCCACCCGTCCTCTCTTTTCTTAGAGGGTATGTCATTTGCTAAAGTCAGTATTATCTTATCAGGTACTAGCCCGCCCACCCATCCTCGCTTTTCTTAGAGGGTATGTCATTTGCCAAAATCAGTTTTTTCTTAGTGAGTACTTGCTAAAATAAGACTGATTGTGGCAAATTACATACCCTCTAACAAAATAAAGGGGGGGAGGAGTCGGGGCTAGAACTTTTTAACGTAAGACTGATTTTGTAAATGATATACTCTTTAAAAAATAAAAGGTGGGTGGGTGGCGCTACTATTTGCTGAGATAACACTGATTGTCTCAAAAGATATATCCTCTAAGAAAATAGAGGGCGGGTGGGCGGGGCTGGTACTTGATAAGATAAGACTGATTTTGGTAAGTGACATTTCCTGTAAGAAAATAAAAGTCGTTGAGATAGAACTGAACAATATTAAGACTGGTCACTGGAATGATGAAGGGGTGGGTGGGCGGGCTTACTGTTTACTCATAAAAATAGAAAAAAGTTAAACTTAGCTTACTTTTACAAATAATTATCAAAATTTGGAAACATTACGAGCTTACTTATATGCAGAAGGCAGGAATTTTGGACTTCTCTAGTGTTTAGTTTGTTATGTTTTAATGGATTTTTCTTTTATTGGTTTTGTTTTTGTTTGTAATTTATAATTGTCTTATTAAATATTTTTTAGTGTATTTATTAATAAAAAACAACAGCCTGTTTTATTAATAATAATGCAAAAGATTAATGACGACTGGTTGTTACGGTTATTGTCCTAAAATAAATAAAAGGTGAATTTCAGTCACCATGGTTGCCAAGAAATCAAAATTAAGCAGGAGGTATTCACACGTTAGATGCGCGCAGGGTTGCCAATTTTATTTTTATAAAATTAGGTTTTTTTCGTAATCTTCAACATAATGAATTTTTTATTTCTTTTTCTCCCGAAACCCCCGCAAATAAGGTAGTGAAGAGTTAATCCGCCAGTTTTCAGACACCCGGTATACTGAACGAAATGCAGTTTTTTTTTTATTTTAAAGTTTAGTGTTCCTCGAAATTCTTTAAAAATTTTTTTAAAATAATAATTTTTTTATTCCGGGGCCTTCACCATTTGTATTTAAAAAGTTAAAGATGATTAAATCGTTTGAAAAAAGGATTTGCTTCATTGCAGAGTGTCCTAAGGTCATGGACTGTTGCTTATTTAAATCTTACCTCCTTTGATAACGAAGAAAGTTGGCAGTCTACTCAATAAGATCCAAGATAATGACATTTTTTTTTTAAAGTACTGATTATCTTGGTTCATAACTGTATTTATGTTGTTATTTCGGAGAAATATTTATTTACTGAACGAAATACAGCTTTTATTTGTTTTAAAACAATAAATTTTTATCCCGGCGCCTCCACCATTTTTATTCAAAAAATTTAAAATTTACAAAAATGATCCGAAACATTTCACCTCGATATCCAAATTAAGGCTTATTTTAATCATGTCTCCTCAATAATGAAGAAAATTAAATGTGTGCTGAGTAATATCCAAGTTACTGAAATTGTTTTGAAAAAGGACTATTTTGATAAATTGTTTAAAACAATTTTGGGGGACTTTCTATTTTTGGAAAATTCTGAGTTGATCTTTTTTGAATCAATTTTGGGACCTCATTTTTTTTGAAAAATTTAAAACAATCTTGAGGTCCGAGCTATTCCTGTCTGGAAAGAATTTGAAAGTGCTTTGGAGCCTCTAGTGTCTTTTCTTATAATAATTTAATTAAATTTCTTAGGATACGTCATTTAAGTCGTATCTCATTTGTCAAAATCACTCTTATCTTAGCAGGTGCTAGCGCCGCCCACCACCCACACTCTCTTTTCTTGGAGGGTATGTCATTTGCCAAAATCAGGTTAATCTTAGCAGGTACTAGCCCCGCCCACCCGCCCTCTCTTTTCTTAGAGGGTATGTCATTTGCCAAAGTCAGTGTTAATTTAGCAGGTACTAGCCCCGCCCACCCGCCCACCCGCCCACTGTTTCTTAGAGGGTATCTCATTTGCCAAAATCAGCCTTATCTTAGCAGCCACTAGCCCGCCCACCCACCCTCTCTTTATTTAGAAGGTATGTCATTTGCCAAAATCAGTTTTTCTTAGCTAGTACTTCGTTGAGATAATACTGACTGTGGCCAATTACATACCCTCTAGCAGGGTGGGGGGGGGGGGAGGCGGGGCTATAACTTGTTAACGTAAGAGGGATTTTGTAAATGATATACACTTAAAAAAAATAAAGGGTGGGTGGGTGGCGCTACTATTCGTTAAGATAACACTATGTGTGGCAAATGATATATCTTCTAAGAAAATGAGGGCGGGTGGGCGGAGCTGGTACTTGATAAGGTAAGATTGATTTTAGTAAATGACATATCCTCTAAGAAAATAAAGGTCGGGTGGACGGGGCTAAAACTTGTTAAGATAGAACTGAACAATATTAAGACTGGTCGCTCGAATGATGAAGGGTGGGTGGGCGGGGCTACCATAAAAATAGAAAAAAGCTAAACTTAGCATACTTTTACAAATAATTATCAAAATTGCTTATATGCAGTAGCCAGGAATTTTGAACTTCTCTGTTATTTAGTTCGTTATGTTTCTCCCGAAACCCCGCAAATAAGGTAGTAAAGAGTTAATCCGCTATTTTTCAGACACCCGGTATACTTATCGAAATTCAGCTTTTTTTTATTTTAAAGTTTAGTGTTCCTTGAAATTCTTTAAATTTTTTTTTTAAATAATACATTTTTTATTTTGAGGCCTTTACGAGTACTATTTTTATTTAAAAAGTTGAAGGTGATTAAATCGTGTGTAACAGGATTTGTTTCATTGTAGAGTGTCTTAAGATCAAGAATTGTTGCTTGTTTAAATCTTATCTTTAATAACGAGAAAGTTGACTGTGTACTCATAAGATCCAAGTTAATGAAATTGTTTTGAAAAAGTATTGATTATTATCCTAATTGAAATGTGTGTTTACTGAACGAAATGCAGCTTTTATTTATTTGAATTAGTTAAAAAAAAAAATAAAAACTTGTTTTATCCCGCGCCTCCACCTTTTATAGTCAAAGAATTAAAATTTTTAAAACGATGTGAGAAAAATCTGTCTCATTGATGATCACCTCAGTATCACGAATTGATGTTATTTTACTAATATCCCTTTTAAAAACGAAACAAATGCATTTTTCCTAGGATCACCATCATAAACCAAATAAAAAAATATTTAGCGTTTTGTAGAGCACACAAAATAGCAACGAATAATTATAAGCTTCCTTTATAACGTACAAAAATTAATCAAAGCTTCAAAACTATACAAGAACGTCAACAGTTATGTGCCCAAAACACTTTTAACAAGGAAATCTAGAAAAAATATAGTGAAAGGAGCTTTCGTTCCTAAGCTCTCCCGCCGTTAAACAAAACTGCCACTCAGATTTCGGTTTGTTTATTTTCTGCGCCACCCTTCACACCAGGTAAATAATTACAAGCCCATTCCGGTTTTTTCCTTCGGCTCCACGTACGGCCCCTCTTAAATGATAATTCCGCATCTTCCATCTCGTCACAGTCGCCGGACTCGCCACAACCTGCCTCAATTATCCTCTTTTTCTCTCGTTCGCCCGAGCTTTTATCCTGACGTTCATTTATGTTTACATTTCCACGCAAAGGCTCCCACCACTTATGACACCGTTAGTTGTTGTAAACGTGCAGCGTGGAACTTTCTAATTACCGAACCTTCAAACAAAGAGTGTAACACACTCATCCATCTGTTTTATCTCTTCCAGCGCTTTGTGTTTCCGAAAAATCCTATTATTATTCAAAAACGCGCCGCCCAATTTAGTTTGTTTGACACAGTATCCGGCCGATCTTGCTCGTCGTCTCTGTCGGTTTAATTTTCTTGCACATGGCGCCGCGCTGGAATGCCAATTTTCGCCTTTTTTCGCGCTTTTTGTGGGGAGAATGGAGAGTAGTGGAGTGTTGTGTCTCGGAAATAATTCACCTGGCGCTGGGATTGTGAAATGCGCAAATGGAATGGGGTGGACAGGGTAGGCTTAAGGGGCTAAGGCGAGCGATAACAAGTTTAGTGGGGCCTAAGTTATCACATTTGGGTTACATTCAGAAATGTGTGAGGCCTTAGAATGGACACTGGCTAGAATTTATCTTTGTTGGGGAGTTAGGAACGTAATGAAAGTGGGTAGTGTAAGGTATTAAATGGCAAAGTTGAGATTAACTGCATTATTGTAGATTAACCTGAATGAAAATTTATTAGGCGCTGATTTTTGCTATTGTGTGGTACTGTGGATTTATGAAACAGTTGAGATTTAACTCCGGAAGCAACAAATTTTTTGCTAATTTTAATAAAAAAACTATAATCCTCTCCCTTCTCTCTTTTCTCACTCGTGAATCGCACCACGATTTCAGTTCAGTTTTGCCCCGCCATTTGCACCATAAAAAAATTGGTCCAAGGTTATTTTGACAGAACTTCCCTTGCTCTTGAAGTGCAGCCCAAGAAATCGCTTTTTTAAACATTATAAAAAAATTCGATTTTTTTTTCAATATAAAGTAAATAATAATAGCTTTTTGCCTTCCGGAGTAAAATGATATTTTAATCCCTGTGAATCGGGACTAAAGTGGCTCTTTCTGACCCTAGGGATAAAAAGTATTTCCATGCAACCAAAACACTTTTTAACTTAAGTGGTCATATAAATACATCGAAAAATTCAAAATGGCTCGCTTATTACTCTATATAGTTAGCCTTAGTTGCTCGACAAGTTTACTATCGCGATTAATAATCGAATATTTACTTCTAATTTAAAATTTAGTATCTAGAATCTCGAGAGGGCAAAATATAGTATATCACCACAAGACTAATGTGCGATGTAATCCTCAAGTGGTTATTGATCTCGCTAACACTCGGGCACTAATCTCCACTTTCGGAATTAAATCGTGTACTTTAATCTCTTGGTATAAATACACTATTCTAACTTGAACTTTTCAATTTCTTTTTATTTATTTTTTAAATTTTTATGTTAATATATTTATGTTTAAATTTTTCATTTTGCAATTTTCTAAATTTTGAATTTTAGTTTTTAATTTGCAAATTTTATTTGCGTTTTTTATATTCGTATTTTTTTCAGTTTTTTATTTCTTCGATTTTTTTAATCGCGATTTTTAATTCTTCCTTTTTTTCTTTCAATTTTTAGATTTTGCATTTTCTCGATTTAAAATTTGTCGAGTTTCCAGTTTTTAATTTTTCAGTTCTTGATTCTTTAATTTTTCATTCTACAAATTTCCGATGTGCAATTTTTCGTTCTGCATTTTATTTTTCTTATTTTTACAATTTTCCGAATTTCCGATATTCTGATTTTATAATTTTTTGTTTCTTCAATTTCAATTATTAAAATTTTTCGTTTCTTCATTTATCGATTTGCAATTTTTCAATTCTTCATTTTTTTTTGTTTCTTCAATTTCGAGTTTCCATTTTTAAATGTTTCAGTTTTTCGATTTGCAATTTTTTCAGTGTTCTAATCTTATAGTTTTTCTTATTTTCAAAGTGAATTTTTCAATTTTTGAATTTGTAAATTTTTCAATATTAATTTTTAATTTTCTGTTTTATCAATTTAAAATTTTTCCAATTCATGATTTTTAAATTTTACGTTTTTTCAATTTGGGATTTGAAAATTTTCTAGTTTTTGTTTTTAACAGTAATAATATTTAACAATAACTTTCAAAATATTTCACTTTTTCAATTTTACGTTTGTTCGTTTTCAGTTATTGGGTTTTTTAACTTTTGCATTTATTTGACTTTTTTTCAATTTTCAATTTTATAATTTTTTTTTTTTCAATTATTTTAAATTTTAATTTTATTTCCGTTTATTTGCATATTATTTTTTTTTGGGTTTTCGAATTTTACCTCATATTTTTTAAAAATTTTGAATTTTTTTGATTTCCTGAATTTATAATTATTTTTGCTTATTTCATTTTGATTTTTTAAAATTTCTTCGTTTCGTTGAATTTTTCACGAATTTTGCTCATAGAATTTTGCATTTTTAAATTTGCAATTTTTCCTTTTGCAGAGTCACGGGATTCTGTTTTAAAATTTTTCGAATTTTCAATTTTTCGATTTTCCAAATTTTTTTTAGTTTTAGTTTTAAATTTTGCAATTTTTCGTTTTGCACTTTCACGAATTTTCAATTTTTCGCATTGCAATTTTAGTTTGGGCTTTTTGTTTTGTTTTTTTAATTTTTGGTTTTTCAATGTTCTGATCTGCAATTTTCCGTTTGTTCAATGTGAAATGTTTTAGTTTTTGAATTGATTGATTTTTCAATTTCAGATTTTTCAGTTTCTCGATATGTTCATTTTTCTTTTCTTCAAATTTTGATTTGAAATTTTTCTAGTTTTCATTTTAAATACCAAAAAATTATTACAATTTTTAAAATCCTTCACGTTTTGAAACTTTATATTTTACAAAGTTTGGAGGTTTCAGTTTTTAGATTTAGCAATTTTTCGTTTTGCCATTTAACGTGCTTTCTTTTGCAGTTTTTCGAATTTTCAGTTTTTGATTTCTTCAATTTTTCGATTTGGAATTTTCATTTCGGTATTTAATTTTTTTATTTTTAAATTTTTTGGATTTTCAATGTTGTATATTTATATAATTTTCTATGATATTCCGTTTTTTCAATGTGAAATTTTTCAGTTTTTGGAGTTTCAATTTTTGGATTTTTCAGTTTTTCGATATGTTAATTTTCGGTTTCTTTAATTTTTGAATTGAAATGTTTCTAGTTTTCATTTCAAATATGTAAAAAGATTACAATTTAAAAATTTTTTCAATTTTCAATTTATTTTACAAATTTTAGACTTTTCAGTTTTTAAATTTTGCAATTTTTTGTTGTGCAATTTCCCGAATTTTCAATTTTTAATTTTTGGAATCTTGTGTTTTTCATTTCTTCAATTTTCCGGTTTGCAAATTTGGTTTCGGTTATTTTGTTTATTATTTAATTTTTTGGTTTTTTAAATGCTTTGATTTTCCGGTTTTTTAATGAGAAATTTTTTAAGTTTCGGATTTTTCAATTTTTTGGTTTTCAGTTTTTTGATTTTTCAATTTTATAGTTTTCAGTTTCTCGATATGTTAATTTTTCGTTTCCAAAAATTTTATTTGAAATTTCTCTAGTTTTCATTTTAGATCTGTAAAAATGTTTAGGATATTTAAAATTTTTCACTTTTTCAATTTTCCGGTTCTACAAATTTTTGGACGTTTTACTTTTTAGATTCAGCTTTTAGATTTTGCAATTTTTCGTTATGCAATTTCAAGAGTTTTCAATTTTAAATTTTTTCAATTTTTCGAACTTTCTGTTTTTATTTCTTCAATTTTTCGATTTGCAATTTTAGTTTCGGTTCTTTATTTTCTTAATTTTTTAATTTTTCAGATTTTCAATCTTCTGATTCTACAATTTTAAGTTGTTTCAATTTGAAATTTTTCAATTTTTCGGTTTTCAATTTAAGAATTTTAAGTTTCTCGATATCTTTATTTGTGGTTTTTCAATTTTTGATTTGATATCTTTCTAGTTATTTAAGATATTAACAAAGATTACGATTTTAAAAATTTTTTTCATGTTTACCATTTTTCGATTTTACAAATTTTGGACGTTTGAGTTTTTAGATTTTGGAATTTTCAATGTTCTGATTCTACAAATTTTTCACTTTACAGTTTCAGTGTCGTTTTTTTATTGTATTGATTTTTTAATTTTTTGATTTTTCAATGTTCTGATTCTACAATTTTCCGTGTTTTCGCTGTAAAATTTTTAAATAATTGAATTTTTGAATTTTTGGGGTCTTCGGTATTCAATTTTAGATTTTTCAGTTGTTCCATATGTTAATGTTTCGTTTCTTGAGTTCTTGATTTGAAATTTTTATAGTTTTCATTTTAAATATGTAAAAGTGAATATGATTTTTAAAATTTTTGATTTTTTCAATTTTGTGATTTTAGAATTTTTCCATTTTTTTTGGATTTTAAAATTTTCTCATTTTTGCAATTTTTCAAATTTTACATTATTAATTTTTCAATTTTCGATCTTTCATTGTTACAATGTTTTTCGGCTTTACAATTTTGACTATTTTTGAATTTTACGATTTTTCGTTTTTTCAGCATTTCGATTTTTCAATTTTTCGGCCCCTTTAAAATGTGAAAGAACTGCAAAATTGTAACTTGAAAAATCAAAAATGATGAAACGAAAAAATACAAAATGAAAGCTTTAAAAAATCTAAAAATTGGAAATCAAAACTTGAAAAACTGATGAACCAAAAAATTGAAAAATCGAAAGATTAAAAATTGAGAGCCACGAAAATCTAAACAGTGGAAAAACGGAGTATTGTAAAATCGAAATATTGATGACGCAAAATTTTGCAACTAAAACTTATTTTTAATTGAAACCATAAAATTTTTATTTTTTTTTTTTATAATTTCTTTATCTAGTATTTTATTTATCTATCAATTTAAAAAAAATTAATTTTTTGGATATTTCATGTGTTCGGTTTCCAATTTTTCAAGTATTTTGGTTTAATTTTATCAGTTTGCAATATTTTGATTGAAATTTACAATTTTTCATTAAAAATTGATTTTAAATGGTTTAGAAAATTTTGTACTTAAAGTTTATTTTTTTAATCGGAAATTTGTAATAAAAAAATCAAAAAATTGAAAATTGGAAAACCGAGAAATAAAAAATCAAGATGGAAAATTTGAAAATTGAATAATCAAAAAATGATAAACCGGAAGAAACACTGAAAGAATAAAGGAAAAGAAAGAGAATATTTTGATAAAAAACTGAAAAATGTAAATTAAAAAAATTAGGAAAGTGGAAAATAGAAATCAAAATGATTATTCAAATTTTGGTTGCTACCGTTATACTATCTAAATGATATTCCCAATGTATATACAAAATTTGACAATAATCGGTCCAGTAGTTTCGGAGATTATGTGTCTAATAGAAATTGATACAGACGACAGACATACAGACAGACAGACGAAAACGGGAGACCACTTTTTTCGTACCCTAGAGCTTACCCCGGGAAGTACAACATCGGATATTTCCAGGTCTTTGGACTGAACTCTTTTGGACGCCTCTCAGGTGACTTGAATGTCACGCGGCGCTCACGGATGTCCAGCTCGTCTGCGGCAACATTAAATTCAAATCCGTTTTTTACACGATTTTTTGCAGCTGCGCGACTAACTGTCGCAGGAAACTTTTCCCTGGATTTGGGGCAACCTGTCCACGGTGGTTCTTTCCGGCGGTCAGCCCCTCTGGATCCAGCGAATGCCGCTCGATCCGGGAGGCGGCAAAGTGGATTAGTCGCGAGCGGCGTTCGTTAGTTAAATATGTAAAAGTTTATTCTCGTCGGCTGGGTCCGTGCGTAGGTATGGATTCCGTTAAGCAGCTTGGTGACGGCTAATGAAGAGCTGGTTTGCTCTGTTGAATTATCACAGATAAAGCATGCAGGGATCGTTTTATAAAATAGACCCGCACGGGAGATCAAAGGTATGACATCCGCTAAATCAACTGCGCCCTGGTTCGTGCTAGCAGTTCTTCTCGCATGATGGATGGATGGATACCGCCCTGTTCATCCTCCTGTCGGTCCCCAGACTCGGCTGATCGATCTCCGAACTAGTTGCTCGTAGATGTCGGCGCGTTTATCGCCCTGTTACGTTCGAACACATGTTTTATTCGAGCGTAAAGGGCCGATAAAAAGATTTCGCGACGGCGCGACGTTGATGAATGCCGCTATAATTTTTATTGTTATTGCCGCAATTTGACAGAGGGCAATGATGGAGACGTCGCCGACGACGGACTCGTTGGTATTCAGGGGGACGGCCGCCGAGTTTTTATCATTAAAAAATAAAAGTCACGGCCAAAAAGTAATCATGCATGTTAGGGGCTAAATCCCTTATCGCTGTAAGCGGCGGATGGTGCGTGCATACGAAAGAGCTGCCGGCTGCATCCTGCCCGCCTGCGACCGCCCACAGGACCGGAATAAGCTTTAAACCGACCCGGGGGCGCCTGTGCGCCGGTTATCTCCGGATGAATAAGCGGCGAATGCAGAAATCGGTTTCGGGAAGTCGACGAAACGACCAGATTAGACGAGTTCAACGATAATGGTACCGCTAAAAAATAAACCAGAAATTACAGTTTTAAGGTTTGTTTCAAAACCGTTAAGAAAACAAAGTTTTTATGTTAACAATTAAAAACAAAGCCGGGGGTTTTTTCTTTGGAAAGCCTAAACACTTCTGGGTCTACATTCAGAATATAGAAATCAAGGATAGACACATTAAATTGCAGGAAATTAAGTCAATTAAGTCAGGCTAAGCCATATCAGTAGAGAGCGGATTTCTAGGTTTAATGCTTTTTGTGAAAAATGTAAGCACTTCAAAACTTTTTTATATCTGTAACTATCATACAATTTGGAGTCATTTGACACATTTTTTTTATGCTTATTTGCTTTTTTTCAATTTTATGCATATTAAAACTTATTTGCTTATTTAATGCTTTTTTCGACGAATATGAGTTTTAATGCATATTTTGTTCAAATGCCGGTCTTGTCGGGATGACAAATACTTGTTAGTTAGCCGTATCGTATCGTATGCATTTTACCTGGACTTGACCATTGAAGTACACTTACTCAAGACCCTTTCTGTGAATAGGTTCCGGTCGTTTGGATAATAAAATTTTATTATAGAATTGGAAAAATACTCCATAGATTTTATGACTTTAAATCCTTACTTCCGTTGATAATGAATTAAAGCTTTTAACCAGATGTTCTTTTTCGGCATTTTGCGGCAAGACCGTTAAAGATTTTCTAGAAAAAAGGATTATTGTACCCAACTACCTACCTTAAAATTTTTCTAATGGAAACTTTTAAGTAAATGAACCGTTTATTTCACAACCATCAGTCTGTCGCATCTGTCGTAGTACAGTGTCATACGTGGTTCTCCCTTGTTACATGTTGAGTTATTTTTGGTAATATTACTAATATTTTAAAAGAATGCCGAAAGTAAAATCGACGCCGGATGAGTGGATAAGGGATTTTCGAGAATTAAAATTAGAAAACAACAAAATATTCTGCAGAGCTTGTGTGAAAACCGTAAGCCCAGTAATTTTTTTTTTATCTATTTTCCTTTGTTAATCTTGTATATGTACGTTGTTTTAGATTAAAAGTGATAAAAAATATAACGTGACGTAACGTGTCGGAACGACTCTTCATGTAGAAAGGAAGAAAATGTTTGAAGTTTCTAAAATTAAACAGCAGACCATATATGAATATGTTGCATCTACTTCCACAAAAGATGAGCAGTTTCAGTTTAATTTCGATTTATGTAAAATTATGATCCAGTCCAATATACCTTTAAAAAAATTGGAGAAAGGCTTTCTTAAATAATTCCTTGAAAAACACTGTAATCGACATATTCCGGTTGAAAGTACTCTCCGAAAAAATTATGTAGGCCCAGTGTTTCAGCAAGTTTACAACGAAATTAAACATCGCATTGGAGATAATTATTTATGGTTCGCTGTCGATGAAACAACCGATAGTTGTGGAAGATACGTGGCAAGTTTAATTGTTGGAATCTTAAATGAAAATTTCCCTAGTCGAGGGTATGTAGTAAGTTTGAAAATGTTAGATAAAACAAATGGCAATACGAATACCAGATTTGTAAATGACAGTCTTACGTCACTATTTTTGCCAAATGCCGTACCGGCGAATAAAATTTTATTGATGATCTCGGATGCAGCTCGTTATATGTTGAAAGCAGGGAATAATCTAAAAATATTGTACCCCAATTTAATTCACTATACTTGCATTGCCCACAGTTTAAACAGAGTGGCTGAAGGAATACGTTTGCAGTTTCGTACTGTTAATAAATTAGTGGCAAATGGTAAAAAGATTTTTGTTAAAGCCCCACTAAGATTGCAACATTTTAAGCAAAAATTTCCAAACATGCCATTGCCCCCAGAGCCGATTATAACGAGGTGGGGAACATGGTTACAGGACACATTTTATTATGACAAATATATCAAAGAATTTGAGGAAGTAGTTACGGAGTTTAACGAAGATTCTTCTCAATCGATTAAAGATTGCATAAATATTTTGGAAAACAAAGATTTGCGACAAGATCTAGCTTTTCTAAGAAGCAATTATCAATTCGTAAGTGAGGTAATAGAAAAGTTAGAAAAACCCAACATGTTGTTGGTAGATGCCACAAACTTAGTGAAAGAATTTAAACAACAAGCAAAGGCAGCAAGGGGTGATATTGGTACTAGAGTATCTCAAAAACTTGACGAAGTGTTAAATAAAAATGCAGGTTTCGGTGTTCTTTCCGACGTTGCTCGTGTTTTACAAGGCCAGAAGGTGGAAAATTTGGAGTTAGATTCAACATTAGTTGCAAAATTCAAATTTGCGCCAACAACGAATGTGGATGTTGAACGCATATTCTCCAATTTTAAACACATTTTAAATGATCGGCGAAAAAATTTTACAGTGGACAACTTGGAACATGCTACAATCATAAATTGTTTTAAAAGAAACTGAAATACGTGTGTAAAATATAAAGTCTAGGATTATTGTAATAATATTTTATCCAAAGTTCTAAGAAGTGTTCTTTGATTTGCAATATGATTATGTTTTTAATTATTTTTTGCTAAAAATAAAACTTTTTTAATGAAAATGTTATGCTTATTTAATGCTTTTTTGCTTACAATAAAACTTTTTTGTTTTCAAACGTCATATAACTGATACTTATATGACGTTCTTACCGGGGTTTAAGCGTCATTTCTATGACTCCGTGTTTGAGCGGCGTATGAGTACTACTTATACTCCGCCGGCGTATAAATAAAATATTTATACTCCGCCGGAGTATAAATATGTGAAAATCAAAGTGATTGTCAACCATAGTAACCATGGTGAGTGAAATCAAGGCGATTCCTTAATGAAGCAAGAAGATAGGAAATAATCACTTCAAAATAAGATTAATCGTTTGAAAATAAAACATTGTATTTCATTCGGAGTTTAAGTGACTTCATGTGACTCGTATGGACTTAATTCGCCTCGCTATCGCTCGGCATTTAATTGTCCATACTCGCCACATAAAGTATCACTTAAACTCCTAATAAAATAAATATCTATTATTGAAAATGTTGTGCTTATTTAAGCGCTTATTCTTAATTTTTTGTGCTTATAAATCCGCTCTCTACATATCAGATAATGTTAAGTCAGGTCAGAAATTTTCGTCGACAATTGCTTTGTCTGCTAAAATCCTAAGATGGAGAGACAACAGTTCCTGAAATATCTTATTCATATATCAGAGGTTTTTCTCAACTTCCGGTGTTCTTCAAGGATAAAATTTAGATCTATTAAGTTTCAAACATTTAAAGTACGTTTAAAGGATTGTCGTAATTTTTTTCCACGAGAAAATGCCAATTGATTTTATGTAGTATCATGTACGAATACATAGGGTAGAGAATAAATTTGTAACTTCAATAGAAGCATTTAAAAATCTAATAGCTGTATCTTTTATTTTTAAATGTTTTTATTTAAATTTTAAACAAATCCTTTCTAAATCAATTTTCACAAAAGGTTTTTAACTCTGAAGATTTCTATAACGTCGCAGTCATGACTTTACAGTTTTATTTTTAATCAAGTCTAAATTGGTGCTGTTATTTATTCACAATAATTTTTTTTCTAGAGTTTGCAAAATATATTTTTAAAATATATTGTTTTTCTGAAACTAAATTAAATGGAATTTTCAACTATGTTCATCAGCTAGTCGAGATTCCTGAATTTTTTGAAAATTTTTAGACAACTCATTTTCAAAAATAAATTTTCAATTTCATTTCATTTTCGAAATTAATTACATATTCTTGTAGATTTAGGGCCGCAGAAGTCACCTCAGGCCTCGTTTTTTGGAATACGCCAACCAATTGTCCAGAAAATTTAAAAAATTCGCATTTCTTACCGAATCTTTCAAAACTGTTTCTCCGTTACAATAAACACTCTGTATTCTTGGAATCAGCTTGTAGAGATCTATAACACTGAATTTTTTGAGAATTTTTAGACAACTTTACCAAAAATGAAATTTTCAACTTACACAAATATTTTATTTTTTCTGTCTATTTTGTTATAAACTCTGAATTTACTCTACTCAAAGCACATGTTTTTGCGAAGGTCACAGTTAATATTTCCTGATGGAAAGTACGTGCTAAGATAAGACTGATTTTGGCAAATGATATACCCTTTAAGAAAATAGAGGGCGGGTGGGCGGGGCTAGTACTTGTTCAGATAAGACTGATTTTGGCAAATGATATATTCTTTAAGAAAACCGAGGGCGGGTGGGTGGGGCTAGTATTTGTTAAGATAAGACTGAGGTTGGAAAATGATTTACTTTTTAAGAAAGTAGGGGGCGAGTGGGCGGGGTTTGTATTTTCGATGATAAAATTGATTCTGGTAAATAATATACCCTCTAAGAAAATAGAGGGGTGGTGGACGGGACTAGTATTTACATTTTAAAATTTATTAGAGGATATATCATTTGCCAAAAGTAATCTTATCTTACCACAAACTAGCCCCCCCACCCCCAAATTAATCTTATCTTAGCAAATGGAAGCCTCGCCCACCCGCCTTTTATTTTCTTAGAGGGTATGTCACTCGCCAAAATCAGTATTATCTTAGCATTTCGACGATTTTCCAAATTTAACTAAATACATTTTCTTGTAGATTTTGGACCGTAAAAGTCACTTCCGCCCTCGTTTCTTCGATAACTCCAATCGTTTGTTCAGAATCGCCCATTGAAATATCGCAATTTTTAGAGATTTCCAAAAATTTGCATTTGGTATTCAGTCTTTTGAGAATGTATCTCCGTAACCATAAGCACGTTATGTTTTTGGAATCGTTACGTCGAGGTCTACATCCCTAAATTTTTTTAGAATGTTTAAGAGCATTTTCAGAAATGAAATTTTCAGCTTATGAAAATTTCGACCCATTTTCGATCGTTTTCGAAAGTTAATTAAATACATTTTCTTGTAGATTTCGGGCCGCAGAAGTTTAATCCTGCCTCGTTTCTTCGATAACTCTACCCGTTTTTTCCAAAATAGCCAATTGAAGTATCGCAATTGTTAGAAATTTTCAAAAATTCGCATTTTCTTACCGAATCTTTAGAAAACGTTGCTCCGTGGCCATAGACACGCTATATTTTTGGAATTAGCACGTCGAGATCTATAACCTTGAATTTTTTTGAGAATTTTTAGAGAACTTTTTCAAAATGAAATTTTCAATTATGTATACTACGCAAATTTCGACCATCATTTACTAAATTTAACTTAATACATTTTCTTGGTCATTTCGGATCGCAGAACTGACTTCCGGCCTCGTTCCTTCGATAACTCCAACGGTTTTACCAGAATCTCCCATTGAAATATCCCAATTTAAAAAAAATATATAAAATTCCCATTTCGTACCGAATTTTTCAAAAATGTTGCCCCCTTACAATAAACAGGTTATATATTTGGAATCAGTTCATCGAGATCTACATCCCTGAAATTTTTGAGAATTTTTAGAGAACTTTTTCAAAAATGAAATTTTCAGTTCATGAAAATTTCGACCCATTTTTGACCATTTTCGAAATTTAACTAAATACATTTTCTTCTAGATTTCGGGCCGTGGAAGTAATTTCCGGCCTCGTTTCTTCGATAACTCTAATCGTTTTTTCAGAATCGCCAATTGAAATATCACAATTTTTAAAAATTTCCAGAAATTTGCATTTCGTATTGAGTCTTTCGAAAATGTGGCTCCGTAACCAGAAGCACGTTATATTTTTGGAATCAGTACGTCGAGATCTACATCCCTGAAATTTTTGAGAATTTTTAGACAACTTTTTCAAAAATGAAATTTTCAGTTAATGAAAATTTCGACCCATTTTTGACCATTTTCGAAATTTAACTAAATAATATTTTCTTTTAGATTTCGGGTCGTGGAAGTAATTTCTGGCCTCGTTTCTTCGATAACTCTAGTCGTTTTTTCAGAATCGCTAATTGAAATATCACAATTTTTAAAAATTTCCAGAAATTTGCATTTCGTATTGAGTCTTTCGAAAATGTGGTTCCGTAACCAGAAGCACGTTATATTTTTGGAATCAGTACGTCGAGATCTACATCCCTGAAATTTTGAGAATTTTTAGACAACTTTTTCAAAAATGAAAATTTCAATTAATGACAAATTTCGACCCATTTTTGACCATTTTCGAAATTTAACTAAATATATTTTCTTTTAGATTTCGGGTCGTGGAAGTAATTTCCGGCCTCGTTTCTTCGATAACTCTAATCGTTTGTTCAGAATCGCCAATTGAAATATCACCATTTTTAAAAATTTCCAAAAATTTGCATTTCGTAGCGAGTGTTTCAAAAATGTTGCTCCGTAATCAGAAGCACGTTATATTTTTGGAATCAGTACGTCGGGATCTACATCCCTGAAATTTTTGAGAATTTTTAGAGAACTTTTTCAAAAATGAAAATTTCCACTCCCTTATGAATGCCTTTTTTGCATTTTTTTCGACCTAACTATTTTAATTTTTTGTTCTAAAATCTGAATTTACAATACCCTAAGCACGTGTTTCTTGCGAAGGTCACAGAAAATACTTGCTAAGATAAGACTGATTTTGACAAATGCTATACCCTTTAAGAAAATAGAGGGTGGGTGGGCGGGGATAGTACTTGTTAAGGTAAGACTAATTTTGGCAAATGATATACCCTTTAAGAAAATAGAGGGCGGGTGGGCGGGCTTGTATTTACTAAAATAAGATTTATTCTGTTCAATAATACCCTCTAAGAGAATACAGGGGTGGTGGGCGGGACTAGTACTTACAACTTAAAACAATTTTACTCTTTTGAATTTCACTTTACGAAAAACCAACGCGAATTAATTGATACAGGAAAAGAACTCAAAAAGAAACTTGTAGAAGGGCTTGGTGTATTTAACACAATAAAGCTCTTCCTGGAAAACCAAGAGACAACTTGTGTCGGGGTCTGTAAATCGGTGTTTTAATTACATATTTTAACCAACGTACTTAGCTGTGCAATAAAATTTGTTCTTTCAAAAAAATAGATTTGGGTTATTGAATTGTCGGCATTTTACTAAAGGAGTTCCCCCAACCCTTTTACCCAAAAATCAACCGTTGATCAACTCCGGCAGGGTCTTTTATAAACAAGCAGTAGCTTTACTATTTCCGTCTCAGAGCGCATAGAATAAATGATCAAAACGGAATAGGGGTGGGTGGGTGGGGCCACTTCTGACTTTGTTTTAAATTTTAGATTCTATCGTTCTTCAAAATAAAATTCACTTCATATTTAACGGTAAATAAAAAAAAATCTGTGAAATAGAGCTAAAGGTGTAAGGGTTGGGTGTGGAAGGGTTGGGTTTAGTTTTTTCTATAGTCTTATTAGCAGGCACACCCCTTTTTCATTTTAATAACAACTCTTGATACTGTTCAGTCTTATCCTAATAAATACTAGCCCCGCCATCCCACCCTCTATTTTCTTAGAGGATATATCATTTGCCAAATTAATCTATCTTAGCAAATATAAGCCCCGCCCACCCGCCCTGTATTTTATTAGAGGCTTTGTTATTTGCCAAATTAACCTTATCTCATCAAATACAAGGCCCGCCCACCCCCCCTCCATTTTCTTAGAGAGTATATCATTTGCCAAATTAATCTTATCTTAGCAAATACTAGCTTCGCCCACCCGCCTTCTATTTTCTTAGAAGGAATGCCACTCTTCAGTCTTATCTTAACATTTCGACCGTTTTCGAAATTTTACTAAATACATTTTCTTGTAGATTTTGGGCCGTAGAAGTTTATTCCTGCCTCGTTTCGTCAATAACTCCAACCGTTTTTCCAAAATCGTCCATTGAAAAACCGTAATTTATAGATATATTCAAAAATTCGCATTCCTTACCGAATCTTTCTTTGATCCGCTATAGTTTTGAAATCACCACGTCGAGATCTACATCTACTTTTTGAAAAACGAAAATTTCGATTTCCTTATGAATGCCTTTTTTGCATTTTTTCGACTTAAATATTTTAAATTTTTCGGTCTGTTTGTACTAAAATCTGGATTTAGTAATCCAAAGCACATCTTTCTTGCGAAGGTCACATAAAGTACTTGCTACAATAAGACTGATTTTGGCAAATGATATACCCTTTAAGAAAAGAGAGGGCGGGTGGACGGGGATAGTGCTTGTTAAGATAAAACTGATTTTGGCAAATGAAATACCCTATAAGAAAATAGAAGGCGGGTGGGTGGGGCTAGTACTTCTTAAGATACAACTGATTTTGGCAAATGACATACCCTCTAAGAAAAGAAAGGGCGGGTGGGCGGGGCTTGTATTTGCCAAGATAAGATCAATTTGGCAAATGATATACCTTGTAAGAAAATAGAGGGTAAGTGGCGGGTCTAGTATTTGCTAAGATCAGACTGAACAGTATCAAGACTAGTTACTAGAACGAAGAAGGGGCCAATTCTTTTTCCAGAATCGCCCTTTAAAAATCCGCAATTTTTAGAAATTTTCAAAAATTTGCATTTCGTACCGAATTTTCCGAAAATGTTGCTCCGTATCCATAAACAGGCAATAATATTGTCATTTTAGTTTATAATTTTTACTGGCTGAGTGTTGTACCTGTCGGAAATAAATACATGTGTTTATTTATTTGAATATGAAATAACATCATCTAAAAAATTGGTACAAAAATCCTGGTTCTAAATCTAAATGTTATTAATTTAGTTTTGCAAAATTTTATTTAGAGTATGAGAACCCTTATGAGTTAAAAAATATATCAAAAACCAATCACAGTGCAAGAAAAAAAAGGTCTGTGAAGATATCGAACCGGCAACCTCCGCGTAATTGGCTGGATGCGATTTCCACTGTGTCCGAGTTGTTCTTGTATTGGTATAAAACGTTATTACATACTTTTGTGAGAAAATTTAGATGTCTGGGATAAAAATTTAAGGCGGTCTCATAATCTACAAGTACAGGATTATGTTATTTTAGAAAATTAAAATAGTGGTTACTCATCTAAATTTTGAGGAGATGTATCAGACAATAGGTCCTGGAATTCACTGACCAACCCTTAAAGTTAGAAAGCTGAAATTTTGCATAAAGGTTCCCGTAATGATGTAGACAAGGAGTAAGGACTGATTTTTAGATATTCCCACGGGATAGGGAATAATCTATATATACATATTGAAGAGTAGACTTGTCTACCAATGTAAACTCAAACAGGTAGGTTCAGAACTTGAAATTTTGCGTGTAGGTTATCTCAATAAGGTAGGCGAACACCAAGAAAGGATTTTGGAAATTCTTGCCCAAAAGAGTAAAATAGGGGATGGACTACTAATTGTTTCGTTCCGCAAGTGCATTTTGATAAGTAAACGTATGAAATTTTAATATTTAGGCTTTTGCAGAATTTGTTATTAAAATTACTGACTGACCGACTTAACTTGCAACCTTCGCGTTTTGCTTGGCATTTTTTGTATAAATATAGTGTAATTATCAGCGCATTTGAGTTTAGATCAAGTATTTGTCGTTTAGTTTACGTGACACACAGATCGCCCCAGCGCCACCTATCCGATTAAGCCCAAAATCCCCTTCAGCAGTACATTTCTCTTGCGCTGTCAGCAGTCAACGGTGCATTTTTCTCGGCCTCCCCTAATAGTTTTCGGAAAAAGCTCGTGACGGGGAGCGTTGACGGATGTACCGGCGCAAAACTAGGAAAATAAATCGCAGTGTAAATAAAGCAAGCACGGTCAGCTGCGAAAGCGGGCGTTTCCTGAGTGACTTTAACCCAACGTAACAGGGTCCGGCTAGATTGGCAATCAAGGGCCGCTTTCATGGACTCCTTTTCTATTTCTCAACTCGCCTCTACGAGTCGCCTCTTCCACTCAGGAACGTATTGTTGGCCCGCTGGAAATCGTCACAGTTTCATTTGATCTGGTGCGAATTTCCGCACACGCGAAATCCCCCAGGACGTACTTGTATAAGTTTTTTTTCGATTAATCCCGCCGCTGCTTTGCATTTTGATCAAAAAATCGCGTTCTCGTAATTAACCAGCGAATGATGGGGATTTAAATAATCGGATAGACGCGAGCTCGGATCGGTGGCGAATGTTTGGATATTAATCTTTAATTGGGGAGGAGAATTCGAGGAGGGCTGGAAAGAGAGAGATGGAAGAGGAGTTTTTGCTTTCGAGTTGCATTCGCGAGTGTTTCAGCTTTAATCTTTGAAATACCTTCAGTGCATACGAAGCCAATCCTGCAACAAACATAACGTTACACTCTTTACATAAGTACACAAGGAATCGTGAAATGGAAATTTATTGTGTTTTCTACACTTTGATGTGCCAGAAACAAGAAAACAATTCAATGTCGAGTGAGTGCTCGTCAAACAAAACTTTTTGTTTGTTCTAAGAATACACAATATTTGATTCCGGGAGATTATTTCGCAGCGACTTGGAGTATTTTTGCACGAAGTCACAAACCACAAACAAACACACCGGGAAAGTTTCAATTAAACGACGCGATATATTCAGGCGCTAATCACCGATAACAAAAAAAACTACACGTCCAAAGGCTTGACTTCCCCCTATCAATTACGCGAGCTCTGATTCTACAAACAAAAACGTACGAAGATAACAAACACAGGCTAATTAAAACTTCCACTTGATTAGACTTGTCTGACTACTTAAAACTTGGATCGGAACCATTAGATGCTTTTTCGATTGGTTAATAATTTCCTCCCAGGTTCCCTAATTTCGAACAAAGATTATGAAAACAAATTTGTTAGTGTACCTAAATTAATTGTCAGTAAAGGTATACAACAGAAACTTACTTAATCGAGATGAGAACGGTTCGAATTACATATTATGTAAATACAGTAGATATAGTGGTGTGCAATATTTCCGGCTCTACCTCTGCCATAATGTACATCGAAATTTCACTGGAAGTAAGTCGAAGTTGGGTGAAATTAGAAAGTTGATCTTGCGTTAATATTCGGTATCAAAATCGCTTACAGCCGGGGGCAAAGTGAGTAGTGGGTAGTGGAGGCGACTGGAATATTGAGCGGTGTCGGTAGATCAACATGTTTGTTTTATTTTTTACAAATAGGTTAGTTAACGAGTGATCAAGCACAGTTTGCTGCTACTTGTGTTGTTTACTTTATCTAAGAAACAAATTCTAGAGCTGCCATCCACCAAAAAAGCTGCCCACTCGTTTTTGCTTCTATTTCACCACATAAATATTCAAAATTTATTCACTGGAAACCTTAATTAAGTTGAAATTTAGGTTTAATTTGGTGAAAGTTAATCTAGGAGGCCCCTTATTGTGTTTTGTTTTTGAAAAAGTTTAAAAGAAGCTTGTGGTCTCTTAGTATCTTTTTCCTTGAAGAACGTGAAAGAATACTTGGTGTTCCTTATGTTTTGTTTTTGAAAGAGTTTGAAAAAAAAATTAGGCTCCCCTAGTGTCTTTATTTCAATGAATATGAAAAGACTTTTAGAGGTACCATATGTTTTGATTTTGAAAGAGTTTGAAAAGATCTTGTAAGCTCTTGATGTTAATTTTTGAAAGTGTTTAAAGAAATCTTGGAGTCTTTTAGTGTCTTTTTTTAAGAATGTGAAAGCATCTTGAAGATCACAATGTTTTATTTTTGAAAGTGTTTGAAAGAATGTTGGGGACCCTGCTATTTTATTTTTGAAAAGATTAAAAATCCTTGTGGTTTCTGTTTTTCGTCTTTGAAAAAATTTGAAAGAATCTTAGGATTCTCCTTTGTCCTTTAATAAAAAAATATGAATGAATTCTAGAGAGACTTTGCGTTTTGTTTTGAAATAATTTGAAAAGATCTTGGAGGGTTCTGATGCCAAATTTTTGAAAGGATATGAAAGAATTTTCGGTACTTATGGTAGCTTGTTTTTGAAAGAATTTGAAAGAATTCTAGGTCCTCTAATGTCTTTTTTTATTTTGAAGGGATCTTGGGGACAACTGTTTGTGGTTTTGAAAGAATTAGAAAAAAAATCTACTTGACTCTTAATATTTTGTTTTTGAAAGAGTTTGAAAGAATCTTAAGGCTTCTGCTACTTTTATTTCTTAAAAAATCTCTGAGGACACTGTTTGTTGTCTTTAAAGGAATTTCAAAGAGTCTTAGGATACCCCAGGGTCGTTTATTCATAGAATACGACAAGACTTAGAAGTATCATATGTTTTGCTTTTGAAAGAGTTTGAAAAGATCTTGTAAGCTTTTGATGTTAATTTTTGAAAGTGTTTAAAGAAATCTTAGAGTCTTTTAGTGTCTTTTTTAGAATGTGAAAGAATCTTGATGATCACAATGTTTTATTTTTGAAAGTGTTTGAAAGAATGTTGGGGACCCTGCTATTTTATTTTTGAAAAGATTAAAAATCCTTGTGGTTTCTGTTTTTCGTCTTTGAAAAAATTTGGAAGAATCTTAGAATTCTCCCTTGTCCTTTAATAAAAAAATATGAATGAATTCTAGAGAGACTTTGAGTTTTGTTTTGAAAAAATTTGAAAAGATTTTGGAGGGTTCTGATGCCAAATTTTTGAAAGGATATGGAAGAATTTCGGTGTTTATGGTAGCTTGTTTTTGAAAGAATTTGAAAGAATTTGAAAGAATCCTAGGGTCCTCTAGTGTCTTTTTTTATTTTCAAGGAATTTTGGGACAAATGTGTTGTGGTTTTGAAAGAATTAGAAAAAATCTAGTTGATTCTTAATATTTTGTTTTTGAAAGAGTTTGAAAGAATCTTAAGGCTTCTGCTAGTTTTATTTGTTAAAAATCTCTGAGGACACTGTTTTTTGTCTTTAAAGAAATTTCAAAGAATCTTAGGATACCCCAGGTTTTTTTATTCAAAGAATATGAAAAGACTTTTAGAGGTACCATATGTTTTGTTTTTGAAAGAGTTTGAAAAGATTTTGTAAGCTCCTGATGTTAATTTTTGAAAGAGTTTAAAGAAATCTTAGAGTCTTTTAGTGTTAAAAAGTTTTAAAGAATGTGAAAGAATCTTGGATACCATAGTGTTTTGTTTTTGAAAAGGTTTGAAAAAATCCTTGTGGTTCCGGTTTTTTGTCTTTGAAGGAATTTGAAAGAATCTTAGGATTTCCCCTTGTGTTTTAATTAAAAAATATTAATAAATTTTAGAGATATCTTGTGTTTTTTTTTAAAGAATTTGAAAAGCTCTTGTAGGATTCTAATGTCCAATTATTTGAAAAGTTTTAAAAAATCTTAGTGTCTTTTGTAAAGAATGTGAAAGAACCTTCGGTGTTTATGTATCTTGTTTTGGAAACAATTTGAAAGAATTCTAGGGTCCTCTAATGTTTTTTCTTTTTAATTTGAAAAAATATTGGGAAATCTACTTGACTCTTAATATTTTGTTTTTTGAAACAATTCTGGGGTGCCTACTATTTTTTTTAAGGATTTCAAAGAATCTTGAGGATAACTTTGTGTGTTTTTGAAGAATTAGGAAAAATCTACTTGGCTAGAAATATTTTTCTGAAAGTCTGAAAGTATCTTGGAGTTCCTTGCATTTTTTAATGATTAAAAAAATCTTTCAATTCCCTGGCTTTTGTATTTAAAAGGATTTGACAGAATCTTAGGATATCCCTATATTTTTATTTAAAGAATGTTAAAGATCTTTAAAGATACCTGGTGTTTTATTTTTGAAAGAATTCGAAAAGATCTTGTCAGTTCCTAATGTTAATTTCTGAAAGACTTTAAAAGAATCTTACTGTTTTTTTAATGTGAAAGAATCTTGGTGCTTATTGTATCCTGATGTTTTTGAATAAATTTGAATTGAAAGAATTCCGAAGTCTTTTAGTGCCTTTTTTTAAGAATGTGAAAGAATCTTAGCAACGATTTGTGTTCTGTTTTTGAAAGAGTTTGAAAGAATTCTGGGGTCCCCTAGTATCTTTTTTTAAAGAATTTCAAAGAATCTTCAAGATAACTTTGAAGTATTTTTGAAGATTAGGAAAAAACTTCTTGACCCCAAATATTTTTCTGAAAGAGTTTGAAAGAATCTTGGAGTCCGTGGGATTTTTCTTAATGATTTAAAAAAGCCTTGAAGCCTCTGTCTATCTTTAAAAGAATTTGAAACAACCTTAGGATATCCCTGCGTCTTTTATTTAAAGAATGTTTAAGACCTTTAGAGATACCTGGTGTTTGGTTTTTAAAAGAATTAGGAAAGATCTTGAAGGTTTTTTATGTTCAATTTTTGAAAAAGCTTAAAGGAATCATAGGGTTTCTTAGTTTCTTTTGAAGGAATTTAAAAGAATTTTCGGTATTTATGTTTTGTTTTAGAAAGCCTTTGAAAGAATCTTAGGATTCCCTAGTGTTTTTTAAGTATGTGGAAGAATCTTGTAAACTCCTCTTTTGATTTTGAAAGAATTAAAAAAAACTTGAAACCCCTGTTTTTCGTGTTTGAAAGAATTTGAAAGAATCTTAGGATTTCCCTGTTTTTTATTTAAAGAATGTGAAAGAATTTTTGAGAAACTGTGATTTGCTTTTCATAGGAATTTAAATCTTATTAGCTATTATTATTTTTTGGACAGGTTAGAAGTAGTAGGGTCTCTTAGTAGCTTTTTTTTTTAAAGAATATCAAAGAATTCTCGATTCTCATTGTTTCGCCTCAGAGTCGCGCCTCTGGTATGGTTGACACACTGAGTTACCGTGCTCTTTTGCCTTATTCTTAACCCTGCTCCTGAAGATGCCACTTACGAAAGTGTGCGAAACATCGAGTCCAAAAACGCAATTTACACGGTTCCAACCCGGAAAACGATCATATATTGATTCCGACCGTGGAAGCCTCCGAAATTAGATCCTCATCGTGTTTAATTTTTGAAAGAGTTTGAAAAATTCTAGGGTCTTTTGTGTTTGTTTCTTAAAAATGTAAAAGAATCTTAGTGATCACTGTGTTTTGTTTATCAGAGAATTAAAAAAAATAACGATTCGCCCAATATTTTGTTTTTGAAGAAATTTGAGGTTCCTGGTATATTTTCTCGTTGAAAGTAACAACATTTTTAAAGTCTCCTAGTGTCTTTTTTTAAGAATGAGAATGAATCTTGAGAGCCCTTAGTCTGTTGCTTATATTAAATTTTACGAGTTGTAAAAATAAATTAAAATATAAAATTGGAAGGTATACTGCATGGAGATGGAAGCCAAAGGTATCAGTGCTACCAGGAAACCTCTGCATGTATAGACAATAGCGGAAGGTTAAAGTTATAAGTGTAAAATCCTTCCAGGAGTCTTCATAGTCACCACAGTCATATTGAAATACAAAAGATGCCCAATCCCTTTAGGGCACCTCCGTCAATAATCACCATACGAGAACAAGTACTGTAGGTGTCCACTTCTTCCAAGAATAAAGGTGTAATGCAGACAATAAATTATATGCCCGTCGTTAGTAAAATTTACATTATTCTTGATGACAGAATTTATCGAAAAATTTTATCTATAGATATATTTCAATTTTCTGAGTGTTAGATGATGGCCCTCTTTTTGTGGAAATGTCATATGCATTCGTTAATTTTTGATGGCCACTTTCGTGTTATTTAATCAACTTACGGGGGCTGCATGACGCAAATTCAAATACCGTTTTTGTGCAAAATTCGACCGTTTATATAATTTTGACGGAACTAACGTCATTTATTATGCATTTTGTCCATCTCTAATATATTAGGGCACCGTAGGCGTGCTAATGGGTTTCACCTTTCCGTGTGAATGTCAGAGGTAATAGTAGGCCAAAAATCAGAGGTCCAAGATAAATAACGCTAAAGATTTCACACTATCCTAGATTTCGCACTCGAAAAACTAGATGTCACCACCCCAGCCAAACACAACACTCAATATCGATTAAATCAAACTTTATGGTAATCCATCTGTTGCCATTTCAGTTGACTGCGATTTAATTACCACTAGAAGTAGAACGAAACGGTGCCATTTCAGTTTCGCAAGCTATATTTTATATCTTTTTAACGGTTTCACGTAATGCTCCGAATCCTGTTTCAATAAATTTTGATCTTCTATTAAATGGCGCGCACATAAATCTTTATTTACTCGGAATTTTATTGTGAATGATGCAGGAAAAGTTTATGGTGCGGGCATCAGTGAACGTTCAGAGCTTCCATTCAAACTAATTGGAAATTCTGGTCGAGTTTTTTCAAGAATTGTCAAACTCGCGATATGAAAAACTTGACAACGTTGTTATTGAGCGCAACGTAAACAACTCACTTTTGTCAAACGCTGAAATGTTTACTGCCTCGAGTGTTGGGTTTGGGTATCGATCCGAATAATAACTCCTTCGCCAATAAATATCTTTCGGGGGACATTCGCACGAGAGGAGTCAATGGTGTGTACGGAAAGGATAGTGCGTCAAAAACATATGAAAGGTGCGGGATGCAGCGGACGCCGCTCCTTGCGCACGAAATATGGCTCAATAACGGAAAGAGAGGCCTTTGGAAAGTGGAAAGTTCGGGAGGAATGCAAATACAAGTTAATTAGGCTTTTGAACCGCATTAAACATTGGAGTGCTTTATGAATTGAATGCCTCGCGGCTTCGGAGCAACAGAGGGCGATTTGTAAATCGATTTCGAGCATTATTTGTTTAGAATTGTTTTCGGGCGCGTTTACAAAAATCGCGTCTTAATAGAATAACGGCGTGCTCATGGACAATGCTCAAGCCACTGGAATAATAGTAATAATAATATTAACATTATTATTAATAATTCTTGGCAGTGGGACTCCTCGAAAGGGAGCGTGAGTTCGAATCCCACACCTGACAGTTTTTTTTGCGTTTAAATAAAACACATTTTAATGTTATGTTATTTTGGGTAGTTGATATTTTGATTTAAATAACACATTGCGATCCATTCATATAAATCTGAATTGGTGTCTCTCGAGGAAGTGGAAAGTTGGAACTGCGGCCTCATTCCAAGATCGATTGCCTGTCAATGATAAAAATGTTTCTATTAAAAAGTAAAAGTGCAATTTTGGCTAAAACAAATTTTAATTTGAAATCACCTGATCTTCTCCAGTCACAAAAGAGCGGAGACTGTGATAGCAAGTGAAAAATTGGGAGAGATAAACTTGTCGTCCGAAATTAAGAGCGATCATGCACATATTTCATCATTATCGACAGAGTTGCATTGCAACTCCTTTCCACACTATCTCTATTGATTTATTTGAAGCGTGATGTATCGTCGTAAAGAAAAAAAAATGACATAAAAATTCAATATGACGGCAAAAAAGAACCGTTCACCGTCATAACATAAATCAGTAAGGATGGGGCTCTGGACAATTTCAATAGTAAGATGACGTTTTACAGAAAAGTAGAATAGAAATGTTGGGTTTAAGCTTACCTACATGTAAAAAAAGTCAATAAAATGAAAATAAAACCCCGATATGTTAAATCGAGCGTGGCAGTCGAAGAACCCTTGCGTCCTTCCGCAGCGTTAAATAAAGTAAACTTGCGGTTTTCGCTGCATATTTTTAAAGCCGAAATTTCGGCAACTGCACGCACTGTTTCGATTCCGACGGCGCTTTGAACCGGTTACTTACCCCATAACCGGTTACAACATGTCGCATTCCTCGGCTTCCTCAACTTTGACGCACGGTTACGAAATAAGTGACAATCTTCACAAAGTTGTTTTTCTTTGGCGACTTAAAGCAAACAACTCCATGTGGCAGAAAGTTGAACTTTTATTAAAAACGAAACGCGAGAACTAGGGAAGCTATTTTAAAATTTCGACAAAGCGAGCTTAATATCGAATCAGATTCCCCGCATTCTTTTACTCAATAAGGTGAAGCTTTATTTAAAAATTTAATAACGGCGGGATTGGCAAGGAGGTGACTTGGGTGCAACGGAAATCCGCATTGTAATTGGGTTTAAATAATTTGTAATGATGTAGGAGGTCGTAATTTTCACCCGAAAAGCAACTATTGTTCGCTGGAGGCTCAACTTTCGGGAGGGTAACTAATTAGCTGCCATTTTTCTCGTCCGGACAATGATGTCTGGAAAATCAACGTTTTGTTCCAGGAGCGGAAAAATATACGACGCGCGGGTAATTTGGCGAGAGTTTCGCTTGCGATTTTTGTTTCAGTGAACGGAGGACCGACTTTACTTTTCTACGATTAATGTAATGGGAGAGTTTGTTGTGTGTAGTGCTTGAGCAAACCCCTCGCGTATAACTCATCCGCAAATTCTGCAAAAATATCCTCCCGCGTAAAAGAACCCATAAAAAGGCTCCCGCAGCGCGCCGCCGAAAAATCTGGAGTGCTCGCACCCACGCAGTAATATTTTCGGCGATTTGAGAAGAAGGGCCGGGTAATATTTTATGCCCGCAATATTGTCTGTATAGGGAAGCCGATAGAATACATCGGGTCCCGAATTCTTAAACGGTACACCATAATAACTGCGGTAGGACAAGTGTGCCAATGTTTTATGTATTCCGGCAAAGTCCCGGAGTAGGTGGTAAGAGGCGTGGAGCATCCTCGGCATCCATGTCGGTCGTCAGACCGCCACAAACATTAGCGGGTTGCCGCTGAATACTGCATGAGGCTCTTCTGGACCGGCGACGCCGCCCCCGATAAAGCTGCCGTCTTATAAAATTATGATAATGCCAGTAACATGCCCGCTTGTCGCTGTCACGAAAACCGCCGCCATTTCGCTAAGTGAAAATTATACGAGCCGGAAATGCCGCTGTGGTCTTAAGAACGATCTTAAGAGCCGCCGCATCGATGTGGTATTGACAGGATTTAAGACCGGAGTGGAGTTGTCCGACTTGTAAGCCACTTGCGACGATGTAGGGCGAATTTATGACAGGCGGGGCGGCGACTTGCTACCACATACGAGGGAATTTTGTTAATTTGTAGCAAATATTTAACGCGCCGTAAATACGACCAAGGACGGCTACATAAATCGAGTTCGTATGGTGAGAAAGAGTTTCGAGGCGGTGGGGAATTACTTGAGGGAATTCTTAGAAAATAATCCGAGATACAAAGAGATCGTTTATAGCTGAAGGTGCAGCTCACGTGAAAAATTGCCGCTATAGGAGATTGCATAATAAACTATGGATTACGAGACGCGTTTGTCATTTTTCAGACGTTTTCTTATTACATTCGCCACTGACTAGGTTTTCACGGAGAACGGAACAATTTGTTGACAAAGTTACCATATTCAGGACTGTCTAAAGTGTGTTTTACTAAACCATATGATATATTTTTAATGCAGTCCTTATAAACGATTTCATGAGTTCGCTTGAATTTTCCGTTTGTAGAGGTTTTCTTACCTAAGCACTTCAATATCAAGTCTCTTAAAACTTTGTATTAGTTGCTAAGTGATCCTTGATCCTTTAACTTTGCAAATTCCTTGGTTTATTACATGCGAATAGAAGAAAAGGCTGCACTTGGCGATATTTTATTTCAGATACAAGTTGAAACTACCACTAGTTATTAAGTGTCGTTATATAAAAATGTGCTGTGTTCCTTGAACCTGCTGCCGATTCTGATCACTTTGACCTTACTTGACCTGAGCTAAGTCGGCAGCTGATTTAAGGCTAGACCTCAGTGTAAAAACATTCAAAATTGGGATCAAATCCTACCTGCTGCGCCATTTCCATAAACCCCTTGCATCGTCAAGGTAGAACCGGTACTACGTAACTACTTAGTTCTATTCTGCTGCAACATCACATTCTCGCGTGTGATGTTGCAGCAGAAAGTTGTGTCCGATGTCGCTCCAACAGCAAATGGTGATACAATTTGTAAAACATGTAACTTAAAAGCCGTAAATGCTATTATAACTTGTGTAAAGTGTAAAGAGGTTTACCATAAAAGTTGTGTCCACGTACTATCAAATCGAGGGAAAAAATGTGAACTATTAAGTGAGAACGAAATGATGTGTTTTAAACATTACACACCACTACCACTATCGGATGATGAAATGTCTATTGGCATGTCTGAAAATGGTGCGGAATCCCAGGAGGTAATTATAACAAAACTACGAACGGAAAATGAGGCCTTACGAACAGAAATATCGTACCTTAAAAACGAACTACGACAATTGGAATCTTCCATTAATCAGCAGTTAGAAGGTGAACGCTTTGAAAAAATTAATACCAGTGATAGCGACACAAAAAGTCTAGTCGACGAATTGAAAAATGAACTTTTTCATCACTTCACCAAATTTAAGAATGAAATTAATAAAACCATTGAGCACAAATTTAGCGAGATCCACTCTATAACGGAAAACTTGCAAGCTAAGCCAAAATTCAGCGATATAGTAAAGAAACAGGATGTAGTTATTATAAAACCAAAAACTAATCAAACCGGCAAAGTTACTCTGGAGTCAATACAACAAACAATTGACCCCGTTGCTGAAGACATAGGAGTAAATCACGTTAAACAACTGAGAAATCGAGGTGTTGTTATCGGGTGCAATAAGAAAGAAGATATTACTAAACTACATAACATTAGTACGCAAAAACTCGGCGAGGATTACACAATTCGAAAATCTGGGTTAAGAAATCCTATGATAAAAATTGTTGGTTTAAGCGAATCATATAATGAAGAGTCTCTAAAAAGATGCATAACTAGACAAAAGAGTACTTTGAAGGATCTTGTAAACAGATGGAAACTTGTTATCTGCAAGAAAATGAAAAAAAAAAATATATGGCGATAGTAGAAGTCGATCCAAAGTCATTTTTAGAATTTATCAAATTAAAAACAGTTCTTATACATTGGGATGAATGTCGAATTTTTGAGCATTTTGGAATAATTCGATGCTACAATTGCGGTGGTTACAATCATACAGCGAAATATTGTAAAGAAGGGACAAAGATTCGTCTAAACTGTAACAGTCGTGAACACGTCGAAATTGAATGTGAAAAGGGAGAAACGTTGTGTATTAATTGCATCAGAGCAAATAAGAATTTGAAATTAGACTTAGACATTAATCACTCACGTTTTGACCCAAAATGTGAAGTACTTAAAAAACAAGTGCAGCGCGCCCAGGCTAAAACAAAATATAACAATATATAGCAACCACAGCAAAATCAAGAAATATCTGACTTGAGAATTTTGTTTTTAAATATACAGTCCATCAGGAATAAAATTAATCTGCTAGAAGCTATTTTACATAATCATAATTTTAGTGTCTTGTGCATAAGTGAGCACTGGTTAACCAGTGATGAAACAGAATGCGTTACAATTAATAATTTTAGAGTGGCTGATTCTTTTTCGAGAGTGATTCACACTCATGGTGGCGTGGTTCAATGCAAAGATCCTTCCCTACAGTATGAAGACCTACCACAACTAAGTAATATATCCAAAGAAATTCATTGTGAGTTAATCGGCATATATGTTCATAAATTTGATGTACTCTTAATATCATTGTATAGATCACCCAGTTGTGATTATGATGTTTTTATTGAAACTTTAGTGAGTTACTTAATATCATTAATTATAAACAGAAACGTATACTAATTGGGGGTGACTTTAACCTTCATTTTAATGTAAACGACGTAAAGGCGCAAATGTTTTGTGATTTCTTACTTAGTTATGGTTTCCAACCTTTAGTGACTTTTCCAACAAGGGGAAGTTCCTGTATTGACAATGTCTTTTGCAATTTCTCAAGTGAAAACATAAAGGTGATTGCTTTTGAGACCCATCTGTCAGATCATAGAGGAGTAGCTATTAATATTTCTCAAATTTTTAAAACACAAGAAAAACAATTCAAACTTACAAGACCCCTCACGAATCATGGTAAATTAATTTTTTTCAATCTATTAAGTCCAGTTAATTGGGACTTTGTAAAATCTGATATTGATATTAACAATAAGTTTAACATGTTCATTAATACCATCTTATATAACTATTATATTGCATTTCCTGTAAAAACTATAGTCTGCTATAATAGAAGCAAAATTCCAAGTAATAATTGGTTTTCAACAGAACTTCAAAAGATGAGAGAAGCATTAAAATTGCTTTCCGAAGCTTATAAATTGCATGGAACTTTAGAACTCAAATCGTTGTTACTAGAATTTAGACGTAAATACAATATAGCTATTAAAAATGCAAAAAAACAAGCTAATGATAAATATATTAGAATAAACAATAATAGTCCTAAAGCAATGTGGAAATTGATCAAATGTAAAAATCCCAAAAAACAACCTAAACAAACTTTTGCTATAACACCTGATGAATTTAAGGCCTTTTTTGCAAATATTGCTGCAGACATCATTCCAACCTTGGCTCCCCCAAAATTTGATCTCATTAGTTTAATGACAAATATACCTAATATAAATACCTCATTTAATTTTAAACAAGTAACTTAGATCCAAGTACGAGATGCTTTTGTTAGCTTACGAAATAATAATTCGAAAGACATTTATGGATTTACAGTACCACTCATTAAATCCCTTAAAGACATATTAATACAACCGCTTACCAATCTGATAAACTCCTGCATTGAAGTGAATTTATTCCCTGATTGTCTCAAACGAGCCAATGTGGTTCCTATATACAAAAAAGGCGATCCTGATGATATTGACAATTACAGGCCAACATCATTATTACCAATTTTTTCGAAAATTTTTGAGAAACTAATGCTACAGCAGATTACGGAATATCTAACCAAATATAACCTTTTGACATTACAACAATTTGGTTTCCGTAAAGGCCTCTCTACTTCTACAGCCATCAGTGCACTAGTCGATAAGATAATCTAGAGTTTTGAACGTAAAGAATATTACTCAACCCATTTTTTAGATCTCAGTAAGGCTTTTGATTGCGTAACTCACGATATTCTGTTAAGAAAATTATATTACTATAGTTTCCAACCACCGAGTATAAATCTGATTATGAGTTACCTTAAAAATAGAATTCAAAGCGTATCCATTGAAAACAGATCATCTTGTACTTATTCTGTTAATTATGGGGTTCCTCAAGGGTCCATTTTGGGGCCAATATTGTTCTTGCTATATACAAACGATCTTCCAGACTACCTTAAAGAAGTTGATGTAACTCTCTACGCTGATGATACTTGCATTGGTACATCAGGAGTAACTGCCGACCTTGCCTTCAACACCAATCAAAATTCTATGAAGAAAGCCGCAGAGTGGTTCAGTGCAAATAGACTCCATTTAAATAAAACAAAATGTGTCTCAATGCTCTTTACATTAAGACCCTGCGAATGTTCCATCGACTGTGCGGAATATACAAAGTACTTAGTCATTATCGATAAGGAACTTACTTGGTGTCAGATGAAATTTCAAAAAATATCTTCCTTTTAAGAAATTTGGCTAATAATCTTTCTTTAAACTGTTTATGTATGGCCTATTATGCTCTGATACACTCTCTTCTCAATTATTCCATTTTAGTCTGGGGGCACTCATCATCTTTATCACGACTCTTTAAACTACAACGAAGATCAATCAGAATAATAGCTAATATAGGATACAGAGAAGATTGTAGAGCGTACTTCAAGTCACTAAAAATACTTACACTTCCTTCGCTTTATATTTATCGATGTTTGGAATTTATTACTCGGCATACAGAATTATATCCCAAAGTCAACCTCTATCACAACTACAGGACTAGACATGAGGATATTTGTTTCAGAAACTCGCGACTCACTAAGTCGAGGGATGCCATTAATTATTTTTGCATGCAATTTTTGAACACTTTGCCTGACGAAGTACGTAGATACAACAGTCATGATTTTCTAAAAATTGCGAAACAATATTTGATACGAAAGGCATTTTATTCATTAGATGAATACCTAAATAATAATTTTAAAGACCTGGTGTTACTATCTAGTGGTGCTTAATTTATTATATAGTAGATCATATATATTTATAGAGTTAATTCTTATTTGTCTCTTTTAAAAATTGTTATTTATTTTTAGAAAATTATGTTCGATGTATTTACTAGCTTTCTTCTGACGCGTGTAAAAATTTATTTTATTAGCACAAATAAAGATTTATTATATTATTATTATTATAGTTCATACTACATATATGTAGTAAATGTGATCAACACAGGCGCCGGCACGTCGTACTACTTCAACCCAGACCGTTCTTCTCACATACGTTCGCGTTCGGAGTTTACTGGGCCGGAAGGGGCATAATAATCAGCGAATTTAAACGGCATGAACACCAATTTTTATTTAGCGTGTACTGATTTCCTTTGGTAATTGGGGAGTTATTTTAAACCCGGCGCTGAAATCCGATCTCGTCCGATTTGAGCTGTTTACGTCCCTTGAATAAATCCAACATAAACACATTTACTATTACAATGTTCTGAAATCGGACGTAAAAACGATTCTCGCCAACACAACGGCTTGGCTCATGCAGGCAGTTTACTTTCAATTTATTTCAGGAACGTTAGGGGTTTAGCGGCGAAATATATCGGGGCGCAGATACAGCACGTACGCTTTTCAGTATTGCATGCCCACAACGATTATAAAGTTTCAATTTAGTTTTTTGCCCTTATCTCCCCCGATCGTCCAATATTTCCGAAATTAAAGCCGCCCAAGCGCTGTCGTCGCTGATGAGGCCCACCTCTGGATTTTTTACCAGCCGGGTCGCCACTTTTATTCCAACTCGTCGATCGGTGCACTTTTTTTAATAAATCCTGCTGCTGACACCACTTTCATTTTTAACTCGGCATAATAAAGTGTAATAATTCGTGATTAACTGCCGCCGCGTACCAGACAAAGCTTTTACCCCAAGTGAAATATGTTATGTTGAACTTTAATTTAACTGCAACGAGTGAAAAAACCGCTGTTGGGGTTGTTTCCCACTTGTGTACTCTCTAGATTTACAGCGACGGAAGAAAATTCAATAGCAATAATAAGCTTAACAAAGCATTGTTGGCGAGCAGATGAGCACGGAGAGAATTGGAAGCGGCACTCATTAGAAATCTTCGAGTAACTTAATATTTTAGGAGGATGACACTTTTTCAAAGGCGCTTTTGTAAACTACCGAGTTAAATTTTTACTGGATTTTCCGGATAACGGATATCGGAGTATACACGCTCGGATGGCTTCGAGTAATACACTTCACGTATCATCAGAAGCGACTTAAGGTAACTTCAAACAACTTTAGAAAATTTTTGACATAATATTAAAGCGACTTCTTTACAGGCGCACTGTAAATTTATAATATTCCTGTATGTTATTTATGGCAGATGTTTAGATCCTGTCATAAGTGTGGCGCTCTATAGTGAATGCCAACACGTTTCGGAATTTAAACCATGAAATATAGAGAAGGTGGAAATAAGGTGCCAACATTTTTAATAAGTAGACGTTTTTGCACCCACTTTGAATATCATTCCTGTGATATTTTTCTGAGTCAACGTTGTTAACAACATTTCGACAAACAACTTTCAAATACAGATGCAATTAATTATTTGAATTTGAACAAATTTCGAACGTTGTATTTTTATGTTCAAAGCGCGGTTCCCCCGAGGCCATTGAGTTATTGTGTTTGTGTTTGCAGCATAAATTTGCTTAAAAATCGACCAATGTTTTCTAAGTAAAAAATGCTTAACGATGCAAGGGGTTTGCGGAAATGGCGCAGCAGGTGGATTCCATCCCGATTTTGGCTGTTTTTGAACCGAGACGCTTCGGGTGTTCGATTCCTCGTCGAAATTAAAAATTCTAAAACACCTTGTTCATTGGCGTCGGGCCGCGGATCAGCCATTTAAAAAGAGACAGCTGATGAGCCCTCCGAGACCACTTAAACCTGCTCGAGTTTATGAAGTATAAATTAAGTTTCAATTCGCGCCGGCAGAATAAATAACAACGGCAATCGTAATCATGAAATACAGCCACTCTTTGAGGCATAAAGGCGAAGTTTATAAATTATCCTTTATTACTGGCAGAACAACGGTACTTACAACAAAACTCGCCAACTTTCAAGAGAACAAATCTTAACGATGTAGTAACCAGGAGCAAGAAGAAACAAAGCAATCAAAAGAGAAAGTTGGTGTCGAGGGTAACCGCGTTCTTAATGGCACCCCCGGTTAAAAGAACGATACTGCCCTCGCAGGAGTTGCCTGGTCGAAGAGCGCGTAATGGCTCAGGGCAGCTGGACGAGCTTGCAGCTTTATTGCCGTTTTACTGCGTCTCTTCTTGCTTACACCTACGACGACAACTACACCCCATATGAATATCAGACCCTTTTACGATCTGCCAACGCTGTAAATTATTTAAGTGCCCAAGTTGGCCAGCGGCGGCTTATTGTTGCAACTTCTAGAGGACCCGATTTATTGCTTGGACCGGTAGATAGCGAGGCGGATTCATAAACCACTAGTACAGAAACACTGAACAACAATTTCGAACAGTGATTCGTTCAGACTGTCGATAACATTAGCGACGATGGCTCCCTTGTCAACTATGAATTTTGATTTTAAATTTCAGGCGCCATATTTTTCGGGCCGTCCAATCCATTAAACAAACGTAATTAGTTCATGCAAGCCGGATTCTGCAGTGAATCAATGGATTTATTCCTGGCGATTTGATTTGTCCCCCCGTCCCTGACAATTTTATTCCGGCAATTTCGTCATTTAACTGCAGCGCCAAATATGTACATTAAACTCCGCGTTGTCACCAAAACAAATAAAATACGAAAATTTAATCCCCTATCCGCAGTTTTAATTGTTATTCACGCATATAAATTATTGATATTAAAAATCACATAATACCACGCAACAGTTTAAATGTAGCAAAATGAGTCGTAAAACACTACCAGTTGTGGTAAAACAATCACTTTAGAGAATAAATCACGCGTTAATAACGCCAGTCCATATCCACGTCATGAAAGCATATTTTTCGCGCCGGATAACGCCATAAATGCTGGTGCGGAGGAATTAAAAAGCGGCTTCTTCGACGTAGCTTCGAGGCAATCAGTTTACAATTTTCTGCAAGACGAACGCCTCCTTGCCGACACCGCCGATGTAATATAAGAACTAAAATCCTAAATGCGAAATACGCATTAGCCGCAGAAAGACTCCACCTGAATTTATTCAGGGGATTTGGGGTTTTGGCGCTTTCGAGGGGAACGTTTCAAAATATAGCCGGCGCTCGCTAATTGAATTGTGCTGGAGGTCTCGGCATAACCGCGAGGTGGTTTGTGATTGGAAAAGTCTCCGGTGACAATAAACAAGACAAAGAAAAAATAAATATGGGGAACGCTACGCTGTGAGAGGCACTTTTAAAAAAATCGGACACGCGCGAGGGACGATTATAAAACTATACGAATTAAGTTTAACGAAGGCGAGGAGACAGCAATCGATTCGTTTCGTCTGCATCCCGCAGCGACTGAGGCCATAAAAGTGAATAAAAACGTAAATAATTCTCGGAGAATCAGTGTTGACAGTTGCTCTATTTGTTTTTTAGGAGCCAAGTGTATTTGTTGGTAAATATTCATTACTTTTGTAGCAGCGTTCCGAAGCCGGACGCAGGATCCCGGCAAAAGGGTATTGTTTTAGTTAAGAGCGTGTTTTTATTAATATTGCAGACTCAAGCCTTCCTTTTCCCACGTGCGGCTGGAAGTAGCTGCTCTGCCCCCGGAGGGTCATACAAAAGAGTCTATTCTCGGTGTGAATTCAGACATCTCGAAATAAATAAACAAAGACATGGACATCCGTATCGCGGTTTTATTATGAGTGCAAACAGACCGGCGGCGACTGGCTCTTTAATTTCAGTCACGTTTTCAGGTTAGGTGAGTTTATTGAAAGACACGGAGGCCGGGTTCTGTGTTTTATGAAGAAATCGGGCGAGTAGCTAAGTTTGTTTTTAATTGGAGTAAGTGTAGATCGAATTTCGACGGCACAAAGACAGCTCTTCCAATTAAAATTTCGGCGCTAAATGGAAACAGGTCGTCGGAATAAACAGCAAGAAAGATTTTTCATTAAAATTAAAAGACTCTTAACTCAGTCGAAACATGTTCGCATTATAATTTGTTATTCCGCGGAGCAGAAAAGCATTGTCTTTTAAAAGTGTTAATTCTTTCTTTCGCCCTCCGCTTCGTTAAGTCTCGTTAATGTGAAACTGTCAGGATAGGAGGAAACAAATTTATTTTAGTGTAATTAAAAATTGTGTTGGCTTCCATACGCCAAAGACACGACTGCAACAAATTTAATTCTCGTCCGGATTTTCGACGGAAATTAAACACGAAAACACAAAAATAGACATTGTCCAGCGCAGAACAACAAAACTAGCGCCACTATCTTTATTCTCTCCAAATGTTTGAATTCACACCAAGAATGAACTTCACCTTATGACTCTCCAGGGAAGCGGCAGCCACTCTGAGCCACACTTGGGATTACAACAAGCATCTCAAAGTTACAATATTAATAGAAACAGTCTTAACTAAAACAAAACTCCGCGACTGAAAACATTCGCTCTTCCACCTAAAATCTAGCGTTGTTTTATTTCTTCCATCAGTGATAAAACTTCAGACGAAGTTGTGTTTCTAATAGGAAAAGATTTACACTGACTCTACTCACAGAGACGAGAGCTCATTGTGCAAACCACAGAAGTTGGTTTATTAATTGCGAAAAAAGACTAAAAAATAGAGCGCACAGAAAAGCAAATGGATGAATATCTACCAATTATTTTTCTGCTTCTAAAATAAAGAAAACGCTTTTATAAAAACCGTCGGCGGTGAAGTAATCCGAAACAGTTAATTCTGCTTTAAATAACACTATCCCGGCGCATCCACCAATTTGCGGTTGTTTATACATATCTTTCAATTTTTCACTTGCTGAGTTTGGCTGAATGCCGTTAAATGTTGTATTTATATATACGTTGGTTGTAATCTATGACATCAAGCATGAATACGTTATTTGTTAAACGCAGTATGCAACTCGGCGTCCCGAAACCACGCCCCTTCGATTACGTCACGGTTTTAAAGCGCTTTTTAGCGTAATCTGCGAAATAATGAATTCGCGTCCGACACCGCGGCCTGGAATTCGTTATCACAAACGCGAGATAACAACTCGGTTAATTATTAACTTCCCGTTGCTTTGATACAAGTGGTAGTTAATAATATTAATCAGCGATGCGTGCAAGAAAGAAGTGGTGTCGTTAACCTGGAAACGGCCAAACTCGTAGACATTTTCCACAACAGCGTTCCAATTAAACAGACGGTTAACACAGCTCTTAACTTCAATAAATTAGACAGACAGAAGCTCGCTTATTTTCGAAACGGTCTTGATAATAGAATAATGGCGACCTTTACTCAAGCAAACGGTAGTTTTTCCGATAAAATCCGTCTTTACGAGCGGGCTGCAGCATTATGAAGTTTACTGAGCTCAGTGTAAAACTGCTGTATTGATTCTTTATAACATAATTTTGTCGGTATCAAGAATAAATTCTCTGGAGTTCTGTCTGGCGTTAATCCCTCCAGCAAGCGCTCGCTGGATATCCTTTTGATTTTCCTTCGACAAGCCTCAGCTAATAAAATATAGTGCCGAGGAATAAAGAGGTAGTAAAGCTGCAATAACACTTCTCATATGTGGAGGAAAACGAAACGCATCGACATAAAGCGACTTATAACCCATAATCAGGGCGAGAAATAAAAGAAACGCTAAAACTCCGCACGCTGACAGATTAGTTCGGGGGTAATTGGCCGAGTCGGCGCTTAACCCCCAAATAAAATTTTAAACCCAAAAGGAGAACGGCTAAAAGGGATGTCACTTGGTTTTTAATATTTTTTCTAATCGGGTTATGTACCTGTAGAAAACCGACTTTACGGCTAAGACAACTCAAAGGGGAAGTTGTAAAGCGCACTTTCATAACGAAATATTGCTGCAAAGTTTCTTGAAGAATAAACCCCGATAAGTTTGCTTGTCTCACCACGGCATAATGCAACACCTGGCTGCAATTACGGCGCGAAAATTAAAAATTAAACGACCTCATAAAAGTGTCTCGGAGACGAATTTGACTTGCTGTTAACGTCACGCGCACCCTTCATAAGTGGATTAGTTGGAAGAAAATGTCGGTGTCATTAAGACCGACACGAAGGAGCGGCTCTTACCACCGGCGAAAATATAAAAATATCCGCCCTAACTCGCTTAAGATTCCATTAGCGACGCAATGACTAAATTATATCAATAATATAGGACCTGTTAAAGCCCTAATATGACGAGATATCCGCGCGAAAGCGCCTTTTTAGCAAACCCTAAATCATATCAGCGCGCAGTCAAAAAACCTTAACAATTCGGATAATAGTTAACTCAAATCAGGTTAGATCGGAGTAGTACAAGTCACATGATAAGCTGTAGTTGCTAGAATTCTTAATTAGTTGCCGAGGTAAAATCGTAAAGTGAAAGGCGGGAAGCTTCCGCTCTATACACAAACTTTAATTTTTTTGTAGTTTCAAAGCCATCTGTGGTTACATTTGTAAAATGTGCGTGTTTACAGGGGATTTATGCCGTTAAAACCCAAAGGTCATCATTAATTAAATTGGAATTACGGCGCGCTCATTTTTGTAAACACTTTTGCAGTTTCAGTGGACAGTGTTTGTTTGCGCTGCGGAAATAAATAGAATATATATTATAATTGTGGTGGTTGGTTTGTGTTAATATTAATGTTGGAAATGTACGCAGAAAGCGTGCAGCAAATACAGTTTGTTTTATTCGAATTTTCACAAATTTTTTCAATAGCAAAATGTTTCAATATACATTCTATGATAATTTTGGCCAATTGAAGTATTTAAATTTTTTGGATTTAAAAGGAAACTTAAACCAAATATTTTTAAATCTTGTACTGGGAGCATAAACAAACACGTGACGTTTTTGAAATCAGCACGTCGAAATCTGTATCTTAGTTTTTTTGGGAAATTTTTGACAACTTTCAAAGGTCAAATTTTTCAATACTTGCAGTACATCCCCTGATAATTTCCGCTAATTTTCGACATTTTCGATACCAAATACATTTTCTTGTCGATTTCTGCTTCCAGAAGTTAGTTTTGGCGTAATTTGTTCGATGACTCCTATCATTTTTCCAACATAGTCAACTGGAATACTCAATTATGTTAGATTAAAAAAAAATTGATTTTCAAACCGAAAATGTTTATGGTCCTCTTACCCGGAAACCATAAATACGTTATGTTTTTGGAACCAGCACGTGTGAATCTTGACAACTTTTTCGAAAGCTACATTTCTCAAAAGAGTTTCGGCCAATTTTAGACCGTCTTTGATACTTCACTAAAGACATTTTTTATGGATTTGGAACTTGCAGAAGTTAGTTCTTCGATAACTCCGATTTTTCCAACATTGTCCATTGAAATATTGCTATTTTTTTGGATTTAAAAAAAATGGATTTTCAAATCGAATATTTCTAAAATCTTGCACTGCGATCATAAAACACGTTGTCTTTTTGGAATCAACACGTCGAAATCTATATCTTTTTGGGAATTTTTTGACAACTTGAGAAATCAAGGAACCGAAAAAAAGTCGAGAAATCGAGAAATGGGAAAATCAAATTATAAAAAATCCAAAAGTCAAAAAATCAAGAAGTCGGGAAGTCAAAAAATCGAAAAAATCGAATATTTAGAATTGCTGAATAATCGAAAAATTTTAAAATCGAATACTTGAAAAAACGTGAAATTGATAAATCGGAAAACGGAGAAATCGAAAAAAAAACCAGAAATCGAAAATTTGAGAAATCCAGAAATTATAGAATCGAAGAATTGAAAAATCCCAAACTGAAATGCAAAAAAATTGGGAAATCCAAAAATTGGAAAATCAAAACATCGAAAAATTGGAAATTCGGAAAGTTGAAAAACCAAAAAGTCGAAAAATCGAAAGATTGAAACATCGAGAAATTGAGGTATCAAAAGATCAAGAAATCGAGAAATGAAAACTCGAGATGAGGAAAGATCTAAATAGCCCAAAATATAAAAATTAAAAATTGAAACAGTGAAAAATTTAAATAGATAAATCGAAAAATTGAAAAATCGAGAAATGAAAAATCCAAGCATTTAAAAACCGAAAAATTGAAAAATCGAAAAATGTAAAATTTAAAAAACCAAAAATAGAAAAATCGTATAACTGAAAAATAAAACAAAACGAGAAATTGAGAAATCGAAAAATTAAAATGTGAAATAAATGTGGATAAATCGATAATTCCAAAAATCTAAAATTTAGAAACGTTGAAAAATAGAAAAATAAAAATATCGAGACAGCGAAAATTTGAAAAATCGAGAAATTGATGAATCGAAAAGTTGAAAAATCCCACAACTGAAATGCAAATAAATTCGGAAATCGAAAAATTGGAAAATCTAAACATCGAAAATTTGGAAAATCGAAGAATTGAAATACCAATAACTAAAAATTCGAAAAATTGAGAAATCGATAACTCGACAAATCTAAACACCGTAAAATTGGAACATCGAGAAATTGAAATGTCAAAAGAGCGAGAAATCGAGACGCTAAAAGTCGAAAAAGCGAAAAGCAGAAAAATCGAAAAATTAAGTCTGAAAGAACTGTGATAAATCGATAAATCGATAAATCGAAAAAAGGAAAAATCGTAAAATTTAAATTACTAAAAATTGAAAAATCGAATAATTGAAGAACTGAAAACTTTAAAACTGAAAAATCGAGAACTTGAGAAATCAAGGAACCGAAAAAAGTCGAGAAATCCAAAAATGGGAAAATTAAATTATCAAAAATTAAAAAGTCGAAAATTCAAAATGTCGAGAAGTCGGAAAGTCAAAAAATCCAAAAATCGAATACTTCAAAAACGTGAAATTGATAATTCGAAAAACATAGAAATCGAAAAAAAAACCAGAAATCGAAAATTTAGGAAATCCAGAAATTATACAATCGAAGAATTGAAAAATCCCAATCTGAAATGCAAAAAATTGGAAAATCGAATAGTTGAAAAACCAAAAAGTCGAAAAATTTAAATATCGAGAAATTGAAATATCAAAAGATTAAGAAATCGAGAAACGAAAATTCGAGATGTGGAAAAATCTAAATAGCACAAAATATAAAAATGATGAATCGAAAACTCCTACAACCGAAATGCAAAACAATTGGGAAATCGAAAAATTGGAAAATCAAAACATCGAAAATTTGGAAAAGCGAAGAATTGAAAAACCAAAAGCTAAAAAAATTCGAAAAATTGAGAAATTGATAACTCGAGAAATCCAAACACCGTAAAATTGGATCATCGAGAAATTGAAATGTCAAAAGAGCGAGAAATCGAGAAGTGAAAAATAAAAAATTAAAGTCTGAAAGAATTAATGGATAAATAAAAAAATCATTTTTCCAACATCGTCAACTGGAATACTCAATTATGTTAGATTAAAAAAAAATTGATTTTCAAACCGAAAATGTTTATGGTCCTCTTGCCCGGAAACCATAAATACGTTATGTTTTTGGAACCAGCACGTTTGAATCTTGACAACTTTTTCGAAAGCTAAATTTCTCAAAAAAGTTTCGGCCAATTTTCGACAGTTTTTGATACTTCACTAAAGACATTTTTTATGGATTTGGAACTTGCAGAAGTTAGTTCTTCGATAACTCCGATTTTTCCAACATTGTCCATTGAAATATTGCTATTTTTTTGGATTAAAAAAAAATGGATTTTCAAATCGAATATTTCTAAAATCTTGCACTGCGATCATAAAACACGTTGTCTTTTTGGAATCAACACGTCGAAATCTATATCTTTTTGGGAATTTTTTGACAACTTGAGAAATCAAGGAACCGAAAAAAAGTCGAGAAACCGAGAAATGGGAAAATCAAATTATAAAAAATCCAAAAGTCAAAAAATCAAGAAGTCGGGAAGTCAAAAAATCGAAAAATCGAATATTTAGAATTGCTGAATAATCGAAAAATTTTAAAATCGAATACTTGAAAAAACGTGAAATTGATAAATCGGAAAACGGAGAAATCGAAAAAAAAAACCAGAAATCGAAAATTTGAGAAATCCAGAAATTATAGAATCGAAGAATTGAAAAATCCCAAACTGAAATGCAAAAAAATTGGGAAATCCAAAAATTGGAAAATCAAAACATCGAAAAATTGGAAATTCGGAAAGTTGAAAAACCAAAAAGTCGAAAAATCGAAAGATTGAAACATCGAGAAATTGAGGTATCAAAAGATCAAGAAATCGAGAAATGAAAACTCGAGATGAGGAAAGATCTAAATAGCCCAAAATATAAAAATTAAAAATTGAAACAGTGAAAAATTTAAATAGATAAATCGAAAAATTGAAAAATCGAGAAATGAAAAATCCAAGCATTTAAAAACCGAAAAATTGAAAAATCGAAAAATGTAAAATTTAAAAAACCAAAAATAGAAAAATCGTATAACTGAAAAATAAAACAAAACGAGAAATTGAGAAATCGAAAAATTAAAATGTGAAATAAATGTGGATAAATCGATAATTCCAAAAATCTAAAATTTAGAAACGTTGAAAAATAGAAAAATAAAAATATCGAGACAGCGAAAATTTGAAAAATCGAGAAATTGATGAATCGAAAAGTTGAAAAATCCCACAACTGAAATGCAAATAAATTCGGAAATCGAAAAATTGGAAAATCTAAACATCGAAAATTTGGAAAATCGAAGAATTGAAATACCAATAACTAAAAATTCGAAAAATTGAGAAATCGATAACTCGACAAATCCAAACACCGTAAAATTGGAACATCGAGAAATTGAAATGTCAAAAGAGCGAGAAATCGAGACGCTAAAAGTCGAAAAAGCGAAAAGCAGAAAAATCGAAAAATTAAGTCTGAAAGAACTGTGATAAATCGATAAATCGATAAATCGAAAAAAGGAAAAATCGTTAAAATTTAAATTACTAAAAATTGAAAAATCGAAGAATTGAAGAACTGAAACTTTAAAACTGAAAAATCGAGAACTTGAGAAATCAAGGAAGCGAAAAAAAGTCAAGAAATCCAGAAATTATAGAATCGAAAAAAAAAAGAAGCGCTGAAAAGTCGAAAAATTTTTAAATCGAATACTTCAAAAACGTGAAATTGATAAATCGAAAACATAGAAATCGAAAGAAAAAAACAGAAATCGAAAATTTGAGAAATCCAGAAATTATAGAATCGAAGAATTGAAAAATCCCAATCTGAAATGCAAAAAAATTGGAAAATCGAATAGTAGAAAAACCAAAAAGTCGAAAAATTGAAATATCAAAAGATTAAGAAATCGAAAAAACGAAAATTCGAGATGTGGAAAAATCTAAATAGCACAAAATATAAAAATTAAAAATTGAAACATGAAAAAATTTAAATTTAAAAACAATCGATAAATCGAAAGATTGAAAAATCGGGAAATTGAAAAATTCAAAAATTTAAAAACCGAAAAATTGAAAAATCAAAAAATATCGAATTTAAAAAACCAAAAATGGAAAAATCAAGAAACTGAAAAACAAAAGAAAACCAGAAATCGAAAAATCGTATAACTGAAAACAAAACGAGAAATCGATAAATCGAAAAATCTAAAATTTAGAAACGTTGAAAAATGTAAAAATTTAAAATTCGTAAAACTGATAGATCGGAAAACGGAAAAATCGAAAAATAAAAAAATCGAGACAGCAAAAATTTGAAAAATCGGGAAATTGATGAATCGAAAACTCCTACAACCGAAATGCAAAACAATTGGGAAATTGAAAAATTGGAAAATCAAAACATCGAAAATTTGGAAAAGCGAAGAATTGAAAAACCAAAAGCTAAAAAAATTCGAAAAATTGAGAAATTGATAACTCGAGGAATCCAAACACCGTAAAATTGGATCATCGAGAAATTGAAATGTCAAAAGAGCGAGAAATCGAGAAGTGAAAAATAAAAAATTAAAGTCTGAAAGAATTAATCGATAAATAAAAAAATGAAAATTTGAAGAGCAATTGAAGAAACGCTGAAACTGAATCATTGAAAAACTGGGATCGAGTAATCGAAAAATGGAAATACCAAAAAACCTAAAAAATTAAAAAATCAAAAAATTGAATTGAAAACTTTAAAACTGAAAAATCGAGAACTCGAGAAAAAGACAAATCAGAATATCAAAAATTCAAAAAGTGGGAAAATCGTAAAATTGAAAAATCGAAAAATCTAAAATTTAGAAACACTGCATAATCGAGAAATTAAAGAATAGAGAACTTGGAAGACCCCAAAACTGGAATGAAGAACAATTGAAAAATCGAAAAATTGGAAAACCAAAAATTAGAAAAATCGAAAAATTGCGAAATCGAGAACTGAAGAAATTCAAACACCGAAAAACTGAAACATCGAAAAATGGAAATACCAAAAGATCCAGAAATCGACAAACGAAAACTCGAGAAGTGGAAAAATCTGAATAGTCCAAAATCGAAAAATTAAAAATTAAAACATTGAAAAATTTAAATTAAAAAAAAATCGATAAATCGATAAATTCAAAAAACCGAAAAATTGGAACACGGAAAAATGTAAAATTTTAGAAAAGAAAACTAGAAATATTCAGAAACTGAAAAATAAAAGAAAATGAGAAATCTAGAAATTGTACAAAACTGAAAAATGAAAGAAAAATTGAAAAATCAAAACACTGAAAAAATCCAAAATTGAAACATCGAAAAACCGAGATACGTAACTAAAAATTGAAAAATAGAGAAATCGCAAAATTGAAAAATCAAGGACTGAGAAATCGAGGAACCGAAGAAAAGTCGTGAAATCGAGAAGTGGGAAAATCAGAATATCAAAAATCTAAAAATCGAAAATTCGAAAAGTCAAGAAATCGGAAAGTCGAAAAATCGAAAAATCCAAAATTTACAAATGTTGAAAAATCGAAGAATTTAAAAATCGACTACCTAAAAAATCGTAAAACTGATACATATATCAAAAAAAACGAGAAATCGAACATTTGAAAATTCGGGAAATTGAAGAATCGAAAAAAATATTCAAAAATAGAAACGTCGAAATCTCGATAATTCGGGAAATTGAAAAATCCAAAAATTTAAACATCGAAAAGTTGGAAAATCGAAAAATGTAAAATTAAAGATACGAAAAATAGAAAAAAACAAGGAACTGAAAAATAAAAGAAAATGAGAAATCGAAAAAACGTATATTTAGAATTTAAAAATCCGAAAATTAAAATATTAAAAAATTGAAGAATCGGGAAATAGATAAATCGAAAAAACGAAAAACTGAAAAATGGAAGAAAAATTCAAAAATATTAACACTGAAAAAACCCAAAATTGAAACATCGAAAATCTGAGATAACTAAAAATTGAAAAATAAGGAAATCGAAAAATCGAGAAACCAAAAACCTTAAAAATCGAAAAATCGAAGAATTGAAGAAACGAAAACCTTAAAATTGAAAAATCGAGAACTCGAGAAATCAAGGAACTGAAAAAAACTCGAGAAATCGAGAGATAGGAAAATCAAAATATCGAAAAATGTAAAAGTCGAGAAATCAGAAAGTCGAAAAATCGAATAATCCAAAATTTAGAAATGCGGAAAAATCGAAAAATTTAAAATTCGAAAACTTGAAAAAAATGGAAAAATCGAGAAAACGAAAATTTGAATAAGCGAGAAACTGAGGAAAACCGAAAAATTGAAACATCGGGAAACTAAAATATCAAACGATCCAGAAATCGAGAAACCAAAAAAAATGTGTTGACAAAAATAGTCTTCAAGGAACAAAAATGCCACACTTAAAATGTGTCAATATTTTCCTATAGTGTCGTTTGGAAAACCGATTTTATTAAATTACGCGTTTAGTTTTAAACACAATTAATTAGAGTTTCCATTAGCATTAAAGCCTGTGCAAATAACCAAATTCATAATTAAAAACATGAATAATAAAATCCAAAACTACGGATAACGTAATGACGTTAATAATTTCGAACCGGTTTATTTTAGATAAGCCCTAATTTGACGAAATTTTGTTCCATTTTATTACAATGGCGTTATCTTATAAAGCAACAAAAAGGATTTAATTATATCACAAAATTATTTACATAGAATTAATATTAAAGAGGGTGGCGAGTTTATACAAAACGAAATTAACGCCGAGAGTATAATTTAACGACCCACTGACACATTTTAAAAATAACATGACAGCAGCAAGACATTATCCTGTTTCATTAGTCTTTTTAAAGTAAATTTGCGCGAATGATAAAATATTTAAAAAATTCTTATACAATTTTGATTTTTTTGTCTGAGGTAAAAACTCAACACGGATTCATAAACCACAAATAGTAGTTAAAAGTGGCAATTTGCCAAGGTCGGCTTAAAAAGTTAGTTTTGCTAATAGTCGCAGAAATAAACCGTAGACGCTGCTTTATTCCCACAACTCCAAGTTTCCTCTCATCCAGTGCTTCCCAAAGTAAATAAAAAACTTATATTACACTATCATCTCCACGTTCGTTTTGTGTTCCTCCGGTTACCCTCGCCCCCATTTAAATGCTCGAAAGACACCTTTATTTGCCATCATTACCTAGCATTAAAAACTTTGAACATTCGCCTAATGGAACCCGGCCACGGTGATTGACGTTCTCTGTCCGTGTGCCAGGAACAATGTTCCCAGCAACAATACTCTTTTTACCGGCCTTCCCGTACCTCTGCCCACGGAACCAAGACAATCCAGGTTAATCCGTTCTCCTCCTTGTTCTTAACAGCCATTATGAATTTCTTCCGCTCCCGTCCGTTTATTGAAAGTTGAGGTCTATTGTTGTAGCCGGGCCGATCTCCCACTTCGAAAATAATTACGGCTCCGTCCAATTTGTAACTCGATAACCCGGCCCAGAATTCGTGCTGCAATGTTGGTAATGTGGTCGTGTCCCGGATACGCGAGGCCCTATCAAGTCGGCGTCTTAATGACGTCACCGATACGGCCACTAACAATATGCAAACACGCAAACACGACTGCATCGCATAAAGGGCTCGATAAATAAAAAGGGCGAAAAGGGCGCTGACGGACCTAGATAATAAAGTGTGGACAATGCAGCAACAAACCGCACCTTATATTCGTTGTTCCATCTGTTCGGTAACTTGAACCGGCTTCTGCGGATTACACTATATTGAATTAGACGTCTCGATTTTCCACTCATTTTGTGTCTAGTATGTGCGTAATTGCGTTATCTTTCGGTTGTTCATTTGGGCTGGCGCCGGCCCTGGCGCGGGGCCCGAAATAGCCGTCCTTCGTGCAGCTGCGGTGCCACTTCAGTAACAATATGCAAACACGCGATTTGACGTTTTTATCGGCACAGACGCTTGACTTTGTAAAGTTGCTGCAATATATTAGGATATATGGCCCTCGAACGGCTGTATTTCCCCGGAAAATTGTATAGGACGATCTGAATAGAGAGAGGAAAAGCGGCGCGGTTCGATACACCTGAATCGATATTTATTCGTGTTTATTGTTTGCAGGAATTTTGAGGATAAAGGCCGCTGGAGGGAGGTGAGTGATAGATTTATGGTTGTGTTTGTGGCCGGAGTGACGGAATGTCATTCTGGGGCGCCGTTTCTGCCGAATATTGCAAATTACTTCATTAGCAAGTCGGTCCTGGATACAGTTATGCAAGGACCTACGGCGCAACTATTCGATCAATTCGTGGTATCTGTAGCGGGCCGAGGCGCCAGATGGATGTACAGTGGCAGACAACAATAATAACTTGAAGATATCGCCTGATTTATGGTCAGCTAATACAGGATGTTCGAAATGGGATTTTCATGTAGGCTTCGAACCCCTTTTATCATTACGCGCATCGAAAAGTTGCCAGGGATGAATGCGTGTTTGCGAGCTTTGTTAACACAAAGTATGAAAAAATATTGACAGTGCAGTCGACCAGTCGACATACAAAAGACAGAGCCGCACAAAAAACTGTGACGACCTTGAACAATATTGATTCAAATAAAAACACATACATACACATTTTCTTGTGGTAAGTAATTTAGTTAGTTTTGCTCGAGCGAATCCGCCACAATACGAATGTCTGTGAAGACAATCTTGCGCTGCCATTGTTCAAACACATTCCCGTTTTTCTAGTACAGTAAATAACACAACATAAGAAGATTAAACATTCCTGGGAAAACCTACGCCGAGACTCAATCGACAACAACATTTATTCAAGCAACGACGGGAGTTTTTGCCAGCCATGCATTTACTCATTGTTCTTTGGCTGCAAGCATCTATTATTTCTTGTTACGAACTGTGTTCAAACTTCACGTATTTGTGTAAATTAGAAAATCGACACTTAATGCAGCTCGCATCCTATGTATTAAACTCATAAATTCACGCTCGTGCTTGCACTAACTTGCGAAAATGTTTAAAGTTTGCCTTGTATGAACTCGTGTATTTTCTATGCAACAACGAAGATGGTTGAGGAGGTGGTGAATCATGATGTGTTTTAGCTGAAAGCAAATAAAGTGGAATGAATGGATTGCGATACTTTGCTCTTCGTGAGTTTCTAAAGTAGGTTAGCTTAGTGGCATTGTTTTACATTTCGGAGTTTTATCACAAAAATACTAAATATTTGCAAAAAATTGCAAGTCAGGTCAGGTCGGATGAGGCCAGTTTTCGCTCCTCATAAAACTACTCAAAAATGTGTTAAGAGAATAAAGCAAAAAATGTATATAGGTCTCACAGATTTTGGGGCGCACATTGAATTATTATCGAAATTTTTATAGATTTTCAAAAATTCGCATTTTTTGTCTATTTTGGGAATTATCACGTCGAGATCCACATCTCTGAATTTTTTGACAATTTTTAGACAACATTTTCAAAAATGAAATTTTCAACTATGTAATTTTTCGATTTGAAAATTTTTGGGGTTTCCAATTTTTATTTTTTCATTTTTCAATTTTTCAATTTTTTAATTTAAAAGTAAAAATGAAAACCTTGAAAAATCTAAAAACTTGAAAAATTGAAGAAATAAGAAATTGAAAAGGTTTAAAGTCTGGGCTAAAAAAAATTAAAGTGGCTCCACCCTCCTCGTTTTCTGCTTGATCATTCATTTTATTGGATGAAAAATAGAATTTGTGGTGATAAATAGTAGAATTTAAACAAAAAATGTGAAACCGATCCTACCCACCTCCACTTTTGAATTGCATTGGCTTATTTTACTTATTGTGAGATGAAGATAGAATTTTATTGTTTCAAGTGGTCGAATCGCTTAAAAAAACTTCAAAATGACCCCACCCACTCACCTCGTTTGCTTTCTGATCAGTTATTCTATTGGACGAAAAGTGGATTTTATATTGACAAAGAGTGAAATCTGAACAAAAAGGTAAAATTAATCCCACCCACCTCTACTAGTACTTGCTAACATAAGACTAATTTTTCCAAATGACATACATTCTAAGAAAATAGAGGGCGGGTGGGCGGGGCTACTGCTTGCTTATAAGACTCTTAAGAAAAAATCTAAACTCAGCTTCGCCTACCTTTTTTCTCTACTTCACTGACTAAGGTTTAAAACAAAGTCAAAGTTGCTAGCCCCACCCACCCACCCTTTATTTTCATAGATAGTATGTCATTTGCCAAAATCTGTTTTATCCATAGAGTACTAACTCCACCCACCTGGGTTGTTCTCATTCTAACCACTAATTTTATTTCTGTTTAGTGCAAGATCCACATTCAGAACAGATAAATGAATCACTGAAATGGAGGCGGGGCGGGTGGGCGGGGTTAATTATGTGATCTTTTGAGAGTGGGAATAGGAACTAATAGAACTGAGGCTGTCAAAAAAAAGAAAAAAGAAAGTTAAAGGTAATTTTCATTTTATATTAGGTATTTGGTATAAAATGTATTTCTTATTCCAGAAGAAAAAAATTGGAGAATGGGTGAGCAGGCGGGGATAAGTTTCAACTTTTCCTACAGTCTTTTATAAGCAAGTAATTGCCCCACCCACCCACCCCTCTTCACTCTTGTGACTGCTCTTAACACTTATTTCATTGGACGAAATGTGGATTTTATATTGCTATTTATTTTGTAGAGAGTTCGAATCTACGATTGAAAAAACTTGAAGATTTCGACCTATTTTTTAATTTTTTAATATTTTTTACTTCTTCAATGTGTCAATGTTTCGTTTCTTCAGTTCTTTGATACGCAATTCTTCGATTTTCCATTTTTTCAATTTTGTAATTTCCCGTGTTTTCAGTTTTTCGATTTTTCAACTTAAAAGTAAAAATGAAAACCTTGAAAAATCTAACAATTGGAAATGAAGAACTTGAAAAATTGAAGAAATGAAAAATTGATAATACCCAAGGTTTAAAGTCTAAGAAATTTAAAAATAGAGAAAGTGCAAAATATTAATAAATATTAATTAATTAATTAGTGGTCAAATCTGTGCTTAAAAAAATTCAAAGTGGCCTATTTACTTTAGATGGAGATTTAATTTTATTTTGTCAAGTGTTCGAATCTACGACTGAAAAAAACTTCATATTGCAAATTCCGAGCCATTTTCGACCATTTTCGAAATTTAAGTGAATACATTTCTTCGATTATTCGAATTATTTTTTCAGAATAACCCACTGAAATATCGCAATTTTTAAAAATTTCGAAAAATTTCATATTTTACGCCGATTATTTCCAAAATATTGCTCCGTGATCATAAACAGGCTATATTTTTAGAATCAGCGAATTTTTTGAGAATTTTTAAACTTGACAACAAAAATGATATTTTTTTCAACAATTTTGAAAATTTGTTCATTCAAAATAGTTTCAAGAAAAAAGGAATTAAAAAAAATTCACTTGACAAAAATCGAAAACTAGTACGGCGAGATGTAGATCACAGAATTTCATATTTTAGGCAACTTTTTCTGATAGTTCAATGTTTCTCCTTATAAAAATTTTGAATTTTTTCGATTAAAGCGCCGAATAAAATGTAGGAATTTTTACGAATTTTCAAAAAAAAGATTTTCAGATCGAAGATCAGGACTGTAAACACGCGATATTTTTCGAAACAGCACGTCGATTTTTATACAAGAGGACTGTTTCGCGATTTTTAACCTAGTCGATTATTTTCTTCTTCGATTTTTAATTTTTTCATTTTTTCAATTTTTCGATTTTTCAACTTAAATGTAATAACGGAAACCTTAAAAAATCTAACAATTGGAAATGAAGAACTTGAAAAATTGAAGAAATGAAAAATTGAAAATACCCAAGGTTTAAAGTCTGAGAAATTTAAAAATCGAAAAAGTGCAGAATCGAAAAAACGAAATATAAATAAATATTAATAGATATCAATTAATTAACTAGTGGTCAAATCTGTGCTTAAAAAAATTCAAAGCGGCCCCGCCCATCCTCCCCGCTTTTTTCTTGATCACTCATTTTATTGGATCAAAAATGGAATTTGTGTTGGTAAATAGTGGAATCTAAACAAAAAATGTAAAACTAATCCCACCCACTTCCACTTTTGAATTTCATTGGAATATTTTATTTACTTTAGATGGAGATTTAATTTAATTTTGTCAAGTGTTCGAACCTGCAATTGAAAAAAGCTTCATATTGCAAATTCCGGGCCATTTTCGACCATTTTCGAAATTTAAGTGAACACATGTTTTGATAGATTTTATGATTCAGAGGTCACTTCCGGCCTCATTTCTTCGATTATTCGAATTATTTTTTCAGAATAACCCACTGAAACATCGCAATTTTTATCCGAAATTGTTTCAAGGAAAAAGATATTAAAAAAAATTTCACCTGACAAAAATCGAAAACTAGTACGTCGAGATGTAGATCCCAGAATTTCAGCTTTTAGGCAACTTTTTCTGATAGTTCAATTTTTCTCTTTTTAAAAATTTCGAATTTTTGCGATTGAAGCGCGGAATAAAATGTGGGAATTTTTACGAATTTTCAAAAAAAAAATTTCTAATCGAATATTTCCAAGATCAGGACTGTAAACACGCGATATTTTTCGAAACAGCATGTCGAAATCTACATGCCATAATTTTTTTTTAGATTTTAGTTTTTTTTTTTTAAAGCTTCGTTTTTCAATATTACAATACAACAATACATCCCTTATGAAAATTTTAATTTTTTTGCAACCACTTTTGAGGATTACCGAAACATTTTCGGCCTCATTTCTTTCAAAACTCCTAACTACCATTTTTCCAAAATCGCGTAATGAGATGATGTGATTTTTGGTACTTAAAAAAACCCAAATATACTTCAGGGACAATAATCACGCTATATTTTTCGAATCAGCACATCGATTTTTACTACCCTTTATGAATTTTTGGATCTTTTTTTCGACTAGTTTCGAAAATTTCCGCGATCATAAATAGGCTATATTTTTAGAATCAGCACTTCGATATCTATATCTCCGAATTTTTTGAGTATTTTTAAAAAACTTTTTCAAAAATGAATTTTCCAACCTATTACAAATACATTTTCTCGTAGATTTTGACCCTATTTCTTCAATTACTCGAACTGTTTTTCCAGAATCGCTCATTGAAATATCGAAATTTTTAGAAATTTCAAAAATTTAGTATTTCACGTCAAATATTTCCAAAATATGTATTGTTCCGTGATCGTGAACGGGCTATATTTTTCGAATCAGCACATCGACATCTATATCACGAAATACGACGTCTACATGCCAAAATGTTTTGGGAATTTTTAGGCAACTTTTCAAAACCAAAATTTTTCTATAAGTACTCCTTCCTTACGAAAATTTCGACTCTTTTTCGACCACATTCAATACTGAGCTAGATACATTTTCTTTTAAATTTAGACCTCCAGAAGTCACTTTCGGCATCATTTTTTCAATAACTCCTACAATTTTTTCCAGAATCGTCCATGGCAATTTTAAGGCTTTGTTTATAATTGCATTTTCAATGGAATATATCTAAATTCTTGACCCGAAAGCATAAACACGAGATATTTTCGCAATCAGCCCGCCGAAATCTACAGCTCAGAATTTTTTGGTAATTTTTAGGCGAATTTTTCAAAGGCAAAATTTTTCAAAATTCTCCTCTTATGAAAATTTCTGCCATTTTTCGACCAGCTTCGAATCTAAACTAATACATTTTCTCGTAGATTTCAATCTCTAGAAGTTGTTTTCGGCTTGGTTTCTTCGATATTTCTTATCATTTTTGTGGCAATTTTAAGGATTTTTGAACAAACCGCATATTTTTAAAATCTTGACCGGAGCCTTAAACACAATAGTCTGTTTATGGATCCGGTTAGAAATTTATAACCCAAAATTTTTTGGGATTTTTTAGGCAAATTTTTCAAAAAGGAAATTTTCCTCCATACAAATTTCGACCCATTTTCGGTCATTTCCAAAATTTAAATACTTAAATACATTTTATCGTAGATTTATTCTTTCGATTACTCCAACCGTTTTTCCAGAATCGTCCATTGAAATATTGTAATTTTAGAAATTTTCAAAAATTTCATTTCTTACCGAATCTTTCAAAAATGTTCCTCTGTGACCATAAACACGCTACATTTTTGGAATTAGCACGTGAAGATACATCTCCTTGAATTTTTTGACAATTTTTAGACAACATTTTGATTTGACAATTTTTGGGTTTTCCAATTTTTCAATTCGATTCGTTTTTTCTCCTTTCCAATTTTTTTCAGTTTTTCGATTTTTCAACTTAAAAGTAAAAATGAAAATCTTGAAAAATTTATAAATTGGAAATCAAGAACTTGAAAAATTGAATTAAAAAATTAAAAGCCAAAGTTTTAAAATCTGAGAAATTTAAAGATCGAAAAAGTGGAAAACCGAAAACACGAAAAACTAATAAATATTAATTAATTAATTGGTGGTCAAATCAGGGCTTAAACAAACTCAAAGTGCCCCGCCCACCCTCCCCGTTTTCTTCTTGATCACTCATTTCATTGGATGAAAATTGGAATTTGTGTTGATAAATAGTGGAAATCCAGACAAAACTGTAATAAACTGATCCCACCCATCTCCACTTTTGAATTTCATTGGCTTTTTTTACTTATTGTGAGATGAGGATTGAATTTTATTTTTTCAAGTGGTCGAATCGCTTGAAAAAATCTCAAAGTAAGCCAGCCCACCCACCTCGCGTGCTTTCTGGTCACTCATTCTATTGGACGAAAACTTGGTTATTCAAAATAAGTAGTTCCAAGAAAAAATGATTTAAAAAATGTTCACCTGACAAAAATCGAAAACTAGGAAATTACCGTGCTATATACTACGATACATCGAGATCTAGATGATAGAATGTCAGTTTTCGAATTAGTACTTTGAAATCTGTATCCCATAATTTTTTCTAAAATTTTGGATAATTTCGGTCTCACTTTGTTGAAAACTACGGTTTTTTCCAGAATCATTCATTGAAATATGATAATTTTTATGATTAAAAAAGAGCAAGATTTTTAAACCGAATATTTCTAAAACTTTAATCCGCCCTTTCTTCGACTACCTTCAAAAATGACCTAAAACGAGGAACAAGAAAATTTTTGCTCAGTGGTTCATATAAAATTTGATGGATGCGAAATTTGAAACTTTGTCCGACATACATTTGGAAATAAATATCAGACTGAGAAATGTATTCTAGATGTTCTAGAGTTCCTAGAAAGTTTTGTAGGTAGTCTGAGCAACGCAGATGCTGGTCTTTAACCCATTGATCTACAGTCAGTCGTACTGTGTGAAGCTTGCGAATATCCTGATGATGCTAAATTTATTACCGAAACACGTGTCTTATTTTTAAATTCAAGAAATGCAACTCATTGTTTAGATTAAATTTGAACTACATCTGAATATGTTTTTACAAACGCATACTATATTTTTCCAAGCGGAACATCGAGCTCTAGATCAGAATGTAGATTTTTTCGCAATTTTTTCAAAACGTAGTTTTTTCGTTACGAAAATTTCGACCATCTTCGAAAATTACCGAAACAATTATTTTGTGGATTTCAACCTGCAAAAATTACTTTTGGCTTCATTTCTCCAACCATTTTTCCAAAATATTGCAATTGCAATGAACGATTTCAATTTTTACTTCCCGAGCGTAAGCAAAGGAAGTATTGTAATCGAATCCGTCGGCCGACTCTCTACTTTTACGTTTTCTCGATCTTTCATGACCCCTAGAAGACGAAGAAATAGGTCTCCCATTTCCGTCTGTCTGTCCGTCTGTCCGTATGTCCGTCCGTCTGTCCGTCCGTCTGTCCGTCCGTCTCTCCGTCTGTTGTCCCGGATTTTTATTAGACAGATAATCTCCGAAAGTACTCGACCGATTGTTGTGAAATTTTGTACTTATATTAAGAATATCATGTAGATGGTAAAACGCTAACCAAAATTTGTCTAATCATCCCCACCACTAATGCGATGACGTCACTTCAAAATTGTACATAGTAAATGGGTTTTCAATTGTATAAAATAACATAGTTCTACACATGTAGTTTACAACTCTGAATCGATTTTTCACCCGAAACGTCCAGATTTTTGGAAAAAAAATCAAAATTATAAAACAACATTTTGAAATTTATTTTTAATCTGCTAACCAGAATGTTTTGAAATGTTGCAGATGTTTTAAGGCTATAAAGAGCATCATAAATCTTTAGTCAAAAAATATTTGCTTATCCCCTCCAAAAACTTGATGACGTCAGCTCAAAAGTTTGTGGAATAAATCATATCTAAAATGTACAAAATATGATGAGTCTGTACTTGTGATCTATCACTCCATTCATATTTTTTGGTTTGCATATACAGAGTGACTCAAGAAAATAAATTAAAGCGTAAATTTATTTTACTGATTTACTCAGGAACTACAAAACCGAATGCTTCGAAATCTTGAAGATATTTTAAAATTATCATAAGCATAGTAAATTTTTGATCAAAATGTATTTGGTCGTCCCCCCTAAAAAATTTATGACGTCACCACAAAATTTTGCTGAATAAATCCTATCTAAAATGTACAAAATATGGTGAGTCTCTTCTTGTGATTTATCATTCCATTCAAATTTTTTCGATTTGCATATACAGGGTGACTCAAAAAAATTAATGGATGCGTAAATTTATTTTATTGATTTAATCAGGAACTACAAAACCGAATACTTTGAAATCTTGCAGATGTTTTAAGGTTATAAAGAGCATAATAAATTTTTAGTCAAAATATATTTGGTTATCTTCTACAAAAAACTGATGACGTCAGCTCAAAAGTTTGCCGAATAAATCGTATCTAAAATGTACAAAATATGATGAGTCTGTACTTGTGATTTATCATTCCATTCATATTTGTGGATTTGCATATGCAGGGTGACTCAAAAAAATTAATGAAGGCGTGAATTTATTTTATCGATTTAATTAGGAATTACAAAACCGAATGCTTTGAAATCTTGGGAATATTTTAAAGTTATTATAAGCATGGTAAACTTTTGTTCAAAATGTATTTGTTCATCCCTCCTAAAAAAGTTGATGACGTCACCCTTAAATTTTGCTGAATAAATCCTATCTAAAATTCAAAAAATATGATGAGTTTGTACTTGTGATTTATCATTCCATTCATATTGTTTAGATTTTCTTAAGAGGTGGTTCAAAAAAATTAATGAAGTCAATTTATTTTATTGATTAAATTAAAGGCAACACTTATTATTAGTATTACACCTCAACCAACCCAATTTGGTAGACACAAAATTTGTTAAAGGAAAAACTCGGTTGAAACATAAGGGTAGCACGCTTATTTACATCGACTTTAACATTACAGACCTGCATTTGTTTTATGCGATCACTTGGTTCCGCGAATGTGAAATAGACATGTTTATAATCAACCAATTGTGAATTTCACCGTCAAGAATTAAAATAAAACCCAATGTTTTATATAATAAGCGGAAGTCGAAGCAATAAAACCGATGGTCGTTTTGTTTACAGTTTCTCTGTTTGACTCTCACGTATGCTGTTACGCTTGTCATCTTAAATTAAGAATGTTTATACATAAACGATTTTCAGTTGCTGTATACGTGAGTAAATTGTTTCGTTATTTTATTGATTATAAAAAATCAATATTCAAAACGAACCAATTCATTTTCCCGAAAATTTGGGAATACAATAATTTTATTCTTAGTATTACACTACATCTATCCCAACTGATATACGTGTCCTTGCAAAAATGTTGACGTCATCGCAATTTTTTTTAAATTCCCACTACAGAAATGTAATGAGAAAAAAACACAATAGCCATGCAGTCGTCAAGTTTCCGACAGCGAGGGAAGTACTGTCTAAACTCTTTAGACCAATTTTTAGAATTAAAAAAACTGTCTTTAATACTACTACTACAAATATTACTAGAATCTTATTCCGGGAAATAGACACTATATTTTTCGAATTAACCAAGTTTCTTCAAGGATAAAATTTCCAATACTGTCCTCCCAAGAACAACAATATTTTTTTGGAGATTCTCCTACCCTTTTTTCAGAATTGTTCAACGAAATATAGAAATTTTTAGGTTTACAAAAAAAATCCAGGACCTTAAACACATTATATTTTTGACAATGACTCAAAAAAAAAAAATTGTTGTTGATTCAGCGTCGCCGTCTCCCCAGGAACTGACGCAGCTCCGTCCGGTGAGGAGCCGCAGCAAGGGAGGTCACGGGACTACCCCAACCGGGTTTTCGTTTCTTTTGTTACTTGAAGCTTCCATAGTTTTTTATTTATTTTTGTACTGGTGGTAGGAAATAAACGTCGAATATTTGACTAATATAATAATATTGACTGCTACAAGGGTTGTTATAATCCCACCCTAACGTTAAATCTGATCATCACCCCTAAATTGAGCAAACGCCAGAAAGCGTTTTAATAATTAGAAACACAAACAATTTCATAACTATTTTCGGTTCGCGGTGTTGTGTTTATATTAAATAAATTGCCCCAGCTCGTACATGGCGTTTCATGCCGCTTCGTTAAAATGCATTAGAACCGTTACTATTAATGCCCATGTGAAAGAGAATGAAATTGTAACTGCATTTCGTCCAAAGCTCTGTTGTAGTGTCGAATGAAAAAAAAGCCGTATTAAAATTCTATTGACTCTTTGTGCACAGTTCGATGAGCATTTTCACTCTGTTGGGCAAAAATGCAAAATTAGGTAAAAACAGAGGGCTTTGTTGCGTATGTCACGCGTGCTAGGTGAGAAAAAAGTGAATATATTAAACCAAACAATAACGAAAACAAATAGAACAACCCCTGTTTACAACGTTTTACAACAATGCCAACCCCAATTAGTAAAATTGGGTTTTAATTGTCCAAAACCGCCCCACGGGGTAGATTTTTTATTTTTCAAAACTAAATTGTTTGCACACCGACAAACAAAACCAACTATAAACAAACCGATTCATGTAACGACAACCCATTACGGCGATAAATCAGCCCCACTCGAAGCGACCATTAGACGTCTTTTCCACAAAGCAGGACTTCGCCGCTATTTACAGCCATTCCCGGCACGTTAAAAATTCTTTAATGTGAAACTAAGTGTGGTTGCGCCCATAAAAATATTCCCATTATTTACCCGCTGCATCCTCCGCCCCACGCACACATTACTATAAATTTGCGCCCGTAAAAGTGCCGTAATTATCCCCTATTCGCGAATTTTATCGACTCCTTCCCTCATTTGCAAAACGCGAACGCGTTTTTAATCGTTAAAACGTGTTTTAATTACTAGTGCCGGCCCAATTTCGCCAAAAATCGCCGCCTGCCCATTGGGACGGTTTTCGATGCACGAAAGTTCGGCTAATTTGTGTAATTGCCGTCTCTGGCGTCTATTTACATATTGTGGTGTAAGTTTTTATGGTCGTGGGGCCGTAGATCAGGGCCGTCACGCGAGGGCCTGACGCAAATTGGGCGAGGGGCACGATTGTGGCGGTATCGGTGGGTAATAATGACAGCGTGAAATTAATTTCGCGATTATGAGACTTTAATTGGTTAATGCGATTACATAAATGCTGAGTCGGATTAAGCTAATTTATTAATGTTATTATAGAATAATTTGTTGCTGAGCGGGGCTGCTGGCTTATGAATTATTAATTAGTTTGGAAAAATTCGGCGCTAGGCGTAGTTTTGGATTATTTATGTTCGGGGGCATCGGGAAATTAAGTTGGGGTGTATTACAGTGCGGACAAACTTTTTCGTTCGGGGATAATACGAACCGAAGAAATCCCAGCTTGTGATACTCATAAATCGAATAATAAAAAATGTTTTTGGTCATTAAGTAGTGCTAAAAATATTTACAATTGGCTGTACTCTATATTTCCACAATAACGTAAGACCAAAATGGGTTTTAATTGAACGTAAAAAACTGTCAGGTGTGGGATTCGAACCCACGCTCCCTTTCGAGAACCAGTGTCTAAATGTTTCGGAAAAGTATAGTGATTTTAATCTTTTAGAAACGTTAGGATCTACTTTGCATGCATTTTTAATTCGTTTTAAGGTTTTCGTTTATTTGTTGATTTCTTTTTGTTTTAATAAAAATCCAATTTAAGCAAAATGTTTTACTGTTAAGTCTCACTAGACTCTTTGCAAAGTTGATTTCTTTCAAATAAGTACATGAACTTCTTAACGATTTAGTACATAATGTTCCCGAATGACAAAATTTACGTTTCAAAGTTCTTCACAGATGGTTTAACTTGAAAGTATTACATTCATACAAATTATTCAGTTATGTATTGTATATGCATCTTATACTAGGGTAAAATAATTTGACTACTTTGAATGTTAACAAGTAACATAGTCCTCAACTTGTGGTTTATGAAGAGGGGTTTAATCTTTATCCAGATACAAGAATTTTTCGATTTTTTAGTTTTCCGAATTTTCGATTTTTGGATTTCTCGATTTTCAATTTTCGATTACCTAATTTTAGACAGTGTTGGAATTTTTCCATTTTTCAATTTTTCGATTCTTCAAATTTTCGATTTCTCGATTTTTTTATTTTCCGAGTTCTGAGTTTTCCGATGTTTCTAAATTTTCAATTTTTCGATTTTTCAGTCAATCGATTTTTTTATTTTCCCATTTGGCGACTTCTAGACTTTCGACTGTTTCGAATTTTGACTTTTTTCAGTTTTTTAATTTCTCAATTTTTGAATATTTCGGTTTTAGGATTTTTCCCTTATTCCATTTTTCAGTTTTTCTTCCAATTTCAATTTTTCGATATTTCGGTTTTGGGATATTTCAATATTTCGATTCTTCCACTTTTTGATTTTTCAACTTCTGGATTTTTCGATATCTCAATTTTTTACTTTTTATATTTTTCAATTTTTCGTATTTTTAAATTTTAGATTTTTCAACTTTTTGACGTTTCGATTTCTGTCTTTCGATTTTTCGACTCTCCGCTTTTAAATTTTCTTTTTTTTTTAATTTTTCGGTTTTTCGATTTTTTGATTTCTGGATTTATCAAGATTTTGATTTCTCGATTTAACAATTTTTCAAATTTTAACTTCAATTTTTCGATTTTGGGCTATTTCGGTTTGTCAATTTTTTGATTTTTCGACTTCCCGACTTTTGGGCTTCTCGATTACTCGATCTTCAGATTTTTTAATCTTTCAATGTTTAACTTTTCGATTTTTGGATTTTGGCTTCTTTTGGTTTCTCAATTTTTCGATTTTTCGATTTCTTGACATTTCAATTTTCCCAATTTTTAAATTTTAGATTTTTCACCTTTTTGATGTTTCGATTTCTCAAATTTTTGACATTCCGGTTTTAAATTTTCGTTTTTTCAATTTCTCGATTTTCCAAAATTTCGGTTTTACAATTTTTGGATTTCCCGATTTATTAAGATTTTGATGTTTCGATGTTTTATTAATTTTTAGATTTTTAAATTTTCGATTTTGGCCAATTTCGATTCTCAATTTTTCAGTTTTTTGACTTCTCAATTTCTCGATCTTTTGGTTTTTCGATTTTTTATTTTTGGACTTTTGGATTTTTCGATCTTCAAATTTTTCGATGTTTCGATTTTTCAATCATCTAATTTTTCAATTTTCTGATTTTTTTTAATTTTAGTGTTTCGATTTCTCGATTTTTCAATTTTTTGGTTTTTATATTTTGAAATTTTTTATTTATGGATTTTTGATATTTCGACTTCTCAATTTTTCGTTTTATCAGTTCTTAGATATTTCCATTTTTCAATTTTTCGATTTTTAATTCTTTACATTTTTCGATTATTCAATTTTTCGGTTTTACAATTTTTAAAATTTTTCGATTTTTCGATTTTTCAATTTTTCGAGTTCTCAATTTTCCGGTTTCAGTTTTGCGATTTTTTAATACTTTTATTTTCAATTTTTCAGTTTTTGACGTTTCTAATTTTAAATTTTTTAGTTAATCCATTTTTTATTTTCCCATTTTTCGACTTCTCGATTTTCGATTGTCTCGACTTTTCACTTCTTCAATTTCTCGATTTTTCAGATTTTTGATTTTTCAATTTTTCGATTTTTCGACTTTCTTTTGACTTTTCGATTTCTCAATTTGTCGATTTTTTAATTTCTCAATTTTTGGATATTTCAGTTTTGAAATTTTTCAGTTTTTTCATTCTTCAGGTTATCTTCCAATTTTCAATTTTTTGATATTTTAGTTTTGAGATTTCTCAATATTTCGATTCTTCCGCTTTTCGATCTTTCTACTTCTGGATTTTTCAATTTTTCGTATTTCTAAATTTTAGATTTTTCAAATTTTTGACGTTTCGATTTCTGTCTTTCGATTTTTCGACTTCCGCTTTTAATTTTTTTTTTCAATTTTGTGATTTTTAAATTGTTCGGTTTTTTGATTTATGGATTTATCAAGATATGAATGTTTCGATTTTTCGATTTTGGCCTATTTCGGTTTAAGAATTTTTTTTTAATTTTCGACTTCTCGATTTCTCGATCTTCACTTTTTCAATATTACAATGTTTAACTTTTCGATTTTGTATTTTGGCTTCTTTTGGCTTCTCAACTTTTCGATTTTTGGATTTCTTGAATTTTTGGACTTCTCGATTACTCGATCTTTTGATTTTTCCTTTTCTTGATATTTCAATTTTTCAACTTTTCTAATTTTTAAATTTTAGATTTTCCACCTTTTTGATGTTTCGATTTCTCAATCTTTCGACTTTTCGACTTTCTGGTTTTACATTTTCTGTTTTTCAATTTCTCGATTTTTCAAATTTTCGGTTTTCTAATTTTTTGATTTCTCGATAATTCGAGATTTGGATATTTCGATGTTTTATTAATTTTTCAACTTTTCGATTTTAGCCAATTTCGATTTTTCAATTTATCGATTTTTCGACTTCTCGATTTCTGGATCTTCTGATTTTTATATTTCGCTAAGTTTCAGTTTCTTAATACTTCAATTATTCGATTCTTCAAATTTTCGATTTCTCTATTTTTTTATTTTTCGAGTTCTCAATTTTCAAATGTCTCAGTTTTACTTTTTTTTAGTTTTTTTCCACTTTAGTTTTGTAATTTTTAAATATTTTGAATTTTCAGTTTTTCAGGTTTTCGATTCTTCAATTTTTCGATACCTCAACTTTGCTTTGTGATGTTTCGATTTCTCAATCTTTCAATTTTTTAATTTCTTAATTTTTGGATATTTCAGTTTTGGGATTTTTTAGTTTTTTCATTCTTCAGTTTTTCTTCCAATTTTCAATTTTTCGAAATTTCAGTTTTTGGATTTTTCAATATTTCGTTTCTTCAACTTTTTGATTTTTTGATTTCTCGATATTTCACTTTTGAATCTTTCGCTATTTCGATTTTTCAATTTCTAGGTTTTTCAATTTTTTATTTTTCGACTTTCAGACTTTTCAATTTTTCACTGTTTAATTTTTCGATTTATGAATTTTGGCCTCTTTTGCTTCTTCACTTTTCACTCAATTTCTCGATCTTTCAATTTTTCTATTCATTTATATTTCAATTTTTCAAATTTTCGAATTTTTAAATTTTAGAATCCTCAACTTTTTGACGTTTCGATTTCTCAAGCTTTCTATTTTTCGACTTTCCGGTTTTAAATTTTCTTTTTTAAATTTTTCGATTTTAGCCTATTTCGGTTTCTCAGTTTTTGGATTTTTTGACTTCTCGATTCGTTGATCTTTTCATTTTTCGATTTTGTAAAATCTTTTGATGTTGCGATTTTTCGATTTCTCCGTTTTTTCGATTTTTCTATTTTCCAATTTTTAAATGTTAGATTTTTCAGTTTTGTGATATTTCGATTTATCGATCTTTCGAGTTTTTGACTTCCCGGTTTTAGATTTTTCAGTTTTTCTACTTTTCAGTTTTTTGAATTCTCGATTCATCGAGATATGAATGTTTCGATGTTTTCTCGTTTTTTGGATTTTGGCGTATTTCGGTTTCTCAATTTTTCCATTTTTCGACTTCCTCAATTTCTCGCTCTTTTGATTTTTCGATTTTTTACTTTTCGGCTTTTGGGTTTTTAGATCTTCCAATTTTTCGATGTTTCGATTTTCCAATTATCTGAGTTTTCAATTTTCCAATTTTTATGTTTAATTTTGGCGATTTGATTTCTCGATTTTTAAAGTTTTAAAATTTTTGGACTTTTCGTTTTTTCATTTTTTTCTCAGTGTTAATATGATAAAATGTGTCGAAAATAACCACAAAGCGTTCAATAAAAAGTAGTGGGGCTCCTAGCTCAGGTCAAATGAGGTCAAACTGAGCGAGGAGCCCCATTATATAACTACGGACAATCATCCAGAGTCCAAATTGTATTATTATATTACTCGAAATTCACCAGTTTCTAACATAACAATCGACACAATAGCATTATTCTTCCGGACGACTTGCATAAAATCGAATTCGTTGTCATAAATTAGAAAACTCAGCCGAAAATGCATCTGTTACTATCTTAACACTGTTTAACTCAATATTATTGTTATTATTATTGTTTTGTGTAGTAAAACATTATTGTTGTTGGATCGGATTTAGTTTTCAGTTGCATTAACGTAAATTGGAGTTAATTGTTAAATTACTACTTTACTGACTTTGTTAAACATCGTATTATTCTAAACCGCTAAAATCACACACCACGAGAAACTGATTACATTTATCACTGGTCAGCTGAATTTTAATTAGTTTACACATGTTGATCAGATGTGATTAAATTTCCACACAACAATTTAATGCTTTATAATTACCCACCTAAGTGTGATAACCGTATCAGTTGCTTCCACAGATTTTTTCCGAGTCTAAAGCCCCACTTATACAGCCGTAGATTTACCAAGCAACTTTTTCAATGTCAATTCGCTACAATCGTGCCACCTACATATTAATTAATTTCTTTTGCAACCCGCATGATAAAAAGTCCTAAAGGGGCCGTACACGAACTAATTAATTTCCAGTCATAGTGGGAATTCAACTTCGCTCAAAGAATTTTTCAAGTTGTAAACGGATTATGCCCAAGGACTAAACTTCTTAATTATTCCTGATCACGTTTTCAGTCTTTTACCTTTTAGTCCAGTTTGTAAAAGCGTTTGGCAGCTTATATAAATGACTGGCTTTAAAAAGCTACCCACTCAAACCAATGCATTTTTAATTTCTCGTTAATGAACTCTAAACATAGTTGGCCATTAAGAAGAACACACAGTCGTTAAGCTGTGTACACAGCTATCAATATTACCACACACTATTATTTCCAGGATTTTACATCTGATAAAATAAAAAATATGGCTGTCTGTTTATTTAATAATTTTTGATGGATGACGTCATCAATTTTCCAGAGGGGATAAATTAGTGAGTCAGGAGCCGCTGTTTTGTTAGTATGCACTAACCTACTATATATTCAAAGCTCTGTGGAGCACGGTAGGTGCTCTATTTGCGGAAGCGGCACATTCAGACCTGGGTGAATACTCCGTACGTTTAATTATGTATGCATCATACCGCAAAAAGTAACGCTTTCTTATTTAGAATAAATAGACAGATAGACAGACAGACAGACGGACAGACGGACGGAAATATAAATTGGGCCTTTATCAGAGTGCTGCAACCAACTACCTATAAAATTCCGCGCAAACCCGTTCTAAATTAAGAAAAGATTGCACTCATACCGCATGCATGCCATTCCGATAGCAATACCGCAGCGAACAATTCCAGATAAGCCGCTGCACGTCCTATCAGTTGGCAAACCTTCCACCAGGATGCAGTTTTTCTTAATTTGTTACCGATTGGACTGTGTAGCGTCAACAGCGTTAGCATAACCTCCGAAATTCGATATTGTTATCGTCTAGGTAATTGGCAGTTACGGCTAACAAAGTGCAAACAGCGCCGACGTTCTCGTAAAACAAATACTTTTAAAAGGTTGCAGAAGATGGGTCAACACTTGACGCACGCAATCGATACCTAACGAAAACACCCCGTGCAGGTATCGCGGTGCTTCTTCGCCCTCCTCGTTCCCGCCAGACAGGTTAACTTGATTATGTTAATTGGATTTGCTTTCCATTAAGCGTCCCCGCGACGTCGAGAGTTTCGCTGTGTTGCTTTTACAAAAATATGGCGGCTTTACTCGACGCTGATCGGTCAATACTCAAGCGGAAATTGGTTAAACTGCAATTATGACACCAAACGCGAGAAACCGGGGTGTGCTCTGACCACTAGACGATCAGGTGGATGCGTTTTAAACATTTAAAACTTGAGATAATATTTTCCGGCCTAAGTGGCTCTCGCATTACGCTTTTTCGTTCTGTTGACGTACGAACGACGCTGTTGTTCCGAAATTTATTGAAATTGCGGCCGGTTTAGTATAAGTGTATCCCGAATCTTTTATCAAAGATATTCAGTGGCAATGCCCCACTAAATATCCCTCGTCGACCCCGAGGGCGCAGCTGATCTAAACGAGATCCATGTTAGTGCAATGAAAACTGGATCATTCCTAACCCACTTATTATGTGATGTTTGTCGAGGATTTGAACCACAAAATCCCGAGCCTTTATGATAAAGAGTTTTCGATGAGAAAAAAGCAGGAAGATATACCGATTTTCGAGAGAAATTACGCTGGAAATCTTCCACTTTTATTTACCACGAAGAGGTGCTAGAACGAACCCAACAAATTAAAAAAATCGAAACTGAAACAATGTTTTATAAAAACGTGAAGCAATTTTTTATTTAGAAGGCGAAACGGCTGCTGGGGTTTTGGGGAATGTTTCGGTATTGTTGTTATTAAATCAAGTTCGATCAGAAGTAAAGACATACAAAACTTTGCACGTAAATTTTCGCAGACCAGGAAATGTTACGTTTAACTTTAGTGTAGGCCTAGAAAGCTACTTCCAACTTTCGCAATTTTGGAACGGTTATTGGGAAATTTATGAAACGATTTTATGAATATAGAGCAGGTGAAATTGGTGTTTTGGTTAACAAAGTGTGATCATCATGCCTGGTAAGACAGTATTAGCAGCTGCGTAATAAAGTCTAAACGGTTTTTTATTATTTTCGAGCTTAATCCGGTTAATGATAAATTTGAGCTTTCACTTCGAGCCTAATCTGTGCTTATTGTTTTATTTGCAATTTCGGGTAGCTCGAACGCGTTGCTTATTTGGACTCAAAATATACCATTATTTATTTAATTCGTTTGAACTGTGTTTTTATCAGACTGATATTTATAACTCCACAGGGTAAATACAAATTTACACCTATCTATAGCAACAAAAAATTAAAAATATTTTTAGCAAAATACGTGATACTTTTTTATTCGACGTTAATAAATAATCAGTTACGTCACACATCCTACGCTTCTAAATTTAAGGATTCGAAGTTTTAATTTATGCATTAATCGGGCTATTTTAACGTGGACACTCGTTAGGAGTTCTCCACTTTCAATGTTTTAATAGCTACGGTACGAAAAATAGATGAGAGATGATTCATTTTACTATTAGAGCTAGCAGGACACGAACAACGGCCACATATTCGTTAAAATGATACTTAAGCAGCATTAATGGCGCAGTCGGTAGGATGCGTTTCGTATTACAAATAAATCAAATTAGCTAGAAAAAATCAACAAAAACAAACTAAGTATTAGTCTTTGTCCATACAATTTTATTATAGCATGAGAAAAAGCAGTTTTTGTGAAGTAAATATTTAATAACACGGCGAGTGTTGTCCACTTTATCTATTATCTACGTCGAACATGTCGGTAAATATAAATAAAAACTCCAACAATACCATAATTAGTGTTACCTGATAACATCTCCCACTGTATCTCTATTTACCGACTTGTTTTACATAAGCTTTTATAAAATACGTCAACAAAATCAAAAAAATTAATTTAATAAACGTGCCTTGATATAATAAATCAGTTGGTTGAAGGCATTGTTTTCGCTACCCTTCCGATTTGATTATCCATTAATTAATTGGCGCCATATTTGTTCTGGGTGAAAAATCGCCGACGTAAATTATGTTTTTCGTCCGGTTAATTTATTAGAAATCACACACTATCAATATGTACTTTTGCTCCAAACAGACATTTTCAGCGCTTAATGCACATTCCCTGTAATGTAATATTGATGTTTAAACTATTCCAAACAGGGAGATCAATAAAACAAAATATCACTGCGTTCGACGTGGAGCAAAGCGCTAACGAAATTTTTATCACTAGTAAAGCTGGTCCGAAGTGAAAAATTAAATAAAAATTTTAAACGCTTTTAAATGCGCTTGTCCATAAATAATTTTGCTAGAAAAATATTTACATGGTACGCCACTGCATAAAACTAGTCTAGAGCGACGAAGCTTATCTTCATTTGGCAGCTGCTATCCGCCTGGCGATAATGTTGATTTTAGAAGCTGAAAATTTATCGGCTCGGTAATTTTATTTTATATTGATTTAATTAAGCTGTTATTGGCTGGCGCTGGGTACAACTGTAGGGCAATATTTGCTCGCGTGTAATTACGCACAAAGCTGATGGGATTTAGTGGGGCGAGATATGGACAGTGGCACTTTAAATGTATAGTTCTTATATTTTTGTCTAACTATCCTGAAATCTCAGTTCGCCTTCATTCAAACACACCAAGTGGTTGAATTTTTGGTTGAATGGTCTAATGGGCGATTTTATCGCAAGGAATACAATGAAGCCGAGTTTGATCAAAATGTGCAGTGGAGGAGTGTCACATATCCGCTGAGACTTACCCAGCTTAAACTTTCCACTATAAAACGGAAGACTGCGGAAACTTAATTGTATAGTTTATCGGGTGTACATAATTTGTTGTTGTGAATGTTGCTTTTACGCTATTATTTAGGCAGCATAGCCACTTTAAGAGGTCGAGAGTTTCCAAGTGAATGTTAATTCATATCTGCTGATTTGCTCAAAATATTACTTAGGTTTAAGATTAGCCCGGCCGAGATTAAGCCAAGCACACAGCTTTTTTGAGTTTAAACAACTGGATTTTTATTGGCTGGGCGTTAATAAAATTTGGCGCTTCACTGCACAGACTTGACGGTTATTGGCTAATAAACAGATTAATATCGTTATTACAGAAATTATACAGGATGCTTTAATGGTGTAGAAGCTTCATTATGAGTATTAAACGGCTCGTCAAATTCAGGTAGTTCGCGTCAAATACGACATTAATCACTCCAAGGACTCAGTCATGTGCTTATTACGCGTTTAATTATGTTAGGTGCCCATTGTCTTGGCGACAATGTCGGATTTGATGTTTGGTCGACGAAATTTTCAAAATTTATAAGTGATTTTGACGTTCAAAATGCAAGCGGAAAGAAAATCCAAGACGATTTCGTGTATGTTTTGTTTTCTCTTATTCAAACTATTTAGTTCTTATTCTTCATTCCTTTATTGCCTTCTCCTGTATTCTTCACTAAATTTAATTCTTTGTTCTATAATATTTTTTGAAGCTTTTTCTCCATGGTCTTTACAAAGTTGTTTAGATCATATAAGTAAAAAAGTGACTTTTTTTCTTAATGATATTGCCTGAAATGATTTGACCTGACTTTTTTATGATGACCTGACTTGATATGATCTGACATGACCTTTATTTTTGATGTTATGATCGGATCTCACCTGGCTTTACTTACTCATGATCTGTTCTGACTTGATCTTGTACTGATGTAACTTTTCTTTCTGACGATATGGCTTGATGTGACCTGACTTTTCCTTCTGATGATCTTGTTTTTGGTGATATGAACTGATATATATTGACTTTTGTTTTTACGATATTTTCAGACGTGATTTGAACTGATCTGATCTGATTTGACCTGATTTTTATTTATGTTGATCAGGCCTGGCCCGATCTGACTTGCGTTATATGAGTTGACTTTTCTTTCTCACGGTCTGACCTCTCCTGAACTACACAGATCTGATCTAATTTTTCTCTCTTACGAATTTGTTTCACTTGATCTGAACTGACTTGTCCAAATTTGAATAAACTTTTTGATGATATAGCCTGAAATTACTGACTTTCTTATCTGATGATCTGATCCACACTTTTTTTGATTACAACAAATAAAAAATTCATCACAATTAAGATTGGTGCGGGTGGGTGGTACTTAATCTTTGGCTTTTTTTGATACACATATAGTTTTCTTTGAAAAACACGATCTTTAAAAACATGTTTCAAAATGACGATTTTGCAATTAAGCTCCGCCTCCTGCTTCACGACCAATAAAAAAAAAATCATCACAATTGAGACAGGGCGGGTGAGCGGGGCATATATTTTGTCCCTTTTTTTTAATATGCATAGTTTTTTTTTTACAGTAAAAAACTTAAACCTGTTGAAAATGGTAATATTTTTATGGAAATATGGATTTTTCACTAAAGCACCGCCCTTCGGTCTGACAACAAATGAAAAATTCATCAAAATTAAGATTGGTGCGGGTGGGTGGTACTTAATCTTTGGCTTTTTTTGATACACATATAGTTTTCTTTGAAAAACACGATCTTTAAAAACATGTTTCAAAATGACGATTTTGCAGTTAAGCTCCGCCTCCTGCTTCACGACCAATAAAAAAAATCATCACAATTGAGACAGGGCGGGTGGGCGGGGCATATATTTTGTCCCTTTTTTTTAATATAGCATAGTTTTCTTTTTACAGTAAAAAACTTAAACCTGTTGAAAATGGTAATTTTTTAATGGAAATATGGATTTTGCACTTAAGCACCGCCCCTCAGTCTGACAACAAATGAAAAATTCATCACAATTAAGATCAGCGCGGATGGGTGGTACTTAATCTTTGGCTTTTTGTTGATACACATATAGTTTTCTTTGAAAAACACGATTTTTAAAAACCTGTTTCAAAATGACGATTTTGCAATTAAGCTCGGTCTCCTGCTTCACGACCAATAAAAAAAGATCATCACATTTGAGATAGGGCGGGTGGGCGGGGCATATATTTTGTCCCTTTTTTTGAAATATGTATAGTTTTTTTTAAAGCAAAAAAGTTATACCTGTTGAAAATAGTAAATTTTTTATGAAATATGGATTTTGCACTTAAGCACCGCCCCTCAGTCTGACAAGAAATGAAAAATTCATCACAATTAAGATCGGCGCGGGTGGATGGTACTTAATCCTTGGCTTTTTTTTGATACACATACAGTTTTCTTTGAAAAACACGATCTTTAAAAACATGTTTCAAAATGACGATTTTGCAATTAAGGTCCGCCTTTTGCTTCACGACCAATGAAAAAAATCATCACAATTGAGACAGGGCGGGTGGGCGGGGCATATATTTTGTCCCTTTTTTTTAATATGCATAGTTTTCTTTTTACAGCAAAAAACTTACACCTGTTGAAAATGGTAATTTTTTTATGGAAATATGGATTTGCATTTAAGCACCGCCCCTCAGTCTGACAATAAATGAAAAAGTAATCACAACTAAGATCGGCGCGGATGAGTGGTACTTAATCTTTGACTTTTTTTTGATACACATATAGTTTTCTTTGAAAAACACGATCTTTAAAAACATGTTTCAAAATGACGATTTTGCAATTAAGCTTCGCCTCCTGCTTCACGACCAATAAAAAAAATCATGACAATTGAGACAGGGCGGGTGGGCGGGGCATATATCTTGTTTGTTTTTTAATATACATAGTTTTCTTTTTGCAGCAAAAAACTTAAACCTGTTGAAAATGGTAATTTTTTTATGGAAAATATGGATTTTGCACTTAAGCACCGCCCCTCAGTCTGACAACAAATGAAAAATTCATCACAATTAAGATCGGCGTGGGTGGGTGGTACTTGGTCCTTGGCTTTTTTTTGATACACATACAGTTTTCTTTGAAAAACACCATCTTTAAAAACATGTTTCAAAATGACGATTTTGCAATTAAGCTCGGTCTCCTGCTTCACGACCAATAAAAAAAGATCATCACATTTGAGATAGGGCGAGTGGGCGGGGCATATATTTTGTCCCTTTTTTTTAATATGCATAGTTTTCTTTTTACAGCAAAAAACTTAAACCTCTTGAAAATGGTAATTTTTTTATGGAAATATGGATTTTTCACTAAAGCACCGCCCTTCGGTCTGACAACAAATGAAAAATTCATCAAAATTAAGATTGGTGCGGGTGGGTGGTACTTAGTCTTTGGCTTTTTTTGATACATATATAGTTTTCTTTGAAAAACACGATCTTTAAAAACATGTTTCAAAATGACGATTTTGCAATTAAGCTCGGTCTCCTGCTTCACGACCAATAAAAAAATCATCACAATTGAGACAGGGAGGGTGGGCGGGGCATATATTTTGTCCCTTTTTTTTTAATATACATAGTTTTCTTTTTACAGCAAAAAACATAAACCTGTTGAAAATGGTTTTTTTTTTATGTAAATATGGATTTTGCACTTAAGCACCGCCCTTCGGTCTGACAACAAATGAAAAATTCATCACAGTTAAGATCGGGGCGGGTGGATGGTACTTAATCCTTGGCTTTTTTTTGATACACATACATTTTTTACTTCCCGAGCGTAAGCAAAGGAAGTATTGTAATCGAGTCCGTCGGTCGACTCTCTACTTTTACGTTTTCTCGATCTTTCATGACCCCTAGAAGACGAAAAATAGGTCTCCCATTTCCGTCTGTCTGTCCGTCTGTCCGTCTGTCCGTCTGTCCGTCTGTCCGTCTGTCCGTCTGTCCGTCTGTCCGTCTGTCCGTCTGTCCGTCCGTCTGTCCGTCCGTCTGCCGTCCCGGATTTTTATTAGACAGATAATCTCCGAAAGTACTCGACCGATTGTTGTGAAATTTTGTACTTATATTAAGAATATCATGTACATGGTAAAACGCTAACCAAAATTTGTCTAATCATCCCCACCACTAATGCGATGACGTCACTTCAAAATTCTACATAGTAAATGGGTTTTCAATTGTATAAAATAACATAGTCCTACACATGTAGTTTACAACTCTGAATCGACTTTTCACCCGAAACGTCCAGATTTTTGGAAAAAAAATCAAAATTATAAAACAACATTTTGAAATTTAATTTTTAATCTGCTAACCAGAATGCTTTGAAATGTTGCAGATGTTTTAAGGCTATAAAGAGCATCATAAATCTTTAGTCAAAAAATATTTGCTTATCCCCTCCAAAAACTTGATGACGTCAGCTCAAAAGTTTGTGGAATAAATCATATCTAAAATGTACAAAATATGATGAGTCTGTACTTGTGATCTATCACTCCATTCATATTTTTTGAATTTGCATATACAGGGTGACTCAAAAAAATTAATGAATGCGTAAATTTATTTTACTGATTTACTCAGAAACTACAAAACCGAATGCTTTGAAATCTTGCAGATGTTTTAAGGTTATAAAGAGCATAATAAATGTTTAGTCAAAATATATTTGCTTATCCCCTCCAAAAAATTGATGACGTCAGCTCGAAAGTTTGCCGAATAAATCCTATCCAAACTGTAAAAATATGATGAGTCTGTACTTGTAATTTATCACTCCATTCATATTTTTTGGATTTGCATATACAGGGTGACTCAAAAAAATTAATGAATGCGTAAATATATTTTATTGATTTAATCAGGAACTACAAAACCGAATGCTCTGAAATCTTGCAGATGTTTTAAGGTCATAAAGAGCATAATAAATGTTTAGTCAAAATATATTTGCTTATCCCCTCCAAAAACTTGATGACGTCAGCTCGAAAGTTTGCCGAATAAATCATATCTAAAATGTACAAAATATGATGAGTCTGTACTTGTCATTTATCATTCCATTCAAATTTTTTCGATTTGCATATACAGGGTGACTCAAAAAAATTAATGAATGCGTAAATATATTTTATTGATTTAATCAGGAACTACAAAACGGAATGCTCTGACATCTTGCAGATGTTTTAAGGTTATAAAGAGCATAATAAATGTTTAGTCAAAATATATTTGCTTATCCCCTCCAAAAACTTGATGACGTCAGCTCGAAAATTTGCCGAATAAATCATATCTAAAATGTACAAAATATGATCAGTCTGTACTTGTGATCTATCACTCCATTCATATTTTTTGGATTTGCATATACAGGGTGATTAAAGAAAATAAATGAAAGCGTAAATTTATTTTACTCATTTACTCAGGAACTACAAAACCGAATGCTTCGAAATCTTGAAGATATTTTAAAATTATCATAAGCATGGTAAATTTTTGATCAAAATGTATTTGTTCATCCCTCCTAAAAAAATTGATGACGTCACCCTTAAATTTTGCTGAATAAATCCTATCTAAAATGCAAAAAATATGATGAGTTTGTACTTGTGATATATCATTCCATTCATATTTTTTAGATTTTCTTAAAAGGTGGTTCAAAAAAAGGCGCCGTATACCTGAGTAAATTGTTTCGTTATTTTATTGATTATAAGAAATCAATATTCAAAACGACCCAATTCATTTTCCCGAAAATTTGGGAATACAATAATTTTATTCATAGTATTACACTACATCTATCCCAACTGATATACGTGCCCTTGCAAAAATGTTGATGACGTCATCACAATTTTTTTTTAAATTCCCACTACAAAAATGTAATGAGAAAAAAAACACAATAGGCATGCAGTCGTCAAGTTTCCCACAGCGAGGGAAGTACTGTCTAAACTCTTTAGACCAATTTTTTTGAAAAGCATGATCTTTAAAAACATGTTTCAAAATGACGATTTTGCAATTAAGCTTCGCCTCCTGCTTCACGACCAATAAAAAAATCATGACAATTGGGATAGGGTGGGTGGGCGGGGCATATATTTTGTCCCTTTTTTTTAATATGCATAGTTTTCTTTTTACAGCAAAAAACTTAAACCTCTTGAAAATGGTAATTTTTTTATGGAAATATGGATTTTGCACTTAAGCATCGCCCCTCAGTCTGACAACAAATGAAAAATTCATCACAATTAAGATCGGCGCGGGTGGATGGTACTTAATCCTTGGCTTTTTTTTGATACACATACAGTTTTCTTTGAAAAACACGATCTTTAAAAACATATTTCAAAATGACGATTTTGTAATTAAGCTCCGCCTCCTGCTTCACGACCAATAAAAAAAGATCATCACATTTGAGATAGGGCGGGTGGGCGGGGCATATATTTTGTCCCTTTTTTTTCAATATACAGTCTTCTTTTTACAGCAAAAAACTTAAACCTGTTGAAAATAGTAATTTTTTTTTTATGGAAATATGGATTTTGCACTTAAGCACCGCCCCTCGGTCTGACAACAAATGAAACCTTTATCATAATTGAGGTCGGGGTGAGTGGGTGTCACTTAATCTTGAGCTTTTTTTTTAATATACATGTTGTTTTCTTTGAAAAACAAGATATTTAAATGACGATTTTGCAATTAAGCTCCAGCTCTTGCTTTACGACAAATAAAAACAATCATCACAATTGAGATAGGGTGGGTGGGCGGGGCATAAATTTTTCTTTTGTTTTTGATATACGCAGTCTTTTTTTTCACAACAAGAAACTTAAAACATGTTTAAAATGCTAAATTTTATGAAGGGTTATATGGATTTTGCACTTAAGTACCGCCCCTGGGTCTGACAACAAATGAAAAATTCATCACAATTGAGCTCGGGGTGAGTGGGTGTTACTAAATCTTCAGCTTTTTTTTAATATAAAATTGTTTTCTTCGAACACCACGATACATAAAAACATGTTTCACATGGTAATTTCTTAAAGAGAAATGGTTATTTGATGATGATTTTGCAATTAGGCTCCGCCTCCCTGCTCACGAATAAAAAAAATCATTACATTGAGAAAGGGCGGGTGGGTTTGGCTTATATTTTGCCTCACTTTTTTTGATATACATAGTCTTGTTTTCACAAGCAGAAACTTAAAGCATGTTTAAAATGGTAAATTTATAAATATATATAAAAATATATAAAATAGCGAAATATGGATTTTGCACTTAAGCACCTCCCCTTGGTCTGACAACAAACGAAAAGCTTTTTTTTTAAATATAAAATTATTTTCTTTGAACAACACGATTCTTAAAAATATGTTTCAGATGGTAATATAATATAATATTATATAATTGAATTTTTTATTATATTTTCAGACCACATTTTTGAACTGACTTGATTTTTCTGTATGATGATCTGACATGACTTTTATTTCTGTTTTTGTGACCGGATCTGACCCCCCTGAAGTTACTTTCTCATCATCTGACCTGACCTGATATTTCCGTGTAATGAAATGGCCCGAATTATTTAGAACTGACCTAACATGATATTTTCTGACTTGAGTTGGACTGATCTGACACAATTTTTATTTATGATGGATGATTTGGTCTTTTTTGATCTGCTGTGAACTGACTTGATATTTATTGCTAATGATGTTGTCTGCTCTGATTTGACTTTTCTTTCTCACGGTCTAACTTGACTTGGTGACCTGACAAAATTTTCATGATCTAGCTTGACAACCAATGACTTATCTTTTTGACGATATGGCTTGACATTACCTGACTTTTTCTTTTCATCAACTGGTTTGATTTGACTTAACCTGATTTTCAACATAACCTGACCTGACCTGATCTGACCTGACCTAACCTGACTTGACCTTCCTTTACCTGAGGTTGTTACAAGTTCTAAAATAAAGAACGAAAAGTGTGAAAACCTGATGCAGACAGAACGATAACCAATTTCGGCTTCCAATTCCACAAAAACTCCCGACTTAACTACCCCCAAACATTCCCATAAACAGCAAACACACACCTATGAAAGATTAATGAAAACAATTCGAACTCATTTAAATAATAAATAAAAACCATCTTTTATGCAGCATCACAAAACTAACGAGCTTTTATAAAACGCTGCCAGATTACTTAAAAGACAATCCATGAATATTCAAACCCGAATTTATAGTCAACATAAACGCAAACGGAATATTTCCCATTAATTTTGATCGTCCATAGAGCGATTCGATTTTGCGCGGACCCTCCACATCATAAAAGCGCACTAAACCGCCAGAAAATTTAATTCCCTTGTAGCGCACGTCGCGCCGTAATATTCTTACACACGGAATTCAAAGAAGTCAAGATGCTCCGGGTAGTTGCACCTCCCTGAAGCGGGATCGCAATTACGCGTCTGGAATTAGTGATGACATATCCAGGGGGTGAGTTAGTGATCTCCAGGAGCAAAGGTCGGACGTCAGGCGAACGAAGGTGGCGGCGACGTCAACGTCTCATCAGCCGCCTTAATTGCGATTAGTAAGCGCCGCCGCCATCTGCGACACTGCACCTGTGGCGTTGTTCAACTTGCCAACAATTACCGTGTCATCAGCAGGCTATTTTGCGGCCGCCAGGTGCGCGCCGACCTTGAAACCAACGAATTTTTGATGGAAGTGTCCGGCGGCGGCGTTAATGGCGCAGTCGGTGGGATGCGTTTTGTATTTTCAACTCCGTACACTGGTCATTTTTTATTCACTCGGTTCGGTAGTTGGCGCAAATTGAGCGATGCCCCAGCCTCCGACGCACTCTTTATTATAAAACCAAACTCGTTTTAAAAACAATCCCCAAGACTTGTGAATAAGTTATGATACAATTCCGGCCAAGTCCACCAGCGAGACGCTGGCGGTGGCAGCTCCGGCGACGATCGATGAATGTGAAATGGCTGGCGATAAAAAATTAGCGGTTTTAGAAAAATTCAGCCCAACAACTAATTTTTCGTGGACGTGTGAGCAGCTTCCATAACTTAGACGCGAGAAACTCCAGATGGTTGGAGTGGCTGTAGCCGGGATAAAAACGTAATTTTTTGCGCCGGGAAGAATTTCTCAACTTGCAAACGTTCAAAAAATGCATCAACAATACCGGAACCGGAATATTGGATGAATTCTGTGTCTGGAATTTCGTCAGGCGGAAACTGGAGTGTAAAAGTAAAACAAAGTTTCAATTAAAAACGACGAGGTCTTAATTACAATACAAATAATGAGCAAGCAGATAATTTGCCCGTCTGGCACCTAGCTGTTTTGTTGGAGGATCAAAGTGCATTGCTTTTGAAGAGTGAAAAGTTGGATTCCCGAGCGACACCGGTTATTTTAATTCGTTGTTGTACGTTCATATTTAGGCATAAATGAGGATCTCCAGACAGAACACAAAAAAGACATTTTTAATTGGACGAAACAGTAGTTTCCACATCAGAAAATTATAATAAAAAGTCATTAATTTAGGGTCAACTTTACAAAATAAATACAAACAAGACAACTTTTCCTATAATTATCAAGACCCTATAGATTAGTTTTTGTTTTAACAAAAATGACACATTATTGTAGACCTTTCAATGATTATCCTCATCACTGCCCTCACTGCGGCCACAATTATGTTATCGATCCCAATCTTTTCAAATAAACCTGTTTTCATTAGTCATTATTTATTAAACAATAATTACTTTTGTGTAGTAGTAAACAGCAAACCTGTATACGAACACAAAATAAACACATTACTAGAGTTGAATACAAGGTGGCATTGTGGTGGTACGAATGTTTCATGTTTTATCCGTATCCTGTGGTAGCAAGAGAAAATTAGGAACTGTATCCAGATCGAAAATGTCAATATTGGATTGTGGTTTTGTTTGCGGAAGCAGCCAGTGTTTACTGTTCTACTATTTTCCTTCCGAAGTGAAAAACCCACCAGATTGCGGATAAGGGTTTTTAAATAATTCTCTATTGTAAAGAACGCTAAAAGCGATGCACTCTTGTTTAATATTTATAGATAAATAGTGCGACTTTGTTGTCCGAATGCACCCATTTATTAAAGTGCTTTAAAATGTATTCAGTTTCGACTCATATTTTATGGATACGATTTTACAATATTTATTTAAACATATTGAAAAATAATTTTATCTGTTCGATTTTATTTACTAATAGCCGACGGCATTTACACTTGTGGACTTATTTATTTTGACGAAAACATTTTTAAATTATACTGACCTAGTCGAACAATCAATGGGAAGCGACCGTTCCAAAATAGATTAACTATTTGTCTGTGTGTACATTTTTAATTGAAATTTCAGACTGGGGTTTAAAACATTTCCACAGCGGATACTTTTCGTGTAATCTGTTGCCATTAAAGTCGCATTAAGATAAATTGGGAATTCTTCGCGAAACTAATCTTCTTGCTTTTGTTTATTGAAAATCGATCTCTGTGTGTTGTTTTAAAAGCAGCAACTATGTAACTCGAATCCCAATTACACTTTTAGTTTGTTTACATCTTAATCCAATTAAACTTTAGACGTTTTAGTGCTAATAAATAGCTTACAATAAGTTCTAGTACTTTGCCTGCGGCGTTCGGAGGCTTTCATGCGGTTTGTCGTTTCCGTAGGTCTGTCTGTCGGAGATTTATAAGATAAATTTTTCGACATCAAATTTCACAATTCAGTTACAATGTTACAATACGACAACGAATGCTCGGAGTGAGAAGATACCATATGACATCACTCCGAGTAAATCAGTTTTAATCTCTTTCAAGTTTGGTTTAGTTTAGTTTAGTTTGACTGGAAATATAAGGAGAAAAGCAACATGACGTTGTTCCTAGTTAAATGTATGTCAGACGTTTTGTCGTAAAATTCTTTAAGATGTCTGGTGTTACTTAGGCACAGGTGCATAATATTATGAGCGTTTATGTACCTCGGGGAGTGTGATTGTGAGTGAAGCTGGATGAATGTAACGTAGATAGAAAGGGTTTCAACATAAAATATAAAAACTTACCTGTTGTGTTTCATTTTCAAGTTTTGTTTGGTCTTATGGGGCTTAATGGAACTTCGAAATTCTATTTTAGATTACAAATGGGGGGTCGTTAATAAATATTAATTAATATTGTGATGCCATAATTTTAAATGAATCAATAATGAATGATGTATATATTCGTTTATACGCTATTATTATTTAATTAAGCAAAAGTTTATTAATAATAATTTATTGAATTGTATACAAATTGTATTTTAATAAATCTACTAGAAACGAATTTATTTTTTCTGAAAATACTCATAAACTCTCCGTTGCGTTGGAACGATGCTGATTTCATTTGATCTGATCTGATCTTCCTTATGATGATCTGACCTGACCTGATCAGACCTACCCTGACTTGATTTAAGTTTTATTCCCGATGATATGGCCTCTTCTAACTTGACTTCTCTTTCTGGTGACCTGGTGTGACCTGATCTAACTGAGCTGATTTGATTTTTCTTTCTGATGGTCTAGTCTGATTGATTTTTTTTCCTTTAGATGATCTTCTCAGACTTGCTTCGCACTGAACCGAATTGATCGCTTGATTTTATTCACGATCTGTCTTAATTTGATTTGACCTGCCTTAACTTGACTTTTATTTTTGACGATATGGTCTGTTCGGAACTGACTTTTTTTGACGACATAACCTACTATGACCCTTCTTTCTAATGATGTAGCCTTGTATGACTTGATTTTTTTCCTTTGCATGATTCGTTCAGATCTGCTTTGATTTCAACTGATCACTTGATTTGATTCATGATGATCTGATTTGATCTGATCTGACCTGCCTTGACTTGACTTTTATTTCTGATGATATAGCCTGATCAGAACGAATTTTTCTTTCTGACGTTAATGCCTAACATGATCCTTCTTTCTGATGATATAGCCTTATATGTCTTACCTGACCTGATTTAACCTGACATGAAATCAATCACACTTACGAAAGCGAAGAAAATACAATCTAGAATAATAAGAATAAAATTTCACGAACTGTGAGTCAAATTAAACCAAAAAAGGATCTGATCTAATCAGAATATTCTTCCTCACTGACGGATCTTTCTAGTGAGCTGGTTAGAGCTGAATTCAACTGACTTGACTTGATCTGATCAGATTTTGATGACCTGATTTGACTTGATTCGGCATACCGTGGGCTGAACTGACTTTAATTTCTTATGATCTGCCGCGATCTGACCCAACTTCGCTTTCTGGTGTGACGTGAACTCACACATATGACCTGACCTTTCTTTCTGATGTTCTAGTCTGACTTGATCTAAAGTTGTTGTGTATGATTATCTGGCCTGATTGGATCTGACCTACCATGACATAAATTGATTTTTACTTCCCGAGCGTAAGCCAACTATACTTTTACGTTTTCTCGACCTTTCACGACCGTTAGTATACGAAGAAATAATCTTCGAAACTACTGGACCGATAGTTTCCAAATTTTATATGTATTAGGAATATTGTGTAGATGATAAAACACGAACCAAAATTTGGATCAATACCGAAATTGTATGAAAAAAATACACTCCTGTACTTGTGGTTTATGAATCTACCTTGATTTTGTTTATTATTACTATATTTTTTATTGTTTCAACCTCCTTGTTCTTAACGAACTTAGTACGTCTTCATTAGATAAAATAAATTTAATAAAATTAGCCAGTCTTCAATTTTTTATTGATCATAATAACAACGAGAGTCGCCTCATTTTCTCTAAAATATGAGAATAAATTCGTCTTGATTTAATAATGAATAAATAAGAGTTATAATAATAATATTCATAGCATTTTGTTACACTGTGGCTCAATTAATAATTTTATGTCTCTGTTTTAAGGCGACATTCAAACAAAATCAATTAATTTGTACGTGACATTTCTCCGATAAACATATCAAGTTTTTTTTTATTACTGAGAGGTCATTTTTACTTATTGAGCGCAAGCTCAGAAACTATAGTAATCGTGTCCATCAGGTGACTTGGTACTTTCATATTTTCTCGACGTTTCATGACTTCTAAACAAGGCTGTAGCTAGGGAGAGGCCAGAGAATGCTAAGCCCTCCCTAAAGAAATTAAATTTTTGTTTCTCCTAGCTAGACAAGTAATAATTAACCAAATATGAACTACAATATCGAAAATCAAAATAAAATGCAATTTTTTATTTAATAAGCGAAAGTCAAAGCAATAAAAAAGTCTGACATTACTGATTATTGCAATTTTTTAATGGAAAATATGTTTTAATTTTTGCGAAAGAGTTGGATCTTGTTTGATCTTGGAGATGGATCTTGTTTGATGATATGGATTTCATGTAATGTATTTTATAGGCGAGGGAAGTTCTGTGGAAATGATCTTTGACCAATTTTTCCTTCTGATAATATGGCCTGACCTGACATTTCTCTTTGATGACGTGGCCTGACCTAATCTAAAATGACTTCACCTGGCCCGATGTCTCTTTCTGCTAATATAGAATAAAATGATCTGACTTTTCTTTCTGATGATCTCTCAAATCCGTTTTGAACTGACGCGACCTGATCTGAATTATCTTTCTGGTGATCTAGCCCGCATTTTTATAAACTATCCTGAGTTGGCCTGACCCTTGTTTTTGATAATATGGCTGACATAGTTTAATGATATGGCCTGAAATGGTCAGAGTTTTCTTTCTGATGATCTGGTCAGACTTTATCTGAACCAACCTGACGTGATCTGACTTTTAATTAATTCTGATGATCTGACCCTTAACCTGAAGTGACCTGCCCTGGCTTGACTCTTCTTTTTGATGATATAGCCTGACATTACTTGACTTTCTTTTTATAACATTTTCAAACCTGATTTGATCTGACCTAAAATCACTTGACTTGGCTCGATTCCTCGTTCTGCCAATATGGAATAAAATTATCTGAATTTTCCTTCTAATGATCTCTCAAATTCGTTTTGAACCGAGGCGATCTGATCTCAATTTTCTTTCTGATAATCTAGCTCAACTTTTTATGAACTGATTTGATCTGGCCTGGCTCTTGTTTGATGATATGGCATGAAATGGTCAGACTTTTTTTTCTGATGATCTGGTTAGACTTTATTTGAACTAACCTGGCCTGATTTGACTTTTAATTCTGATGATCTGGCCCATAATCTGAAGTGACGTGATCTGGTTTTACTCTTTTTTTTTGATGATCTAGCCTGACATTACTTGACTTTTATTTTTGATAACATTTTTAAACCTGATTTGAACTGACCTGACCTGACCTAAAATCACTTGACCGGGCCCGATTGGTCTTTCTACCAATATGGAATAAAATGATCTGACTTTTCTTTCAGACGATCTAGTCCGACTTATTATGAACTTACCTGATCTGGCCTAAACCTTGTTTTTGATAATATGCCCTGACACTGCTTGATGATATGGTCAGACTTTTCATTCTGATGATCTGATCAGACTTTTTTTTTGATGATATAGCCTGACATTATTTGACTTTTCTTTTTGATAATATTTTCAAACCTGATTTGAACTGACTTGACCTGACTTGACTCTTCTTTTTGATGATATAGCCTGACATTACTTGATGATATTGTCGGAAATTATCAGAATTTTCTTTCTGATGATCTGGTCAGACTTTATCTGAACTAAGCTGACCTGATCTGACTTTTAATTCTGATGATATGCCTCATAATGTGAAGTGACCTGACTTGGTTTGACTATTCTTTTTGATGATATAGCCTGGCATGATTTGATTTATCTTTTTCATAACGTTTTCAAACCTGATTTGAACTGACCTGACTTGATCCAAAATCACTTGACCTGGCTCGATTTCTCTGTCTGCCAATATAGATAAACTAATCTGACATTTCTTTCTAATGATCTCTCAAATCCGTTTTGAACTGACGTGATCCGATGGGAATTTTCTTTCTTGTGCCCGACTTTTTATGAACTGACTTGATCTGGCTCGACTCTTCTTTTGATGATGTAGCCTGATACTACTTGGCTTTTCTTTTTAATAACATTTTCAAGCCTTATTTGAACTAACCTGACCTGACATAAAATCATTTAACGTGGTCTGATCTCTTTTTCTACCATTATGGAATCAAATGATCTGACTTTTCATTCTGAAGATCTCTCAATTGCGTTTTGCACTGACGTGATTTGATCTCAATTGTGTTTCTGACCTGAGCAGGCCTGACCCTTTTTTTTGATACGATGGCCTGACATTGCTTGATGATATGGCATAACGTGGTCAGACTTTTAATTCTGATGATCTGGCGCTTAATCTGAAGTGATCTGCCCTGACTTGACTCTTCTTTTTGATGATATAGCTTGACATTACTTGACTTTTCTTTTTGATAACTGTTTCAAACTTGATTTGAACTGATCTGACCTGATCTGAACTGATATTTTTTTATCAGGATATGGCCTGATCTGATCTGATCTACTGTGACCTGACTCGACATTTATTTCAGATAATATGGATTAATCTGACCTGACTTTTCCTTCTTATGGCCTGACCTGACCCTAACCCGACCCGACATACCGTGACCTGACTTAACTTGTATCTCTGATGATCTGGAATGACCTGCTTTACCTGATTTGATTTGACTTACCATGTGTGGGCTCATATCTCGGAGAACCCATTGTTTTAACAGTGTATGGGGATTGTTCCAAAAAAGCTTAGAGTTAGTATTCAAAGTTTAGAATGGTTTAGTGGTTAAATAAAGTTACAATTAGTGAGCGTCGCTGATGTGCTTAGATGTCTAGGTTATTCGGAAATCTGGTCAATAGCAGTATCCATATCTATAATGGTGGCAGAGAGTTTCGGCAAATATTCTGTTATGCATGACAAGGTCGGTCGGTGATTTGCGTGAACACGTTTCAGCTGTTAACGCTCGAATCATCTCCGCAGCGGTCAGAAAATGAAAACTTGTCGATTCGGTCCGAGTCGATATCCGCTAGCCGTAAATACTTGTCCGAGTCCGACAAATGCCGCTACAAGAGAAACCGTCTGTTACCAGGTGGGCTAATTACCAGTTGTGCCCTTGTCCGCGCCAAACAAATCGTTTGTCAGCGCTGGCGAAATACAAACAAAAATCACCCCGAAATCGAATGAATATTTCATCGCGACGCACGCTGTCTGCGTACTCGAAAGATTACGAACTATAATAACGCAGGGCAAAGGAGGGAAAAAACATTATTAAGATTGTTTCCGGTATGCAAAACGGAAGATGGCAATTTACCATCGGCTTTTCCACACAGCAAAATAAATTCGCGTGCAATCTTCCTTGAAATCGACACGATTCTGGGTAATGTTTAAAAATCGATCCGCCAAAGCCGCTATTCCCCGAACCGCCGCCTCGCGCCGGACACTAGGTATTTGCTCCGCTTTTGATTGAATTTAACGAGAGGTAATTTTTTTGATTGCCGTGTATGGTCGGGTACGCAACGGCGCTAGTCAGCTACACGTGAGGAAAATGGCGGATTGTTATTTTTATCGGATTATATGGGAAAAAAATCCAAATTACGTGTCGACGCGGGTTGCGGCAAAATTGGGTTCACGTGATGTGTATACTTATTTAAAAGTAATGCCGGAACGCCTACCTTTCGCCGCAAAATTATAAATTTCGCTTTTTAATTTGTGCGGTTAAAATATGCCCAGTATCGGGGCGGATCTAAATGCCTGCTCTGGCTTAAAATATCGACGAGGGATAACGTTCTTTTCCTCGGGTTATTAGCCGCGCGTTATTCTTCTTAATTATGTGCTAACACAACCGGAGAGCTTTTGCAACAAACCTAATTTATTTATACGAAATTTAGACGAGGTGCTTGCCACAGGCTGAATGTATTAATTAACCGTAAGGTATACATGGAATTATCCACTAATTAAAGACACAAAGCTTAAATTACCAAAGTTCGAAAGGTGACGCATTTTTTAAAAAAACACCACAGTTAATGAGTCACAATAATTTTTTTCAATCCATACAAAAAACTCTGATTCGATTTCGCTACGCTTTTTTAGCACGGCTTTAATTTGGACAGTTGATGTTTAACAAAACGACTGAAGAACTAAAAAATAAAACCAATCGATACACCAGACATAAATGTTATACGTATTATTCAACAATCAGTCCAGTAGTTTCGGAGATTGTCTGTCTCAAAAATATCGCCAGAGACGACAGACAGTTCAGTAAAATCGTCAACAGTCAGATGGAAAATATAAATCTGCATTTTTATATTCTATGAACTGTGGAACGCCGAAGAAGACATAATTACACACATATCATAGTTTAAAAATCTGAAATATATCTTCCCAGGGCTACTGATTTTAGGGTATCATAATCATCCTAAGTATGATTGATCATTGAAGTTTATATCTTTGTGTATAGTTTCTATACAAATAACTGTCAGTGTAATGGAAAAATCCTGATAGATTCACAATAATCCGACTGGAACTGACGGAATTGCTCTTGAAATAATGGAATTATAGTGGAAATAATTGCAGTTAATTGTTTTCTAAAATTACTGAAATTTAGTGGAAATGATTGAAATTAATTGGAGTTATTTGAACCTGGAGTTAGATTGGATACGAATTATGGAAATAGCTAGCTTTCCGGAAATATGAATTTAAATGCGTTTGTAGTCAACTTAGAGCTAACAGATTCGGTGTTAAACTCTGTATTCCAATAACAAAAATAAGAGTAACTAATTTAAAATGAGTGTGTTATTGACGTAATAAAAGCGGTTTAAATAGAGAGAAGAGTGACGGGTTATTGGTTTTCCCGGCGCATCCACCATTTGCGATATTTCCAAATAAAAATTATAGAAGTCGGACTAAGAAGAAGTGGAGTGAATAGCCATCAAAACAGCCCTTTATTGCATTAAAGCGTCATAACTAGGCCACCAATAAGTCAAAGTTTGTTCGTTTTCGGGTTCGATCGGTGCTGTAGCTAAAATGTAAAAGTAATATAATTACCTGTCATAATCCGCGTAAACTGTCTGAAAGAATTTCCTCGAGACCTGCTAAAGTGCCGGTACTCGTGCTATCCCGTTGTCCCCCGATCAAAGCTCCCTAAGAGCCGTAATGAGTTCCGCGTCATGCAGGAAGCAGCGAAAGCTCGCGTTTGTGAGCTAAAATTTGAATATTCTATTACGGCAAGAGGTGCCCCAAGCCTGCGAAATTTTTGTAAATTTAATAAGGGCGGCATTATTGATGAAATTCAACACTCTTTCTGATTATAATCTTTCGTTGAATAAACAGTTAGTTATCGCATGATGGAGCGCCGGGTTAATTAATTTTACTTGAAAGTATTACAAGCTATTACTTGACATCAAGTACAATTAAATTAGTCCCTGACCGGCAATGCGATTAATTACAAAGGGAAATTGCTCCTAAAGGACTATACGTTACAAACGTGAGCATGAAAAAGTCGCCGAGAATGACTAGAAAATAGATTTTCGTGACTTGGCAATCTTATATTAAATGATTGAATGGTGTGGCCATCCGCAAATGGAAGACGTTAATTTATTGCGGGTTTTCGCCCGTGATAACATGTAAACTCCCAGGTTTCTATTTTTGGCAACGAGTTTATGAGTTATCGCGGGGCTACGAAACAACGGAATTGCTTTGATGAGCCGAAACCACACGTTGTAGACGGTGATAAGTTGGTCTCGAGCCCCGACGAGCACTCCTAAACTAGGTGAAACTAATTGATTGAATATTTCGTCAGCACCACGTCAACAACGAGCTGTTAAAATCGACAGGTGCCCTGTAAACCGAGCAATCAATTGCATCAAATATCCCGGTATGTACATGCAAAATTACCATAGCTCGAGGAACAGTTTAGTGCATTACATTGAAGTGAGCTGACGTTCACTGCTACATAGTTTCGGTTTAATTTGTCATGTCATGTATTACCTCGCAATACTGTTAAAATATTTAAATCAACTTTTCTTTCTGTTTTATCAGACAGATTATTTGCGCGTTCGCTCTTGCTTTTGTTTCTATGCACATTCTATATTAATTTTTGCTTCTGAACAACAGCTTTTTATTTGAATTCTTGAGTAAACAGTCGTTCGAGCCAGCACAAAGCGTGACACAAACGACTGCTGGCATTTTCTAAAAGTATTTTTTCATTCTTCGTATCTGATTTGCCACGAATCCTACCATTCAGCTACTTCTAAATTAGATAAAATTCTGCCCGCCGCCACGCCCATCTAAAACTAAAAAAGTTGTAACGGCAGCTATGTTAATTTAAATTAGAAACGTGGTTGAAATTACTGACCTGATTCGAGCCCAAATTAAAGATACTTTCGTAGATAAAAACTCCCTGATACATAATACGATATGGTAATAATCACACGCCACTGTGTTCTAGTTGCGAGCCTAGTTTCTAGTCTTTTTTTTTTGGTAAAAGTTTCAATATTTAGTTGATGCATTGTAAAATTACCACTTTTGTATTCTCTCAGTGTTGTTTGCTTAACAGGCACAAAGTTCCATTAATCCGGAGTTGCAAATGCCACAGAATATGCAAATATTTACTTTGGAAGGGTGCAATTAATACTGGTTGCACCGAAAATTACAACACTGTTTGATAGGCACAAAGCAATTTGCTTTAGATACTTTTACAAAATTTTGGACTGTAAATTTAGGTTTCCACTTGATCAATAACGTAATTAATAAATGTCATAATAAGAGTAAAGTAAATTTAAAAATTCATGGTCAAAGTTGTAAAACTGATATCGATCTATCAGCTCTTAAATTATTGTTTTAAGTTCAATTTTTTCAACCTTCAACTTTCGCTGTCTAAATATAAATGCTTAGCTTTAGAAGTTCGACTTCACACTAAGTTGCGGGAATAATTTGGAATTTTAGATTAGTGCAGGGAAAGTTTCGATTGTTCTCGTAAGTTTAATGCGTAGAGTATTGTGTGAAAAGACTAAACTAAATTTGAAGCAAGTAGAGAAATTTCGTTTTGTTTTAATTACAGAAACCAAATAAACTAAAAATAAACTCTTACAAAAAAGAACGCGAAACTTGATAAAAATTAAATAACCTTAAAAATAAACAATCATCTATTTTATCAAAAGCTTAGGAGTATATATATGACATCACATTGTCCATTACCATTAATTACTTCCAATATATATTTGGAAAATACAGCTAAATTTGTAATAGTGAGATAAAAGTGATTTTGGTAAAGGACCTGCTCTCCAAGAAAATAAAAGGCGCATAAACGAGGTTGGTACCTGTTAAGATAAGACTGCCAAATGACATATCCTTTGAGAAAATAAGGGGCGGGTGGGCGGGGCTAATACTTGCCGAGATAAGACTGACCTATTCTCTAATAAAATAAAATGAGAGTGGGCATGGCTAGTGCCTCTTAAGACTGATTTTGGCAAATGACATAATCTATAAGAAAATAGAGGGTGGGTGGGTGGGCGGGGCTAGTATTTGATAAGATTAGTTTGATTTTGGCAAATCATATGCTCTCCAAGAAACTAGAGGGTGGGTGGGCGGGGCTAGTATAAGTATAAGATAAGACTGATTTTGGCAAAGGACCTAGTCTCTAAGAAAATAAAGGGCGGGTGGGCGGGGCAAGATAAGACTGATTTTGCCAAATGACATACCCTCTAAGAAAATAAAGGGCGTGTGGACGGGGTTAGGAAATTTGTAGTGGTCGACTTTTTCTGCATAAATCCATGCTGACTAGATGAAATCCATAATAATAAGATAATACAAAATTATTTAGAAAACTTGATCAAAGTTGCAAAGTATCGAAATACCTCTAAAATTAAACCAAAAAAAAAATCACCCGGATTGTTCATTGTAAACATAATCTAATTCGTCCACTGAAAATTAGTTTTGACTGTGAAATCTATGCCAAAGACGTTTTAAGGTCAAATATTGATAACCCTTATCGTCGTAAATTTTTTAAACCGGACTTGACCAAAATGCAGAGAGAAATTAGCAAAGAAGTTAGGAAAGAGCTTTTGGATAGAAGTTCGAATGGTGAATCGGATGTAACTATTAAATATAAAAATAATCTTCCTTATATTACTAAAAAATGCTAACTCTCAAAAAGAAACTCCAAGAAAGGCCTAAACATTTATTTTCATAATATTGCTGGACTTAGGTCTAAGCTGGAAATTTTTTCTAAAATGTGTATATAATATTTTTATAATTTGTGAAACTTCTAGTAATATTTTGAATAATGAAGTAGAATTGATGAACTGTGGTATTATGAACACAAGTAATATGAACAAAATTTCCAATAGCAGAAACACTTTTTTGAATTTAATTTTCACTAATATCGTCGACTTAGAAATTTCTGTTTTTTAATTCCGATTTTTTCTCAAAGTATTCACCATACACCTTATTCATGGTGTATTTCTTCTAACTCTTCGCTTTTGTTGTCTTTTGAAATGCGAGTTTTTGATTGTATAAATGAGGATAATGATTTATTAAATGAGTACTTACTATGCTTCTATCTGTTGGCATAATTATTTGGTTGATAGAACTTGGAGAGGAAGGTGGGGAAGTTTTATGAATTACTTTTATCTGGTTTTACGAAATTTATTCCCGTAAAAATTATTAAGAGCAATGTTAGGAGTTATCCTAAATGGTTTAATTTAGATTTGAAGGAACTTTGTCCTTCGAAAAGGTTGGCCCATTCTAAATATAAAAGGACTGAATTAACTGATGATTATTATCTGCATTTTAATTCCTTCAAATCTCGATGTAAAGAACTGAATGAACATCTTTATGGTAGGTATGTAAACAAAGTTAACAGCAGTACCTTAAATAATCCTAAGTTTTTTTGAAAATTTATTAAAGAAAAAAAAATGGAATTCCCATTGAAATGATTTTAGAAATGCAAAGTGCTACCGATGGACAACAAATAGCTGATCTTTTCTTTAAGTATTTCTCGTCAGTATATATTGAAGATGACATGAAGGACAGACAGACAGACAGACGACAGACAGACAAACGATAGAGAAACAAACGGAAACGGAGGCCCCATTTTTTCGTGCCCTAGAGGTTATGAAACGTCGAGAATACATGACAATACTTTCTTAGTTTAGTTGTAGTCAGTATCACTTGCACGTCCTAACCAATGGTTTCAATTAATTGTAATTATGTATTTTGCTAAGAAGGCGGAGCTTAACTTCAAAATCCTTATTTCTCTACGTGAAAGATTAGGCCCCACCCATACCCGCCCCGATTACAATTCTCAATTGTGATGAATTTTTGATTTGTTGTCAGATCAAGAGGCGGGGCTTAATTGCAAAATCCATATTTATATAAAGAATTTACCATTTCAAATATGTTTTAAGTTTCTAAGAACAGAAAAATCATCACAATTGAAATGGGGTGGGTGGGCGGTGTTTATATTTTGGCTTTTTCTTAATATACATAGTATTCTTTGAACAACACGATACTCAAAAACATGTTTGTGGTTTCTTGTAAAGAAATAAGTATTTTGCAGTTAAGCTCCGCCCACTCGGTTGACGGCGAATAAAAAAAAACATTACAATAGAGATAGGGTGGGTGGGCGGGCTTACGTGTTGTCTATTTGATTTAATATGTGTAGACTTCTTTTCTCAACATGAAACTTAAAACATGTTTAAAATGGAAAATTTGTATAAAGAAATATGGGTTTTGCAGTTAGACTCCTCCCTATAATTCAAAGTCCATATTTCCTTGCAAAAATGTACCATGTTCTAAGTTCCTAAGTTCCTAAGGGCAATATAATACAAAGTGTCCCAGCAAACATCTGCGTACAGTCTTTAAGTTAGAATGAAGAATTCCATCAGTACCCATTATGAATGAATCCTTCAATGCAGAACTTTTGGGAATCATCAAAAATGGATTGTTTTTACTTTATTTTATTCTATTATTAGTTTCGAATCACTCTCGATAGAAGGATATTATTAGCCCCACCCACCCACCCTGCCTCCTTTTCAGTGATTGATTTTGTCCGATTTGAATGAAATTAATGATTTTATACTAAACAGAAATAGAATTTGTCGTTAGATTAAAAAGAGGGGGGTGGGTGGGGAAAATAATAGTGATTTTGGCAAAGCACCTACTCTCTAAAAAATAAAAGACGCATAAACGGAGTTGGTACTTGTTAAGATAAGACTGATTTTGCCAAATGACATAATCTCTAAGAAAATAAAGGGTGGGTGGGCGGAGCTAGTATTTGACAAGATTAGTCTGATTTTGGCACATTATATGCGCTCCAAGAAAATAGAGGGTGGGTGGGCGGGATAGTATTTGTTAAGAAAAAGATTGATTCGAAAACTTTAGCAAACTTGCAAAGTATCGAAACACCTCTATAATTAAACCAAGAAGGGCGGTTGGGCGGGGCTAATCCTTGCCAAGATAAGACTGACTTTGGCATAACCTACTCTCTAAGAAAATAAAAGGCGAGTGGGCATGGTTAGTGCCTGTTAAGACCGATTTTGGCAAATGGCATAATCTCTAAGAAAATAGAGGGTGGGTGGGCGGGACTAGTATTTGACAAGATTAGTCTGATTTTGGCAAATGATATGCGCTCCAAGAAAATAGAGGGTGGGTGGGCGGGGCTAGTATTTGATAAGATAAGACTGATTTTGGCAAAGGACCTAGTTTCTAAGAAAATAGAGGGTGGGTGGGCGGGGCTAGTATTTGATAAGATTAGGCTGATTTTGGCAAATGATATATTCTCTAAGAAAATAGAGGGGGGTGGGCGGGGATAGTATTTGATAAGATAAGATTGATTCGAAAACTTTAGCAAACTTGCAAAGTATCGAAACACCTCTATAATTAAACCAAAAAAATCACCCGGATTGGTCATTATAAACATAATGTAATTCTCCACTGAAAATTAGTTTTGACTGTGAAACCTACGCCAAAGACGTTCTAAGGTCAATTAAAGATGACCCTAACCTTGTTAAACCGGACTTGACCAAAATCCAGACAGAATTTAGTAAAGCAGTGGACGTAGATCTAAGTTGGAAAATATAGGTTGCTGATTAGGAAAATGAATAAACTTGGTTTTGGCAATAAAACTTTGAAGTGGTTGTCATTTTTTCTTGCAGATAGATGTCAACAACTTAGAATTCAGTTCTTTTCTCTTTATTCATTAATGATTTGATTTTTTCTTTTAAGTTTTCATCTTTCCTTCTATATGCCGATGTTTTAAAACTTTTCAAAACTATTTGTTCAAATAATGATGCATTAGAACTTCAGAAGGATCTCGACACTTTATCTAATTGGTGCTCTACTAATTGGGTTCCACTAAATACCGAAAAGTGTAAAATTATTACTTTTTATAATACACAATCAATGGTTGATTTTACGTTAAAAAACCATCATTTAACCCGTGTCTTTGAGATCAATGATTTAAAATGATTCAAAAAACATTATTACTATATTCTTTCCAAAACTCTAAACACGTGGAGTTTAATTTGGCGTCATTGTAAAGAGAGCGGTGAAAACTTTATAGCAACAACAAAAACACAATACTAATTGTAAATCACCTTGTATATAATTTGCCGGTTTCTCAAAATGTTGAGATATTTTCATGTGCCACCCCCTTAAATTGATTAAAAGTCCCCAATTTCCCTCAGTAGCTATATACACCCCCATTTTGGGAACCACTGATCAACACAATATTCGTTACATACACAATTTGACAAACGTAATTTCGGGGATTATCTGCCTAATAAAAATCGACATAGACAGCCAGAGAATAGAGAGACAAACGGAAACGGAGGCCCTATTTTTTCGTGTACTAGGGGTTATGAACCGTCGAGAATACATGGCAATACTTCCTTAGTTTAGTTGTGGTCAGTATCACTTGCACGTACTAACCAATGTTTTCAATTAATTGTAATTACTTATATATGATGTCGAGATTGTGCAAAATGCAAAATTGGCCACTTCCGGGCATTCCACTAATTTATGACTTGCAGTCAGGCAGCCACCTGCACAAAGAGCTGCCGCCTGAATTTTGTTTGCAGGATCGTTTCTCATTCTTATTTTGCTATGTTTACACTTTTGAAATCATTGCATTTGCATTCACATTTTTCGACTTGCTTATACAGGGCGATGCAAAAAAAAATTAATGAAATGTAAGTTATTAATTTTAAGGTGAAGTGTATTTGATGTATAATTTGTAGTGTCCTCTGAAGATGCTCGTTAAACGAAACTAAATAGTTGGTAAGTTTATCTTGATAAAATCATGGAGAACAAAATGTGTCTAAAATAAAAACTCTCACAACAAATTATGACAGGTAATTACATCACTTGCACATTTTAACATTTTCTCAACATCGCCCGATCCAAGAATGCGCCGAAAAGCGCTCAAACTTTAACTTATTGTTGGCCCAGTTCTGATGCAATAAAGGGCTCTTTTGATAGCTATTCACTCCACCTTTTCTCAGTCCGCCCGCTCCTATAATTTTTATTTGAAAATTTCACAACGGTGGATGCGCCGGGAAACTCAATATCCCCAACACAACAACCGCAAAATATTAACGACCCGCTGCAGAATCGCCAAATTCAGGATGCACCACTAATCTCGATTGTTATTCCGGGATTAGTTACAATCGCGTCTTTGTTTCAGTGCAATTTCTCGGCTGCTCTCATCGCATTTGCAGCTTTCGCTCTCGAATTTGCAATTTAGGGAGTGTCACTGCATTCAGTGCATCGACGGCAACAATGTGCAATAGAACGGTAGCCGGACTGGAAAATTGACTCGGCTCTTCGGCTAGTCCCTTTTCTGTTACATTTATTCGCAGTCGATTGCATCGCAGGATTTCTGCGCTGTGTCCTGTTGCTTTGGGGAATCGAACGGTGTAATCCGTCGACGTGATAATCCTAGTCTGCTCTAAAGCGTAATGAAGCCTCACTTTATTTAATAAACTCGGAGGCCGAGAATTTCTTTAGGCCATCAATTTCTGTGTATTGTGGCGAAAATGCTGGAGGTCGCTGTACACGGGTTGTATCGGGGCGGTTTTATTATCATTAGTATTATATTAGACAGGGAAGAATGTGCACGGCTTAATCTTTAAAGGATATTTCGGCTGTATATGAAACAGCAAGAATTGATGACGGCGAGGCAATCAGTTTTTTCATTAAACGCGCCAATAAAGAAAGCTTGCCGCAATACTAAAACGAGATTGCGGGGGTAATAAAATAAATTGTTAATAACGCACTTTAAGCCGCAATTATACAACGAACTATATGTACTTAGATGACGTATGGTGGCTACTCCTGTTTTAATTTATTTTAAATTACTTCCATTTAAGTTAATCGTGAGGTCCTTTTCAAAAAGCCCAGTGACGTTTCGTTTAATTTTAATTTTCACAATGCAGGTGTTGTGCTCCTGGCGGTATCTTTGTGCTTTATTCCCGGATTAAACTAACCCGTTCGGATTTTTTATAACCGAATCTAATTACGAAACTGTCAGATTTTTTCATTGTTTTCCGGTTACACTTCACGTGAGACCAATTAAATGTTTCATGTCATTTTTATCGTTTCCCCTTTTGTTGTTTTTTTATCGCTTGATTTCGCGCGTTCCAAGAAAATAATGAAATGCGTGCCTGTAATTATGTCGGCTCCGGGGCCGGAGCTGCAGTCTGATTGGATTCCGGGAGTGAAATTCTTTTACGGCTCCCACTAAAGTCGAGTAGATATTTGTAGGCCATTATGTTTTATAGGGGAATTCCCATACTGGAATTTTTATGGGCTTTTCATATGATAAGAGTGTATCAACGAAGCCCTCCACTTTGTCGACAATACATAAAAAATGTAACGCCGTTGTTTTACTGGTCGTCCAGAATTAAATGATAATTCCTGGGAGGCGAGCCCGGACCGTGACATAAATTACTGTCAGCGGATCGCTGCAAGTGTAATCGAGTATGTCAAACCATACTCGTATTTATGGTAATTTTTATGAATATTTCATCTATCCTCGGCGATTTGTAAATATATTGGATGAAAAATGTGAATTTCGTGTTTCTCGTCATCGTGACAAGCCTCTTCAAATATTAATAACTTCGTTACAGTTGATAGCCCATTAATTCGGTTTTACGCATCCGACAAATCCAATTCTTCAATCGAACTCGCGGTGTACTGATTCAATCATCCTCCGACAAAAAAATTGACCCTCAATGCTATATACCGGCCATTGTTTTCGTCAAGCCAACAACTCGCTGCGCTCGCTATAGACTCTGAAACCTACAAACTCGTCGTTTCTTATTTCTCAAACGGTTTCTAAAGTTTACTCACGTAATTGTCTTCCGGATGAAAACGAAATTGACCCTAAGACTCCCACATTGTGTAACCTATCGGTTGCCCTAAAATCACGATCAGTCCACGCTATTTTGTCACAAAAGCAACGTACAAGATCTAAGTACGTTACGTAAAGAAAAAGGAAAAAGCAATCAATATCGCTACATGTACTGGATTAGAAGCCGTTTTTTGTCTAAACAAACTTGGCTACAAACCAAATTGTTTTTTATTGCTTGTTCAAGATTAATCCGCTGCTTGTCCCGGATTTGGAAATTGTATTTCTGCTAAATTAGTTTAAGGAATGAAATGATGGGAATATTGAATAAAAAGCTTTGCTTCAGCTTAAATTCAAATTAATAAATAGAGAGCGGATTTCTAGGTTTTTTGTGAAAAATCTAAGCACTTCAAAACTTTTTTATATCTGTAACTATGATACAATTTGGAGTCATTTGACACATTTTTTTATGCATATTTGCTTTTTTTTCAATTTTATGTATATTAAAACTTATATGCTTATTTAATGCTTTTTTCGACGAATATGAGTTTTAAGCATATTTTGTTCAAATGTAGGCCTTGTCGGGATGACAAATGCTTGTTAGTTAGGCGTATCGTATCGTATGCATTTTACCTGGACTTGACCATTAAAGTACACTTACTCAAGACCCTTTCTGTGAGTAGGTTCCGGTCGTTTGGGTAATAAAATTTGGAAAAATACTCCATAGATTTTATGACTTTAAATCCTTACTTCCGTTGATAATGAATTAAAGCTTTTAACCAGATGTTCTTTTTCGGCATTTTGCGGCAAGACCGTTGAAGATTTTCTAGAAAAAAGGATTATTGTACCCAACTACCTACCTTAAAATTTTTCTAATGGAAACTTTTAAGTAAATGAACCGTTTATTTCACAACCATCAGTCTATCGCATCTGTCGTAGTACAGTGTTATACGTGGTTCTCCCTTCTTACATGTTGAGTTCTTTTTGGTAATATTACTAATATTTTAAAAGAATGCCGAAAGTAAAATCGACGCCGGATGAGTGGATAAGGGATTTTCCAGAGTTAAAATTAGAAAACAACAAAATATTCTGCAGAGCTTGTGTGAAAACCGTAAGCCCACTAATTTTTTTTATCTATTTTCCTTTGTTAATCCTGTATATGTACGTTGTTTTAGATTAAAAATGATAAAAAATATAACGTGACGCAACATGTCAGAACGACTCTTCATGTAGAAAGGAAGAAAATGTTTGAAGTTTCTAAAATTAAAAGCAGACCATACACGAATCTGTTGCATCTACTTCCACAAAAGATGAGCATTTTTAGTTTAATTTCGATTAATGTAAAATGATGATCCAGTCCAATATACCTTTAAAAAAATTCGAGAAAGGCCCTCTTCAAGAATTCCTTGAAAAACACTGCAATCGACATATTCCGGTTGAAAGTACTCTCCGAAAAAATTATGTAGGCCCAGTGTTTCAGCAAGTTTACAACGAAATTAAACATCGCATTGGAGATAATTATTTATGGTTCGCTGTCGATGAAACAAGCGATAGTTGTGGAAGATACGTGGCAAGTTTAATTGTTGGAATCTTAAATGAAAATTTCCCTAGTCGAGTGTATGTAGTAAATTTGAAAATGTTAGATAAAAGAAATGGCAATACGATTACCAGATTTGTAAATGACAGTCTTACGTCACTATTTTTGCCAAATGCCGTACCGGCGAATAAAATTTTATTGATGATCTCGGATGCAGCTCGTTATATGTTGAAAGCAGGGAATAATCTAAAAATATTGTACCCCAATTTAATTCACTCTACTTGCATTGCCCACGGTTTAAACGAAGTGGCTGAAGGAATACGTTTGCAGTTTCCTACTGTTAATAAATTAGTGGCAAATGGTAAAAAGATTTTTGTTAAAGCCCCACTAAGAGTGGAACATTTTAAGGAAAAATTTCCAAACATACCATTGCCCCCAGAGCCGATTATAACGAGGTGGGGAACATGGTTACAGGCCACATTTTATTATGACAAATATATCAAAGAATTTGAGGAAATAGTTACGGAGTTTAGCGAAGATTCTTCTCAATCGATTAAAGATTCCATAAATATTTTGGAAAACAAAGATTTGCGACAAGATCTAGCTTTTCTAAGAAGCAATTATCAATTCGTATGTGAGGTAATAGAAAAGTTAGAAAAACCCAACATGTTGGTAGATGCCATAAACTTAGTGAAAGAATTTAAACAACAAGCAAACGCAGTAAGGGGTGATATTGGTACTAGAGTATCTCAAAAACTTGACGAAGTGTCAAATAAAAATGCAGGTTTCGGTGTTCTTTCCGACGTTGCTCGTGTTTTACAAGGCCAGAAGGTGGAAAATTTGGAGTTAGATTCAACATTAGTCGCAAAATTCAAAATTGCGCCAACAACGAGTGTGGATGTTGAACGCACATTCTCCAATTTTAAACACATTTTAAATGATCGGCGAAAAAATTTTACAGTGGACAACTTGGAACATATTACAATCATAAAATGTTTTAAAGAAAACTGAAATACGTGTGTAAAATATAAAGTCTAGGATTATTGTAATAATATTTTATCCAAAGTTCTAAGAAGTGTTCTTTGATTTGTAATATGATTATGTTTTTAATGCTTTTTTGCTTAAAATAAAACTTTTTTAATGAAAGCGTTATGCTTATTTAATGCTTTTTTGCTTAAAATAAAACTTTTTTATTGAAAATGTTGTGCTTATTTAACGCTTATTCTTAATTTTTTGTGCTTATAAATCCGCTCTCTATTAATAAAGCAAGAAAAAATTGCTTTATGGCTTAAACAGTATTATAACTAAAGGTCGAAATTATATATTTGGAATTATATGCAAAAATACGCCTAACTGGAGGTGCCCATAAATGAAGTCTTGGAAAAACCCGTCGGTACTTATTAACCTGAATACTGTATATTTGCGTATATATGGAGGAAATTTTGTGCATATAACACCGCCCTTCACTCATTTCCATAAAGCACATCATCGCCGCTCCCCTAATTGCCGATCCAAAAATAGTTTAATTAAGCCCCGGTTCCCGCTATTCGAATGCATGCATTCAGATCCCAAATGAAGTGTATTAAATTGTGAAGGACCGGCCTCCGCCGGCACGTACTCGCTCGTGAATGTGTAAGCAGCATAGAGAACGGAAGTTCTCCTGGAAACTCCTCTCACAACTCAACAGGCTGAAGACAAGAGACACAATGGCGCGGAAGGATGAATACTCTTCTGCGCGACTTATATTACACGTATAGCAGGTATATGCGAGTAGTCTTTGTTCGGAATATTAAAATGTGGGGGCGGCGGGCGGCGCACACGCACACTTGTGATATTTTAGGCGCTTGCAGTGGACACAGCCGCCCTTTGCTCGCCAGGAAATCGAAAGGTCATTTACATGGGCTAGTGGACGTTCCAATATATCTCGCCGGGCGAGCGAAGATTACCTTTAACAGAAATACACAGTTGATCGGCAGTCAAAATTACGCCGGGGGCACGAAATATCAACTTTTTGCCGCTGACGTCGGGCGAAACGCGCTACGGGGAAGTCGATAGGGATTAGTGAAATGGGGGCGAAGTTGTGCCAATTTGCCACGAACGCCTACGCGCTGTATTAATACCGCAGTATCGGTGTCACATAAAGATACAATTTTTTTTTATAAAAATTTATAATAGTAAATATCATTCATAATAAATATTGGCAACTAAAATGGGACGGCGGTCTTATAGCTTTCACTCGTTTGAGGAATTATTAAGATACATTAGAGTTTCATTCGGTGATGCTAGCGAGGAAATGGATCAAACTAAAGCTTTACCTTTACGATACACCCACGTCTTACTTACCTCGGCAATATTTGTGATTTTTTCTTGATATGTCGAGCATAGAGTCTTTATTTTTTGTCTTCAACCAAGTCGGATCTGAACAGACGGGACAGATCAGCTCATGCCAGTCATGTATAATTTGGAGTTAAACCTTTTCAAAATTCCTGAACTAATTAATTTCAATAAAAAACGCTAGGAAAGACTGTCCGAAAATTGTGAATCTGGAAAATAATGTTAAACATATTTTACAATTGGCTGTAATCTATATATCCTCAATAAATAACATAACATTAAAATGTGTTTCATTTAAACGCAAAAGTACTGTCAGGTGTGGGATTCGAACCCACGTTCTTTTTCGAGAATCAGAGCTTAACTGTAACACCTTCGACCGCTCGGCCAACCTGACTACATAGGTAGTCAGTCTGCACAAAACACGACCTATTGGTCAGCAACAGACACGTGCCGATCGAAAAAGTCAATGACCGCTCTGCACGACACTACCCGAGCCCAACCGAAGGGGTCACGTCAGTGGAGGACAAGACGATGACAAACGCTCGATAAAAAGTAGTGGGGCTGCTAGCTCAGATTTCTTGAGCTAGGACCCCCACTACACCGGGTGTCTGGAAAATGGCGGATTAACTCTTTAGTACGTTATGTCCGGAGGTTTCGGGAGTCTCAAAAAAATTATTAAAAAATTCTTTAAGATATGAATTACGAAAAAAACGTAACACTAAAAGCTAAATTGGCAACACTGCAGGCACCCTTTATTTTCTTCGAGGATATGCCATTTGGCAATATCACTTTTATCTTAGAGGCTGTTATTTGGCAATATCAGCCTTATCTGGGCAAGCACTATACCGCCCATCGGCCCTTTATTTTCTTAGAGGGCTAGCTCTTGCTAAGATAAGATTGATTTTGGCAAATGAGATACCCTGTAAGAAAAGAGAGGGTGGGTGGGCGGGGCTAGTACCTGCTAAAATAAGATCGATTTTGGCAAATAACATACCTTCCAAGGAAGGAGAGGGTGGGTGGGTGGGGTTAGTACTTGCTAAGATAAGAATGATTTTAGCAAATGAGAGACCCTGTAATAAAAGAGAATGAGGGTGGGCGAGGCTTGTAGTTGCAATGCTTGGTATAAAAAAAAATATATTTTCAAGCCGAATAATTTAAAATTTTCCACCTAGAGCAAAGAGCTGTTTTTGGAATGAGCATGACGAAATCTGTATCCCAGAATTTTTGGAAATTTTTTGTTTCAAAAATGAAATTTTTCAGTGATCCCCATTATGAAAATTTTGTCTAATCTTCGGAAAATTTTTCAAATTTAACTAAACATATCTTATTATATTGCGACCTCAAGTTTCGGCCTCGTTTGTTCGATTATTCCTACTATTTTTCCACAATTTCCCACTGAAGTATTGAAATTTCTGGATGAACAAAATATATAAATATTAAATACTTATACACCGATTATTTAAATATTGTACCGGATGCACAAACACGCTATGTTTTTGAAATCAGCATGGCTAAATCTGTATTCCAGAATTTTTGGGGATTTTTTTGGCAGATTTTTCAAAAGCAAAATTTTTACGAAAATTCGGCCAATTTTGACAATTTTCGAAATTTAACTAAACAGATTTTCTTACAGATTTCGATCTGGACGAAAAAATGTCAATTTCAAATCGAATTTTCGAAGAATCTGGGTTCCTCACCATTAACACTTTATATTTTTCGAATCAACTCGTTGGGATCTAGGATAAGACTGATGTTGGCAGATGACAATCAGCGTGTCGAGGTCTACGTTCCTGAATTTTTTCAGAATTTTTAGACGATTTTTTAAAAAGTGAAATTTTTCAAATGGCCAAATTTCGGCCAAAATTTGACATTTTAGAAACTTAACACTAAATTCATTTTCTTGTAGATTTCGAACTCTAGAACTCACTTCCGGCCTCGTTTCTCTGATAGCGGCAACCGTTTTTCCAGAATCGACTATCGAAAAATCGAAAATTTAGAAATTTTCACAAATTCGCATTTCATGTCGATTTTTTCGAAACCGTTGCTCCGTGACCGTTAATACGCGATATTTTTAGAATCAGCCTGTCGAGATATACGTTCATGAATTTTTTCAGAATTTTTAAGCGACTTTTTTAAAAGTGAAATTTTTCCAATGGTCCCCACTTCTTCAAATTTCGGGCAAAATTTTACATTTTCGAAACTCAACTAAATACATTTTCTTGAAGATTTCGAACTCTAGAACTCACTTCCAGCCTCCATTCTTTGATAACAGCAACCGTTTTTCCAGAATTGACCATCGAAAAATCGAAAATTTAGAAATTTTAACTAATTCGCATTTCATGTCGATTTTTTCGAAACTGTAGCTCTTGACCATTAACACGTTATATTTTTGGAATCAGCTCTACGCACCTGAATTTTTTCAGAATTTTTAGACGATTTTTTTTAAAGTAAAATTTTTCAAATTTCGGCCAAAATTTGACATTTAGGCTCTCAGAAAATAGGGGGGTGGAACTAGTACTTGCTAAGATAAGACGGAACAATATTAAGAGTAGTAATTGAAATGAAGAGAGCTGTATGTTTTTTAAAATAGTATGTTCTAAAATTAATTTCAACTATACACAGTATGCATATTCGGGAATTGAGAGAAAAAAATATTTGCCTCTCACGCTAGCATGTATGGAAACGGTTAAACATCTTGAGAACCAATTGTACAAATCAACTGAAACTAGTATAGGGGGACAAAAAGTTGTGCTCTATTTATTCGTCAAAAATTTGTTTTGCTTCATTTGTTTTCGAGATTCAAGGCCAACTTAATTCTTTTAACGGCAGTATCATACAATTAAGGCATTTTTGAATTGATTTTTTTTCCGATTTCATTGATATATGATTGTGCATATTTTCTTTCTCACTGAAAAACCAAAATACATGCATTATTTTAAATAAGAATAAATAATGGATTCAAAAATTCACTAACTACATCTTAATGCCATTAAAAAAAAAAATCAGGTTGGCCTTGCATCACGAAAACAAAGGACGCAAAAAAAAGTTTTTTTGGCGAATAATTAGAGCACAACTTCTTGTACCCATATACCTAATTTCAGTTGATTTGTAAATTGGTTTTAAAGATATTTAACCGTTTCCCTACATTTTAGCGATTTTGTAGATAAGTAGGAGGGGGAGCATTTTTTTCTTTCAACTCCCTAATATATTATTACACTGTTTATTGTTGAAAATAATTTCAGAGTCTGCTATTTAAAAAAAACATACAACTCTCTTCATTCCCATTACTACTCTTAGTATTGTTCAGTCGTATGTTAGCAAGTACTAGCCCCGCCCACCCACCCGCTATTTTCCTAGACGATATATCATCTGCCAAAATCAGTCTTATCTTAGCAAGTCCTATATTTTGTTCATTTTTTTCTTAATATACGAAGTCTTCATTTCCCAACAAAAAACTGAAGACATGTTTAACTATCCTTTGTTGAAAAAAAACTCTAAATATTAAAAAACAAAAAAAACTAAGCCCCACCCACCCGCCCTAATCTCAGTTGTGATGAGTTTCATATGGTAAGTTCTTCTAGAGAAATGACAATTTTGAAACTAAACTCCGCCCTTCAGCTCACGATTATTAAAATATTCGTCACAATTGGGAAAGGGTGGGTGGGCGGGGCTTATATTTTATCCTACTTTTTCTTAATATACGAAGTCTCCTTTTCCCAACAAGAAACTGAAACCATGTTTAACTATTCTTTGCTGAAAGAAAACTCTATATATTAAAAAAAAAAAACAAAGATTAAGCCCCACCCACCCGCCCCAATCGCAATTGTGATGAGTCTCATATAGTAATTTCTTGTAGAGAAATGAGGATTTTGCAGATAAACTCCGCCCGTCAGCTCACGATGAATAAAGCATTCGTCACAATAGGGAATGGGTGGGTGGGCGGGGCTTATATTTGGTTCATTTTTTCTTAATATACGAAGTATTCTTTTCCTAACAAGAAACTATATATATCCCAGAATGTTGTGGATCTTTACGCAACTTTAAAAACCTGGATTTTTCAAGAGTATGACTTTTGGAGCGTTTTTCAAGCAGCCTTCGACAGTACCTAAAGACATTTTCTTGTGAATTTCGATTATAAAAGTTATTTTCGGCTTCAGGTCATTTCTTCGAAAATTCCAATCAATAAAATGACTTTTTAGAGACAAAAAAATCGTTTTCAAACCGAATTTTTAGAAAACCTTAGTTCGAAACCATAACAATTTAGGTTTTGGAAAGCAGCTCGATGAGATCTACGTATATCCTAAAATTTTTGACAAATTTTATGCGACTTTTCAAAAATCTCAATCATTTTATACTCCGAATAAAACATAGTACTATTATTTTTTGGAAGTCCTTACAGAAAATGTCTAAAAAAAGGAAAAAAAAATCAAAACTCAGTGCTGTCAAATCTTGCAAACGTTTTAAGATTGTCGTAAATATTGTCCATCGTTAATTTTATAATTTTTCGAAGGAGCTGTATTTGTTCGATTGTACTACAGACGCTAGGGAAGTTCAGTCTAAATAGCTTTGGACCTATTTTTAGCTTCTCTTTTACCCTCTCAGTCTGTGTTTCCTTCAGTCAACCGGTTCTTTGTATTTCATTTTGTCTTGTTTTCTCTTCAACGTTTCTCTTATGTTCGTCCCTTTTGGCTTTCCTCTTTTCCTTTTCAGTTTGCTCTGTATCAGTGGTATTTTGATGTTTTTTCAAGCCTCTCACCCTCATTCTTGTTCACTCTGTATCTTCTTCTGCCTACTTCAATCGATTTCCTATCTTTCATTTTGTTTTGTGCGCTTTCCAACCTTTCTCTTACATTTCTCCATTTTGTCGTATCTCATTTTAAAGTGGTTTTTGTTTTATATATCCTCGTAATTTTATTTTTCATATTCTTTTATCCTCTTTTAGCTGTCTAATTTTTCTTTTCTGACCTGACTCAATCGGGCTTGACATGTTTTGTCCCGACCTGAGCAAACCTGATTTTGTTAATTATTATTACAACTTTAAGTGTTTAACACAAATGCATACTTTGATCTGTCGCCGCCGACGCTGGCTATTTGTACGTGCTTAATAGTAGGTTTTTTCGAGTATAAACATAAACAATCGAAGTTAAGTATGTACTGAGAATACATTTTTTCCCGTTGGTGATCTGCTTTAAATATAAGCATTTCATTCGTTATTTGTTAAAATAAGTTTAGTTTTATTGGAAATTGTCTACAAATCATTGGTGTTTGCTTATTTTTGCTGTATCTCTTCGACATTACCAATAATAAAAACTTAAGATGTGCCTTGAAGGTGGTTAAGCTCGCTTCTACGCCGTCGCTGTATATTCCACTCTATTCTCCGAATATTTACGTCACTTTCTCCAAAAATAAAATCAGCGTCTCGGAATTACCTCCTGACATCTACGATTGCAAAAAAGCAGATTTCGCTTCTTCCCGACTACACCGTCGTGAGTGTAAGACTTTGTGACAGCATCTCGGTTTCATTCTGTCTTTGTTATTCGCTAATATGAGAGGGCCGCGAAATAAAGGATGGCGGCTCGAGCCCTTAACCATCGACATTTCAATTTAGCAAGCACTTTGTTTCCAAGGAGATCTTTTGATGTAATATGTGACAAGCCTATACACCAAATAGAATTTCAACAGGGCCAATTTGGCGAGATCGAGCGATTCCAACTAAAAGGGATCGCGCTCGTACACGACAATTAATTGTGTCGGGGCAGGTGAGGAAAAAGCGCCCTTTTTGCAGTTTTTGCGGTTATGGCGGTCTCGATTGATGATAACGTAATCCGCTGCTCACTAATGTACTTCGCTCACCTCTCAAGTAAATGGACTATATTGCAACATTGTAATCAGTATTAGAGCGTTACAGGAGCGACGGTTCAAATTATATTGTCTCCTGCAGTATCCTAGATAAACCCTTATCTTATGGTGGGGAGCAAAGATGCGGGAAAGGCTATTATGTTATTTTGAAAAGACGCAGGGGGGCGTATTTTAAGCTTTCAAATACAAAAGGTTCAGTAAATGTCAAGAGACGTGTTGAAACGGCCTTTAATGGCGAGGCAATGGATGAAAAGAGATCCGTTCGGTGACGCTTGCCTCGTTGCGGTTGCCGCCTGAAAATGGTAGAAAATTAAATTCTATAACCTTCATTAAAAAATCAGAGGGAGAAGGCCAACCGTGGGGGAAAGCGCTGCAGAGGGCTTAGAAAAAGCGCAGGAGACTCCACAGCTTACGAAAAAACAAAAAGGGGAAGCACTAAATCAGCCACACCAGTTGATACGTCTTTAATTCTGTTATGCGTTCACTGTAAAATAAATGATTTCAATCCACCGATTCGTCGCTTATCGCTGCCAGGCCAGCCGGTACCATTTGACGGCATTACAATTAGCATTACCACTACATCGCTCCAGATTCAATTACGCGATATGATAATTGCGGTATTTGCAGTCAATCGCCTTGTCTCTGCACCACTTGCATGCACCTGAACCGCCTTAATACAGACATTACCGCAGACGACACTTTTGATGTATACGCCTCTGCAAGCATTTGTAATTCTCCGTTTCCTACTTCGGAATATTAATTAGCGCTTCCTCGAGAACTCATTAGACCGGAAGCTGACCCTTATTGTCGTTACGGCGACTTTCCGAACTTTTATCCGCAACAATAATGGGAAATAGAGAAACTATACATCTTTCCGGAACAAAACGAACATCTGGCAGTCTTATCCGCATTGTACGAGTGGAGTTTTTCCGCTGGAAGCCGCGCAAAAAAACGATCTCCTTTGTTCCAGCGGTTAACACGTAAACAGACAAGGCAGGTATTTAAAATAATATGTTCCCATTGTTCGGGCCGCTATTTAATGACCAGCGTTCCGGGGGCGGCGGACGCCGCTCGTACGAGCCACTTACGGAAAAAACATGCGGCAAGTGATGTGCATGGAACGCTAAGCGTAAACGGTTCGGGCGGGATTTTGAAAGTCGAGGTTTTCTATTTTCTGGGGAGACATAGAGCTGAAGCGATAGTGTGGGGATAATGGATATGTTAGCACGAAGGGCTGCACGAATGTTAAATTTTGCATCTGTTGATGGTCTTGTAAATTTCCCGATATTTGCAGTTTAAGCATATATTAGAGTACAATTATGCACTTCGTAAACATCAATAAAATAACAATTCAAGTATAGACATGAGCTAAAATAGACGAGCTGATTTTATAACGATTCGAGCAGCTTCGACTTTTCTCAAAGAAATTCAATTTTCTACATTATTTGAAAGAATAGATGCAAATAAGCTCAGATCCTGAAGACATTTCCGATACCATAGAGTAGAGCATTCTTAAACTAACTTAAGTTACTTAAAATTTTTGATGAAAATGGTGGAAGCATCAGGAAATATTTTTGTGAAATTACAAGAATTTTGAAGGAGATTATATTAAATTATTTACTCTTACGAATTACGCTCTTGTTTCAATACTTGAACATCTTAAAATATACAAGAAAATATCTAGTTATCCAGTGCAGTTTCTGGCTCACTGTAACCTCATTTGAGCTGCGGCAAAAACGGCACTAATTTATGTCGACAGGTCATTGACCTGTTCTAGAATTCTATCATTTTCTTTCTACCAGTTTGACCTATCTTAGAACCCCTGTCAATTTTTGGCTACCGATTTGACCAGTCTTAGACTCATCATTTATTGTCGACCATTTTGACCTGTATTAGGACCCTACCAACGTTTTGTCGACCAATTTGACCCATACTTAAGCCCACAATCACTATTTCCCGAACAATTGGATCTGTGTTAGGACCCCATCATTTTTTTTTCACCATTTGACCTGTCTTAGGACCCTGATCACTTTTGGCGACCAATTTGACTTGTCTTAGGAACCGCACTATTTTTCTCTTGATCTATTTGACTGTCTTAGACCCCCATTATTTTTTGTCAATCAGTTTCACTTGTTCTAGAACCCCCGTCATTTTCCCGACAATTTAACCGATTATTTGAGCTGATTTAGGAACCCAAACATTTTTGATTGACTAATTTGACCTGTCTTAGGATCCCTGTCATTTGTTGTCCACCAATTTGACTAGTCGTAGGACCCGCATCATTTAACATGTCTGATCACTTTTCGCGATCAATTTGACTTGTCTTAGGACCCCATCATTGTTGTCGACCAGTTTGACCTGTTTTAGGACCCCCATCATTCTTTGTCGATTAGTTTGCGCTGTTTTAGGACCCTCATTTTCCCCACCAATTCAACCTGTCTCAGAAATCCCAATCATTTATTTTTATGTGTTTGACTTGTCTTACAAATCCCACCATTTTTTTCTCGACGAATTTGACTTGTCTTAGGACCCCCATAATTGTTTGTCAATGAATTTCACCGATTTTAGGGTCCTCATCAGTTTTCATGATTATTTAAGCTGACTTAGGAACCTCAACATTTTTTGTTGACTAATTTGACCTGTTTTTAGGACTCCCATTATTTTTTGTCAACCAGTTTCACTTGTTGTAGAACCCCCGTCATTTTCCCGACAATTTGACGTATCTTAGGATATTCCTTATTTTTCCGATTATGTGAGCTAACTTAGGAACCCTAACATTTTTTGTTGACTAATTTGATATGTCTTAGGACCCCTGTCATTTATTGTCGATCATTTTTATCTGTATTAGGACCCATACCATTTTTTGTCGACCAATTTGAGCTGTTTTAGGATTCCAGCGTTTTTTATGGAACAATTGGACTTGTCTTAGGACCCCCATTATTTTTTCTCAACCAGTTTCACTTGTTCTAGAACCCTCGTCATTTTCCCGACAATTTGACGTATCTTAGGATCTCTATTTTAGCTGACTTAGGAACCCTAACATTTTTTGTTGACTAATTTGACCTATCTTAGGATCCCTGTCATTTTTTGTCCACCAATTTGACTAGCCGTAGGACCTGCATCATTTAACGCGTCTTAGGACTCTCACTTGTCGCGATCAATTTGACTTGTCTTAGAACCCGCATCATTGTTGTCGACCAATTTGACCTGTTTCAAAATTCCTAAGTTTTTTGTCGAACACTTTGACTTGTTTTAGGACCTTTATTATTTTTTATCGATCAGTTTGAGCTGTTTTAGGACCCTCATTTTCCCCACCAATTCAACCTGTCTTAGAAATCCCAATCATTTATTTGTAGATCAGGTTGACTTGTCTTAGAAATTCCATCATTTTTTTCTCGACGAATTTGACTTGTCTTAGGACCTCCATAATTGTTTATCAACGAATTTCACCTATTCTAGAGCCCCCATCACTTTTCATGATTATTTAAGCTGACTTAGGAACCTCAACATTGACCCCAGTCATTTTCCTCACCAATTTAAACTGTCTTATAAATCCACATCGTTCTTTTGTGATCAACTTGACTTGTCTTAGGAACCCCACCATATTTCTTTCGGCCAATTTGACTTGCCTTAGGACCCCCATTATTTTTTGTCAACCAGTTTTACTTGTTTTAGGACGCCCGTCATTTTCCCGACTGTTTGACCTATCTTAGGATCTCCCTCATTTTCCCGATTATGTAAACTGACTTAGGAAGCCTAACATTTTTTGTTGCTAATTTGACATGTCTTACGAACCCTTTCATTTTTTGTCCAACAGTTTGACCAATCTTAGGACCCCATCATTTATTGTAGAAAATTTTGATCTGTAGTAGGACCCTACTATTTTTTGTCGACCATTTGACCTGTTTTAGGACCCTGATCACTTTCCAGACCAATTTGACATGTCTTGGGACCGCCATCGTTTTGTCGACCGCTTTGACCCATCTTAGGACCTGTATCACCTTTTCCCGAACAATTGGACTTTGGACTCCGTTTCTTTTGTCGACCAATTTGACTGGTCGTAGGACCCCTATCATTTTTTGTCGACCATTTGACCTGTCTAAGGACTCTGATCACTCTTCGCGACCACTTTGACTTGTCTTAAGACCTCCGTCATTTTTGTCGACCAGTTTGAGCTGTTTTAGGACCCCCTTCATTTTTGTTGATCAATTTGGGCTGTTTTAGGACCCCCATGGGACCTCCATGATTTTCCCCACCAATTTAACCTGTCTTAGAAATCCTCATCTTTTTTTTTATGACCAGTCTGAGTTGTCTTAGAAACCTTATCAATTTTATCTTGATCAATGTCATTTGCCTTAGAACCCCCATTATTTTTTATCAACCAATTTCACTTGTTCTAGGACCCCCGTTATTTTCCCGACAAAAAATCTTAGAATCCCTAATTTTTTCCCGATTATTTGAATTGACTTAGGAACCCTAACATTTTTTGTTGACTAATTCGACCTGTCTTAAAACCCCTGTCATTTTTTGTCGATCATTTGACCTGTGTTAGGACCCCTACCACTTTTTGTCGACCATTTGACCTGTTTTAGGACCCTGATCACTTTCCCGACCAATTTGACATGTCTTAGGACCGCCATCGCTGTGTCGACCGATTTGACCCATCTTAGGGCCTATATCACCTTTTCCCGAACAATTGGACTTAGGACTCCATTTATTTTGTCGACTAATTTGACTGGTCGTAGGACCCCTATCATTTTTTGTCGACCATTTGACCTATCTTAGGACTCTGATCACTTTTCGCGACCAATTTGACTTGTCTTAGGACGCCTATCATCTTTGTCAACCAATTTGACCTGTTTTAGGATTCCCAGCGTTTTTTATCGAACAATTTGATCTGTTTTAGGACTCATATCTTTTTTGGTCGATAAGTTTGAACTGTTTTAGGACCCCCTTGGGATCCCCATCCATTTCACCACCAATTTGACCTGTTCTAGAATTCCCAGCGTTTTTTGTCGAACAATTTGACCTGTTTTAGGAGCCATATCATTTTTGGTCGATAAGTTTGAACTGTTTTAGGACCCCATCCATTTCACCACCAATTTAACCAACCTGTCTTATATATCCACATCGTTTTTTTCTTGACCAATTTGATTTGCCTTAGGACCTTCATAATTTTTTGTCAACGAATTTCACCTGTTCTAGGACCCCCCATCACTATCAATTTCACCTAACTTAACCTGGTCTAACCTGACCTGACCTGACCTGACCTGACCTGGCGTGACCTGACCTGACCTGACTTGACCTGGGTCCCAAGACAGGTCAAACTGGTCGACAGAAAATGATGGGGGGCTAGGACGGGTCGACGACCTGTCGACAAAAATTAATGCCGTTTCTGGCCCAGGTCAAATGAGGTCAAAGTGAACCAGAAACCACACTACATAATAACAAATTTTTGGAACGTCGATATTTCACATAGAAGTTCATTTTTTCTTTGTTTTATGAAAAGCTATAAGGACAATAAGCACAATTCCACTATCCTGAGGAAAAAATTCGATAACTTTAAATTTCTTGATAAAATTCGCGGAATTTCGAAGTAGTTCTTAGATTAAAAAATTATGTATTTCAATAAAACTGTCATTTTATTTCAATTTATCCTAGAATAATTTTTTCCGGAAAAAGTATTGACAACAAAATATAATAATAGATAACAATAGATGGTAAAACGCTGACTTAAATCTGTATAATCATCCTAACCAACAGTTTGATCACGCCACGTCAACATTTTGTGTGGTAAATACTACTTAAATTTACAAAGTAATACACATCGGACTTGTGATCTATGAACCCGCCATAATTTTTAATTACAATTAAGTGTTTCATGTAACCGATTTAGACCAATATTATCTCTGTTATTTGAAAATATACATGTAGTATATTTACAGTTTCTTGATCCCATACGATAGAGTTACGTTTAAACCCATTTAAGTAAGTTAAAAATTTTAATAAAAATGCCCTGGGCGCCGGAAAAGCGTGTATTTTTAATTCCTTTATTAATGGAGTAGTCGAAGTAGCTCTTATATGAAATTCTATATTTTAATAGAATTATGGTTTTCTTTCAAAACACTGATACAGATAACAAAGCACCCATCTACAACTGATTTTAACTTAGATAAATGACTCTTTTTCGCAGCGCTTCGAGCACTTTATTAATTTTTTACATAAGAGCGCTTTTTCTCTTACTTGATGAAATTCAAGGAAAATATGCACAGGTTTGTGAACCTGAGAAGAATCTCTCGAAAACGGGAACTTTTCCGTGTTTCAATAAAAATGGTGGAAGCGGTGGGATTTTTTATAAATTTTTTTTCTTCAAGTGTTTCGAATAACGTTCATCGCGAAGTCATATTAGTAGAACTTACTCAAGCCGTTTTTCCATACGCGTACTCCGCTAGTTTCGCTAATCCCCCTAATAACTTCCATTGTTCCGCCCACCTTAATGCCGCCGCTCTCTCGACAGACCCACTTAGACGCGAACAATGCAGAAAGCAATGCTCGGTGCAATAAAATCGCGCATCCACCGCAAAATGCAAACATCGGGATTGCTCTATCCATGGCCGGTTGGAGAGGATGTGAAAACTACAATGTATGCAAATGGGTGGGTGTATGTAAACAGTTGTGCAGCGGCAATATGGCGCGGTTTATTATCGCTGCCCTCTTTTCGTACCTAAACCGAATACCAAACGCAGCGAACAAGATGTTACAGCCTGCCATGTTTCGATTCGGAATGTGCAAAGATTTTTATTGGAGGACGTAAAAATTCTGAACATATTTGCTTCGTGGTGGACGTTTTTAATGGAGCCGCTGCGTTGAACTTTATGGCCGCATCAAATGGCATAAACAGTCTGCGCTGCAGGACGGGGGCCGGGCGCGAGTGCTGCAGGAAATACGGGGCATATAAAACGGCCGATTTAAATTAGGGATTTTTGCGTGGAAAAGACAGGGGGCGAAGTACAGCTACAAATTAATAATAATAATAATAATAATTTAGACTAGAGCTTCGGAGCTTTGAAAAGCGCGTTTTTGCTCTGACAGGGCGTTGTTTATTCGAATGGTCGTAGTCCTGCGGCTAGTTTAATAAAAGCTCCGCTGATCCGCAAACGCGGATTGTTTATGGAGGTGTTCTTATGTTATTTATTTCTGACACATCGAATGTTTGTTGATTGCAAATAGAGCAAAACGTGAGTAACGGTCATAACACATTTATCACGTTTAATGAAATAAGAGAAATAAATTGCTTCAGCAAACAATAAAATGTAGTCGGACGGACGGTGTAAACACGGCCGTCGATAATCGCGTTTCCTAATTTTATACAAATTAAATAAATCAGTCATTATCGCCGGCGTCCGTTCCATCGGAAAAGCGCCTGCATAATCTCCACCCGAAAATTTGGAGTGTCTGCTGCAGCTTTAAGCACGGCAAGAGTTACGGTCTCTTTTTAGGAATCGTAAACTTTAAGGTGCCATGAAGAGAATCGAGTTTCTACATCAAATTTAACGGGATTTTAAAGCAATATCGTAAGCAACTTTTAGATTTAGGGAAAGTCGGCTCCGCTGTGAACTTCGAACGCACAAATGCGGTCAATGAGGCAATCTGTTGTTCTCTGAAACCAAGAGCGCTCAAAGAAGAATGTACTCTTTTCTCGTTGAATTTCCGAGGCTTACAACTTGATAGCGGCAGAGCGCTTTTATAGAAAGCTCTGGCTGTGTATCTATTTGTGCGATTGCCGGGTTGTAAGTTCTTTCTAGACTCGGATATTAGGTTGGCGAAATACAGGTGCGGTGTTATAGGCGAGGGCGCTTGGCATAAAAACAAATCCACAATTAAAGTGTCATTTACCAAACTAAACGCATTTTCATAAAAGCCGCAATTTTATTACAAATAACCGCACAAAACACGAATTTGCGCTGCGGCCGACTTCATTAAATCCAAGCCGCTGTTTAATTATTATTTATTGTTTATTTTCAATTTGTGCGTACACGTGAAACGAGTGCCGAAATTTTTATTGATTATTTGCTTTGGAACTCTCGCCTGGAAATTATTATTCATGAACGTTGTGCCCACGCTGTCTCACAGTAAATTATTTCGAAGGATTCTGGTGTTGGCGGAGCGCGTGACGTCGGACGCAAAAACGAGCTCGCTTTTGACAGTTTCACACTGAGCGTTGTTGCATCAAAAGAAGAAGTTATTACTAAGATAAAACTAAAAATAACTAAAAAAAGTTCCAAAATCTTAATCCCGAAGAATTTTTTGTGAAGTTTTAGGACATTTCGGAAAACTCAATTTTTAAATTCTACCCCCCAATGAAATTTTCGACACTTTTGTAACCATCATCAAAAATTACCTAAAGAGATTCTTTTTTTGTGGATTCCGGACGATATTTCCTCCTTGTTTCTAAAATTTCTACCATTTTTCCAGAGGCGACAAAATAAATTATGGGCATTGGATTTTTACGAATATTTCGTTAGCCAATTTATTATAATAATAATAAATGAATCAGGATGTCCATATCTACAGCTTAGAGAGAGATTTTTGTGCATTTTAGGCAATATTTGCCAAATTCAATTTTTCAATAGGTATTCTGCCCTTATGAACTTTTCGGCCCTTCCTTGACCACCTTCGGAAATTACCTAAGAAGATTCATTTGTAGAGTTCAGCCTCCATAACCTATTTTCGGCTTCCAGAAGCACCAGACATATGACAATTTTTAGGATTTAAAAAAAAATAAATTTTGCAAAGGAATATTTTCAAAATCTTGCTCTGGGGACATAAACATGCTGTATTTTTCGAATCAGTAGGTACTTTGGGATCTGTATCTCAGAATTTTTGTGAATTTTTAAACAACTTTTCGGAAAGCCAAATTTTTCAATATTTCCCCTTATGAAATTTTCGACCCTATTTTGACCACCTTCGCAAATTATGTAAAGAGATCTTTTTGTAGATTTTAGCCTCCAGAGGCTACTTTCGGTTTCATTTCTTCGAGAGCCCATACCATTTTTCCAGAATTAACAAGATGAAATATATCGATTTTTAGGATTTCTAAAAAATTCCATTTTCTAACCAACTATTTCGAAAATCTCGCTCCGGGGACTTCAGATGCACTAGATATTTTCGAATCAGAGTGGCAAAATTTCACAAATCCCTGATGCTTTAGTTTTTGAAGAAAGTGAAAGAACCTTAGAGGCTCTTGGTGTCTTTTTTATGAGAAAGAATCTCCCAAATCCTTGGTGCTTTATTGTGTGAAGAACGTCAAAGAATCTCAGGAACCCTTTGTGTCCTATTTTCATGAAAAAAGAATCTCAGAAACCCATGGTGTTTTATTTTTTGACGAACGTGAAAGAATCTCAAGGGCTAATCTTTTTTTAAAGCATGTGAAATAATCTAGAAGGGCCCAGTTTTTTATTTTGCGAAGAACGTGTCAAAATCTCAAAATCTCAGAAGCCCTTTGTGTCTCTTTTTTATGAGAAAGAATCTCAGAAATCTCTGGTGTTTTATTATTTGAGCAACGTCAAAGAATCTCAGGAACCCTTTGTGTCTTTCTTTATGTAAAAAGAATCTCAGAAACCCTTGGTGTTTTATTTTTTGATGAACGTGAAAGTATCTCAAGAGTTTTTAGGATCTATTTTTTTATTGAGAAAGAATCTCAGATTCTCCTTCTATCTTTTTTTTAAAACATGTGAAATAATCTAGAAGGGCCTGGTGTTTTATTTTGTGAAGAACGTGGCAAAATCTCAGAAACCCTTTGTTTCTTCTTCATGAGAAAGAATCTCAGAAATCCCTGGTGTTATAGTTTTTGAAGAAAGAGAAATAACCTCAGACGCCCTTTGTGTCTCTTTTTTATGAGAAAAAATCTCCGAAATCCTTGGTGTTTTATTGTTTGAAGAACGTCAAAGAATCTCAGGAACCCTCTGTGTCCTATTTTAATGAAAAAGAATCTCAGAAACCCATGGTGTTTTATTTTTTGATGAACGTGAAAGAATATCAAGGGCTAATCTTTTTTTAAAGCATGTGAAATAATCTAGAAGGGCCCAGTGTTTTATATTGCGAAGAACGTGTCAAAATCTCAAAATCTCCGAAGCCCTCTGTGTCTCTTTTTTATGAGAAAGAATCTCAGAAATCTCTGGTGTTTTATTATTTGAGCAACGTCAAAGAATCTCAGGAATCCTTTGTGTCTTTTTTTATGTAAAAAGAATCTCAGAAACCCTTGGTGTTTTATTTTTTGATGAACGTGAAAGAATCTCAAGGGCTTTTTGGATCTACTTTTTTATTGAGAAAGAATCTCAGGTGCTCCTTCTATCTTTTTTTTAAAACATGTGAAATAATCTCGAAGGGCCTGGTGTTTTATTTTGTGAAGAACTTGGCAAAATCTCAGAAACCCTTTGTTTCTTCTTCTTTAGAAAGAATCTCAGAAATCCCTGGTGTTATAGTTTTTGAAGAAAGTGAAATAACCTCAGAGACATTTTGTGTCTCTTTTTTATGAGAAAGAATCTCCGAAATCCTTGGTGTTTTATTGTGTGAAGAACGTCAAAGAATCTCAGGAACCCTTTGTGTCCTTTTTTCATGAAAAAAGAATCTCAGAAACCCATGGTGTTTTATTTTTTGATGAACGTGAAAGAATCTCAAGGGCTAATCTTTTTTTAAAGCTTGTGAACTAATTTAGAAGGGCCCAGTGTTTTATTTTGCGAAGAACGTGTCAAAATCTCAAAATCTCAGAAGCACTGTGTCTCTTTTTTATGAGAAAGAATCTCAGAAATCTCTGGTGTTTTATTATTTGAGCAACGTCAAAGAATCTCAGAAACTCTTTGTGTCTTTTTTTAAGTAAAAATAATCTCAGAAACCCTTGGTGTTTTATTTTTGATGAACGTGAAGGAATCTTAAGGGCTTTTTGGATCTATTTTTTTAATGAGAAAGAATCTCAGGTGTTCCTTCTATTTTTTTTTTAACATGTGAAATAATCTAGACGGGCCTGGTGTTTTATTTTGTGAAGAACCTGGCAAAATCTCAGAAACCCTTTGTTTCTTCTTCATGAGAAAGAATCTCAGAAATCCCTGGTGTTATAGTTTTTGAAGAAAGTGAAATAACCTCAGACGCCCTTTGTGTCTCTTTTTTATGAGAAAAAATCTCCGAAATCCTTGGTGTTTTATTGTTTGAAGAAGGTTAAAGAATCTCAGGAACCCTTTGTGTCCTTTTTTCATGAAAAAAGTATCTCAGAAACCCATGGTGTTTTATATTTTGATGAACGTGAAAGAATCTCAAAGGCTAATCTTTTTCTAAAGCATGTGAAATAATCTAGAAGGGCCCAGTTTTTTATTTTGCGAAGAACGTGTCAAAATGTCAAAATCTCAGAAGCCCTCTGTGTCTCTTTTTTATGAGAAAGAATCTCAGAAACCTCTTATGTTTTATTATTTGAGCAACGTCAAAGAATCTTAGGAACCCTTTGTGTCTTTTTTTATGTAAAAAGAATCTCAGAAACCCTTGGTGTTTTATTTTTTGATGAATGTGAAAGAATCTCAAGGGCTTTTTGGATCTATTTTTTTAATGAGAAAGAATCTCAGATGCTCCTTGTATCTTTTTTTTTAAACATGTGAAATAATCTAGAAGGGCCTGGTGTTCTATTTTGTGAAGAACGTGGCAAAATCCCAGAAACCCTTTGTTTCTTCTTGGTGAGAAAGAATCTCAGAAATTCCTGGTGTTATAGTTTTTGAAGAAAGTGAAATAATCTCAGAGGCCCTTTGTGTCTCTTTTTTATGAGAAAGAATCTCCGAAATTCTTGGTGTTTTATTGTTTGAAGAACGTCAAAGAATTTCAGGAACCCTTTGTGTCCTTTTTTCATGAAAAAAGTATCTCAGAAACCCATGGTGTTTTATATTTTGATGAACGTGAAACAATCTCAAAGGCTAATCTTTTTCTAAAGCATGTGAAATAGTCTAGAAGGACCCAGTTTTTTATTTTGCGAAGAACGTGTCAAAATCTCAATATTTCAGAAGCCCCCTGTCTCTTTTTTATGAGAAAGAATCGCAGAAATCTCTTATGTTTTATTATTTGAACAACGTCAAAGAATCTCAGGAATCCTTTGTGGCTTTTTTTATGTAAAAAAGATCTCAGAAACCCTTGGTGTTTTATTTTTTGATGAATGTGAAAGAATCTCAAGGGCTTTTAGGATTTATTTTTTTATTGAGAAAGAATCTCAGGTGCTGCTTCTATCTTTTTTTTAAACATGTGAAATAATTTAGAAGGGCCTGGTGTTTTATTTTGTGAAGAACGTGGCAAAATCTCAGAAACCTTTTGTTTCTTCTTCATGAGAAAGAATCTCAGAAATCCCTGGTGTTATAGTTTTTGAATAAAGTGAAATAACCTCAGAGGCCCTTTGTGTCTCTTTTTTATGAGAAAGAATCTCCGAAATACTTGGTGTTTTATTGTTTGAAGAACGTCAAAGAATCTCAGGAAAACTTTGTGTCCTTTTTTCATGAAAAAGAATCTCAGAAACCCATGGTGTTTTATTTTTGATGAACGTGAAAGAATCTCAAGGGCTAATTTTTTTTAAAGCTAGTGAAATAATCTAGAAGGGCCCTGTGTTTTATTTTTCGAAGAACGTGTCAAAATCTCAGAAGCCCTCTGTGTCTCTTTTTTATGAGAAAGCATCTCAGAAATCTCTGGTGTTTTATTAATTGAGCAACGTCAAAGAATCTCAGGAACCCTTTGTGTCTTTTTTTATGTAAAAAGAATCTCAGAAACCCATGGTGTTTTATTTTTTGATGAACGTGAAAGAATCTCAAGGGCTTTTTGGATCTATTTTTATCACGCTTTTATTAGCTTGGGTTGTATGTATGTATGTAACGGAATCTTTGAGCTTAATTTTCATCGGTTTCTAAAAGTCTGATCATCTTGAAACTTTGCACACGTCTCAAGGATCGATGACAATGCAATAATTTGATAACAGTTTCCCATTATCCTTATTAGGACCGCCAGGATTTATAAATTCTTTTATGGATCCTGTGTAGTGGAGTAAAAGAGATAAAGCTAGCGCGCGATCTGCGCATGCCTGTAGTATCTGGTTTACTCTTCGTTGTAATTATAGTCTTGATTAAAATACAAATAACGGATATTAAATGAAAAAAACAAGAACGGACTTTTAATTAACTAAACGTGTGCAAATAAAATGGCTGATCGCATCTTAATTGTGTCAGTATATACCACGGTTATCTCTCTCCGTGTCGATTATACCGATCTATACCGATTATTTCTGTTTCAAGGACAATTTCTGCATAGCTTTGGTTTTACAGTCGGTAAAGAAGGAATTAATTATAATTAAAACATATCTAATCATGAATTCTCACCAACTTAAATAATGATAACAAATTTTGATTCAGAAATACAAACATGGAGGAAAATTAACTATTTGGGGGGTAAAACTAACCACAATGATGAATTGTGTCCCGTTGGTCCGTGAGGGCGATTGATTTCGAACTAATTCCCGTTGATCGATCATACGGAGACCACTGAGTGGTTCTTTCTAGAAAAATCTAAATAAGTAATTAATTCCCCAATTTATGAATTTGTCGCAGACTAAAAAATGAAAAATAAATAATAGTTTAAAAAACTAAAAAAACACGCTTTTATTGCTAATCGAACTAAAAACTAGAAAATAATTTTTAATGACAGAGTTTAATATTACAGTAGTAGAAGATCAAACAATCAATCATAATAAATCACCTCAAATTAAAATTATAATAAAATTTAAGTTATTAACAGAATAATTCAATTCAGAGTAAAAAGCGTGGGGTGCATTTTACTGCGGTTCATAACTATCCTCTCATAGATAGTTGCCAATAGAATGATTGTAATATTTAAAATATCAAGCACCCCACGCTTTTTACTCTGAATTGAATTATTCTGTTAATAACTTAAATTTTATTATAATTTTAATTTGAGGTGATTTATTATGATTGATTGTTTGATCTTCTACTACTGTAATATTAAACTCTGTCATTAAAAATTATTTTCTAGTTTTTAGTTCGATTAGCAATAAAAGCGTGTTTTTTTAGTTTTTTAAACTATTATTTTTTTAATGAGAAAGAATCTCAGGTGCTCCTTCTATCTTATTTTTAAAACATGTGAAATAATCTAGAAGGGCCTGGTGTTTTATTTTGTGAAGAACGTGGCAAAATCTCAGAAACCCTTTGTTTCTTCTTCTTTAGAAAGAATCTCAGAAATCCCTGATTTTATAGTTTTTGAAGAAAGTAAAATAACCTCAGAGACCTTTTGTGTCTCTTTTTTATGAGAAAGAATCTCACAAATCCCTGGTGTTTTATTGTTTGAATAACGTAGAAGAATCTCAAGAACTTTTTGTGTTTTTTTTTTCTGAAAAAAGAATCTCAGAAACCCTTGGTGTTTTATTTTTTGATGAACGTGAAAGAATCTCAAGGGCTTTTTGTAACTATTTTTTTAATGGGAAAGAATCTCAGGTACTCCTTCTATCTTCTTTTTAAAGCATGTGAAATAATCTAGAGTGGCCTGGTGTTTTATTTTGTGAAGAACGTGGCAAAATCTCAGAAACTCTTTTTATGAGAAAGAATCTCACAAATCCCTGGTGTTTTATTGTTTGAATAACGTAAAAGAATCTCAAGAACTCTTTGTGTTTTTTTTTTATGAAAAAAGAATCTCAGAAACCCTTGATGTTTTATTTTTGATGAACGTGAAGGAATCTCATGGGCTTTTTGGAACTTTTTTTAATGTGAAAGAATCTCAAGCGCTCCTTCTATCTTCTTTTTAAAGCATGTGAAATAATCTAGGGGGACCTGGTGTTTTATTTTGGGAAGAACGTGGCAAAATCTCAGAAATCCTTTGCGTTTCTTCTTTTAATAGAAAGAATCTCAGAAATGCCTGGTGTTTTAGTTTTTGAAGAAAATGAAAGAACCTCAAAAGTCCTTCGTGTTTCTTCTTTATGAGAAAGAATTTCAGAAATCCCGGGTGTTTTATTGTTTGAACAACGTCAAGGAATCTCAAGAGCCCAATTTTTCTTTTTTTATGAAAAAAGAATCTCAGAAACCCTTGGTGTTTTATTTTTTGTTGAACGTGAAAGAATCTCAGGGGTTTTTTGAATCTTTTTTTAAGGAGAAAGAATCCCAGGGGCTCTTTGTATCTTTTTTTTAAAGCATGTGAAATAATCTAGAGGGGCCTGGTGTTTCATTTTGTGAAGAACGTGGCAGAATCTCAGAAACCCTTCCTTTCTTCTTTTATTATAGAAAATCTCACAAATCCCTGGTGTATTTTTTTGTGTATTTTAGCCAAATTTTCGGAAAGCCAAATTTTTCGATATTTCCCCTTATGAAATTTTCGACACTGTTTTGACCACTTTCGAAAATTATCTAAACAGATCTTTTTGTAGATTTCAGGTTCCAGAGGCTATTTCAAGCTTCATTTCTTCGATTTCTTCGAAAGTTGCTACCATTTTTCCAAAATCACCAAGATGAAATATATCGATTTTTAGGATTTCTAAAAAAATCCTTTTCTAACCAACTTTGGAAAATCTCGCTCCGGGGACCTCAAATACGCTATATTTTCGAATCAGCACGTTGAGATCTACATCCCAAAATTTTTTGTGAAGTTTTAGGCAACCATTTTCGCCTTAATTTTTTGTAAAATCTCTACTATTTTTCGGAATCGCAAAAATAAATTATGAGAATTTTTTTAATTCAAAAAAAATGACTTTCCGAATTTGTATTTCGAAGATTGTCCTCTGGGACCATAAAGACGGTGTATTTTTTGAATCAACACAATTTGTGGATTTTTAGATTTCCGAAAAAATTCAATTTTTCTATCCAACACCTGTTAAATGTCAAATATCAGGACTTTTTAATTTGACTTTCAAACCGAATATTTCGTAAATCCTGTTCCGGAATCATAAATATGCTATATTATTCGAATTATCACGTCGATGTCTGTCTCCTAGACTTTTGTGTGGATTTTTAACCAACTCATCGATAAAAACGAGCTCGCTTTTGGCACAATTTCGCACTAGTGTTCTTGAGAAAGAGAATTTATCATTTAGACAAAAGTTTTTTCAGCGACATTTATCAGATTATTATAAACAGAATGCGGTACGAATAACGACATAAAATTTTCCCGTCGGAAAAATCATGCATAACGAAGTGCATTTGCATTTAATAAAAAGCCCTTCCTTTATGGCGAAGCAATAATTCTTAGCGTCATCACTAAAACACATAGCTGCCTTTCCTGAATAATAATTAATCAATGTAAATTATTCCCCGCACGGAATGACTGAAAATTATCTCTAACACAATTACAAAGTTTCTAGAATTAAGATTTTGTAGTTTCGCACTGAATTTTATAAAACGCACCTAGCGGAATATGCAACGAAACGGATAACCCGCCGTAATGAATACTCTCTCCTATCTACCCGGAATTTTTTAATTCAGCCCCGCCGCCATAAATCTTTTTTGTCGGCGCATTGAATAATGTAGCTCGAAAATATTATTTCAAAGTTAAACACCGGCTCGAATTTACAATTCTATTTCCTCCCGGACTTCGAAGAGGGCGCAATTGTCGAACTACACCCGGATTAATCCGATCGGGGTGGAATTGGCCAATTCCGGGACAAAAAAATGTTGTGTTAGGGCGTCTAAGTCGAGTGGAGTTTACGGAATTAAAAGTGGCTCGGCAAGTCCGCCGTGATAATCCTTTATCGCGAAAGAAGCTTTCGACTTGCACATCCTGAGATGGACAACGGCCCTCGTAATCCAATTGGATCCGCAGTTGGCAACACTGCCTTCCCATTTAACAATTACAAGCGAATCCACTCACCGTGGTCGCAACTTCCACGGCCCGAATCCGGGGCTTTGTCGCTGCTAAACAACGAAACTAATAATTGCATTGACGTCATAATCGTGTGTTTTTTGCTATTCACGTTCTTCGGTGATAGTCAGAAACTTTCGCGGAATTAATTACCGCGGGCGTTGGGCGAGTGTTTATGAGGGGTGTTTACACAGTAAGGCGGTTAATCGCTGTCGGGCTGCAACCCCATCGGAAAGCGGCGAAAAAATCGTAAATAAACTTGTTGGGGGCTGCGAAAAAAATAGAAAGAAATAAATAATGGCCGCGCGAAAGTAAAACTTTGCTCATTTGTTATTGTCATAGAAAAAATTGCATGAAAATTTTTTCGCCGCCGGAATGGGAGCGAACCGCGGTGAAAATGTGTTCGGAGCTAGTCGGAAAGAAGGAGCGACCACCTCAGTGTCTTCAGTCATCATACATCATTTTCTGTCACTTATAATCCAGGTTTTAAGGAGGAAAATCTATATTAAACTTGTTTTTCGATAAAACACTGTTAGGGGCATTACATCTATCATCTGTCGTATAATCTATTAGTAGTTTTTTCGGACTTGCTAATGGAGTGTTTTCCTCTCGGAAGCAGTCGTTGTACGCGTGTTACGAAATTGAAAGGAAATTAATTGCTGTTTTATTGGAATGCTATTGTTGTCTGGGTTCTAGCTTTGTATAGTCCTGTCTCTTAATCCTTGTCCGTGACAGACGCGCAGACAAACATCGCCTGACAGACATTTATATGTTGTTGATCCTCTCAAACATAAGGGCAAATATACATTCGAATGTCATTCAATCTTTCAAACCAGAGCTTTTCGTGTCACCCCTAAAATACGCTGTTTTCCTTTCACCGACAAAAATTCCGACTAATTAATTACGTTGTTTAACAAAGGTAGTTCACTCTACAAGAGATTAAAGAACGAATGCGATTAGCTGAAACTCGACGCGTAATTCTAGTAGTTTTGCTTTCACGTAATTAGGAGGATTGTTGTGTTATTCTATTTAGCAAACAATATAATAGATTGCGAGAAAGAGTTTTTTTTAACAAACAATCGCTCATTTAAAGCTCCAGGGAGACCGGCGGAAATATCTCCAGCAGGAGTGTTGATATTTCATAAATTTACAGACGGGAATGCAATTTTAGCAAAGTTCGACGCGTTTCACCTAGACAACTAAAAATAATCCCACTTCGTTCTTCTAATAAAAATACAAAGACGGCACCAAACAAAGGAAAGTAAAAATAGTTTAGAAGAAATTTTAATTTGGACGCAAAGCGAAGCAGTCTAATCAGTTTTATTATAAAGGGACTATTCGTATTTCGTTTTCCTAGCTTTACAAATAATTAGAACAAAGTAAAATTGAAAACTCCAGGCCTCTAGAGTTTATTTTTTCTGAAAGGTGGAAGAATTCGGGGTCTCCTAGTGTCTTTTTTTGAAGAAATTGAAAGAATCTCTGGGTGCCTTAGTGTCTTCTTTAGTGAAGCTGAAAGGATCTCGGGGTCCTTAGGGTCTTTTTTAAAGATGTTGAAAAGGTTTCTGAGAAAATAGTGTTAGTTTTTCTAAAAGGCGAAAGAATCTCAGGGTCCCCTAGTGCTTTTTTTGCAGAAACTGAAAGAGTCTCGAGATTTTTTAGTGAAGCTGAAAGTATTTAGGGGAATCTAGTGTTAGTTTTTCTAAAAAGCGAAATAAACTCGGGTTCCCTAGTGTCTATTTTTAAAAAAGCTGAAAGAATCTCGGGTCCCCTAGTATTATTTTATTAAGCGAAGCTGAGAGAATCCAGGGATCTCCTAGTGTCTTTTTTTTAGAAAAGAAACAAAAGCCTCGAGGCCCTTAGTGTTATTATTTCTAAAAGCAAAAGAATGTAAAGGCCCCCTAGTAGCTTCTTAGCGAAGCTGAAAGAATTCCCGAGTCCCTCAGTGTCTTCTTTAGCGACGCTGAAAGAATCTCAGGTTGGTGTCTCCCTTAGTTAGGTTGAAAGGATCTGGGGGTTTTCTAGTGTATTTTTTAGAGAAGCTGAAAGAATTTCGGGGAATCTACAGTTAGTTTTCTAAATGACGAAAGATTCTCGGGATTCCGTAGCGACTTTTTCAGGAAAGCTGAAAAAATTTCGGCGCTCCTACTATTATTTTTCTTAAAAGGCGAAAGAATCTCGGGGTCCCTACTGTCTTTTTTTAAATTGAAAGAATTTCAAGGTCCCCTTTTGATTTTTTTTAACGAAGCTGAAAGAATCCCGGAATTCCCTAGTGTTTTTTTTAGAAAAGCACAAAGCAGCTCATTGCCCGTAGTGTTATTTTTTCTAACGACAAAAATGTACAGATCTGCCACTATCTTTTTTTAATGAAGCTGAAAGAATCTCGGGGTCCCTTAGTGTCTCTTTTTGCGAAGCTGAAAGAACCTCGGGGTGACTTACTAATGTTTTCTTTAGTGAAGCTGACAGGATCTCGGAGTCCCCTGGGGTTTTCTTTAGGTAAGCTGACAGAATTTTGAGAATCTAGTATTAGTTTTTCTAAAAGACGAATGAATTTCCGGGTGCCCTAGAATTTTTTTTCGGAGAAATTGAAAGAACCTCGAGATCCCCTAGTGTCTTTTTTTAGTAAAGTAGAAAGATTCTTAGGGCTCCAAAATGTATTTTTTTCTACAGAAAAAAAAATGTACAGGTTCCATTGTATCTTTTTTTAATGAAGCTGAAAAACTTTAGAGTCCCTTAGTGTCTTTTTTAGCGAAAATTCTTTTTGCGACGCTGAAAGAACGTCGAGGTGACTTAGTGTCCTCTATACTGAAGCTGACAGGACTTAGGGGTCCCTTAGGTCTTCTTTAAGTAAACTGACAGAATTTCGGGATACTAGTATTAGTTTTTCTAAAAGGCGAAAGAATTTTCGGTTGTCCTAGAGTCTTTTGTGGGAGAAACTGAAAGAATCTCGGAAACCCTTAGTGTCTTTTTCGAGGCTCCAAAATTGATTTTTTTTACAATCAAAAGAATGTAGAGTTTCCCTTGTATCTTTTATTAACGAAGCTGAAAGAAGTTTGGGATCCTTTTAGTAGCAAAGCTGAAAACAATTCGGGATGCCTTAGTGTCTGCTTTAGTGAAGCTGAAAAACACGGAGTTCCCTAGTGTTTTTCTTAGAGAAGCTGAAAGAATTTCGAAAAATCTAGCGTTAGATCATCTAAAAGGTGAAAGAATCTCGGGGTTTGCTAGTAAGTTTTTTTTAAGCTGAAAGAATCTCGAAGTTTCCTATATATTTTTTTAACGAAGCTGAAAGTATCTCGGGATCATCCCCTAGTTTTTTTTTAGAAAAGCAGAAAAAATCTCGGCCCCCCTAGTGTTATTTTTTTTTAAGCCTAAAGAATGTAGAGGCCCCTTTGCAACTTTTTTTAGTGAAGCTTAAAAGATCTCTGCGTCCCCGAGAATCTTTTTTAGAGAAACTGAAAGAATTTCGGAAAATCTTGTGTTAGTTGTTCTAAAAGGCGAAGACATCTCGAGGTTCTTCAGTGTCTTTTTTTAAAAAAGCTCGAGGTGCTTTAGTATCTCCTTTAGTGAAGCTGAAAGGATCTCGGGTGTCCCCTAAAACCATTTTTAGAGAAGCTGAAGGAATTTCGGTAAATCTGTTATTTTTTCTAAAAGGCGAAAGAATTTTCGGTTGTCCTAGAGTCTTTTGTGGGAGAAACTGAAAGAATGTCGGAAACCCTTAGTGTCTTTTTAGAGGCTCCAAAATTTATTTTTTTCTACAATCAAAAGAATGTAGATTTTCCCTTGTATCTTTTTTTAACGAATCTGAAAGAAGTTTGGGATCCTTTTAGTAGCGAAGCTGAAAAAATTTCGGGGTGCCTTAGTGTCTGCTTTAGTGAAGCTAAAAAATCACGGGGTTCCCTAGTGTTTTTCTTAGAGAAGTTGAAATAATTTCGAAAAATCTAGCGTTAGATTTTCTAAATGGTGGAAGAATCTCGGGGTTCGCTAGTAAGTTTTTTTTAAGCTGAAAGAATCTCGAAGTTTCGTATTTATTTTTTTAACGAAGCTGAAAGTATCTCGGGATCATCTCCTAGTGTCTATTTTTAGAAAAGCAGAAAAAATCTCGGCCACCCTAGTGTTATTTTTTTTTAAGTCTAAAGAATGTGGAGGCCCCTTTGTAACTTTTTTTAGTGAAGCTTAAAAGACCCCTGCGTCCCCTAGATTTTTTTTTTAGAGAAACTGAAAGAATTTCGAAGAATCTTGTGTTAGTTGTTCTAAAAGGCGAAGACATCTCGAGGTTTCTCAGTGTCTTTTTTTAAAAAAGCTCGAGGTGCTTTAGTATCTCCTTTAGTGAAGCTGAAAGGATCTAGGCGTCTCCTAGAACCATTTTTACAGAAGCTGAAGGAATTTCGGTAAATCCATTGTTATTTTTTCTAAAAGGTGGAAGAATTTCGGGATCCTCAAGTGTCTATTTTAGCGAAACCAAATGAATTTCGGGGTCCCTTAGTCTCTTTTAAAAAAGCTGAAAGAATCTCGGGATCCCGTATTTTTTTTAGAAAAGTAGAGAGAATTTTGGGGCCCCAAAATGTAATTTTTTTCTACAAACAAAAGATGTAGAGGTTCCCTAGTATCTTTTGATTAGCGAAGCTGAAAAAATCTCCGGGTCCCTTAGTGTCTTCTTCAGTGAAGCTGAAAAAATCTCGAGGTGCCTTAGTATCTCCTTTTGTGAAACTGAAAAGATCTCGGGGTTCCGTAGTATCTTTTTTAGAGACGTTGAGTGAATTTCGCAAAATCTAAAGCTAGATGTTCTAAATGGCGAAAGAATCTCGGGTTTCCCTACTGTCTTTTTTAGGAAAGCTGAAAAAATCGAGACCCTAGTACAATTGAAAGACTCTCGGGATACTGTAGTGTCTTTTTTTGAGAAGCTGAAAGAAACTCGGGGTGCCTAAGTGCCTTCTTTGGTGAAGCTGAGAGAATCTCGTCCCCTAGGGTTTTTTTAGATAACCTAAAAGAATTTCGGGGAATCTGCTGTTAGTTTTTGGCGAATGCTGAAAGAATCTCGTGGTCCCCTATTGTCTTTTTTTGGAGAAACTAAAAGGACCTCGGGATCCCATAGTGTCCTTTTTTAGAAAGGCAGTAAGAATCTCGGGGCCTCAAAGTTTAATTTTTTTCTATAGGCAAAAGAATTTCGAGTTCCTTTATTGACTTTTTAACGAAGGTGAAAAAATCTCGGGATCCTCTAGTATTTTTTTTAAGCAAAAAGAATCTCGGAGCCCCTAGTGTTATATTTTCTAAAGGCAAAGGAATGTAGACATCTTCTAGTATCCTACTTTGGCGAAGCTGAAAGAAATAATCTCGGGGTCCTTTAGTGTCTCTTCTTGCGAAGCTGAAAGAACCTCGGGGTCCCTTAGTGACATCTTTAGTAAAGCTGACAGGAACTCATCCCTTAGAGTTTTCTTTAGATAAACTGTAAGAATTTTGGAGAATCTAGTGTCAGTTTTTCTAAAACGCGAAAGAATCTCAGGGTCTCCTAGTGTCTTTCTTTGGAGAAACTGAAAGAATCTCCGGATCCCCTAGTATCATTTTTTCTAACGGCTAAAGAATGTAGAGGTCTCCTAGTCTCTTACTGATTTTAGCGAAGCTAAAAGAAAGAATCTCGGGGTCCCTTAATGTCTATTTTTCCGAAACTGAACGAATGTCGGGGTCTCTTAGTATCCATTTTAGCGAAACTGAAAGAACCTCAGAGTGTCTTAGTGTCTTGTTATGTTTTCCAAAGGCAAAGTAATGCTGAGGTCCTCTCGTATCTTTTTTTAACGAAGCTGAAAAAACATCGGGGTCCCCAGTGTTGTTTTTTCGTAAGTAATCTTGTAGTCCCCTAGTATCTTCTTTTAGAGTCTAACCTGAAGTAATTTCGGGGTCCCTAGTACCTTTTTTTTATAAAATTGAAAGAATTTACACGCTTTCAGTGTCATTTTTTCTAAAAAGCGATAGAATATCGGGTCCCTTAGTGTATTTTACAGTTTTAGCTGAAGTAATATCGCAGCTCTTAATGTTTTTTTTTTCAAAAATTCGAAACAATCTTAAGATCTTCTTGCGTCTTTTTGGCAAAGCTGAAAGAATCTCGTGGTCCCTTAGTATCTTCTTTTAAAGAAGTTGAGTTAATGTGTCCCTAGTGTTTGCTTTAGAAAAGCTGAAAAAATCTCGAAACCCATAATGTTATTTTTTTCAAAAATTGGAAATAATCCTGGGTGGTCTAGCATCTTTTTCTAGAAAAGCTGAAAGCATCTGAATGCCCTTAGTTATTATTTTACTAATGCTTATATAACATTTAATTTAATTAATAGCCTTCTAGACAGCTCGAAAAGTCTAGAATAAATCCGAACCTAACCACTACACATAAATCGTTTATCTATCAGCTTCCTCCGTGCTTATGTTGGTTATCCGCCCACACATAATCAAATTACCGCAATCCAGCAACTTCTTATTTAGCCCAGCCTATTCACCGTCTCATTAGCATTATAGATCCTTTAACCCCCAACAACCTACACAACACAGAATAAGCACTTTTAGCAATTTCTTCTATGTACATTTCAAACAAAACCCCATTCAGTCATTCATCTCCGCCGAGAATTTTCAGGGACGAAGAACCGTCTGGTGGAATAATTGCAATTTTTATACTGCTAGCACGTACGCCCTCTCGTCAGGAGTGTGCTTTATGCACTACAATGAGCACGAGTGTGTGTCAATTCACCCTTATCCATCTCGGCAGCGTTCAACGGTTTTCCTGAAAGATAAGGACCGAAGTGATTGCCGTCCATAAGCGGCACAGACTCGATCGACGTCACGTCGTTGGTATTTGTTGTCTAAACAGGGCCGTTCAGACCAACAACCGATCCATCAGACGTCTGTTTAAGGAAAACCAATGACAAGGAGCGGCTCGCAGGCGCCGAAATTGCGTTTGCATATATAAAACATTTTTCGGGACGCTTAGCCCAGAAATCGATTTTATTATTATTATTTAGGGAACGTCAAACTAGTTTAAAAAATCGTTAACGTTGAATAAATTTTTGGAATGGGCTAAAGTCGTGTATGGAATGAATACCAGTTGAATGCTGCTCTCGCAGCAGGATTATTCGCAAGTGCAATAAAACAATAAAAACTGAAAGTTTCTGTTTACATGTCTTCCAGCCTTCCGCGAACTTTGCACTTCGTTATTTTCGCTTTTTCGGGCGATCCTGAGCTTTTGCGGCACTTCGGCGTCTGCGGTTTGTAGCTGCCACTGCAGGATTATGCTGAAACTGAAAATTATTGATATTTCGTCTAACTGCATGCAGGTGATGGCGACGCAGTCACGTAAGACAAGCTCAGCGATTCGTTAGCGGGAATAAAATGAGGCGAGCTTTTCTAGTTTTCGGATAAACGAGCTTCGGCGGCATTATTCAGGTTTTTATACACCGCAGGAATGTTTCCTCTTGGCAGAGGAGGCGAAAAGGATGGATGCCTACAAGGCATGACACAATTTAAAAAGCTCTTCAATCCAATTATGTCGCATTGCTTCTGTGATAAAGAGGTGTACAAGAGGCTGAATAATGTCGCTTTTTTATTTTATCTCCGCAAAAATGCTAACTCTTAGAAAAAGCTTTGTTGGAGCTTGATTTGACGGTTTCGTAGTAGTCGAGACTTGGTTTTAACTCCTTCGGTAATTAGTTTAAGTATGCTACACTCTCCGGGTTCCAATTCTCAAAATTTTGCATTAATCTTGAATATGAGCTGGTTTGGCTAATTTTATTATAATTTCAGCTTTCGGATTTATTCAAATTTGTCCGCGCTTTGAGTTTGTCATGTAAATTTCACTTCACTCACATTTATTTATTAGCATTTCACAGAAATGTGATCACCGCATTCACGTATCTACTACATAAACATACTGCGTAATTTGCAAAGTTATAAATACGACATCCAAATATCTCTCTGAGCGTCTTTTTAGTAAATTTGTGTTGGTGAAAATATGTTTCTCCTTGTTTGCTCGAACCAATATTTTTCAATTCAACGGGCAATTTTGTGACCTTTCCGCTATCCTATTTATAAACTATCTGCAAGAAAAGCTGACCGTGTTCAAAGGATGTTGGACTTTCGTCGAAGTGCCGTGGTTTCTTTTAGTCGGTCGGTTTAATTCTTTAAGTGAGTGTTTTACCGGAGCTAGCGTCTCTCGGACAATTACCTTTGCTTCTCACTAAAATATTTATTCGCTCGAGGGAAAACTTCTTAATCACCGCAAAAGCACCTTCGACCATCACGATTTAATCACAAATTAATTCTGAAAGGTGTAACGTGGAAAAACTTCCCTCCGAAGAAGCTTTTTCGTCCCGGCCGATCCACCCCTCTTTTAACACGAACAAGTCAAATCAATAAGCCCCACTGTTGTGAAAGGATTCGAATCCTATCGCTAACAAAGTTAAAGTTAGCCGAACGACTAGTACAATATCTCGAGATAAATTTCATCAAAATCCGTCCCGAATAATCAATCACAGCCGAATCTTTTTCTTTAATGAGAAAAGTTGCGGGGGCGGCGCGCCCGTTCGAGCGTTGTTAATTGCCTGTACATAAGATTATTAAAGGTCGAATTATGCGCCGTACGTAACTGCTGATTGTGTCGAGTTAGTGGCCGTTAGTGCCACCATCTATATTAATACCATTGAAGGATTAACCCTAAATTGGTCGTCGCAGGATTACTAAAACAAAACGTATGGCTAACGAAGCTAATAGCATGCTTTACGGTACTCGTTAGCATGGCCTCTAGTAATTAGAACCGCCGGTTGTAGTTATGGCAGATAATCTGGGTTCGACCCCCGTCTATGTGCAATCAAACAGCGCCGGGGGCTGTTTCGAATGACAATTTCCGAACAGGTGTTCCGTTTCGGTCATACGATTTAATGCATTGCCGATTTTAGTTCGGCGGACTTTTTAGCTGTTGCTGGTGCACACGTGTCCGAAACGCTGCACGGGACTTAATTAAAATTTTGCAGTGCGGACGATTTTCTGCAACTATTAGAGCGCGTTGAGCTTATTTCAATTTTAATCGATCTGCACTTGACGCCGGAGTGGTCAGACGCATTGACGTAATGTAGGTCTCGGGAGTGAAAAGCTCAGTTCAAATAGTAAAAACATGTTATTCATATGTACGTTGATTCTAGTCTTCTTCTACTTCTATATATTAACAAAATATGGGAAAAGAAGGGACTGAACTTGTGGACAAGAACTCGTCAGGCCAAGTCACACTTAGTATTAATTAAGTACCCTTAGATGGACCTTTTAGTGCGGTCTTGGCGTACTCTAAGCCGAAGAGAGGGGTATCCAGAGGTCTCTTGAGTGGTCACGATAGAAATAAATAACACTCTGGTTAAAGTTTAAAAATAAATGATCTTTGTTCCTGTCAGGCTATAATGGGTAAGATTAAAAACATCGAACAAAAGTGGTAACAAAAGGAAAGAAACTTGAGGTCCCCTATTGTCTTATTTTAGAGAAGTTGAAAGATACTTGCGGAAAAATTTCGGGGTCCCTAGTGTCCTTTTTTAAGTGAAACTGAAAGAATCGCGGGTCCTCCAGTGGTAATTTTACTAAAAAGCGAAAGAGCCTCGAGGTCCCCTAACGTCCTTTTTAGGGAAGCTGAAAGAATCTCGGAGTCCCCTAGTATTTTTTTTTTATCTGAAAAAAATTCCGAAGGTTTGAATGTTACTTTTTCTGAAGGCCAAAAAATCTCGGTGTCTCGAAGTGTCTTCTTTTAGAGAGGCTTAAAGAATCTCAGACTCTCCTATTATCTTTTTTTAAAAAACTGAAAGTATTATCATCAAAGCTCTAGTATTATTTATTCTAAAAGCTGAAAGAATCTCGTGGTCGCATAGTAACGTTTTTAGAGAAACTGAAAGAACCTCGAAGTCCCCTAATGCAGTTTTTAGCGAAGCTGAAAGAATTTCTAGGAATCTAGTTTAGTTTTTCTAAAAGAAAAAAGAATCTCAAGGCCCCTGGTGCTGGTTTTTCTATTGACGACGTCCCCTAATGTGGTTTTTTAGCGAAGCTGAAGGAATCTCGGGGTCCCCTAGTGTCTTTTTCTAGAAAATCTGAAAAAAATCTCGAAGCCTCTAATGTTATTTTTTCAATAAAGCGAAAGAATCTCGGTGTCCTAAGGTGTCTTTTGTAGAGAAGCTTAAAAAATCTCGGAATTCTCAGATGACAGAACCTGAAAGAACTTCGAAGTACCCTAGTATATTTTTTAGCGAAGCTGAAAGTATATCTAAGAATCTAGTTTAGTTTTTCTAAAAGGCGAAAGAATCTGTGGGTCCCCTAGTATCTTTTTTTAGAAAATCTAAAAAAATCTCGGGGCTCCTAGTATTATTTTTTAAGCAAAAGAATATCGAGTTCTCTTAGTGTTTTGCTTTAAAAAGGTGAAAGAATGGGTTCCCATGTTGTCTTTTTTAGCAAACCTGAAAGAATCTAGCGGTTCTCTTAGTATCTTTTTCTAGAAAGTAAAAAGGAATCACGGCGTCCCCTAGTGTCTTCTTCTAGAAAATCTGAAAAAAATCTCAAAGCCCCTAATGTCATTTTTTCAATAAAGCGGAAGAATCTCGGTGCCCCAAAGTGTCTTCTTTTAGAGAACCTTAAAGAATCTCGGAGTCCTCAAATGCCTTTTTTTAGCGAAGCTGAAAGAATATCAGGATCCCCTAGTATCTTTTTTTTAAAGCTGAAAGTATTATCACGAAAGCTCTATTATTATTTATTCTAAAAGCTGAAAGAATCTCGTGGTGAAACTGAAAGAACCTCGAAGTTCCCTAGTATACATTTTAGCGAAGCTGAAAGAATATCTAGGAGTCTAGTTGAGTTTTTCTAAAAAGCTTAAGAATCTCGGGGTCCTTAGTGCCTTTTTTCAGAAAATCTAAAAGAATCTCGGGGCTTCTTGTATTAGTTTTTAAGCAAAAGAATCTCGGCTTTCCTTAGTGTTTTGCTTTAAAATAGCTGAAATAATGGGGTCCCCAATTGTCTTTTTTTAACAAAGCTAAAAGAATATCGGTGTTCTCCTAGTATCTTTTTCTAGAAAAAAAAGAATCTCAAGGCGTCAAGTGTTGGTTTTTGTATTGGCGAGGTCCCCTAATGTCGTTTTTAGCGAAGCTGAAGGAAACTCGGCGTCCCCTAGTGTCTTTTTCTAGAAAACCTGAAAAGAATCTCGAAGCCTCTAATGTTATTTTTTCAATATAGCGAAAGAATCTTGGTGTCCCAAAGTGTCTTCTTTTAGAGAAGCTTAAAGAATCTCAGAGTCCTCAAATGCCTTTTTTTAGCGAAGCTGAAAGAATATCAGAGTCCCCTATTATCTTTTTTTTTAAAGCTGAAAATATTATCATGAAAGGTCTCGTGTTATTTATTCTAAAAGGCGAAAGAATCTCGTGGTCACCAAGTAACTTTTTTAGAGAAACTGAAAGTACCTCGAAGTTCTCTAGTATACATTTTAGCGAAGCTGAAAGAATATCTAGGAATCTAGTTGAGTTTTTCTAAAAGACGAAGGAATGTTTTGGTTCCTAGTGCCTTTTTTCAGAAAATCTAAAAGAATCTCGGGGCTTCTAGTATTACTTTTTAAGCAAAAGAATCTCGGCTTTCCTTAGTGTTTTGCTTTAAAATAGCTGAAAGAATGGGATCCCCTTTTGTCTTTTTTCAACAAAGCTAAAAGAATCTCGGGGTTCTCCTAGTATCTTTTTCTAGAAAAAAAAAATGTCAGGGCGTCTAGTGTTTGTTTTTGTATTGGCGAGGCCCCCTAATGTCGTTTTTAGCGAAGCTGAAGGAAACTCGGCGTCCCCTAGCGTCTTTTTCTAGAAAACCTGAAAAGAATCTCGAAGACTCTAATGTTATTTTTTCAATAAAGCGAAAGAATCTCGGTGTCCCAAAGTGTCTTCTTTTAGAGAAGCTTAAAGAATCTCAGAGTCCTCAAATGCCTTTTTTTAGCGAAGCTGAAAGAATATCTAGGAGTCTAGTTGAGTTTTTCTAAAAAGCTTAAGAATCTCGGGGTCCTTAGTGCCTTTTTTCAGAAAATCTAAAAGAATCTCGGAGCTTCTAGTATTAGTTTTTAAGCAAAAGAATCTCGGCTTTCCTTAGTGTTTTGCTTTAAAATAGCTGAAAGAATGGGGTCCCCTATTGTCTTTTTTCAACAAAGCTAAAAGAATATCGGGGTTCTCCTAGTATCTTTTTCTAGAAAAAAAAGAATCTCAAGGCGTCTAGTGTTGGTTTTTGTATTGGCGAGGTCCCCTAATGTCGTTTTTAGCGAAGCTGAAGGAAACTCGGCGTCCCCTAGTGTCTTTTTCTAGAAAACCTGAAAAGAATCTCGAAGCCTCTAATGTTATTTTTTCAATAAAGCGAAAGAATCTTGATGTCCCAAAGTGTCTTCTTTTAGAGAAGCTTACAGAATCTCGGAGTCCTCAAATGCCTTTTTTTAGCGAAGCTGAAACAATATCAGTGTCCACTATTACCTTTTATTTTTAAAAGTATCATCATGAAAGCTCTAGTATTAAGTATTTATTCTAAAAGGTGAAAGAATCTCGTAGTCCTTTAGTGTAGTTTTTAGCGAAGCTGAAAAAATTTCGAGGAATCTAGTTTAGGGTTTCTAAAAGGCGAAAGAATCTCGGGACTCCTAGTATTAATTTTTAACCAAAAGAATCTCAGGTTTACTTAGTGTTTTGCTTCAAAGTAGCTGAAAGAATGGGGTCCTCAATTGGCTTTTTTCAGCAAAGCTGAAAGAATCTCGAGGTTCTATCGTATCTTTTTTTAGAAAAGAAAAAGGAATCTCAGGGCCCCTAGGGTTGGTTTTTCTACAGTCAAGGTTTCCTAATGTCGTTTCTTAGCGAAGCTGAAAAAATCTCGAGGCCCCTAGTGATAATTTTACTAAAAACGAAAAAGTATCGCGGTCTCCTAGTGTCTTCATTAGTGAAGCTGAAAAAACTTTGGAGTCCAATACTGTTTTTTCTTTCTTGCCGAAACTGAAAGAATGTCGGCGTCCCCTGGTGTCTTTTTCTAGAAAATCTGAAAGCAATCTCGAAGCCTCTAATATTATTTTTTTCTATAAGGCGAAAGAATCTCGGACTCCACAAATGCCTTTCTTTATCGAAGCTGAAAGAATCTCAGGGTCCCCTATTATATATTTTTTTAAAAAGCGGAAAGTATTTTGATGGAAACTCTAGTATTATTTATTTTAAAAGGCGAAAGAATCTCGGGGTGGCCTAGTGTCATTTTTTAGAAAATCTGAAAGAATCTCGTCTTCCCTTAGCGTTTTGTTTTAAAGAATCTGAAAAAATAGAGTTCCCTATTGTATTTTTTCCGCAATGTTGAAAGAATTTAGGGATTTCGCTAGTATCTTTTTTCAGAAAAGAAAGAAGAATCTCGGGGTCCTTACTGTTGCTTTTTCTATTATCGAGGTCCCCTAATGTTGTTTTTCAGCGAAGCTGAAAGAGTCTCAAGGTCTCCTATTATCTTTAAAAAAAAAAAGCTGAAAATATTATCATGAAAGCTCTAGTATTATTTATTTTAACATGTGAAAGAATCTGGTGTTCACCTAGTAACTTTTTAGAGAAACTGAAAGAACCTCGAAGTCCCCTAGTATATTTTTAAGCGAAGCTGAAAGAGTTTCGAGGAATATATTTTAGTTTTTCTAAAAGGCGAAAGAATCTCGGGGTCGCTTAATGTTATTTTTTTGAAAATCTAAAAGAATCTCGTGTTCCCTTAGCGTTTTGTTTTAAAGAATCTGAAAAAATAGTGTCCCCTATTGTATTTTTTCCGCAAAGTTGAAAGAATTTAGCAATGTCGCTAGTATCTTTTTTCAGAAAAGAAAGAAGAATCTCGGGGTCCTTACTGTTGCTTTTTCTATTATCGAGGTCTCCTAATGTTGTTTTTTAACGAAGCTGAAGGAATCTCGGTGTCCTCAAGTGTCTATTTTAGCGAAGCTGAAAGAGTCTCAGGGTCTCCTATTATCTTTTTTTAAAAAAAGCTGAAAATATTATCATGAAAGGTCTAGTATTATTTATTCTAAAAGTTGAAAGAATCTCGTGGTCCCCTAGTAACTTTTTTAGAGAAATTGAAAGAACCTCAAGGTCCCCAAGTGTACGTTTTAACGAAGCTGAAAAACTGGTGTCCCCTAGTGTATTTTTCACCAAAGCTGAAGAAATCTTGGGGTCCCTTGTGTCTTTTTTAGAAAAGCTGATAGAATGTCGGATCTTTCTAGTGTTCTTTCTTAAAGGAAATTGAGAGACTCTCGAAGTTTTCTAGTGTTTTTTTTTTGAGAAACTGAATGAAACTCGGCGTCCCCTAGTGTCTTTTTCTAGAAAATCTGAAAAATCTCGAAGCCCTAATGTTATTATTTTTCAAAGGCGAAAGAATCTCGGTTTTTCAAACTGTCCTCTTTTAGAGAAGCTTAAAGAGTCTCAGAGTCCTCAAGTGCCTTTTTTAGCGAAGCTGAAAGAATCTTGTGGTCACGTAGTAACTTTTTTTTAGAGAAAGTGAAAGAACCTCGAAGTTCCCTAGTGTATCTTTTAGCGCAGCTGAAAGAATTTCGAGGAATTTAGTTTAGTTTTTCTAAAAGACAAAAGAATCCCGGAGTCCCCTAGGGTCTTTTTTTAGAAAATGTAAAAGAATCTCGGGGCTCCTAGTATTATTTTTTAAGCAAAAGTATCGCGTGTTCCCTTAGTGTTTTGCTTTAAAAAAGCTGAAAGAACGGGGTCCCCCGTTGTCTTTTTTCAGCGAAGCTAAAAGATCTCGGGATTCCTCTAGTATCTTTTTTTAAAGAGGAATCGGGGGCCCCTAGTGTTAATTTTGCTATTGTCGAGGTCGCCTAATGTCGTTTTTTAGTGAAGCTGACAGAATATCTGGGCCCTCTGGTATCCTTTTTAACGGAAATTGAAAGAATGTCAGGTACTCTAGTGTTCTTTTTAGGGAAGCTGAAAGAATCTCGGTGTCCCAAAGTGTCTTCTTTCAGTGTGGCTTTTTAACAAAGCTGCTCTATTTATTCTAAAAGGTGAAAGAATCTCGTGGTCACCTAGCAACTTTTTTAGAGAACTTCGAAGTTTCCTAATGTGTTTTTCAGCGAAGCTTTAAGAATTTCGAGGGATCTAGTTTAGTTTTTCTAAAGGCGAAATAATCTCTGGGCTCCATAGTGTTTTTTTTTAGAAAATCTAAAAGAATCTGGGGTTCCCTTGCTGCTTTGGTTTAAAGAAGCTGAAAGAATGGGGTCTCCTAAAGTCGTTTTTTAGCGAAGCTGAAGGAATCTCGTGATTCCCTAGTGCCTTTTTTAGTAAATCTGAAAGAATCTCTTAATACCCAAGTATCCTTTTCTACTGCAACTAAAATAATCCCGGAATCCCTAGTGTCTTAGAAAAGCGAATAGAATCTTGTGGCACCCAATGTTAATCTTTGCTAAAAGGCGGTAGAACATCGGAAAATCTTAAGACCTTTTTTAGAAGCTGAAAGAATCTCGGGATATCGAGTGTCTTTTTAAGAAAAGCTGAAAAAATCTCGGTGCCCTCAGTATTATTTTTTTTTAAAAAGCCAAAGAATATGGGGGACCCTATGTTGTTTTTATAAACGACGAAAAAATCTCGGGATACGTAAACATCTTTTTTCGAAGCTCTTTTTTTAGAAAAGGGACAAAATCTCGCGGTTCCCTTCTGTCTTTTAGGAAAGTTGAAAAAATTTTGTTGTCCTTTAGTATCTTCTGCTGTATTAATCTGGGGGCCCCTAGTATCTTTTTTGGCAAAGCTGAAGTAATCTTCGTTTGACACTAGGGACGCCTTTTTCTAAAAAAGTTAATAAAAAATCGGGGCTTCTGATGTTATTTTTCTAGAAGGCGAAAGAATCTCGGGCGCTAGCTAAGGAAGTATTGTGATCGAGTTCATCGGGCAAGTGAGTACTTTCATATTTCAGCGACGTTTCATGAACCTTGAAGGGTCCATTATTAGACTAGTGGATGCATTCGTCTTGAGAAATTATAATAGCCTCTACACGAAGTAATTTTTGGCTGAGGCTGCGTAATTTGCCCGTAAGCAATAGTAATTTCAAGTAAGTGCCACAACATAACCGACTTTAAAACTTATATTTAACAGTAACAGATTTAAGCGGTGCTTTACATTAAAGAAATATGTGCCTGGAACCTTGAATGTATAAAATATCTAAGCACACATTACCTAGTGAAATCGGATGCATATATTTATAATTTCAGGGAAAATGAACTCGTTTTGTTTAACTTGTTTTATTATGACCACGTTAAATATGCATTCATAATGACATATCGATTATTGATCATCTAACAGCTGCCTCAGTTTAAATTCCCAGAAGTCCGAGTACCGAGAAGCAGAAATTGCAGCACTCTAAAATAACAACGTGCACAAACATCGTTATTCCCAGCATATTTCTCAATAAATAACGTCACTCAGTCCAATTTTCCTTGAACTTTCCAGAATTACCCCCGCGATTTTTGCTCCAAATAACATATAATTAAATTCATAAAACAGCAAAAAGGCGCAAAGATTCGATTCTCTGGAGTGAGTTAATTGGAATGTTGGCGTCAAAATGTGACAGGGTTACAATATTGTTTGTCCTGATAAAATATTTCCTCGAGTGTTGCCAGTGCTAGTTCACACGCAACCGTTCCATTTTCTAAGCGTGATGTCCCTATTATTAGAATAGTTATGTGCTATAGCAAAAATAAGCCTCACTAGTTGCTCGGGGACGAAATCTACAAGTAGAACTACTTTGGCGGCGTCACGTTCGAACTTCGCCGCTGTTTCCACCAGACAAGCACCCTCCAATTTTAATTAGATCGAAAAATTTTTACTTCGTGGTTCCTCATACCCCATTTAACATTTCGCTAGATTTACTCCCGCTTAAGATGCACAATCTTGTTCGGGTTAAGTCGGCGTTAAGCTCATTCTCGCCATTTTTTCAAGGTAGAACACCGGAAACGTGATAAAAAGCCCGGCTCGACCACGCTTAAATAACAGGTGCATCCCTGAAGATATCGAGTGCCTCCGCGATTCCCAGAAACCGGTAAACGGCCATCCCGGAAATGAAATATTCACGTGTTGATCGATACCAAGTCCCATAAATATGCACGGAGCAAATTAGAGAAGACGCAACCGCTTCCAAGTATTATTGAGAGCCCTTTTTCCGGGAATTTCAACTGACGGGGCTGGAAAACTTGTCTTTGTCTATATTTAGCTGTGGCCTATATCGGGGCCGCAAATAGCTCGTGTCCCACCGTGCATACAAAATTAATGAAGCTGCAAGTGTGTGGAAATTAAATGCAGCACCGAGTCACCCTCCACTTGATCTCTGGTGTTTTGCGAGACTTGCAGAAATGCTCTAATTTTAATTACACCGTCGCAAAGTTTTCGCTGCCACATCCGAGTTATCTTGTTAATAATGTTGGCGTGTGTGATTCAAAAGAGGTGACTTCAGCCATCGCACTACTATTCAGCAGGCCCGAACTTGTTAACTTCAATAATTAAGGCACGGGCTAACAAAAAGTTCCTAGGAACGTCGCATTTCGACGGTGACGCAAATAAAGGCAAAATGAGGTGCAGCTGTTCAAAATTATAGCACGAAAAAAGTTAGTGTGTTAGGTCAGTATTGTTGACGTTGATAAATTATTCACACTACAGTCGTAACAAAAAAAATTAATATTTCATGCTGTGTAATGCATTATTTATATAATAACCACAATCAGAACGCAACAATAATTTAATCGATATCTTAATTAATTACATTTTAATAGCTGGTGGGGAAAGATCGATATCTTAAAGTGGAACTTGTGTGTTTTAGTAGTGACACGATACACGAATTCAAGAGGAGTTTAAGGCATTATCCAGCTCGTTTGCTACTTTTATTTTTATTTTTATTTGTTTCTCGTGTTCAGAAAATTCTCTAGACGATACGTCTGAGTCTTGTATTTTTCAAGACGTGCATTTATATAATACAAACCAATTTACTTTATTATTATTTCTGCTTTAAAACTGTGTTCATTTGTCAGTAAGTGGGGTTCAGGCTGACTTCTCAATTTAAATTTTTAATGACTTAAAAAGCACACCTATAATTAAAGCTAATTCTTTAGTAACTTTATACAGAATTACTCGCTTGTGTAATTTTTAAATAGCAGTATGCTTTTTTACAAATTTGGTGTTGTTATTCAAAGTCGTGTGGCTAACATTACACATTAACTGGCCTGAATTTTTGTACAAAAGAAGTAGTGTGTTGGGGTTCTGGGTCATTCGTATGGAAAATTAGCATGAGAACATTCTGGTTCACTGCGCCGGAGACCGATAGTGTCCCTAAAATAATTTGAGAAAGTTTTCAAATTTTACAATGTCATGTTGATTTGCCATAAGAATGCGCCAGAACCCCCATCACTATATAATAGTCTTATTTTGGAAAATACAGAATAATGACTGTGTAGATTAACAGCAACGTAACCGGATTATTATCCCTAGAACACCGAACACCGACAACGTGTCTCAGCAGCTACGCTGTGATCTTCTCTGACCAAAGTCTCGAAGCAATTGAGAGAAGTCTATAACATGTGTCGAAATTCTTTTGTGAATTGTATGTATATATTTAATACAATTTAAATTCTCTGCAGTCTGGAGATTTAATCGGAACGAGTGCTACGTGAGTAAGGAAATGACAATTGTAAAAGGGGAAACAGGAAATACGAAATGGAAAATGGAAATGCGAAAATAAATGAGAAATGAAAAATGGGAAATTAGATGTGAGGAATGAGATGCGAAAAATGAGATGTGAGAAATGGGAAATAGGAAACAGAAAATGGGAAATGAGAAATGGTAAACAAGACGTGAGTACGAAATGTGAGAAAACAAAAAATGTGAAGTGGAAAATGCGAAACGGACAAGAAGAAGGAAGGAGAAATGAAAAATGCGAAATGAAAAATGAATAATGGGAAATGGAAAGTGAAAAAAGCGAAATAAGAAATTGGAAATGCAAAATAGGAAATGTGAAATGAGAATAAGATGTGAGTAATCAGAAACGTGAAATGGCAAATGGAAATGCAAAATGAAAAACGAGATGTGGGAAATTAGAAATGGGAATACAAAAAGGGAAATGCGAAATGGAAAATATGAAGTGAGAAATGCGAAACGGAAATGAGAAATAAAATGTGAGAAATGATCAATCGGAAATGCGAAATGACATGCGAGTATGAAATGTGAGAAATGAGAAATCAAAAATCCGAAATGGGAAATGAGATGTGAGAAATGAGAAACGGGAAATGGAAATGCGAAATGGGAAATTAGAAATAACGAATGCGAAATCGGAAATGAGAAATGATATGTGAGTATGAAATGTGAGATATAAGAAATGTTAAGTGGGAAATGCTAAATGGGAAAGAAGAAATGAGAAATGAGAATGAGAAATCACAAATGCGAAATGGAAATGCGAAATGGGAAAGGAGGAATGAGAAATGAAAAATCAAAAATGCGAAATGAGACTGCGAAATGGTTAATGCGAAATAAAAAACTGGAAATTCGAAATGGGAAGAGAAAAATGAAAAACGGGAAATACGAAATGGCAAATGAGATATCACAATTGCGAATTGAGAAAATAAAAATGGGAAATTAGAAATAAGGAATGCAAAATCGGAAATGAGAAATGACATGTGAGTTTGAAATGTGAGAAATAAAAAATGTTAAGAGGGAAATGCTAAATGAGAAAGGAGGAATGAGAAATGAGAATGAGAAATCAGAAATGAGAATGAGAAATCAAAAATGCGAAATGGAAATGCGAAATGGGAAATGGGTAACGCGAAATGAGATATTGGAAATTCGAAATGGGAAGTGAAAAATGGGAAGTGTAAAATGCAAAATGCGAAATGGGAAAGGACAAATGAGAAATGAGAAACCAAAAATACGAAATGGTAATGCGAAATGGAAAATGGGTACTGCGAAATGAGAAATTGGAAATTCGGAATGCGAAAAGGGAAATGAGAAATGCAAAATGGGAAATGGGGTGTGAGAAATGAGAAAGGTGAAAGGAGAAATGGGAAATGCCAAATTAAAAATGAGATGTGAAAAATGAAAGACGGGAAATACAAAATGGAAAATGAGATATCACAAATGCGAAATGAGAAAATAAAAATGAGAAATTAGAAATAAGGAATGCAAAATCGGAAATGAGAAATGAGATGTGAGTATGAAATGTGAGAAATAAAAAATGTTAAGTGGGAAATGCTAAATGAGAAAGGAGGAATAAGAAATGAGAATGAGAAATCAGAAATGAGAATGAGAAATTAAAAATGCGAAATGGAAATGCGAAATGGGAAATGGGTAACGCGAAATGAGATATTGGAAATTCGAAATGGGAAGTGAAAAATGGGAAGTGTAAAATGCAAAATGCGAAATGGGAAAGGACAAATGAGAAATGAGAAACCAAAAATACGAAATGGTAATGCGAAATGGAAAATGGGTACTGCGAAATGAGAAATTGGAAATTCGGAATGCGAAAAGGGAAATGAGAAATGCAAAATGGGAAATGAGGTGTGAGAAATGAGAAAGGTGAAAGGAGAAATGGGAAATGCCAAATTAAAAGTGAGATGTGAAAAATGAAAGACGGGAAATACAAATGGAAAATGAGATATCACAAATGCGAAATGAGAAAATAAAAATGGGAAATTAGAAATAAGGAATGAAAAATCGGAAATGAGAAATGATATGTGCGTATGAAATATGAGAAATAAAAAATGTTAAGTGGGAAATGTTAAATGAGAAAGTAGGAATGAGAAATGAGGATGAGAAATCAGAAATGAGAATAAGAAATCAAAAATGCGAAATGGAAATGCGAAATGGGAAATGGGTAACGCGAAATGAGATATTGGAAATTCGAAATGGGAAGTGAAAAATGGGAAGTGAAAAATGCAAAATGCGAAATGGGAAAGGACAAATGAGAAATGAGAAACCAAAAATACGAAATGGTAATGCGAAATGGAAAATGGGTACTGCGAAATGAGAAATTGGAAATTCGGAATGCGAAAAGGGAAATGAGAAATGCAAAATGGGAAATGGGGTGTGAGAAATGAGAAAGGTAAAAGGAGAAATGGGAAATGCCAAATTAAAAATGAGATGTGAAAAATGAAAGACGGGAAATACAAAATGGAAAATGAGATATCACAAATGCGAAATGAGAAACTAAAAATGGAACATTAAAAATAAGGGATGCGAACTCGGAAATGAGAAATGAGATGTGATTATGAAATGTGAGAAATAAGAAATGTTAAGTGAGAAATGCTAAGTGGGAAAGGAGGAATGAGAACTGAGAATGAGAAATCAAAAATGCGAAATGGAGATGCGAAATGGGAAATGAGTAATGCGAAATGAGGTATTGGAAATTCGAAATGGGAAGTAAAATATGGGAAGTGTAACATACATAATGCAAAATGAGAAACGAGGAATGAGAAATGAGAAATCAAAAATGCGAAATAGAGATGCGAAATAGGAAATGAGTAATGCGAAATAAAATATTGGAAATTCGAAATGCGAAGCGAAAAATGGGAAGTTTAAAATGCAAAATGCGAAATGAGAAAGGAGCAGTGAGAAATGAGAAATCAGAAATCAAAAATGCGAAATGGGAAATGAGTAATGCAAAGTGGGTAAACTGGAAATGCCAAATTGAAAATGTCAAATAAGGAATTGAAAATGGGAAATGGGAAATGAGATGTGAGAAATGAGAAACGAGAAATGGAAAATGAAATATCACAAATGCGAAATGAGAAACTAAAAATGGGAAATTAGAAATAAGTAATGCGAAATCGGAAATGAGAAATGGGAAATGAGTTAATGATTTAGAGTTCGGTATGGACATTTTGAACTGAGAATGAGAAATCAAAATGCGAAATGGGAAATGGGTAATGTGAAATGAGATACATACCTATTGGAAATTCGAAATGGGAAGTGAAAAATAGGAAGCGTAAAATGCAAAATGGAAAATGAGAAATACAAAATGGGAAATGCGAAATGAGAAACTGGAATTGCCAAATAGGAAATGTGAAATGAGAATTGCAAAATGGGAAATGGGAATTCCGAAATGACGAATGAAAAATGAGAAACCAGACATCAGAATACGAAATGAGATATGAAAAATTGGAAATTACAAATGAAAAATGCGAAATGATATATGACAAATAAAAAATGGGAAATGAGACATGAGATGTAGGGAATGGGAAATGATATGTGAGAAATAACAAATGGGAAATTCGGAATGGGAAATGAGATACGAAAAATGAAATGTAACAGATGATAAATGAAAAATGGCAAATGAGAAATAAGAAATGGGAAATGAGAAACTGAAAATGAGGAATTAGAAATGGGGAATGAGAAATGGAAAATAAAAAAAAAGAAAATGAAAGTGAAAATTGGAAAACAAGAAATAGGAAATTAGAAATTAGAAATGAGAAATGGAAAACCAGAAATGCGAAATGGAAAATGGGTAATGCGAAATATGAAGTAAAAATGCGAAATGGGAAGTAAAAATGCGAATAAGAAATTGAAAACGCCAAATAGGAAATGTGAAATAAGAATGAGATGTAAGGAATCAGAAACGTCAAATGTGTAATGCGAAATGAAAAACAAAATGTAAGAAATTAGACATGGTAAATACAAAATGAGAAATGCGAATCGGAAATGAAAAATGGGATGTGAGAAACGAGAAATGATATGTGAGTAATGAGCATTGGAAAATGTAAAATGAGAAATGAGATGTGAGCATTAAGATGTGGGAAATGAAAAATCAAAAATGCGAAATAGGAATTAAAAAACGCCAAACGAACCATGAGTTTAGAAAAAAGTGGATGAAACTTAAGAAATTGAAGATGACAAATAAGATTTCAAACGAAACGAGATACGACTAATAAGAAATGTGAAGTGAGATATGAGAAACAAAATGTAACAAATAAGGAATGGGATGTAGGAAATGAGGAGTGAGATGTGAGTAATGAGAAATAAAATGTGAGAAATGGGCAAGGGGAAATAAGAAATCAAAAATGTAAAATGAGAAATGCGAAATAGGAAATGGATAATGCAAAATGAGTAAGTGGAAACACAAAATGGGAAGTGAAAAATAAGAAATGCGAAATGTGAAACGGAAAATGAGAAATGGGAAAGGAGGAATGTAAAATGAGAACTGGGAAATGGGAAATGAGAAATAAAAAATGAGATATGACAAATGAGAAATGAGATGGGAGAGATGGGAAATGCAAAATATTAAATGGGAAACACGACATGAGGAAACGGGAGCTGAAAAAAGGGAAGCAAGAGGTGCAATACAGAAAATATGAGGAATGAAAAATGCGGAATGAAAAATAGAAAATGAGAAATGGGTGATGAGATGTGAGAAGTGAGAAATGAAAAATAAGATGTGAGTAATGAAATGAGAGAAATGAAAAATGTGAAATGGCAATTGCGAAATGGAAAATAGGAAATGCGAAATGAAAAATGAGATTTGAGAAATGAGAAGTAGAAAATACGAAATTGGAAATGCGAAACGGAAAATGTGACACGAGAAATGGGAAATAGGAATCGAGATGTGGGGAATGCGAAATTTTTGAACAGCGGTATAGAGTGACACAAATTTTACGATTTCGTATGTTAATTTGCCACAAGAATGAGCCAGAACCCCCACCACTACTTACTTATGTCACCCTTTGGAAATCACAGACCCATAACTCTGTTCATTGCCAACAACGCAAACGGTTTATTATCCCCAAAACACCTAAGACCGAATTAAAACATTTAATGCAAATTTAAGAAAGCTCGAATCATATTTACACACCAAACAACGTCAAGCTTAATAAATTGGGTAATTCACAACTCCCATCCGCCTTTTTTCACCTCGAACAAAATAAATCAACAGTTTTTTCATCCCTACCTACACATTACCGTTTGTTACTTTGTTTTAAGAACAAAGTTTGCAGCAACATTCGGAGTTTTAGCAATTTCACAAAATTTTAATGGAGTTAAAGCATATAATGTGCTATTTATTTTTTGTGTATGTTTTTAACTGCGTTGTTACCGAACCTCGACCCCTTTTGTTCTAAAAATAGCCGCAAAAATTCGAGCTCGAAAATAGACCGAATTTGTGAAAATTCTCGCTTTCAGGAACTGAAAAGTAGAGCACTGGAGCGTTTACAGGAAATAAACACAGACAAGGAACGGAGCACGTAAATATAACCTCAATTTTTCAGAGAGTGTGTTCCAGAGTTGCGCTTTTAATCTTGTTGTTGACTGATAAGTTGAGGTATCTTCTGCATCGAGAAAGTACAATTTCTAGATCAAAGCATTTGTCGTCAGACTGAAACTAGGAGAAATGGAAACTGGTTTAGTGAAAATATTTTTCTGGAACAGGACAGCACGAAGTCGCATAGGATGGCGTGGCAGACCAGAATTTTTAAAAAGCGGGAACTGTGGCATTTGTGGCTCTATTTATCGGTTCAAAGCGTTGCAAGAACTGGGGTGGGTTCGGTTTTTGCTGTCTTAACGGGCTCTTCAGAAGCATAACGCAACTATTATAAGCGAGTTTAGTCCTTGATCTTAGTGAATTTCCGTCAAGTCTGAGCGCTAGAACAGACAATGAATAACAGAGGGGTGTCTCGTACCGGGAGAGGAACTGCCGACATCCAGGATTTACCGCTTCGTGTACGGCATGGGTTCACCACGTAATTAAGCTGGAATAATCCTTGCACCGCCGTAGAAGACGCGTCATGCAGGATAATCTCTCATCCTGCCAAAACGGGGAAGTTTATCTGTGACATGCTATTATGTGGGCGAACGTGTCTTAATGTATTTAGCTTCAGATTACCTCGAGATTGATTCCGAGTGTTTTTTCCCCAGACCAAATCGTTATCGTGGTTTTTAGGGGCGATACGCCCCCGAGTCTAATTCGACGGATTAGAAAATTAGGAGCTCACTCCGCCGAGATACCTCCAACTCTTATAATGTCCCGAGATAAGACTTTCGCAAGTTCTAAATCTCGGCCGGTAACATCCCCATCAGTACACGAGTATGTTTCATTTAATTCCATTAGAGCAAATCCACTGGAGACTAGCCGGGCGAAACTCCGGCCCCTTTCTTAATTCATCTGGCTAATTGTTTCGCGCCTTATCCGCACCCCGAAAAAACCCAAATTAAAATATTCATGTTAGGAATTAAACGGGCGACTTAATTGCGTTCCCGCTTAAAAATTCGGGAGAGCGACTCGATCACGTTCGACTCCTTTGTCTTTCGGAGACAAAACGAACAAAACGCAAATATTTACCCACGATTTTATTGGCTTTTCGATAATTCCTATCCACATACCGAGCTTTGTGGACTACCAACTGTCTGGAATCTGAAACTTATTACAAATACCACGACCGCTCTACAACGCAGACCTTTCCCGTTCCTTCAGCGCTGCCGAAAATCTGAAACCGCATCGCGAAAAATCGCACGGTTTGCATTGCTGAAGGTTAAGACCGTTCGCCTGGAATGCCGACTGAGGTAGCTATTTACGACCCGAAAACATTAGGATATCTGCTGTATTGTGAAACTGGAAACCGCCGTTTATTCACAGTTTTATCGCGCGAACGTGACGCGGCTGACCTGGCGAAATTCGGCCGCGCTGACTCGGCGAATTCGGACACAGCTGAGCCGGCCAACATTTTTTAGATTGCGCAATATTTTCTTTAGTATCCCATTGATTTTGATATTTTGTCTACTGAATAAAAAATACATAATTATTAATGAATTACCAAAGAAAACGTTACGAAAATAGAAAAAGTCGGTAATGTATCTAGTGTTGTTTCAGGTCAGTAATGTAAATAAATTATTCAAATGCATTTTTGTAGAAAAAGTTTCATTTCATATTTAGCTGCGGGTTTCTGTATCATATTATATGCATAATTAGTATGTAATACTATTGTAATTAACACCTTATTGAATTAATTAATAGCTCATTTACAGAAATGTCAATATTTTCAAGTGGAACTAGCTAGTATATCGATTCAGAAAAAGAATAATAAGATGTCATTAAGCATCATCACATTAAATACAAGTACCTCGGGTTTTCTTAGTAATTAATAATGATAATAATATCAGTAATGAATTTAACTAACTACTTTTTTTGGTTCGTGCATAAAATTCCTGGTGGTTCAAGAAGTTAAAGACGATTAACGAACTTTGGGGACGTTTGGAATTTTATTTCCTGTATTTCTTTCAGCCAGTTTTCATGATCAACAAAGTTTTTTTTCTGCGCTTAAAACTGGAGTTTGGGGTATTACACCGCAAAGCTTAACCAGAGTAGGTGGTGTTTAGTTATTTCAGCTAAATTTAATAGGTATTCTAAAAATAAAATCCTATTTAGAACCGATTTAGGAAGACCAATTAAATGTTTGAGTGTAATTAAATTTTTAATGCTGGATTAAAATACCACGTGACCGACTCTACGCCAATCAGTTTTCGCTAAACGTCTCACTAAAAGCGTTATAAACGTAATCTCAATTAAAACATTCTATAAACTTGTGCCTAAGGTATGAAATTTTCATCAAAACGGGCGCTACATGAGTAGGAAAAGAGAAATCGGAAATAGAAAATCCAAAATGGAAAATGGGAAATGCGAAATGGGAAATGAGAAATTCGAAATGCGAAATAAGAAATCGAAAATGCGAAATGAGAAGTGAGAAATACGAACTGAGTTGTGAGAAATGAAAAATGATATGTGAGAAATGATAAATTACATGTAAGAAATGGGAAATGAAATGCAAAATGTGAGATGTAAGAATTGATAAATGAGATGTGTGAAAAGTGAAATAGGAAATGAGAAATGCAAAGTGGGAAATGAGAAATACCAAGTGAGACGTGAGAAACAGAAAATGATATGCGTGAAATGAGAAATAGGAAATTCAAAATATGAAATAAAATGCGCAGAATGGAAAATGGGAAATCCAAAATGTTAAATTGGAAATGCTAAATGAGAAATGAGAAATGAGAAGTGAGATATTGGAAATGAGAAACGTGATGTGAGAAATGAGATGTAAAATATAAAAAGTGTGAGAAATAAAAAATGCGAACAGCAAAATGCGAAATGAGAAGTCGGTAACACAAGGCGAGTTGAACAGACTGCCATCTGAAATTTGAAAAGTGCGAAATGAGGAATGGGAAATGTGGAATAGGATACGAGAAATTAGATGTGAGAAATGAGAAATGCCAAATGGATGTGAGAAATGGGAAATGGGAAATTGGAAATTGGGAATGAGATGCGGATAAAGGGAAACGAGATGTAAGAAATAAGAAGTGGGATGTGAGAAATAAGATGTGCGAAATGGGAAATGGGAAATTCAAAATGTTAACTGGGAAACGTAAAGTGGGAACTGAGAAATGAAAATTGACAAATGAGATATTAGAAATGAGAAACGACATGTGAGAAATGAAATGTGAAACACGAGAAGTGTGAGAAATAAGAAATGTATAAGCGAAATGCCAAATGGCAAAGGACACAAGCAAAACGAGAAATGAGAAATGAGATGTAAGGGGCATGAAATGTAAAAGAGATGGCAATGAGAAATGCGAAATGGGAAATGTGAAATGGGAAATGTGGTATGAGAAATGAGAAATACCAACTGAGATGTGAGAAACAGAAAATGATATGCGTGAAATGGGAAATAGGAAATTCGAAATGTGAAATAAAATGCGCGGAATGGAAAATGGGAAATCCAAAATGTTAAAATGGGAAATACTAAATGAGAAATGAGAATCGAGACATTGGAAATAAGAAACGAGATGTGAGAAATGGGATATGAAATATGAAAAATGTGAGAAATAAAAAATGCGAACAGCGAAATGCGAAATGAGATGTGAGTAATACAAAGCGGCATGGAAAAAATGAGATATGAAATTTGAAAAGTGCGAAATGGGGAATGGGAAATGTGGAATAGGATACGGGAAATTAAATGTGAGAAATGAGAAATGCCAAATGGATGTGAGAAATGGGAAATAAGATCTTAGAAACGGGAAATAGGAAATTAGAAATTAGGAATGAGATGTGGATAATGGGCAATGAGATGTAAGAAATGGGAACTGAGAAATGAGAATTGAGACATGAGATATTAGAAATGAGAAACGAGATGTGAGAAATGAAATGTGAAACATGAGAAGTGTGAGACATAAGAAATATAAAAGCTAAATGCGAAATGACAAAGGACAAAAACAAAATGAAAAATGAGTAAGGAGAATGGAATGTCAAAAAAAATGGCAATGAGAAATGCGAAATGGGAAATGTGAAAGGAGAAATGCAAAATGGGAAAATGAGGTGTGATAAATGAGAAATACCGACTGAGATATGAAACAGAAAATGATATGCGTGAAGTGGGAAATGGGAAATCCAAAATGTTAAATGGAAGATGCTAAATGGGAAATGAGGAATGAGAAATGAGACGTTGGAAATGAAAAACGAGATGTGAGAAATGAGATGTAAAATATGAAAAGTGTGAGAAATAAAAAATGCGAACAGCGAAATGTGAAATGAAATATGAAATTTGAGAAGTGGAAAATGAGGAATGGAAAATGTGGAATGGGGTATGAGAAATTAGGTATGAGAAATGTGAAATGCCAAATGGATGTAACAAATGGGAAATAAGATGTTCGAAACGGGAAATAGGAAATTGGAAATTGAGAATGAGATGTGGATAATGGAAAATGAGATGTAAGAAATGGGAAGTGAGATGTGAGAAATAAGATGTGCGAAATGGGAAATGGGAAATCCAAAATGTTAGGTCGGAAATGGAAAGTGGAAACTGAGCAATGAGAACTGTGAAATGAGAAATTCGAAATGAGAAACGAGATGTGAGAAATGAAATGTGAAACTTGAGAAGTGTACGAAATAAGAAATGTAAAAAGCGAAATGGGAAATGACAACAACAAAATGGGAAATGAGAAATGAGATGTAAGGGGAATGAGATGTAAAAAAATAGGCAATGAAAAATGCGAAATGGGAAATGTGAAATGAGATGTAAGGGGAATGAGATGTAAAAAAATGGGCAATAAAAAATGCGAAATAGGAAATATGAAATGAGAAATGCAAAATGGCAAAGCGGGAACTGAGAAATGAGGTGTGAAATATGAGAAGTCTGAGAAATAAAAAAATGCAAACAGCGAAATGCGAAATGAGGTGTGGGAAATGAGAAATGAAAAAATTGAAAATGAGATGTGAAATACAGATGGAAAAAATGCGATGTGAAATTTGAGAAGTGGGAAATAAGGAATGGGATATAAGAAATGAGATGTGAGGAATGAGAGATGCCAAATAAAATGTTATTAGTGAGAAACAGGAAATTTGAAATTGGGAATGAGATGTGGGTAATGGGAAATGAGATTTAAAAAAGGGGAAGTGAGATGGGAGAAATATGGTGTGCGAAATGGGAAATAGGGAACCCAAAATGTTAAATGGGAAATGCACAATCGAAAATGAGAAACGAGAAGTGAGAAATGAGACGTTAGGAATAAGAAACGAGACGTGGGAAACGAGATGTGAAATATGAGAAGTGTGAGAATTGAGAAATTCGAGAAGTGAATTGGGATGTGGGAAATGGGATATGCAAAATATTAAATGGGAAATGAAAATTGGGAAATAGGAAATGTTAAACGTGAAAAGGGAAATAGGAAATAAGAAATAAGAAATGAGAAAATCAGAATGCGAAATGCAAAATGGAAAATGGGAATTGAGATGTTAGTAATAAAAAGCGAGAAGGAGAAATGAGACGCGAAATATGAGTACTGTGAAAAATGAGAAATGCGAAAAGTGAAGTGGGATGTGGGAAATGAGAAAGGGCAAATGGAAAAGGAAAATGGGAAATAAAAAATGAGAAATCAGACGTACGAAATGGGAAATGGGATATGCAAAATATTAAATGAGAAATGAAAATAGGAAAATGAGAAATAAGAACTGAGAAATGAGTTGTGAGATACAAGAGGAATGATATGTGTTAAATGAGAAATGTTAAATGTGAAATAGTAAATGAAAAAAGCTCAATGGGAAATGAGGAATGGTATGTGAGAAATGAAATGTGAGAAATTGGAACTGGGAAATTTGAAATGAGAAATGTAATTGAGAAATGAAAATTGAGATGCGAGAAATGAAACGTGCGAAATGCGAAATGCGTATTAGCAAATGAGAGAAAAGGTGTGAGAAATGTGAAATTAGAAAGAGAATTGCGAAATAGGAAACTAAATATGTTAAAGAAGAAATTCAAAATGGCAAATTGGAATTAGGTAGTTATATAGAAAATTGGGCATGAGAAATGCGAAATGGAATGTGAGAAATGACAAATGAGAAATGGGAAATGAGAAATGGGTGAGATGTGAGAAATGTACACTCACGTAATGAAATGCAGTAATTTTCGCCACAACTAAACAGAAATTGCATTTATATTTCCAGTATCACAACCTGTCTAAAATAACCTCTCCCCAAGCCCACCGTTTGCGTCACCGCCCGCTCATTATCAAAGTAGAATTTTTCCCCGATTTTACCACCGATAGACAGTGACGCAACTCCAGCCTCCCAATTTATCGGAGCCCATTATGCATGCCGTAACAAATAAACTTTCATCAAAAGCAGGTGACAATACCGTAAAAGCTCCGAACCTCTCTAAATAATTTAATGGCGTATTAGCGGCAATTACGAAGTTTCACAATACAACTTCTCCCGTTTTTCGGTCGGTGAATTTTTTAAAATGGCGCGACCTCGCCCTCAAGCGCGCCTCCTAAAATATTAAAATAATCTCCATAACAGTTCCAGAATTTTTGAATACTGCATTTACATTCGTAAATGTTTTCTTTTCACTATGCCTGAATATAAATTTCAGCGAACGCCTTTGAGAGACGGCGCTGCTCGCTCGCGTGTGAGCGCCAATCTTTCGAGATTTCCCCAAGAAAGAAACAATTAACCGAGGGGACAATACGCGATAGGGGCGGCGTTGATAGAGCGACTGATCGACTGGGTCTATCCGGCTAGCACACTTTTCGTAAAAAGACACCCTTACCTCAAAAACGCCGAGGTTAAACGGTTAACCTAAGATTTACGGTTCGCTTAACCCTCCATGGAAAGACAATACGTGCCACCCTGACTGACTGACTGGGTTTATCATCCCCTGCTTCCCCAACGAGAGTTCCGATTAGTTATTGCCCTGGGGCGGAGGCTTAACACTTGTCTTGCCGATATTTGAGTTTAAACGCAATCAACGAAGATTGTGAAGTTGGCTGGTTGCGAACGGGTTAAACTTGCGAATAAAATGATAATTGAAATTTACAAATGGGGGCGGTTATGTGCTGGCGTGATATACACAATCCGCAATTTGGGGAAAGTGAGCGAGGTGTCGTGATGGAGGTATTTGTAATGGGGTATTTCCGTGTGTACACACACTGCAATCTAGACAAGATGCGCTAATTTCCGAAGTTTAGTCGATGGTGATGAAGCTCGCTCGACGCGGCGGCGTTATCGGCGTTTTTGATAATTAAAAGCTCATTCTAAATATGGAGCGTGGGCTGGGTCCCTCAAAAGCTCGGCATGGCTTCTCGATTCACTGGAATCTGTCATAGGTTTCCTACCTACTTCTTTTCATAATAATAATGACAATAATATTAATAATATTAGTGTGACGAGTCATTTTTCGTCGTTATTGCATTTTCTGAACGTAAGCGGTACAATTTATTTCAAACCGAGACGTCGGCGGCAAACCGCGCTAAATTGCACTTGTATGTTAGCAAGTCTACTCGTCAAAGTCTCGCACAGTGGAGCGCTGACTTGGCGACAGAAATATATAAGACTGAAAAATGGGACAAAAAGAAAAGAGAAACTGTGATAACAATTCGTGTTTGTTTATTTATTTTGTGGTGGAGTTGATTACATCTCTGGGTGGGTTTGTGGCGCAAAAGTACGTATTCGCATTTCGGCCATTTATCACGGTGTTAATTGTTCTCGTTGCCCAGGTCATGGGCGCTGTAAGCAGGTCATTATAAGCATTTTAATGAATGAAAAGTTATGGCGCTGTCGTGCAAAAGCTTATTTAATCACGAATTAGTGTGTAAAAATCGTCAAAAATTAACAAGGCGATAATGTCGGTAATTGTAGCGACTTTTTCCGTAGGCCGTGTTTCGTTAATTATGCTTTCAAGCATCCTTGGCCGTGCAATAAATTGCGCAGGTCGTTATCGATTCGGTTGATAATTTAAAAAAAAAAATGCGTGGCGGATCCCCGTGAAAGGCAGGAGAAACAATCTCATCTAACAATGAAAGTGATTAGGTGGCAATTCCTCGGCTCGAGTGGTACATGTCCAAGGTCGTGATGGGCTGAAACTCGAGTCTTTGTCATAACGTGAAAAGAGAGTTTCCTTTGTTGATTCTGTTGGTATTTGCAGAAATGCCAACGTCTCAATTATGCATTCCCCTTGTCGAGTTCTTCCTCGAAATATGCGTTTACACGCAATTCTACAATATAAATTTGCATATTTATAAATAGATAAAGACGTTCTCTCCGGTTTTAAAAACCGTATTTGGGCAGGCGGCCGTAATGAAAATTCCTCGCATCGCCGCGTAAAAATTGCAACGGCAGGAATTATTCGTTTTCGATTTCCTGCGACATCGAACATGATTAAAGCAGACAGTGTGTCCTTTCGGCCGAATCAGTTCAAAGTTTCATTATTCAAAGCGGCTGCTTTATGGGGAGCGAGATTTATAGCGGAAAAGATACATGAAAAGAAATTACTACTTTCGAACTAAAATTATAGGATTACGTTTGATGGATCGTTCGCATGCACCTGGAAAGGGAAAGAGTGCACGCCGACAAAAAATCCTGCGTGCCGCCGCCGGAATCCGATCGATCCGTACGTAAAAGCACAATATTTGAGCTAATTAAGTCGAGTTTGTTCTTCGAATCATTTGCATGCAAAATATTGCGCTTTATTTAAACAAGTGTACAGCGCCGGACGAGTTAATAGCGGAATATAAATAAATTCAGCGGAATTGTGAAATTTTAATTGGATCGATCCGATGAGCCGGCCCTGGCCTACGGACAAAGACAACATTTTCAGTTGAATCAACGAATTAATTTTCAATCAGGAAAACAGTGAGCAGCGGTTGAAAAAATGTAATTACATTATTCGAGTGCACTCTGCGAGAGACATTTTCATTTGGAGTCGTGTCTTCAAATGTAATATGCTTTTTAAGTTAAACAAACCGAGTGAAATACTAATTGTCTCTTCTTTGTAAACGAGAAAACTTTAGAAAAATTCATTTTGTTCACTCTGCCGACATCGGCTTTTTCTGGACGCCTCTTAAGGAACGGCGATAATTAGAATTTTCGCACTCGAGAGACAATTACGATTTTTGCCAGAATTTCTTTCGATAGCCTCAAAACCGACCGCTCTAAAGCGACACTCCAAATTTAAGGCCCGGCGCAAGCGAAATTACACCATCAGTACTACAATAACGGCCAAAATTAGCACTCGAGACACTTCCTTTTTTTATTTCTTGCAACAAGCTTATTTTTATCAGCTCTATAAATACTTCGACTCTGATCTACTTTACTTTTGCTTAAAAACACCAAAGGAAAATTTATAATTTTTTTTTTAGAAAATTTATATTTTTGACATTTGAAATTAATTACATTGCATATAAAAACTAGGAACAATAACTGGTTTCATTTTAGGGCAAATCAATATTTTAATTTAAAATAATTTTCTCATTTTAATAGAAAATATTTATTTTCATGAAATTTTAAGACGACATTCAAGATTCAAGGCAAACAAAATTACCCCTTCAGTGCTAGAGTAAAGTAGAAAATTGCCCCTTCAAGCCCTCCTATTTTTTTAATATAAAAGAAAGGGTGCAGGCACCGAGACAATGGATAATTTGAAATTACACATTTCTTTAAATATCTTGAGGTAGGAAACAAATAACAAAAGAAATAGATTTCAACAAAAGTCAACAAACTTTCTCGGATCAATTTTAATAGCTCAGATTTTTTCAATCTGAACGAATTTTTCGCTGTTAATTGAGAAAGTAATGAAAGAAAAAGTACAAAACCTTGATTATGAGCAGGCTTCCAATAAAATAAACCCTTCTTTAAACCCATTCGAACAACCATAATTTTTCGACAAAAATATATAATAATATATAATAATAAATAGTTCTAAATTTAATTATTTCAAGAATTTCTAAGAACCTTTTATTTATTTCAATAGGAATTACAGATTTTATTAAATATCTAGAAATAGGGGAACAAGTAACAAAAAACACAAATTCCAAAAAAGTAAGTCAACAAACTTTTTTCGGATCGATTCCAATGGCTTAAATTTTTCCATCTAGACAAACGAAGAGTACAAAATGTGGATTCTGAGTAGATTTCCTATAAAATATACGCCTTTTTAAACCAATTTAACAAATTAAAATTTTTCGAGAAAATTGGTGGAAGCGCCGGGTAAATAAATATTTATAAATTTAGTTATTTCACGAATTTTGGAGAACCCTTTGTATATTTCAGCAGACATTACACATTTTACCAAATATCTTCAAATATGGAGCCAAGTAACAAAAGACACACAATTCAACAAAAGCCAACAATTTTTTTTTTATCGATTCCAATATATTAGATCTTCTCTATTTAGACGAATTTTTCACTGCTAGTAAGAAGGTACCGCAACAAAAAGTAAAAAACATTGATTCTGATTAAAGATTTCCGAGAAAATAGACCCTTTTTACGCCCATTCTAACAACGTCTAAATTTTTCCACAAAATTGGTGGATGCGCCGGGATAATTTTTTTTTTCTTTAAATTTCATGGAATAAGGAACAAAGTAACAAAAGACACAGATTTCAACCAAAGTCAACAATTTTTTTTCGGATCGATCCCATTAGATATTTTCCATCTAGATGAATTTCTTCCAGCTTGTAAGAGGATATTAGAACCACAAATAAAAAAGGTTGTTTCTGAGTAGATTTCTGATCAAATATACTCCATTTTAAGACAATTCTAACAACTTTAAATTTTTCGACAAAATTGGTGGAGGCGCCGCGATAACAAATTTTTCTGAACTTAATTATTTCACGAATTTCGAGGACCTTTTGTTTATTTCAGCAGAACTTCAATATTTTTTTAAATATCTTGAAAGATGGACACAAGTTACAAAAGACACAGATTTCAACAAAAGTCAACAAATTTTTTTCGGATCGATTCCAATATTTTAGATTTTTCCATTTAGACGAATTTTTCACTACTAGTAAGAAAATATCGGAACAAAAATTAAAAAACATTAATTCTGAGTAGATTTCCTATAATTTCTTTTGAAACCTATTCTAACAACTTTCAATTTTTCTACAAAATTGGTGGAGATGCCGGGATAGTACATTTTTCAAAATTTAATTATTTCAGAAATTTCAAAGAACCTCTAATAGATTTCAGCAGAAATTATACATTCTTTAAATTTTATGGAATAAGAAACCAAGTAACAAAAGACACAGATTTCAACCAAAGTCGACAATTCTTTTCGGATCGATCGCAATAGATATTTTCCATCTAGACGAATTTTTTCCAGCTAGTGAGAGGATATTAGAACCAAAAATAAAAAACGTTGATTCTGAATAGATTTCCGCTAAAATATACTCCGTTCTAAGACAATTCTAACAACTTTAAACTTTTCGACAAAATTGGTGGAGACGCCGGGATAACAAATTTTTCTGAATTTAATTATTTCACGAATTTCGAGGACTTTTTGTTTATTTCAGCAGAAATTCAACATGTTTTTAAATATCTTGAAGGATGGGCACAAGTAACAAAAGACACAGATTTCAACAAAAGTCAACAAATTTTTTTCGGATCGATTCCAATATCTTAGAGGTCTCTATTTAGACGAATTTTTCACTGAGAGTAAGAAAATATCGGAACAAAAATGAAAAAACATTAATTTTGAGTAGATTTCCTATAACTTCTTTTGAAGCCCATTCTAACAACTTTCAATTTTTCTACAAAATTGGTGAAGATGCCGGAATAATACATTTTTCTAAATTTAATTATTTCAGAAATTTCGAATAACCTCTTATAGATTTCATCAGAAATTATACATTTCTTTAAATTTTATGGAATAAGGAACCCAGTAACAAAAGACACAGATTTCAACCAAAGTCAACAATTTTTTTCGGATCGATCCCCTTAGATATTTTTCATCTAGACGAATTATTTCTAGCTAGTGAGAGGATACCAGAACCAAAAATAAAAAACGTTGATTCTGAGTAGATTTCCCATAAAATATACTCCATTCTAAGACAATTCTAACAACTTTAAATTTTTCGACAAAGTTGGTGGAGGCGCCGGGATAACAAATTTTTCTGAATTTAATTATTTCACGAATTTCGAACACCTTTTGTTTATTTCAGCAGAAATTCAACATTTTTTTAAACATCTTGAAAGATGGACACAAGTAACAAGAGACACAGATTTCAACAAAAGTCAACAATTTTTTTTTTGGATCGATTCCAATATTTTAGATTTCTCCACTTAGACGAATTTTTCACTGCTAGTAAGAGGATACCGGAACAAAAATTAAAAAACATTAGTTCTGAGTAGATTTCCTATAACTTCTTTTGAAGCCCATTCTAACAACTTTCAAGTTTTCTATAAAATTGGTGGAGATGCCGGGACAATAGATTTTTCTAAATTTAATTATTTCAGAAATTTCGAATAACCTCTAATAGATTTTAGCAGAAATTATTAAATTTCTTTAAATTTTATGGAATAAGGAACCAAGTAACAAAAGACACACATTTCAACCAAAGTCAACAATTTTTTTCGGATCGATCCCCTTAGATATTTTTCATCTAGACGAATTATTTCTAGCTAGTGAGAGGATATTAGAACCAAAAATAAAAAACGTTGATTCTGAGTAGATTTCCGATAAAATATACTCCATTTTAAGACAATTCTAACAACTTTAAATTTTTCGACAAAATTGGTGGAGGCGTCGGGATAACAAATTTTTCTGAATTTAATTATTTCATGAATTTCGAGGACTTTTGTTTATTTCAGCAGAAATTCAACATTTTTTTAAATTTTGAAAGATGGACACAAGTAACATAAAACACAGATTTCAACAAAAGTCAACAATTTTTTTTTGGATTGATTCCAGTAGCTTAGATCTTTTCCATCTAAATTGAATTTTTCGCTGATAATGAGAAAGTTACCGGAACAAAAAGTACAAAATGTAGATTCTGAGCAGACTTCCGTTAAAATAAATCTTTTCTTAAACCACTGCAAACAACTTTAAATTTTTCCACAAAAATAGTGGAGGCGCCGTTATAATAAATAGTATATAAATAATTTAATTATTTCACGAATTTCGAAGAAGCTTTTATCAGTTTCAGCAGGAATTACACATTTTATTATTATTTTTTTAAAATAAGGAATCAAGTAAAAAAAGACACAGGTTTCAAAAAAAATCAAGAGCTATTTGCGGATTGATTCCAATAGCTTAGATTTTTCCCATGTGAACGAATTTTTCACTGTTAATTGAGAAGGTATGGGGAGAAAAAGTACAAAACTTTGATTCTGAACAGACTTTGGATAAAATAACCCCTTTTTAAAATCAATTCGAACCACTTTTAAATTTTTCGATAAAAATGGTGGAGATGCCGGAATAATAAATACTTGGTTCCAAAATTTATCTATTTCACGTATTTCAAGGAACTTTCTTTATATCTGATTAGAAATTAAGCATTTTATTTTAAATATCTTGAAACAGGAGAAAACAAAAAAGGCAGATTTCAACAAAACTCAACAAACTTATTTCGGATCGATTCCAATAGCTTCGATCTTTTCCATGTGATCGAAATTTTCGCTGCTAATTGAGAAATTAAAGACTTTTTTAAACCAGTTCAAACAAATTTAAAAATTTCGATAAAAGTGGTGGTGGTGCTGGGATAATAAAAATTCTAAATTGAATTATTTCACGAATTTCGAAGAACCTTTTATATAAATATTTCATACACGTTGTACTTTTACTACAAAACTGTTTTCTTTATATGCACTCTGATTCTTGTAAATCGAACATTTTCATTTACGATTCGATACTATAAAACTGCAGCCAACAATAACCCTGGAGAACCGACTTACATCTACCTAAATCTTTACCCTAGAGAACTAGCCACCCTCTGAGGAAATCTAATCGAGAAATAATCATTTAATGGCTGCTTCAACCTTACAAACTATTGTTGTAATCGAGTTGGTCTTACGGGAGTCTGAAAATTATCGACCTCTTTGTCCCAACAGTCGACTCCCTTTAAAAATTCAACCGTTGGCAACATTAATAAAATTCGAAGAATAAGTTGTCGGACTTCAGTATTAAACCCACAGCATTCCCGTCAATTTGGCCCTGCATTTCGAGCACGTCCCCAAACACAGGCCACCTTTGGCCATCCCAAAAATTTAATTACGGGCCCCATCGGCAGCTTAATCACTTTTTCTTCCATAAAACAATTAATTAGTGCGGAGACCAAGGAGGAACCGGACGTGCAAAAACAATCGGATATCTGGGACCCGGTGCTTAATCTAATTCCACTCTGGATATCCTTCATTAGACCGTTGACGTTTTCGACATTTCGCACGAATAGTAAAATATTAAAGAGACTCCTGACCCCTTCCTGGGAATTTAATTAATAAAGGACCCACACGTGTCTCCTTGTCGTTACCATGGCTGTCGATGGTCGGCGGGCCCCAGTTATCATCAGCAGGCAGGCTTTTAATATCTGATCTGGTGAACCTTTGTTCCAACATGCACACTTCTCGAGATGTGTGGATTGAATCTTAATTTAGGATCAGCTTACTTCCGGGCCTTCCCTGCTTAATATGCTGTACATAATGTGTAGCGAAGATGAGCCATCAGTTAGATTATAGATAAGTTTGCTGAGGAGATAAGGAGGCGATGATTTCTATGGGAATCTTTCAGTTGGGAGAAGACGGTTATTGTGTCGAGGTTCAGTCGGTGATAAATACGCTTGTTTTTCTGCGTTGGGTGGAAAGTGGTTTAACGAGAGCAGTTTGTTTTGGGTTTCTATTTTCGTGAATGCTCAATCAGGTCGTATGTAAATAAAATATGAGATAATTTCGGGGTATATTAACTTCGTTATTTGGCGGGATTTGCTTTCGTTTCTTTCCGGATTTATGTTTAGTTGTGGATATTTCCATTGACGGACACACATTTTACGAAAATAATTACTTTCCGTAAAAATGAGAGATTTTCTTTAAGTAAATAAAAATATAATAAACTTTACAATTAAAAATAAAGCAGAATGTAGACAATTTTCTTTACTGTGAAGCATCACACTATTCATTCTAGAACTTTTTTCCGGAATATCAGAAACTTTATCTGTGAGGTCGAAGCTATTTATTACATCAAATTCGAAGAATCTATTAGATAAAAATATATATTTTAGAAAAGATTACAGTTCTTTGAATGTGTTGAGATAAAGAATCAAACAACATAGTATCAATACCATTGATTTTCCTCATACAAACCTGCTTGTCTTCGTTACTTGAAAAGATACGAGGAAACTAAACACAGAACATTAATCCGGAGAAAATTTTAACAAGATAAATTATTTTAGAATGAACTTGCACAATTTCGTGTTTTAAAGCAAAATTGGTGTAGGCGGTGGGATCATGGATTCTGTAAATTATTTATTACATGAAATCCAATAAACAGATTGTATAAAAATATATAATTTTAGCACAGATTACACATTTATTTGAATTGATCTTTGATTCTGAGAAAGTTTTCAATAAGATATTTAGTCGTATTTTGGGACTAATCAAAATAATTTTGAATTTTTACACAAAAATGGATAATTAAGAAATGATTTAATTCGCGAATTTTAATAATTCTTTGACAAAAGTCACATGTTTTTGAGATTATACATTTCTTTGAATCTTCTGAAATTAGCGACATGATTATTTCATGTTTTAAACACAAAATAAGCGAACTCTTCTTGGAAAAATTCGAAGTAGATGAACTTTGAGCAATTAAACTTGCTTTTCTCGGTTATTTGAGAAGATATGAGGAAAATCCGCGCAAATCCTTAATTCTGAGAAAATTTCCAACAAGGTAAACTGTTTTCGAATCAACTTAAATAATTTCGTGTTCAAAGGCAAAAATGGTGTAAGCGGTGGGATCATGAATTCCGTAAAATTATTGATTCCATGAAATTCAAAAAACATATTGCATAAAAATATATATTTTAGCACCGATTACACATTTTTTGAATCCATTTTTGATTCCGAGAAAATTTCCAATAAGATATTTACTCACATTTTCGGACCAATCAAAATAATTTTGAATTTTTGCACAAAAATGGATAATTCAAAAATGATTTAATTCGCGAATTTTAATAATTCTTTCTCATAAAGTCACATGTTTTTGAGATTATACATTTCTTTGAATCTTTTGAAATTAGCACGAATAAACATGATAATTTCAGATTTTAAACACAAAATAAGCGAACTCTTCTTGGAAAAATTCGAAGTAGATGAACTTCGAGCAATTAAACTTGCTTTTCTCGGTTATTTGAGAAGATATAAAGAAAATCAGCGCAAATCCTTAATCCTGAGAAAATTTCCAATAAGGTAAACTGTTTTCGAATCATTTTAAATAATTTCTTGTTTAAAGACAAAAATGGTGTAAGCGTTGGGATCATGGATTCTGTAAAATTATTTATTACCTGAAATTCAAAGGACATATTGCATAAAAAATATATATTTTAGCACCGATCACACATTTTTTTGAATACATTTTTGATTCCGACAAAATTTCCAACAAGATATTTACTCACATTTTCGGACCAATCAAAATAATTTTGAATTTTTGCACAAAAATGGATAATTCAAAAATGATTTAATTCGCGAATTGTAATAATTCTTTCACATAAAGTGACATGTTTTTGAGATTTTACATTTCTTTGAATCTTTTGGAATTAGCGACGAAGAAACATGATAATTTCAGATTTTGAACACAAAATAAGCGAACTCTTCTTGGAAAAATTCGAAGTAGATGAACTTTTAGCAATTAAACTTGCTTTTCTTAGTTATTTGAGAAAATACGAAGAAAATTCGCACAAATCCTTAATTCTGAGAAAATTTCCAACAATGTAAACAGTTTTCGAATCAACTTAAATAATTTCAGGTTTAAAGGGAAAAATGGTGTAAGCGTTGGGATCGTGAATTCTGTTAAATTATTTATTACATGAAATTCAAAGGACATATTGCATAAAAATATATATTTTAGCACCGATTACACATTTTTTTGAATCCATTTTTGATTTCGAGAAAATTTCTAATAAGATATTTACTCACATTTTCGGACCTATCAAAACAATATTGAATTTTTGCACAAAAATGGATAATTCAAAAATGATTTAATTCTCGAATTTTAAAAATTCTTTCACATAAAATCACATGTTTTTGAGATTATACATTTCTTTGAATCTTTTGAAATTAGCCACGAAGAAACATGATAATTTCAGATTTTAAACACAAAATAAGCGAACTCTTCTTGGAAAAATTCGAAGTAGATGAACTTTTACCAATTAAACTTGGTTTTCTCAGTTATTTGAGAAGATATGAGTAAATTCAGCGCAAATCCTTAATCCTGAGAAAATTTCCAATAAGGTAAACTGTTTTGGAATCATTTTAAATAATTTCTTGTTTAAAGACAAAAATGGTGTAAGCGTTGGGATCATGGGTTCTGTAAAATTATTTATTACCTGAAATTCAAAGGACATATTGCATAAAAAATATATATTTTAGCACCGATCACACATTTTTTTGAATACATTTTTGATTCCGACAAAATTTCCAACAAGATATTTACTCACATTTTCGGACCAATCAAAATAATTTTGAATTTTTGCACAAAAATGTATAATTCAAAAATTATTTAATTCGCGAATTTTAATAATTCTTTCACTTAAAGTCACATGTTTTTGAGATTATACATTTCTTTGAATCTTGTGAAATTAGCGACGAAGAAACATGATAATTTCAGATTTAAAACACAAAATAAGCCAACTCTTCTTGGAAAAAATTGAAGTAGATGAACTTTTACCTATTAAACTTGCTTTTCTCAGTTATTTGAGAAGATATGAGTAAAATCAGCGCAAATCCTTAATTCTAAAGAAATTTCCAAAAAGGTAAACTGTTTTCGAATCAACTTAAATAATTTCGTATTTAAAGGCAAAAATGGTGTAAGCGGTGGGATCATGAATTCTGTAAAATTATTTATTACATTAAATTCAAAGGACATATTGCATAAAAATATATATTTTAGCACCGATTACACATTTTTTTGAATACATTTTTGATTCCGAGAAAATTTCCAATAAGATATTTACTCACATTTTCGGACCAATCAAAACAATTTTGAGTTTTTGCACAAAAATGGATAATTCAAAATGATTTAATTCGCGAATTTTAATAATTCTTTGACATAAAATCACATGTTTTTGAGATTATACATTTCTTTGAATCTTTTGAAATTAGCAACGAAGAAACATGATAATTTCAGATTTTAAACACAAAATAAGCGAACTCTTCTTGGAAAAATTCGAAGTAGATGAACTTCGAGCAATTAGACTAGCTTTTCTCGGTTATTTGAGAAGATATAAAGAAAATTCGCACAAATCCTTAATTCTAAGAAAATTTCCAAAAGGTAAACTGTTTTCGAATCAACTTAAATAATTTCATGTGTAAAGGCAAAAATGGTGTAAGCGGTGGGATCATCGATTCTGTAAAATTATTTATTACACGAAATTCAAAGGACATACTGCATAAAAATATATATTTTAGCACCGATTACACATTTTTTGAATCCATTTTTGATTTCGAGAAAATTTCTAATAAGATATTTACTCACATTTTCGGACCAATTAAAATAATTTTGAATTTTTGCACAAAAATGGATAATTCAAAAATGATTTAATTCGCGAATTTTAATAATTCTTCCACATAAAGTCACATGTTTTTGAGATTATACATTTCTTTGAATCTTTTGAAATTAACGACGAAGAAACATGATAATTTCAGATTTTGAACACAAAATAAGCGAACTCTTCTTGGAAAAATTCGAAGTAGATGAACTTTTACCAATTAAACTTGCTTTTCTCAGTTATTTGAGAATATATGAGTAAAATCAACACAAATCCTTAATCCTGAGAAAATTTCCAATAAGGTAAACTGTTTTCGAATCAACTTAAATCATTTCGTGTTCAAACGCAAAAATGGTGTAAGCGTTGGGATCATGGGTTCTGTAAAATTATTTATTACATTAAATTCAAAGGACATATTGCATAAAAATATATATTTTAGCACCGATTACACATTTTTTTGAATACATTTTTATTCCGAGAAAATTTCCAATAAGATATTTACTCACATTTTCGGACCAATCAAAATAATTTTGAGTTTTTGCACAAAAATGGATAATTCAAAAATTATTTAATTCGCGAATTTTAATAATTCTTTCACTTAAAGTCCCATGTTTTTGAGATTATACATTTCTTTGAATCTTGTGAAATTAGCGACGAAGAAACATGATAATTTCAGATTTAAAACACAAAATAAGCGAACTCTTCTTGGAAAAAATTGAAGTAGATGAACTTTTACCTATTAAACTTGCTTTTCTCAGTTATTTGAGAAGATATGAAAAAAATTAGCGGAAACTCTTAATCCTGAGAAAATTTCCAATAAGGTAAACTGTTTTCGAATCAACTTAAATAATTTCGTATTTAAAGGCAAAAATGGTGTAAGCGGTGGGATCATGAATTCTGTACAATTATTTATTACATGAAATTCAAAGGATATATTGCATAAAAATATATATTTTAGCACCGATTACACATTTTTTTGAATCCATTTTTGATTTCGAGAAAATTTCCAATAAGATATTTACTCACATTTTCGTACCAATCAAAATAATTTCAAATTCTTGCACAAAAATGGATAATTCAAAAATGATTTAATTCGCGAATTTTAATCCTTCTTTCACATAAAGTCACATGTTTTTGAGATTATATCAGATTTTAAACACAAAATAAGTGAAGTTTTCTTGGAAAAATTCGAAGTAGATGGACTTTTACCAATTAAACTTGCTTTTCTCGGTTATTTGAGAAGATATGAAGGAAATAAGCAGAGATCCTTAATCCTGAGAAAATTTCAGCCAAGGTGAACTGTTTTCGAACCAACTTTAACAAATTTGAGTTTTTTACCAAAATAGTAAAATCATGGATAATTTAGTTATTTACTACATGGAATGTAAAGAAAGTGTTACACAAAAATAATAATTTAGCACAGATTACACACATCTTTTATAATGAGAGAAGGAATCAAGCAATTTAATAACAACAGATTTTCTGATACAAAGCTGCTTTTGTTCGTTTTTCCATGAAATTATTAAACGAAATAATACATTTATAAACAATACATTACAAATTTAAAGCAAATTTCGTGAGGTAATGTTTCAGTAACTTGAGATTGTAATACACGAAATCCCAATTTTTCGTTTCTACGTTCTGTTTGTTCGTGATTTTATTAGGCAGATAATCCGTGGAACTGCAAACCGTTTACTTTGAAATTTCGATGTACTTTAGATTATCGCGAACGTAAACGCTAATTAAAATTTGTTTATTTATTCCCCCACCCAACTGATATCTCTTCGAAATATCGTTAAATACATCTAAGTTTAATTGCTGGGTGTTCTTTAACTATGAATTAACATTACAAATATTTTTTGAGCAATCGTCTTAAATTCGCCAAAAGTTTCCAGGTGATGCCGCGGTTGTCGAACAAACCTACCAAACGATAAATAAGACGACTACTTCATCCGGAAATCCTTCACAACGTGGAAAACGGCTGTGAAAACTTTACACTCCAATAACATCTCCCGTTATAAACTCTTAAAACACAATGAAACAAAGTTTTTTCTTATAAACACGCATAACTTTCTTCAAGGAGGCCCGTGACGTGCCTTTTATGACGTCATTGTTTGCGTTTTTATCGATTACTGCGTGCTCTTTTAAAAAACGACAACCAATGGAGCAGCCGAAGCTGGGTTTCCTAAAATAGTCGACGATTTTCATAAAAAAAAACAATCCGTTGAGTGATGATTCTAAAATATTTTTACATTTTGTGTTCTAAAAATATAAATCACGTACAAATAAAAAGCGTATGTGTTGCGTTCCACCCAGATTTTGTATTAGAGAATCTTGCGTGACTCAGCTCTCAACACACAAAGTAAAAACAATGCCGTACTCCCGTAAACTCAAACCCTGCAGGAGTTCGCAAGATACGAAACTCTGTTCTGTTCGTCCACTGTCTTACTCACCTTACGCCAAGTTTCGTGGTTTCTGATTACACCTGCACACGAAGATAACATGTTTTAATTCAGACAGAACTTCAGAAGCTCTCAACAGGGGGATGAGTAAAGTGTTTTTCATCCCACTTTCAGAACGCTTTGAAATTACATCTTCAAACATAAAAGGGTCCGACAGGACGTTTGGTTACGTGATACATTTTGCGGAATAGGTTATTTTTAGAAAATCTGGGGAGGAGCGAGACGCTCTATCTAGAGTTCAAATCGCTATTTAGGTGATTATTATACGAATTCCAAACGAAATTGAATAAAATTATTGAAAGTGAAAACAAAAAAAAAAAAGATAGAATTACTGACATATAGGTAACAATAACCCCACGAACCTGGATGGTAACTCAATATTTGTTTTACGAGTGGCCGTTCCAAGTCCCACACTCCTGCATGTTTGCGCATACCTCAGCCCCTTAATTGTAAATCGATGCATGTTTAACCACGAATTAAATAATTTATGGCATAATTCGTCGCAACAATAGAAAGCTCTCAGGAACTTTAATAGAACACGACGGGTCGAAAATGGCGTCCTTGAGACGAAAGGACACTTATTCCGGAGGGCGAGAAAAAACACATTTTTTACATAACGGGTGTCAGATCCTGAAAGGATTTTCCTTCAACGTCTAAGATCGATGCGAAATCCATATTCACACGAATAATGCAAATCACCGCAAATAACTTTGGGTATCTACGTGTGCGTTTGGTGTGCTCTCTGGCATTAATAGTTGACGACGGAATCGCAACCGGAATACTTAAGCGGCACAACGAATTTCACCGCAGCCACCAATATTCACGTCCACTCTAATTAGTCAAATTGCTACAGCAACGTCGGATTAAATAAAGAGTACGCGCTGGACGCAAGCGGAACAAGTGGCGATGTTGATGGAGGAAAAATTCATTGCGTGGGTGATTTATTTTTCAGGGAAAGTTAAGTAATGGTCGCATAACAGTAATTGTTGGAATAATACTTCAAACGGGGACGCGATGTACAGGAAAAGCAGTTTTTGGATTATTTTCAGGCAAAAAGTAGTTGTCTATGTGGACTTAATTGTGACTAATTTAAAAATGGTGGAGCCGCCGGGATACACATTTTTTAATTATATTTAATTCATTATATACTTAGTAGTGATTACGTATTTTTCCCAAATAAACCCACTTTTCTACGTCATTACGGGAGTTACCAGGAAAACAAACACAAATCCTTGATCCTCAGACAATTCCCGTTAAAATAATCCTCTTTGCGGATCAATTTTAGCAACTTTCAAATTTCAGGACAAAAATGTGGAGAGATGGAACTGTAATGAATTTGTTAATTATTTGTTTCTGGATTTTAGAAGAAAAATTTTGTATAAAATTGTATATTTAGTAATGAAGTGATGATGCAGTTCTTTAAATATCTTGAAATAATTGGCCAACGAACAAGAGAGTAATAGCTTTGAACTAAAATGAGACGACCAGGTTTCGGAACAATTTCACCAACAATAATTTTTCCCAAATAAACTCATTTTTCTTTCTTATCGAGGCCATTACCATAAAAAAAACACAAACCCTTGATTCTTAAACAATTTCGGTTATAATAATCCCCTCTGCGAATCAACTTTAGCAACTTCCAAATTTCGAGACAGAAATAAGCAAGTTGCGGACAACTTTTATCTAAAATTCTGCGAGAAATAGATACATTTCTTTAAATATATTGACAAAAAATCGAAGAAAACATTGTCAGAATTGAACTAAAAATGAGCGAATTATTTCAGAAGGAGTTTAATGACTAAGATTTTTATCGATACGAGCATATCTTTGAAGAGATACAGCGAAAATAAGCACAGGCCATTGATCTTGAGAAATTTCCGACAAGATAGGTCCATTTCCGGATCAATTTAAGTCGTTTTAAAATGTTTTGAACAAAAATGGTGGAGGCGCCAGGAAAATAATTTGTTAAATATTTGCTTTTGAAATTTGGAAGAAAAAGTTTATATAAAATTATGTATTTAGTAACGATCGAATATCTTTTTAAATCCCTTGAAATAATCAACCAAGGAATAAGACAGTAGTAGATTTGAAAAAAAATTAAAACACCACTTCTCGCAACAACTTCACCAACAATAATTTTTCCCAAACAAACCTATTTTCGGTTCATTACTAGAGGCCTTGTCAGGAAAACAAAACTCAAGTTCTTGATCCCATACAATTTCCCTTAACGTATTCGACTCTTCGGATCCATTCTACCAGCTTAAAAAATTTCAGGACAAAATGTGGAAGAAATGAGAAAGTGTATGATCAGGATATTATTTGTTTCACGAATTACAAACAACTTTTTACTGAAATTACGCATTTTGGAAGTGATATATTTCTCTAAATATAATGAAATAAGAAACCAAACAAGAAACCAGGTAACTAAACAAAATATGAACGAACTCTCTTCGGAAGGAGTCCAACAACTAAGACTTTTCCAGGGCAAGCACGTATTTGAAGAGATACGACGAAAATATGCACAGTTGCTTGATCTTGAGACAACTTCCGACAAGACCAGACCCTTTTTCGGATCAATTTAAGCAATTTTAAAATTTTGGGTAAAATGGTGGAGGCGCCGAGAAAATAATTTGTTAATTATTTGTTTCTGGGATTGCGAAGAAAAATTTTATACAAAATTATATATATCTAACAATGAAGTAATGATGCGTTTCTTTAAATATCTTGAAATCATTCGCGACGGAACTAGGCAGTAAAAGGTTTGAATGAAAATGAAACGACCAATTTTTGGGAATAATTTCACCAACAATCATTTTTCCCAATTTAACCCATTTTTCTTTCTTATCGAGGGCATTACCAAAAAAAAAAAACAAATCCTTGATTATTAAACAATTTCGGTTATAATAATCCTCTCTGCGAATCAACTCTAGCAACTTCCAAATGTCGAGACAAAAATGAGGAAGAATTGCGGACAACTTTTATCTAAAATTCTGGCAGAAATAGATACGTTTTTTAAATATATTGACATAAAAAATCGAAACAAACATTGCCAAAATTGAACTAAAAATGAACGAATTATTTCAGAAGGAGTTTAATAACTAAGATTTTTATCGATACGAGCATATCTTTGAAGAGATACAGCGAAAATAAGCGCAGATCTTTGATTTTGAGAAAATTTCCGACAAGATAGATCCTTTTCCGGATCAATTTAAGTAGTTTTAAAATTTTTTGAACAAAAATTGTGGAGGCGCCAGGAAAATAATTTGTTAAATATTTGCTTTTGGAAATTGGAAGAAAAATTTTATATAAAATTATATATTTAGTAACGACTAAATATCTTTTTAAATCCCTTGATTTAATCAACTAAAGAACAAGACAGTAGTAGATTTGAAAAAAAAATAAAACACCACTTCTCGGAACAACTTCATCAACAATAATTTTTCCCAAATAAACCGATTTTCTGTTAAATATTAGAGGCGTTGTCAGGAAAACAAAACTCAAGTTCTTGATCCCAGACAATTTTCCTTAAAATATTCCACTCTTCGGATCCACTCTAGCAACTTAAAAAATTTCAGGATAAAATGCGGAACAGATGAGAAAATGTACGATCAGAAAATTATTTGTTTCACAAATTGCGAACAAATTTTTTCTGAAATTACGCATTTTGGAAGTAATACATTCCTCTAAATATATTGAAATAATAAACCAAGCCAGAAACCAGATAATAGAACAAAAAATTAAAGAACTCTCTTCGGAAGGAGTCTAACAACTAAGACTTTTGCCAGGGCAAGCAGGTATTTGAAGAGATACGACGCAAATAAGCACAGATAGTTGATCTTGAGACAATTTCCGACAAGATAGATCCTTTTTCGGAGCAATTTAAGCAATTTTAAAATTTTTGAAAAAAATGGTGGATGTGCCAGGAAAATAATTTGTTAATTATTTGCCTCTGAAAATGCGAAGAAAAATTTTATATAAAATTACAATTCTAACAATGAAGTAATGATGCATTTCTTTAAATATCTTGAAATCACTAGCGAAGGAATTAGGCAGTAAAAGGTTTGAATGAAAATGAAACGACCAATTTTTGGGAATAATTTCACCAACAATCATTTTTCCCAATTTAACCCATTTTTTTCTTTCTTATCGAGTTCATTACCAGAAAAAAACACAAATCCTTGATCCTTAAACAATTTCGGTTATAATAATTCTCTCTGCGAATCAACTTTAGCAACTTCCTAAATTCGAGACAAAAATGAGGAAGAATTGCGGACAATTTTAATCTAAATTTCTGGCAGAAATAGATACATTTTATAAATATATTGACATAAAAAATCGAACAAAACGTTGCCAGAATTGAACTAAAAATGAACTAATTATTTCAGAAGGAGTTTAATAACTCATATTTTTATTGATACGAGCATATCTTTGAAGAGATACAGCGAAAATAAGCCCAGATCCTTGATTTTGAGAAAATTTTCGACAAGATAGGTACTTTCCGGGTCAATTTAAGTAGTTTTAAAATGTTTTGAACAAAAATGGTGGAGGCGCCGGGAAAATAATGTGTTAATTATTTGCTTTTGGAATTTGGAAGAAAAAATTTATATAAAATTAGATATTTAGTAATGATTGTATATCTCTTTAAATCCCTTAAAATAATCACCCAAGGAACAAGGCTGTATTATTTGTTTCACGTATTGCGAACAACTTTTTTACTGAAATTACCCATTTTGGAAGTGACTCATTTCTCTAAATATATTGAAATAAGAAACCAAACAAGAAACCAGGTAACAAAACACAAAATTAACGAACTCTCTTCGGAAGGAGTCTTACAATTTAGACTTTTTCCAGGGCAAGCACGTATTTGAAGAGATACGACGAAAATAAGCACAGATGCTTGAAATTGAGGCAATTTCCGACAAGATAGATTTTTATGCGGATCAATTTAAGCAATTTTAAAATTTTGGGAAAAATGGTGGATGCGCCGGGAAAATAATTTGTTAATTATCTGTTTCTGAAATTGCGAAGAAAAATTTTATACAAAATTATATATCTAACAATGAAGTAATGATGCATTTCTTTAAATATCTTGAAATCATTAGCGAAGGAACTAGGCAGTAAAAGGTTTGAATGAAAATGAAACGACCAATTTTTGGGAATAATTTCACCAATAATCATTTTTCCCAAATTAACCCATTTTTCTTTCTTATCGAGGGCGTTACTAGAAAAATGACAAAATCCTTGATCCTTAGACAATTTCCTTTAAAATAATCCTCTCTTCGGATCAATTTTAGCAACTTTCAAATTCGGGACAAAAATGCGAAAGAAGTGGGAAAGTGAATGCTTATAAAGTTATTTATTTGCCGAATTGCGAACAACTTTATCTAAATACAATAAATATTTACAAAAGAAACCGGGCTAGAAATAAACAACAAAGCATTGCCAGAAATAAACAAAAATGAACGAATTACTCGGAAGGAGTCCAATAGGTAAGATTTTTTCTAATACAAGAAAGTTTTTGGAGAGACAGGGCGAAAATAAGCAAAGATTCTTGATTTTGAGAAAATTTCCGGCAAGATCAATCCTTTTCCGAATCAATTTAGACAGGTTTAAAATTCTTGTACAAAAATGGTGGAGGCGCCGGGAAAATAATTTGTAAATTATTAGTTTTTCGAATTTTGCAGAAAAATTTTATAAGAAATGACATATTTAACAGTGAATATGCATATTTTTACTTAATTTAAAGTAATCAGCCAAGGAACAAGACAGTAAAATGTTTGAAAAAAATTAAACTATTTCTTTTCGAAACAATTTCACCAACAATTTTGGCAACTTTCAAATTTCAGGAAGAGATGGGAAAGTCAATAATTAAAAAATTATTTATTTCACGAATTGCAAAAACTTTTTATCAAAAATTACACACTCGTGGCAGAAATATTTCATTTATTAAAATATAATAACATCTAGACGAAAAGTTAAAACTAACCCCACACACTTCCGCTTTTGAATTTCACTGGCTTATCTGATTAGATGCAAATTAAATTTTATTTTGTCGAGTGTCATAATCTGCTTCTAAAAATTCTAAGTGTCCCCGCCCACCCACCCGGTTTTCTATTGCATTTTATATTGAACAACAAAATCAATCTAAACAAAAACTAAAGCTAACCCCACCCACCTTAGGTTTTGAATTTCATTGGCTTGTTTGATTAGATGGAAATTTTATTTTATTTTGTCATGTGACCGAATCTATTTAGAAAAATTCAAATAAGAAACCAGGCAACAAAACTTTCTGAATTAAACAAAAATTAAACGAACTCTTCAGAAGTCGGACCACTAAGATTTTTTTCAAAACAAGCATCTTTGAAGAGACACAACAAAAATAAGCTCAGATCCCTGATATTGAGACAATTTCCGACAAGATACATACTTTTGCAGATCAACTTAGTTTAATGTTTTTCGACAAAAATGGTGGAGGCGCCGGGAAAAGAATTTGTAGATTATTTGTTTTTCACATTTCGTAGAAAAATGTTATATAAAATTATATATTTAGCAGGGACTACTACTCATTTCTTTACGTATTCTGAAATAATCTTACTTTCATATTTCAGTCCAGAAATGTGGAAGAAATGGGAAAGTGATTAACTATGGAATTATTTATTTCACGAATTGCAAAAAACTTTTTATTTAAAATTATATACCTTCGGCAGAAATATTACATTTATTAAAATATGATGATATGAGGAATCCAATAGGAAACCAGGCAACAAAACTTGCTGAATTAAACAAAAAATAAACCAACTTATTTTAGGAGAAGTCCAACAACTACGATTTTTTTTTATTACAGGCATATCTTTGAAGAGATCCTACAAAAAAGCTCAGATTCTAGACATATCCTTTTCCAGATCAACTTAGGTAGTTTAAACTTTTTAGATAAAAATGGCGGAGGCGCCGGGATAATAATTTGCTATATACTAGTTTTCCGAATTTTCTAGAAAAATTTGATATAAAATTGTATATTTAGCAGTGACTACGCATTTTTTTACTTATTGTGAAATAATCAGTCAAGGAACAAAACAGTGAAATATTTGGAAAAAAAAATTAAACTTCCATTTTTCGAAACACTTTCACTAACGATTTTTACCAAATAAACCCACTTTTCTGTCTTATCAAGGACGTTACCACAAAAACAAATGCAAATCCTTTATCCTTAGAGGATTTCCTTTAAAATAATCCTGTCTTCACATAAATTTTAGCTACTTTCAATGTCTGGACAAAAATGCTGAACAAGTGGGAAAGAAAATAATTATAAAATTATTTAATTCCCGAATTACGGACAACTTTTTATCTAAAATTATACATTTTAACAAAAGAAATACATTTCCTTAAATATATTGACATAAGAAACCAAGAAAAAATTAAGCAACAAAGTATTTCCAGAATTGAACAAAAAATTAACAAACTATTTTCGGAGAGGAGTGAATAATTAAGATTACCTTATTTCTAATACAAGCACGTCTTTGAAGAGATAGAACGAAAATAAGTACTAATTTCCCCAAGCAATTTATGCATTTAAAATTTTATGTAAAAAAGTGGTGGAGGCGCCGGGATAGTAATTTGTAAATTATTTGTTTTAATAATTTTGAAGGCAAATTTTATATAAGCTTATATCTTTAGTAGTCATTATGCATTTCTTTAAATATCTTGAAATAATCAGCCAAGCACCAAGACAGCAATGGGTTTGAACAAAAATTAAACGACCACTTTTCAAAAGAAAAACCCAAATCAAGCCACATTTCTTCCTTATTACTGGCGTTACCAGGAAGCCAAATACAAATCCTTGATCCTCAGACAATTTCCGTTAAAATAATCTTCTCCTCGGATCAATTTTAGCAACTTTCAAATTTCAGTGAATATAAAATTATTTAAAAACATTGTTATCTTAAATTATATACCTTTGGCAGAAATATTACATTTGTTAAAATATAATGACATAAGGAACCCAATAAGAAACCAGGAAACAAATCTTGCTAAATTAAACAAATAAGAAACGAACCCTTATCGGAAGGAACCAAGTAAAATTTTTTCTAACACAAGGACGTTTTTGAAGAGATACAACGAAAATAAGTACAGAATCTTGTTCTTGAGAGAATTTCCGACGAGATAGAACCTTTTCTGGAACAATTTAATTAATTTAAAATTTTGATAAAAATGGTGGAGGCGCCGGGATAGTAATTTGTAAATTATTTGTTTTTCAAATTTCGTGGAAAAATTTTATATATAAACATTATACAAATAATGAGTCAAGGAACAAGGCAGTAATAGGTTTGAGCAAAAATTAAAGCATCAATTTACCAGCGGTAATTTTTCTCAAATTAACTCGCTTTCCTTGTTTATTTAGGATGTTATTAGGAAAATAATCACAAATCTTGGAACTCCAAGCAACTTTAACATCGTTAAAAAAAAATAAGGAAGCAATAGTTTTGTAGTAAGTAACAGTCAAAAATTCTTATCCGCATAGCCAACTGTGCTTTATTTCCAAACAGATCATCGCGGACACCGAAACTTGTGCGAATTTACCTCTTGACAACCAAACATGTGGCATAATTTTTATGCCAGAGAAACACTCTAAACAAATACACTTTCTGGAGTGTATGGAGAAGGCTTGTGTAGATCTCATCGATAGACATTTGCCATTATCACGGGTAAAGCTTTAAAGCTCTCACAAATCTCTGCGCTCGAAAATAAAACCAGCGATATTCAATAAAGCCAGAATGTGGCCAAGTTGACCGCCTATATTCCATTTTTAATCAAGAGGCGTCACCTAGAAGCGTCAATTAAACCCAAATTAAATCATACACAGATGCGGCAAAGTGAATCAGGGCTAATTTCAGGGGATGAGTAATGATTTAATGAACACAGACGACAACTATGCACTATAATTTTTACCAACTGAGAATCCGGTCACATTTAATGTCGCCACTACCTTTCTTTATTCAGTAATTTTTTTATCGATTGGTGTAGCAACAACCATTTAATCAAATGCGATAAAATCATTTCGGTTAGTGTAATAGACTCAATAAAAACATCACGTATGTACATACAAATCCGTCGTGATACCTACGAGATTGTTGTATGGATTTATACACCGAATGGAAAATTTCGCGCTACAAGTGAAAACGTGTTGACGTTTTTTCCGACAGGTTTAGACGCATCGAACACCTTCGTGATAATTTGCGATAATGTGGAATGACTGTCACGACAAGTTTCTTCCATATGCCTTGTGGCATTTCCCCATCTCCCTAAAACAACTCAGCTTGAGGTTTATCTCATGTCAAATGCATGCATTACGTTTCTACGGATTCTGGTATTTTGGTTCAATCACGCCGGCTGCTTTTACACGAAGTAAGAGGAAAATCGATGGGGCCGTGTGCATGAAGGGGTTTATAATGAAAACTAGAGAGCGCAAAAGGCGAATTAAAATTCAATTGGATGCACAAATAAGCGGTTGATCAGTCAGAAAAATTTCTTGGTCTAGCTATTCCAATCTGTTTAGAATAAATCAGTGCCGCTCGCAATAAATGAACATAACTTAGAAAGTTTATGACAGCATTCGAGAAATGGAATTCGAACAAAACATTTTATGTCCGCATTGGCCACATAATCACTTGCCCTCTTGAATTGCGGTATTTTTAATGAAAGATTGTACGATAAAAGCTGACATATTTTCCATGGGAGCGATTTTACTACGCTTCCATCTCAATCAGTCCAAATATAACACGAAAATATTAAAAATTCCAGCTGACAGTTTCCTGTCGTCACATAATGATTTGAGAGCTGCAGTATTATTGTGGAGTTTTATTTCAGAAAGTGCCATAAATAATTTTACTGCTGTTTAAGAATTTCTAGTATCAACTTTATTGCACTTATATGCCATGATTTATGGCCGCACCTATACCAAACATGATAGCGTTATTGCTCGATATCTAGACACATTTGCTTCTTCCGCCATAAATTTTTCATTATTGCCAAAATAATAAAATAAAATTCCCATTACGTACTAACAACACTTTTCTGCGTATTTCGAGGAGGCGGAGGAGGTTTCATATAAGTTGCGCGCCCATTAACTCGAGAAATCTCATCTGAGTGGAGCGGCCATTTAATTTATTGCTTGTGTACAGCTTGAAACTGAAAATTACTACTTTGCTGAATTTCAGCAGTTGTGGTACCGGCTCATTGGAGCGGGATGTTTCAGCTGAGAGTAATGCAATTTTGAGGGAGCACAGAGCATGCGGTCCGTGTGCATTTTAAATGGGTAAGTGGGTGGCGGTGACAGGCACAGAGAATCCAAAACGAGCATTTTCACAGACAAAGAGGATGTGGTCATGTTCGGCGGAAGACACGAAAGTCATAAATGTAGCGTTGGCGGTGGGAGAAAAGCTAAACAAAGGTAGACACAGGGACGAGAACAGAAGCGCTGTTGACGCGGATTCGACGATCAAGGCTTATTTTAGGAACAGAAATTTCTGCTCAAGAAATACGGTATCTTGGAAATATGGAATACTGAACGATGAAATTTTTAGAGTACGCTATTTGAGGAACTTAATATTTCAGGCATTTTATACACAGGAATATTACATGGATTTTATACAACAGAATGACAATATAGTGAAATTTTGATTCCATTCTACATTTTTTGGACAAAATTTCATCAAATTTCGAGCAGTGAAATAACAAAAGGTACAAAAAGGGAACGAACCACAAGAGATTAAGGAAGCTAATATTTTAATATTCTGCGAGCTGAGTCAGGATTATTTTATTTTATTTTTGCTTTGTTATTTAGAACTCTTTTTCTTCATTATTCTTTAAATATTAATTAATTTGTTCAGTGCAAAATTATTCAAACTGCCTTCCCTTGTACCTGAACTCAAACAGTGAAACAAATTCAGTATTTTAGAGAAACCAAGTCGACAGGTGTGGTTTTCGAACCCACGCAGGGAGAGCTCCTATTTCTCAATTTCAAACCTTAATCATCAGGTTACGACTGACTTACTTATTTCAGTAACGTGTGTTTTATATAATTTCCATCGTATCTGCTAAGCAAAATATGGACATGACGTCATCAAATTGTTGGTAATTTACCTGTTTCAGTTTTCTTGAGACATTTTTAAAAACTCATTATTACATCGAATTATTCATGTACAGATGAAAATTTAAATTAAAGTTTAACTTGGAAATACCGAACAAACTAACAGCTTATTAAAATTTTAACGTAGTGAATAAATAAATTTTAATATACATTTTAATCTGCATGTACTCTCGTTTAGAAGACATTTTTCAAAGTCTCTGAAAATGACCTAAAGATGTCGAAACAAGTCAAGCAAATTTTTCAGTAAAATTATTTATTAGTAGTTAAATGATGTTGAACGCTGGCTCAGTAGTTTCGGAGATGATTTGTCTAACGGAAATCGGCAAAGACAGACGATAGAGAGACATACGAAAACGGAAATCGGAGATCAACTTTCTTCGTACTTCAGTAGTCATAAAATACATGAGAGTAGCTATTCGCCGGGGTGACTGATCTTTAAAATTATTTTTGGACATAAACTATAATAAAAGAAAAAACAAGACTTATAAATAAACTATATTTACATATAGAACAATAATGTAGAAAATATATGTCGAAAATATTAGATCGAAAAAATAGACACCCTGTATATGTTTTTTCGCACTATTTTTGAAAAAATGCCGCACCAACTCAATGATACATGATTAAATTCACAATCCTAAGTTCGAGGAAAATCATTAAAAAATGCATTCGTCATTTTTCACTTCCAAAAACAAAATATCGATTTAGATAGATTAAACAAACATGAAAATTTAGCCATTTTCGTCAGTTTCATTCTACACAATTTTAAAGTTTATTTATCTTATAAAATGAAAGTCCAATCGATTTCTCATACCCAATACAAACTAATGAATTAAAAATATGGTGAAATTTTGAAAAAAAAAGTTCTACATTTGGACCAAACCATTTTTTAAATTGATTTGCTCTGCTCTATAAATGGTCCAGAACAAAGTGTCATAGAGTTGGTACACTACTTTCTAATTCCCTATACATACACTGATCGGGTCTTTCGTCAAAACCAACATATTAAACGACAATCATGTTCTCCTATGGAGTGGAAGTCGAAACTAATAGAATCTAGAATGTGAAAATATAAATTTTTTGTTATACTATTTGCTACTGGAACTGTAAAAATTGCTATATTCCAATTACAGATTAGTATAAGAAAAAAAAATTACATTTTCGCCTTCTAGATTCTATTGGTTTCCACCACTACTCCATAGGAGGAAATAATTAGCCCCGCCCACCCGCCCTCTATTTTCTTGGAGGATGTGTCATTTGCCAAAATCAGTTTTATCTTGGCAAGTACTAATCCCGCCCACCCCCAGTTTTTTCATCCTTAGGACTAATTTTTTTCTATTCCGTATAAGATCGGTCATTTCATTCAGAGCGGACAAAATTAATCACTGGAATGAAGCCAGGGTGGGTGGGCGGGGCTAATTATTTCCTCCTATGGAGTAGTGGTGGAAACCAATAGAATCTAGAAGGCGAAAATGTAATTTTTTTTTCTTATACTATTTGCTACTGAAACTGTAAAAATTGCTATATTTCAATTGGAGATTTTGGAAGAACGATAGAAAAGAAGCCGAAACGACTTCTAGATGTCGAAGTTTACAAGAAAATGTGTAGCTAATTTTCGAAAAAGTTTAAAAAACGGTCGAAAATGTCAAAAATGTCAAAATCAGTCATATCTTATAAAATGCTAGCCCCGCTCACCCGCCCTCTATGTTTTTGGAAGATATGTCATTTGCCAAAAACAGTCTTATCTTATCAAGTACTAGCCCCGTTCACCCGCCCTCTATGTTTTTCGGAGATATGTCATTTGCTAAAAACAGTCTTATCTTATCAAGTACTAGCCCCGCCCACCCGCCCTCTATTTTCTCATCCTAAGGACTAATTTTATTTCCATTCCATATAAGATCGGTCACTTCATTCAGAGCGGACAAAATGAATCACTGGAATGAAGGCAGGGTGGGTGGGAGGGGCTAATTATGTCCTCCTATGGAGTAGTAGTGGAAACCAATAGAATCTAGAATGTGAAAATGTAAATTTTTTGTTATACTATTTGCTACTGGAACTGTACAAAGTGCTATATTTCAATTGGAGATTTTGAAAGAACGACAGAAACGAAGTTTACAGGAAAATATCTAGTTAATTTTCGAAAAAGTTTAAAAAACGGTCGAAAATATCAAAAACGCCAAAATCAGTCATATCTTATAAATTGCTAGCCCCGCCCACCCGCCCTTTATGTTTTTGGAAGATATGTCATTTGCCAAAAACAGTCTTATCTCATCAAGTACTAGCCCCGCCGACCCGCCCTCTATTTTCTTGGAGGATGTGTTATTTGTAGGGATGTACCGACTAGTGGCCGACCGGTCGGATAAGCCGACTATTCGGCCATTTTTCATCGTCGGCTACAGTCGGCGACTAGTCGGCTAAACAGCCGATCGGTCGGCTTTTTTTATTAAAATTAAAATAGTATATAAAACAATTAAACCAGGTTTACAGAATCTCAATTGAATATTTAATTGCGATTTAATTTTTAACCCCGCCTTAAAGTACCATGTGACCGACTCTACGCCAATCAGACGTCGCTAATGGCCTTGTTAAATGCGCGATCAACTTAATCGCAGTTAAAATATTGTATAAACTGGCCCTAAATTGTGTTATTCTTTATTTTTGTACTGAGTTACTAAAAAAAATTAAATGTTAAAATTATCGAAACAAATTTAATACATTTTTTGGAAAACAAAGGAACTTTAGTTATTCCTGTTATTAAAATTGTATGAACAACAGTTCCCACAAAATCAGGTGTTCAACCTGAGCGCATTCATAATAATTGTATAAATGTAAATACTTCCGATCTTTCGTCTACCTGCCCTACGCTCCTACATACTTTCTCTTTTCCCTTCTAGAATTTTCTAAACTCCTTCTTTACCTACTTCCACCTCTTCGAAACCGAGCTTACCTGTGTACCATTTTAAACACCCTTCCTTCTTCTCCCTGGCACTCTCGAATAGTAAAGAACGAAATAAAATCTGAAAACCGTACCGTCGCTTTTAAATCACCAACAATACCCACAAAATAAAACAAATTTTTAAGGTAGTCAGAGAAATAGAAAAAAAAACATACTGTCTGTCGCATTTATAAACCGGTTTTAGCAAAGCCGAACAGTCGGCCGACTAGTCGGCTTTTACTGGCCGAACAATCGGCTAGTCGGTTAGTCGGCCAGACCTACAGTCGGTACATCTCTAGTTATTTGCTAAAATTAGTTTTATCTTGGCAAGTACTAGCCCCGCCCACCCTCAGTCTTCTCATCCTAAGGACTAATTGTATTTCTATTCCATATAAGATCGGTCAATTCATTCAGAGCGGACAAAATTAATCACTGGAATGAAGGCAGGGTGGGTGGGCGGGGCTAATTATGTCCTCCTATGGAGTAGTAGTGGAAACTAATACAATCTAGGACGTGAAAAAAGTAAAAAAAAGGACTAATCGTAAACTTTTTGTACTAATACTACTGGAACTGTAAAAATTGATATATTGTGATTGGTAATTTTGAAAGAACGATAGAAATTTTTGAAAAAGCAAGGCCGAAAATGTATTCTGAATATCGGAATATACAAGAAAATGTCTAGCTAATTTTCGAAAGTGGTTGAAAAATGGTGAGAATGGCAAAACTGTCAAAATCGGTCTTATCTTATAAAATGCTAGCCCCGCCCACCCGCCCTCTATGTTTTTTGGAAGATATGTCATTTGCCAAAAACAGTCTTATCTTATCAAACACTAGCCCCGCCCACCCGCCCTCTATTTTCTTGGAGGATGTGTCATTTGCCAAAATCAGTTTTATCTTGGCAAGTACTAATCCCGCCCACCCCCAGTTTTTTCATCCTTAGGACTAATTTTTTTCTATTCCGTATAAGATCGGTCATTTCATTCAGAGCGGACAAAATTAATCACTGGAATGAAGGCAGGGTGGGTGGGCGGTACTAATTATGTCCTCCAATTGAGTAATAGTGGAAACTAATAGAATCTAGGACGTGAAAAAAGTTAAAAAAAGCACTAATCGTAAATTTTTTGTTATAATACTTACCAATGGATCTGTAAAAATTGATATATTTTAATTGGTGATTTTAAAAGAACGATAGAAATTTTTGAAGAAGCAAGGCCGAAAATGAATTCTGAGTGTCGGAATATACAAAAAAATGTCTATTTAATTTTCGAAAATGGTTGAAAAATCGTGACAATGTCAAAACTGTCAAAATCGGTCTTATCTTAACAAGTACTAGCTCCGCCCACCCACCCTCTATTTTCTTGGAGGATGTGTCATTTGCCAAAATCAGTTTTATCTTGGCAAGTACTAATCCCGCCCACCCCCAGTTTTTTCATCCTTAGGACTAATTTTTTTCTATTCCGTATAAGATCGGTCATTTCATTCAGAGCGGACAAAATTAATCACTGGAATGAAGGCAGGGTGGGTGGGCGGTACTAATTATGTCCTCCAATTGAGTAATAGTGGAAACTAATAGAATCTAGGACGTGAAAAAAGTTAAAAAAAGCACTAATCGTAAATTTTTTGTTATAATACTTACCAATGGATCTGTAAAAATTGATATATTTTAATTGGTGATTTTAAAAGAACGATAGAAATTTTTGAAGAAGCAAGGCCGAAAATGAATTCTGAGTGTCGGAATATACAAAAAAATGTCTATTTAATTTTCGAAAATGGTTGAAAAATCGTGACAATGTCAAAACTGTCAAAATCGGTCTTATCTTAACAAGTACTAGCTCCGCCCACCCACCCTCTATTTTCTTGGAACATCTGTCTTTTGCCAAAATCAGTCTTATATCAGTAAGTACTAGACCCGCCCACTCCCACTTTTCTCATTCTAACGATTAATTTTATGTCTGTTTAGTATAAAATAATTCAATTCATTCAAACAGGATAAAATTAATCACTGAAATGAAGGCAGGGTTGGTGGTCGGGGATAATGATGTTCTCCTATGGAGTGGAAATAGAAACAAATAGAATCTTGAATGTGAAAAAGTAAAAAAAAATCGTTAATCGTAAATTTTTTGGCGATTTTGGAAGAACGGTGGAAATTTTTGAAAAAATTTAGCGTATTTTCGAAAATGGTTAAAAGATTGTCGAAAATGCCTAAAGTGTCAAAATCAGCTTTATCTTTTGAAATACTAGCCCCGCCCACCCACCCTCTGTTTTCCTGGAGGATATGTCATCTGCCAAATTCACTCTTATTTTAGTAAGTACTAGCCCCGCCCACCCGCCCTTTATTTTCTTGGAATGTATGTCATTTGCCTAAATCATTCATTTCATTCAGAGTGGGCAAAATTAATCATTGAAATGAAGGCAGGGTGGGTGGGCGGAGCTAATTATATTTTCTTATGGAGTGGGAGTGGAAACTGATAAAGTAGGATGTGAAAAAGTAAAAGAAAAGTGCTAAGACGATAGACGACAGATAGACCTGCCCTGGCCTGACCCGACAGATCACAGACGATAGATATGACAGACAGTTGAAATGGAAGACCCATTTTTTCATGCTCTAGGAGTCATGAAACGTCGAGAAAAACATGATGATTTACTACAATGCTTCATTAGCTCACTGTCCATGCACCAAAAATCCTAATACAGGGTCTCAAAACGTTGAAATTCTTTGAAAATTGCCATAGCTACTTCTCCACTGTATTTAAAAATTTCCTGCTCCAATTATACGAAAATTACTAATACGATAATTGTGTGTATTTCCCACTAATTAGTTTCTCTTTTCCAGGTGTGTTCAGGTGTCTCGTAAACCATAATTGCCCACATTCATTAGGAAGGTGAGTAAAATGACATTGTTTCCGTGTCACTAATAAACCCTCAACCAATATATGTTATTATTGCTATTAGAATAATTGCAACATGTCATATAATGTGACAATTATGCCATTTCCGACACAATGCAGTCACAAAGCTCTATTCTGAAGGACGTGGTTGGGAATTACATGACAATTATCGAATAAAGGTCTGTGTTTTTATGTCACGTCACACCGATTTTGTGCAGTAATAATAGCGAAACCCTGTGGTGAACGGCCAGTAATTTTTTGTTTACATAATCGTAATCGTAAGCTCAAAGCTTTGAAGTTATAGATTTGTAGTTGTTTGTTATGCGTGGGTTAGGTAAGTAATTGCTATTTACTTTACGAGGTGCGTAAGCAGACTTTTATGGGTCAAAGAACTGAGCAAAATATTCCGAGGCGTTATAATACCGAAAGTTAGCTAGCACCTACGTAAAAAAAACGCAGACGCCTGACATTATGTAAAAAAGAATTTAAATAATGTACATTTAAAGTCAGAGAATCTAAAATAGCGAAAATACATTATCCACGGCCTGTTACTTTTCCCGCTGTTGTGAGCCCCCAGATTAAGTCCGCAAGTGACATTTTCAGTGGCTGATTATCTCTCCACCTATCGCCATATATCCAAAACCGTTTGTGACAGCATGAGGTCGGTAATTTCTCTCGTGAACGTTTTCCTTCCTGCTGGCCCAGTATATTATGAAAAAGTGCGCTTAATACTTTGTCGGAAGCAGCGAAATATCAAAGAGGTCGCCCTGAATGGAGATAAATGTGTCACAGATAAGGCTGGCCGCAAATCTTATTCATGTGTGAGCCGAGCTGCCCGATAGAAAGGCACGTCCTCGCCGAAGTCCGCAGCACGCGCTAGTTTCCTGGAGGCGGCGTGGCGGCGGCGCCGAAACTGGTTAAGTATCCTTAGTTTGCGTGACATGCCGCCGGCTGCGGAACTCTGTGCCGATATTTCTAAAGAAACTCGCCTACCATTTGCCAGCGTCGAAGCGTTTTATGCAGCCATTTTACGGCCCGGAATAAATGGACGAAAAAACGCGCACGAAACTGATCGGATTTAATTGGGTCGGGAGCGGTGCTGGCGAGATTAGGGAAGTTCGGTACTTGTTACTAAGTGTTGAATCGATAGGTACTGATTCCGGCTGGGTGCGCTTACAGGAACAATGATTACGCGAGTTTGCATCGAATACAAGCGAAATGGACTGGTTTTTAGCCAAACGGGAAGAGTTCATCGGTTACTTTATTGTTTAAGGTGGCATTGTGAACGCCGAACTTGTGAGTCTTAATTGGTTGCGGTTTCGCTGAGTTTACAAGGGGGTCGTAATTAAAGGAAAATCTTGGACTGAAATAATAAGTTTGAAGTAACAGGTAATATAATATATTTTCATTAATTTAATGGTTGAACTTCACTACAGATGTCACAGTTTTTATTGTTTGATGTGCTTAACAACATCATTGCTGTTTATGGGTGAAAAGCACTTCGAATTATAACTTTTTAATCTGAAATTTTTAACAAGTTTATAACTTTGTTGAGTTAAAGCAGCAAAGTGGGAGAAAGAATTTGTGGTACATTTATAAATTGTTCGTTAAAGTCACCAGCTGTAAAATTGTTAATATAACTTTGGTTTTATTAGAGAGATTCAACTGATTTTCTACTGGTTTTACTTACTTATAACTAAAGTATTGGAACGAGGTCTTTTATGAAGGGGAATTTTAGAACCACGACTACTGAATTACTAACTAACTGCTACAGTTAAAAAATTTCATCAATCACCGTTTTATTGTTTTTTAAATTTTAAAAAAGCTCCATTTTCTAAATTTCCGTCTTTTTTCTCTGAAGATATTTCTGATTTCACTATGATTGAATCTTCCTGCTTCGTTCTCTTCTTTCAATATTCAGTGAAATTCCTCGTTCGGAAAGTATTGTAATAGGATTACAGGCTACTTTCACGTTTTTTTCAATGTTTCATGACTCCTAGAGAACGAAAAAATTGGTTTTCCGTTTCGATAAGTCTGTTGTCTGTCATCTGTGTCGATTTATTATATAGATAATCTTCGAAACTACTGGACCGATTGTCAATTCATTCGTTTAATTTAATTATTTTAATGGACATTTTTTATAACAACTTTATTGTTATAAAACACTTTTAAGTTGCTATCAAATTTGTATTTTTTGTACTTACATATGCAGATTTATGGCTTGACAATTAATTAAAAAAAAATGTTCTCAAGAACTGGAAATTATTACAATTACACAATTGAGCGATGTAATTGAAATTGCTGGTAGGTATATCTATTAATTGTGGTTATGTAATCAACAACACGCCAAACGTCAAAATTTCAAAATTATATTTCGCTAAAATATGATAAAAAATTGGAAACCCTCAGATCGTCCAATCAGTAAGAAAATAATCAAAATATTTAGGGCCGGTTTATAGAACAGCGAGTTAAATATTTAATCCTCGATTAGTTTAACAGAGAATTAAAATGTGGAATATGAGCCCGTGATTGATCAAAACATGCGCGTTGCCTCGCAACGGACCTCAATTAAAAGTTAATCGCGAATTAACTTTAACTTCGCTTTCTATAAATCGGGTCTTAATTTCGAATTCTTATGCATTGTATAGATACGATTCATTTCATATCAAACGGGACCAGGTGATTTATATTCTAATACTGACGATTCTATACAGTAAAGGTCGATTTAAAAATGAAAAGTAAAACATGTTTAAAATGGTAAACTTTTATAGAAAGTATGGATTTTGCAATTAGGCCCCGCCCCTCGGTCTGACGTCGAATAAAAAGATCATCAGAATTGAGATAGGGTGGGTGGGCGGGGCTTATATTTTGTTGTTTTGCGCATGTTGAAAGAAGAAGACTCCGTATCTTAGGAAAAGAAAAGTACAAGCCCCACCCACCCGTACCCGTCTCAATTGTGATTAATTTTTTATTCGTCGTGAGACGAGGGGCGGAGCTTATTGCAAAGGTCATGTTTCTCGACAAGAAATGAGCACACGAAACATGTTTTGACTATTGTCTTGTTGAAAAAAGTTATAGGAGCATATATTAAGAAAAAGAAACTGAATATTAGGCCCCACCCACCCGCCCAAATCCTAATTGTGATAAAACTTTTTATTCGTTGTGAGACCAAGGGGCGGAGCGTAATTGCAAAGTGACATGTTTGAGGTATTGTCACACTCTCGAAAATAAACTATTTTGAGAAAAAGGCGGGAATGATTTTTTTTTTCTCTCAAGATTAAAAGGAGATATCCTAAGAAGAAAAAAAATATACAAAACTAGGACGTTGGGTATTCACAACTTAACTTTTCTGTGAATTCGGTAGATCTGGAAATTCTGGTGACGCAGATGAATATAATTCTAACCTCAAATTTACCGTTTGATATTTTAAGTATTTAATTGTTGAAAGAAGACTGCGTATGTTACGAAGAGAAAGTCAAAGGATAAGCCCCACCCACCCACCCCCGTCTCAATTGTGATTAATTTTTTATTCGTCCTAAGACGAGGGGCGGAGCTTGTTTGCAAATTTATATGTTTCTCTACACGAAATTACCACGTGAATACATGTTTTAATTAGAGTGTTACTGGAAAAAAAAAACTCATATTTTGCCATTTATTCTTAATATAAATTCTTTTCACGACAAGAAACTTAGACCATGTTCAAAATGGAAATTTTGTAAAGGAATATATCGATTTTGCAATTACGCTCCGCCCCCGATCTGACAACGAATGAAAAATTCAGCACGATTGAGATCGAGACAGATGGGTGGAGCTTCTCTTTTGGTTTTCTTTTCAATTAATACATTTAGTTTTCTTTGTATAACACGATTACTTAAGAACATACTTCACATTTCTCGCAGAAAAATAAGGTTTTTACAATTCAGTTCCGCCCCTCGTCTTACGACGAATAAAAAAAATCATCAGAATTGCGATAGGGTGGGTGGGCGGGGCTTATATTTTGCCTTTTTTTTCTTAATATGCATAGCCATCTTTTCACAACAAGAAACTTAAAACATGGTTAAAATGGTACATTTTGCAAGGAAATATGGATTTTGCAATGCTGGGGCGGACCCTAATTGCAAAATCAATAGTTCCTAATACAAATTTTCCATTTTAAACGTGTTTTAAGTTTCTAAGAATAAAAAAATCATGGGGCTGGGCTATGTTTTACCTTATTTTCACAACAAGAAACTTAAAACAAGGTCAAAACCGTACATTTTTGATGGAAAGATATTTCGTTATACAAATTTTCCATGTTAAACATATTTTAAGTTTCATGCTGTGAAAAGAAGTCTACACATAATTAAAACAAAAAGACAAATTGTAAGCCCGCCCACCCGCCCTATCTCAATTGTGATGATTTTTTTATTCGCCGTGAACCAAGGGGGCGGAGCTTAACTGCAAAATACTTATTTCTTTACAAGAAATTAAAACATATTTTTGAGTATCGTGTCGTTCAAAGAATACTAGATGCATTAAGAAAGAAAAGCAAAATATAGACCCCGCCCACCCACCCCGTCTCAATTGTGATGATTTTTTTTTTATTCTGAGAAATTTAAAACGGGTTTAATATGGTTATGGTTAATTTTGGTAAGGAAATCTGGTTGTGTAATTAGGCTCCTCCTCTTGATCTGCCAACGAATGAAAACTTCATTACTATTTAAATCAGGGCAGATATGGGTGGGGCTTAATCTTTAGTTTCAATTTTTTCTTAATATAAGTACATAGTATTCTTTGAATACCACGATACTCAAAAACATGTCAAAAACATGGTAATTTCTTCTAGAAAAATAATAAGGATTTTGCAATTAAATTCCGCCCCTTTGGCTCTAGACAATTAAAAAAAAATTATCACAATTGAGAATTGAGATCGGGACGGATATGGGTGGGGCTTAATTTTTGGCTTTAATTTTTTTTAATATATATGGTATTTTTCGAACAACACGATACTCAAAAATATGTCTTACATGTTAATTCCTTGTAGAGAAATTCTAAGGATTTTGCAAATAAATTCCGCTTCTTTGGCTCTCGACGATTAAGAAAATAATCACAATTGAGACAGGTGGGTGGGGGGGCTTATATTTTGCCTTTTTTTTCTTAATATACGTAGTCGTCTTTTCAGAACAAGACACTTAAAACATGTTTAAAATGGTAAATTCTTGTAGACAAACATGGATCTTGCAATTAAGCCCCGCCCCTCGATCTGACAACGAATGAAAAATTCATCACAATTGAGAATTCAGATCGGGCGGGTATGGGTGGGGCCTAATCTTCGGCGTAATTTTTTCTTAATATACACAGTATTCTTTGAACAACACGATACTCAAAAACATGTTTTTAAATCTCGTAGAGAAATAAGTACTTTGCAGTTAAGCTCCGCCTTCCTGCCTCACGATGCATAAAAAAATCATCACAATTGAGACAGGGTGGGTGGGCGGGGCTTATATTTTGCCTTTTTTTCTTAATATACGCAGCCATCTTTTCACAACAAGAAACTTAAAACATGGTTAAATGGTTCATTTTTGCAAGGAAATATTGATTTTGTAGCGAAGCCGAATTGCAAAATCGATATTTCCTTATACAAATTTTCCATTTTAAACATATTTTAAGTTTCATGTCGTGAAAAGAAGTCTACACAGATTAAAACAATAAGGAAAAATGTCAACCCACCCACCCGCCCTATCTCAATTGTGATGATTTTTTATTCGCCATGAACCCAAGGGGCGGAGCTTAACTGCAAAATACTTATTTCTCTACAAAAAATTAAAAACATGTTTTTGGGGTCCTGTTGTTCAAAGAATATTATGTATATTACGAAAAAAAAGGCAAAATATAAACCCCGCCCACCCACCCCATCTGAATTGTGATGATTTTTTTATTCTTAGAAACTTAAAACGCAATTAAAATGGTAAATTTTGGTAAGGAAATCTGGATTTAAAAAATATAAAATATAGAAATGACTGAGTCTGTTGGCAATCCTGGATTTTTAGCTGAAATTGGTATCATGTTTTCAATAATTTTCGGTTGTCAGCTGTCACAACTGACAGATTGTTGGCATTTTAAAAGTACCGCTAACAGACTCAGTCATTTCTGATCACGCGGTACTTTTATTTATGTAACCAGCAACACACTAAAATATGTAAACAAACATTTGACAGTTGGTCATGTTACTAAAACTTTATCGAAAAGTTAATTGACTACCAAATTTCCAAAACGAGGAAAAGAATTTTAAAACCTTACCAAATCAATTTTTTTTTATTTATACTCATTAATATTTTGTTAATATCTTGTTGATCGTAAATTTGGCAACATTCATATTCTGACATTTCTAACTAAAAACAAAATCAACAGGTGGTGCTCCAAGAAAAATGGCAGAAAATACAGTAAATTAAACAATAAATCCTGAATGTTGATCAACACATATTCCAATAGGAAAGCTCACAGGAAGCAAGCACAATTTTGCGCAATGTAACAATCGATTGACCATTCACCCGATTTCTCTGCACTCCGCGCCAGACCAAATATAAACAAAGTGTCTTCGTAAGACGAATTAAAGGCAATAGCGGCATAGGTGATTAAATTTCGCCTTTATTGCAAGTGTAAATTTGACTTATATTTGATTTGTGCGATCACTTACTGTTATAAACTTGTTGAATTCCGCCATACCTCGTATGGCATTTTGCCGTTGGGACCTATCGACATCTATTTTCTTCTGGTTTCTTTTAAAGAATAAGTTCATAGCAAACACTTGTTACTCTCTAAAAAGAAGTTAATTCAATTTTCTTATCTACACAATACAACTGTAGAAAAAGTATTGTTTATAAAACGTTGCGAAAGTACCCATAAACACTTAGCAACAGTTGAGAAATCTATCGCAACCAGAAGCACACACAGAGACGCGATGTAATAGGGTCAGACCAAGCAAACAAAATCTGTTTTAGCTGCTGCTGCTGCAATGTTGCAGATTAGTTGCAAACTCGACTAACAGCGTAGTATCGGATGGACAATTCGGTTAATTTAGGAGGAGCTACGTATGTAGTTTCTATTAAGAACGTATGATTAAGTACCCCAAACTGGTACATCGCTCTCCATCACCACCAAGAAAATAAAACACTGTTAACTGAAACTCTTACGAAATTCTAAGTAAAATTTTCAGTAGTTCTATCAAATCGGTGTTTCGTTGTTCGACGTCCGACCAAAATCATGCATCGGAAAAAATGACAAGTAATTAGGATTGTGTGCACGTGTGAGCTCTCCCACGCTCCTGAAATGCCGATTATTTCCTTATCGCCACATCTATGATGGATTGCCGTGTACGCAATAACCATTAGGGGCACGCGCGCTACGAAAAATCAACGTGTTTACGCATGGCGGGGGCGAAAATCCTAAAATGCGCTCATTAATAAAGCGCCGATTAGCGAGACACGAACGAGCCAAAATGAATGTGGAGGCTCAGCAGGAGCGCACGATGCATGATTCAGCCTAGAGCGAGGTTAAGGGCCCGAGATTACTTGAATAGTCTTAATAAATCCGGTTTAGCGCCATGTGCCACAAAAATACGCCTAACTTAGCTCTGTACACTGTTGTGGCAGCTACGCTGTCCTAACAATTTCGAGTTTTTAAAATACGGCTTGATGGATTGCGCTTCAGGGGCTAGGAAAGTTCTATCGAAATAATTTAATTTTTTGTGTGTGATTCAATTGGGATGCGTTCGGTGGTAATAAATGTGGGGGCACGCATCGGCCGTAAATCGGTAATTAAGCGGAGTCGAGTTCGAAAGCCTCCGGTCATCTATTGACAAGTGGAGTATCCGTTTGTCCCATTCGGGAAGTTGTTGAGAATTGACCCAATAATACGTACAAATAGGGCTAATTTATGGGTATTGCGGAAGCAAATGGAGTGGCCCCGGAGCGTCGGAATTAGCATTCGGACCTTACGGCCAGTGGCAAATACAAAAGCTTTTGTTACACCTTTAATTGGCCGTAGGCATTTTTGGGTCGGCATTTGAATTTGAAATGCGCGGGATTTATTCAAAAGCGAAAAATGGAAATCGTTGCCAATTAAGAAAGTGGGAGAATGGAAATGGCGGATGCGCCGAAAATATTCGCATAATAAGCGGAAAATTTTAATTACGGTCTAATTACTTCCGTCAACACTAAGTAGACGGGGCGGATTTATTCGAATTCGAGAGGGAAAAATCGGCGGTGTTAATTAGGGAATCGGTTGATTAATGCATCAAGTTGTGAGTTCGTCGTCGCGCCAACTACTAGTTCGAGATTAATTGCATTACTTGATAATAATTGGACAATAGCGATTTGTGCGGAAGTTTGTTGTTGTCGTCGCCAGTCGGAATTTTAAATAGGACAATTTTAAAGACAAAGTTTATCGGAAAGTATGAACCGAAGCGCGAGGTCTTTGCGAAACTCCACACAGTTTAATGCAAACCGGCATTTCTAAAGACTTTAAAGTTTTCGAGCATTCTTCATTTAATTTAAATACTTAATTAAAAATTTACACAGGGGCGAATTCGCCCAAGTTTCTGACGAGTTCGGTTAGAGGCGGGGCGGTAATTAACGGTAAATATTTCATGGGGAATTTTAGCCGAATGGCGGATCGGACGCAGCTGCGCTATCTATTGAGCACGCCATGCATCTACTTTGTATATTGCAATATTACCAAACTTTAGAACTTGTTAACTAACGTCCCATATGTGTCGGCTTCATGCATCCCTGCTCCGGTGGCCATTTTAATGTATTTTGCAAACGGACAAAACATTCCAAATGGCTTAATATCTTGTTTCTGCATCAACTCATGCAGCTCTCATTACGTGTGATGTGGGATCGAATTATCAAATTAGTTTCACCTAGGCTGAGCTTGCTAATTTACGAACGATGATGTAATGGACAATGCAATCCTACACATAAACATTACAATACAAATTCAATCTTATTATATGTATATTAAAATAAATCAAAAATACTTCAGACCTCAAAATTCGAAAAAATACAGGTTAGTATAAAGTCCCGGAACGGTCAAATAACTTTGTTATTGGAAAAGTTTTTTCTGAAATTTGCTTTGGACATATGGTTAAACATGACGACTTGATTATAACATTTTTCCTTTTTTTATTTATTTTTTTGTACATATTCTGTAGTAGAATAAAAAACTACCTTCAGAAATTATAAAAATGTTTATTTTTACTGATACACAAAATTCCGGCACTTTATGCTAACCCTGTATATATGTATATTTCTAGCTTAAATTTGATTGTTTCCTTTGTATTTCGAAATGCTAGGAAATGCTAGAAGAGAAAAACATTGGAAAGCAACATTTCTGAAGCTTTTTAACGAATTGACGCTATTTGGTCTGACCTAGAACCGGCCTTACTTTCTATCATTTCCTTAGGTCTGCTCTAGAACCGACTGCGGCTTCTGGTCCACTTTGACCTCATTTGACCTGAAGTAGAACCGTAGCCGGTTACGGCCAGAACCCGAGAGTCAACAGAAACTATGGCCGATTCTAGCTCAGGTCAAATGAGGTCAAATTTAGAAAAAATCGGTCTCATTTTACTACTTTTGACAATTCTTGCTAAATTCTGAAATTAGAAATATCAACACTATTCGAATACTTCAGACCTCATAAAATTATAAAAAAAATATTTCTAGCTAAAATTTGATGCTTTCCTTGATATTTCAGGCCCATTGTGTCTCGGAAGAGCTAAAAAATTAGTCGAAAGTTGTTTCGACAGAATTTCCCTCGCACCCAAAGTACAATGAAACATATCCAGCATTTTCGAGTTGAGTATTAGTTTACACAATTCTGTGATGACGTCATCAACAGTTTTGCAAGGACACGTATATGAACTTGGATTGGTGCAGTGTAGTACTTGCTAAGATAAGACTGATTGTTGCAAATTACATATCCCCTAAGAAACAAGAGGGCGGGTGGGCATAGCTAGTATTTATTAAAATAAGATTGATTTTGGTAAATGACTGAACAATATTAAAAGCAATCACTGGACTGAAGAGGGGGTGGGCGGGCGGGGCTATTGCTTGCTTATAAAAGATTCTGTATGATAAAGCTAAACTTAGTACCGCCCACCCACCTGTTCTCTAATTGTTTTCCTCGGAAATAAGAAATAAATGTTATAGCAAATAAGCACTAACTAGAACAAAAAAATTACGATTAACTGTTCAGTTTTAACAGTTTACGTTCTATTAGTACCCATTCTCACTTTACAAAAGAACATATAATTTACCCCGCCCACCCACCCGGTCTCCATTTCAGTGATTCATTTTTTCTAGCTCTAATGATAGGTGGATCTCAACTGAAGAGAGATAAAATCGTTAGAATGACAACAATGTGTGTGGGCGGGGCTAGTATTTGCTAAGATAAGATTGATTTTGGTAAACGACATACCCTTTATGAAAATAGAGGATGGGTGGGCTGGGCTAGTACTAGTTATGTTAAGATTGATTCTGGTGAATGACTGAACAATATTAAGAGTAATTACTCGAATGAAGAGTGGGTGGGTGGGCGGGCCTATTGCTTGCTTATAAAAGATTCGTATGCAAAAGTTACACTTAGCCCCGCCCACCCACCCGTTCTCTAATTTTGTTTTTCAGAAATAAGAAATATATTTTGTAGCAAATAAGTAGTAGAACTAAAAAAATACGATCAACTCTTCCTTTTAAGAGCCTACGTTCTATTAGTATCCATTCTCCCTTTACAAAAGAACATAATATAATTTACCCCACCCACCCACCCGGTCTCCATTTCAGTGATTCATTTTGTTTAGCTCTAATGATAGGTGGATCTCAACTGAAGAGAGATAAAATCGTTAGAATGACAACAATGTGTGTGGGCGGGGCTAGTATTTGCTAAGATAAGATTGATTTTGGTAAACGACATACCCCTTATGAAAATAGAGGATGGGTGGGCTGGGCTAGTACTAGTTATGTTAAGATTGATTCTGGTGAATGACTGAACAATATTAAGAGTAATTACTCGAATGAAGAGTGGGTGGGTGGGCGGGCCTATTGCTTGTTTATAAAAGATTCTGTACGAAAAAGTTACACTTAGCCCCGCCCACCCACCCGTTCTCTATTTTTTTTCCTCGGAAATAAGAAATAAATATTATAGCAAATAAGCAGTACTAGAACAAAAAAATTACGATTAACTCTTCAGTTTTAACAGCCTACATTCTATTAATACCCCTTCTCACTTTACAAAAGAACATATAATTTACCCCGCCCACCCACCCGGTCTCCATTTCAGTGATTCATTTTGTCTAGCCCGGATGAAAGATGGATCTCAACTGAAGAGAGATAAAATCGTTAGAATCAGAACAGTGTGTGGGCGGGACTAGTATTTGCTAAGATAAGATTGATTTTGGTAAACGACATACCCTCTAAGAAAATAGAGGGTGGGTGGGCGGGCCTAGTACTAGTTATCATAAGATTGATTCTAGTGAATGATTGAACAATATTAAAAGTAGTTACTCGAATGAAGATGGGGTGGGTGGGCGGGCCTACTGCTTGCTGATAAAAGATTCTGTAGGAAAAAGTTAACCTTACCCCCACCCACCCACCCGTTCTCTAATTTTTTTGTCTTCAGAAATAAGAAATATTTTTTGTAGCAAATAACTAGTAGAACAAAAAGATTACGATTAACTCTTCCTTTTAAGAGCCTACGTTCTATTAGTACCCATTCGCACTGTACAAATGAACATATAATTTACCCCGCCCACCTACCCGGTCTCCATTTCAGTGATTCATTTTGTCTAGCCCGGATGAAAAATGGATCTCAACTGAAGAGAGATAAAATCGTTAGAATCAGAACAGTGTGTGGGCGGGACTAGTATTTGCTAAGATAAGATTGATTTTGGTAAACGACATACCCTCTAAGAAAACAGAGGGTGGGTGGGCGAGCCTAGTACTAGTTATCATAAGATTGATTCTAGTGAATGATTGAACAATATTAAAAGTAGTTACTTGAATGAAGAGGGGATGGGTGGGCGGGCCTACTCTTTGCTGATAAAAGATTCTGTAGGAAAAAGTTAAACTTACCCCCACCCACCCACCCGTTCTCTAATTTTTGTGTCTTCAGAAATAAGAAATATATTTTGTAGCAAATAAGTAGTAGAACAAAAAGATTACGATTAACTCTTCCTTTTAAGAGCCTACGTTCTATTAGTACCCATTCGCACTTTACAAATGAACATATAATTTACCCCGCCCACCCACCCTGTCTCCATTTCAGTGATTCATTTTGTCTAGCCCGGATGAAAGATGGATTTCAACTGAAGCGAGATAAAATCGTTAGAATGAGAACAGTGCGTGTGGGGGGGGGGGGCTAGTATTAGCTAAGATAAGATTGATTTTGGTAAACGACATACCCTCTAAAAAAATAAAGGGTGGGTGGGCGGGGCTAGTACTTGTTATGATAAGATGGATTCTGGTGAATGACTGAACAATATTAAGAGTAATTACTCGAATGAAGAGTGGGTGGGTGGGCGGGCCTATTGCTTGCTTATAAAAGATTTTGTATGAAAAAGTTACACTTAGCCCCGCCCACCCACCCGTTCTCTCATTTTTTTTATGTTATAAATATATTTTGATTAGCAATTTATCATGCTTACAATAACATTAAAACGTCAAGATTTCAAAGTATTCAGTTTGGCAATTCTTGATTAAATCAATAAAATAAAATTTTAAAACACCTTATATAAGCAAATCTCAAAAATATTAATGCAATGATAAATCACTCATCATATTTTGCACATTTAAGGTCAGCAATACTTTGAGGTGACGTCATTAATTTTTTAGGGGGGATGAGCAAATACATTTTGACCAAAAATTTACCATGCTTATAGTAACTTTATCTCCAAGATTTCAAAGAATTCCGTTTTGCAGTTCCTGATTACGCACTCATACATTTTTTTGAGTCACCCTGTATAAATAATTCCAAAAAATATGAATGGAATGATAAATCGCATCTTATTTTCGACAGTCGATTCCAGCCCAGAACCCAAGAATCGACAGAAGAAATTCTAACTCAGGTCAAATGAGGGCAAAGTGAGACAGAATCGGCCTTATTTTAGTTCTTTTGACAATTCTTGTTAATTTGTGAATGTTTGAAAATGTCAGTTAATTGATCGAAAACGGTGGCCACGAAAATAAATCTGAATATCACAAATATCAAAACAAGTCGAAAGATATCATAAAATTGGAAAAAAAAATTAGCTAAAATTTGATGGTTTCCTTAGTATTTCCGTGCTCTAGAACATGGTGGCGCTTCTGGTCCACTTTGAGTTCATTTGAACTGATCTAGAACCGGCAGCTGGGAGTTGACAGAAAAAGTTCGGTTCTAGCTAGGGCAAATCAGGTCAAAGTGAGCTAGAATCGGCCTTAAATTCTATCTTCTCTTCAGGTCTGCTTTAGAACCGACTGCGGCTTCTGGTCCACTTTGACCTTATTTGACCTGAAGCGGCCAGAACCCAAGAGTCAACAGAAAGTAAGGCCGATTCTAACTCAGGTCAACTGAGGTCAAAGTGAGCCAGAATCAGCCTCACTTTACTACTTTGACAATTCTTGTGAATTTGTGAAAGTTTGAAAATGGCAGTTAATTGATCGAAAACGGTCGCCACGAAAATAATCCTGGTTAAGGATCGGAAATACAAAACAAGTTGAAAAATATCATAAAATTGGAAAAAATATTTGTAGTTAAAATTTGATGGGTTCCTTGGTATTTCCGTGCTCTAGAACATGTTGCCGCTTCTGGTCCACTTTGACCTCATTTGACCCAAACTAGAGCCGGCAGCCGGGCGTTGACAGACACTAGGTTCGGTTCTAGCTAAATCAAACCAGGTCAAAGTGAGCCAGAACCGACCTTACTTTCTATCTTCTCCTCAGGTCTGCTTTAGAACCGACTGCGGCTTCTGGTCCACTTTGACTTCATTTGACCTGAACTAGAACCGGCAGTTGCGGCCAGAACCCAAGAGTCAACAGAAAGTAACGCCGATTCTAACTCAGGTCAACTGAGGTCAAAGTGAGCCAGAATCGGCCTCACTTTACTACTTTTGATAATTCTTGCTAATTTGTGAAAGTTTGAAAATGGCAGTTAATTGATCGAAAACTGTCGCCATGAAAATAATCCTGATTGACTATCACAAAAATTAAAATTGGAAAAAAAAATTCTAGCTAAAATTTGATGGTTTCCTTAGTATTTCCGTGCTCTAGAACATGTTGGCGCTTCTGGTCCACTTTGACCTCATTTGACCTAACCTAGAACCGGCAGCCGGGAGTTGACACAAACTAAGCTTGGTTCTAGAGGTGAAACCAGGTCAAAGTGAAGAAGGCTAGTTAATTGTCCGAAACCGGTCGCCACGCAAACCAACCTGGATAAAGAGTGTTTTCTAAAAGGAACATTTTTTCTTAATTCTTATTCTTTTCTCCAAAAAAAAAAATCATTTTTCGCTAACCCCGCCTCGCGAGCGCCACCGCCAATATTTCGTTTTTCGATAAAAGCCCGTACTTGAAGCTCTAATAAAAATGATTGTTGATGGAATAACCGAGCCGATATAACCGGATTGTTCAACCCTATCGTCTGTTAAATACACATCAGGCAGAATATCATCCCAATTCGGTAAAAGGATTCGATTCATTTTTACCAATCGCCGCTCGCAACTGACATATATTGTTTGTTTGCCGCGAATTTTGATTGAAAACAACTCCATCCGAACCACAATCAAAACTCTCAACAATAATCGAAACTCCCTGTTTTTGACATATTAATTCCGGACAAAAACCGACAACACTGCACAAAAATGTTTAATTAAATCGGTAATCCATTGATGTGAAACTTGTTGACTTCCAACGAGAGTTTAGAGGTCGATAATTCAATGCAACGGCGTAATTACCCTCGGTTTTGATTGGAAATTTCGTCGGGGGCGCAAAAACAGAAGGCGGACGTGTGGGGCTTGACGGAAATTCGAACTGAAAGCACTTTTTTGATGTTAATTTAATGAACCCGCGAAATATAAGCTTTCAGTGGGATTATACGGGGCAAGTAATTGGTGGCTGCGGCTTCATAGTTTATTCAAAAACAGTTCTGGAAATTAAAACTTTAAAGTGAACAAATCCGAAATTTAGTTCGTGTTATTTATACCATTAGCAAAAATAAAGTAATTAATTCCGCAGTGTCAAGTAACGTAATAAATATCAATTTGGAATCAACACTCATTTGAATGGATACTGTTTTGCATTCATTTATTTACAACCCGGGCTGAATGGTGCAGATGCACGCTTTTAACCCCGCCGTATTTATAACCGAATTTATTTTATCGAAACACCACAAACATATTTTGCGTCATTCCATCTCCAGTAATGGATTTCTTTGTTAATTCCCCCGAAATAGAACGACCGCAGATTAAAAACCGCCAAAAATCTTTACCCCGAATTTGAGGAATGACACCAATAACTCTCGAACGCAACAATAATCCGAATATCTTTGTTGCGTTTGACGCACGTATAAAACCTGTCGAAATTAATTGATTTGATGCGTCAGACACAAACTTCTTTTGCCCGTCGCGCTAAATCAATCAGGAAGCCCCGGATTCGCCCTCCTAAATAAATTAAATTAAAATTTATTTAATCGGCGCATCCATCGATCAGCTTATCAAAGTTTCACTGCGTATTTATAATTAAAACAAAATTTTAATCAAACGTTTAATGAAATTAATCATTTCGTTATGGATTGCGTTATCCGGGGGCAGGTAGAAAAACGCCGAATTAATGTTAACGAAATTGATAGGGTTTTCAATTTTTCTTTCGGGCCTGCTTCGCCAGAAGCCATTATTGTATTAAAAGGGAAGCTGACATGCCAAAATTTATGTCGTTGCTTTGAGAAGGGAGCGACAGAGGAATTTTAGAAAAAGTACAAATGGACTGGGCACGAAATCTTTCGCTTGCGGTGGGTTAAATAAATGTTTGTCTAATTTAATCCAGCGGGTGGTGAAATTATAGAGCAAACAGTGTTTTTATTGTCACTTTTGTTTAACCACTAAATCACAATAATATGATTACACGTTAAAGTTCTAATACGACGACAGGTAAATCAGTCTAGAGAAACGTGAAGAAAACAGGTCCCAGACGGGAGGTTTGCACAAATCTGCGCATAAATGAATATTTTTAATACATCGTCAAATTATTTTAAAATATTTCGATTTGTGGATATGTAAAATGCCATGTTTTCACATTAATGACGATATATGATATACAATGCTCCCACAAATGCTATATATATTCATGCAACCCTTTAGCAGAATTAAAATTTACAACTGGAATTTATTGTTTGTTTGTATCACTTTCAACCATGGGTTATTGATTTTTATTTGTAATATCTCCCCAGATCATTTTAAAGCTATTATTTCTGTCGACACTTTGCGTTGTGTCGGTTCTAGACCAGGTCAAATGAGGTCATAGTGATCCAGAACCCCCTCTATTTAACTACTGTCAAAATTAAAAATTCTTTAAAAATCGCATTAACATTAAAGAAGGAAAAGGAAATTTGGGTGTTTTGTTTTAGAAATGTCTGTAGTTGGCGATGAGGGGCGGTTTCTGCAGGATCCGATTCTGCTTGTGTATTTAACACACGATCGGGTTAAACATCGAGCTATATCGTTGTCCCATCTCATCTACGCTTACCAGAGCTTTAAGCGGTGCTTAGCGTTAAAGCCAACGGGGCCCCGTTAAATCCCGTTAATAATTGAGCCGCTTTAAATTTTAATTGAGCAATCATTTTAGCATCACTTAGTCAAGGTGAGAATCCCCGAGCTGCCGTTGTCGCCCAGTTCCGGGCGGCCGGAGTTTTTTGCCGCGGCAATTAAGGCAATACGTCTTATTTATCGTCTATTAACCGACCTGCAATCTGCAGTGGAAATGGGCAGAATTTATGAACACCACTGGCCGAATAAATTCCCGCCTTTGATAAATTATATAAGAATATTAGCCATAAAATGTCTTTGAGAGCCAATTTAAGTCTCGATTCGGGCCATTAATATTAATTAAACCTGAACTTCGCGTGCTCATTAAATTGTCTCTCTTCTTCGCCTTCCACAGATCGATATTTATAATTGAATAGTCGAGGAGGTCATTATTGAATCTTATTTTCTGTTATCGCAAAAGAAACTTGGCGTCTCGTTGTGTACTCCGCCGCGAGGAGTTTTAATTATGCCCCGCCGAATTTAGCGAAGACTGCTGCTGGAGCTCGCAACTTCCAAACGGTCACAGGTGCATGTGTAAGTCATTATAAGTATTGAAACCCACAGGCCAAATGCTTGCTCTTGTAATTTATTGCTGTGAGCACATGTTGGATACATGTTTGTTGGAATAATTAAAATGTGTAGGCAAACATCAACAGACGTTTCTCGAATAACTTGGCTAATATCTAATTGGATGGCGGCGATGTAGCGGCGCGCTAAAAGTCTCAAATCGGATTTAAACTCGTAAAAAATTCAAATAAGCGCTTGAGCAAGCCATCAAAATTAAAAAAAGCGCCTGGGGTGTTCGAAACCCTGATTACTTATATAATTAAGGGTTTAATTGTAACAGCATCAAGTCGTCAGCGCCGCAATTTTCGAGGGAAACAAACCGGAATTTTTTTAGAAAAAGGACGCTGCGTCCGGGCTAGGACCAATGTTTTCGCGCAATTACTAGACGATTAAATCTGAGCACCGAAAACAACTCTCTTGGAAAACAAAAACCGCAAAAATTTTTAGAATTTTTCAAAGAACCGGGATATGTTAGACTGTACTTCAGAGACGAGGGAAGTTCTCTCCAATAACCTTGGATCATTTTTTACTTTCCGAGCGTAAGCGAGTCCGTCAACCGATTCTGTACTTTTAAGTGGGATTTAGAAAATTACTGTTGATGTTGAAGTTGCTTTTTGAGCTGAAACTTGTTATTTATAAACTAGGTTGCCAAGTTTCCGTTGATAGTAATTTTGATGTTCAACTTTTCAAGTATTTAAAGGGGTTTTAAAAGAAAAGTGGATGATTTACGTTGATTCCTACGAAAATTTACCATTTTAGACATGTTTTATGTTTCTTGTGGCCGAAATAAATCTACACATCGTAAGAAAAAAAGACAAAATGTAGCCCCGCCCACCCACCCTATCTCAATTGTGATGATTTTTTTTATTATATATGTTTAGAATGGAAAATTAACGATGTTTTAAGTTTCTTGTTGTGAAAAGATAGCTATGTATATTACGAAAAAAAAAGTCAAAATATAAGCCCCGCCCACCCGCCCTACCCAATTGTGATGATTTTTTTTTAAACGACAAGAGCCAAAATCCTTATTATTTTTCTACAAGAAATCACCATGTGAGACATGTTTTTGAGTATCGTGGTATTCAAAGGATACTATGTGCTTATATTAAGAAAAAATTGAAACCAAAGATTAAGCCCCGCCCATATCTGCCCTGATTTAAATAGTAATGAAGATTTCATTCGTTGACAGATCAAGAGGAGGAGCCTAATTAGGCAACACAGATTTTCTTACGAAAATTTACCAATTTAAACCCGTTTTAAGTTTGTAAGAATAAAATAATCATCACAATCGAGATGGGGTGGGTGGGCGGGGTCTATATTTTACGTTTGTTTCTTAATGTATCTAGTATTCTTTGAACAACACGATATTCAAAAAGAAGTTTTATTTTATTGTAAACAAATAAGTATTTTGCATTTAAGCTCCACCCCCTTAGTTCACGTCGAATAAAAAAAATCATCACAATTGAGATAGGGCGGGTGGGCGGGCTTCCATTTTGCCTTTTTGTTTTAATATGTGCAGATTTCGTTTGACAACATGAAATTTAAAATATGTTTAAAATGGAAAATTAACGATGTTTCAAGTTTCTTGTTGTGAAAAGGTGGCTATGTATATTAACAAAAAAATGGCAAAATATAAGCCCCGCCACCCGCCCTGTCTCAGTTGTGATAATTTTTTTTTAATTGGCTAAAGCCAAAGGAACGGAATTTAATTGCAAAATCCTTATTATTTTTCTAAAAGATATTACCATATAAGACATGTTTTTGATTATCGCGTTATTCGAAGAATACTATGTACTTATATTAAGGAAAAAATTGAAACCAAAGATTAAGCCCCACCCATATCTGCCCTGATCTAAATAGTAATGAAGTTTTTATTCGTTGTCAAATCAAGAGGAGGAGCCTAATTACACAACCCAGATTTCCTTACCAAAATTGACCATTTTAAACCCGTTTTAAGTTTCTAAAAATAAAAAAAGTCATCACACATGAGATGGGGTGGGTGGGCGGGGTCTATATTTTGCTTTTACGATACTCAAAAAGAAATTTTATTTTATTGTAAACAAATAAGTATTTTGCAGTCAAGTTCCGCCCTCTTGATCCACGGCGAATAAAAAAAATTGGTCTAAAGAGTTTAGACAGTACTTCCCTCGCTGTCGGAAACTTGACGACTGCATGGCTATTGTGTTTTGTTCTCATTACATTTTTGTAGTGGGAATTTAAAAAAAATTGCGATGACGTCATCAACATTTTTGCAAGGACACGTATATCAGTTGGGATAGATGTAGTGTAATACTAAGAATTAAATTATTGTATTCCCAAATTTTCGGGAAAATGAATTGGGTCGTTTTGAATATTGATTTTTTATAATCAATAAAATAACGAAACAATTTACTCACGTATACGGCAACTGAAAATCGTTTATGTATAAACATTCTTAATTTAAGATGACAGGCGTAACGGCATACGTGAGAGTCAAACAGAGAAACTGTAAACAAAACGACCATCGGTTTTATTGCTTCGACTTCCGCTTATTATATAAAACATTGGGTTTTATTTTAATTCTTGACGGTGAAATTCACAATTGGTTGATTATAAACATGTCTATTTCACATTCGCGGAACCAAGTGAGCGCATAAAACAAATGCAGGTCTGTAATGTTAAAGTCGATGTAAATAAGCGTGCTACCCTTATGTTTCAACCGAGTTTTTCCTTTAACAAATTTTGTGTCTACCAAATTGGGTTGGTTGGGGTGTAATACTAATAATAAGTGTTGCCTTTAATTTAATCAATAAAATAAATTGACTTCATTAATTTTTTTGAACCACCTCTTAAGAAAATCTAAAAGATATGAATGGAATGATAAATCACAAGTACAAACTCATCATATTTTTTGCATTTTAGATAGGATTTATTCAGCAAAATTTAAGGGTGACGTCATCAATTTTTTTAGGAGGGATGAACAAATACATTTTGAACAAAAGTTTACCATGCTTATAATAACTTTAAAATATTCCCAAGATTTCAAAGCATTCGGTTTTGTAATTCCTGATTAAATCGATAAAATAAATTCACGCCTTCATTAATTTTTTTGAGTCACCCTGCATATGCAAATCCAAAAATATGAATGGAATGATAAATCACAAGTACAGACTCATCATATTTTGTACATTTTAGATACGATTTATTCGGCAAACTTTTGAGCTGACGTCATCAGTTTTTTGTAGAAGATAACCAAATATATTTTGACTAAAAATTTATTATGCTCTTTATAACCTTAAAACATCTGCAAGATTTCAAAGCATTCGGTTTTGTAGTTCCTGATTAAATCAATAAAATAAATTTACGCATTCATTAATTTTTTTGAGTCACCCTGTATATGCAAATCGAAAAAATTTGAATGGAATGATAAATCACAAGAAGAGACTCACCATATTTTGTACATTTTAGATAGGATTTATTCAGCAAAATTTTGTGGTGACGTCATAAATTTTTTAGGGGGGACGACCAAATACATTTTGATCAAAAATTTACCATGCTTATGATAATTTTAAAATATCTTCAAGATTTCGAAGCATTCGGTATTTTAGTTCCTGAGTAAATCAGTAAAATAAATTTACGCTTTCATTTATTTTCTTGAATCACCCTATATATGCAAATCCAAAAAATATGAATGGAGTGCTAGATCACAAATACAGACTGATCATATTTTGTATATTTTAGATATGATTTATTCGGCAAATTTTCGAGCTGACGTCATCAAGTTTTTGGAGGGGATAAGCAAATATATTTTGACTAAACATTTATTATGCTCTTTATAACCTTAAAACATCTGCAAGATGTCAGAGCATTCCGTTTTGTAGTTCCTGGTTAAATCAATAAAATATATTTACGCATTCATTAATTTTTTTGAGTCACTCTGTATATGCAAATCCAAAAAATATGAATGGAGTGATAAATGACAAGTACAGACTCATCATATTTTGTACATTTTAGATATGATTTATTCGGCAAACTTTCGAGCTGACGTCATCAAGTTTTTGGAGGGGATAAGCAAATATATTTTGACTAAACATTTATTATGCTCTTTATGACCTTAAAACATCTGCAAGATTTCAGAGCATTCGGTTTTGTAATTCCTGATTAAATCGATAAAATAAATTCACGCCTTCATTAATTTTTTTGAGTCACCCTGCATATGCAAATCCAAAAATATGAATGGAATGATAAATCACAAGTACAGACTCATCATATTTTGTACATTTTAGATACGATTTATTCGGCAAACTTTTGAGCTGACGTCATCAGTTTTTTGTAGAAGATAACCAAATATATTTTGACTAAAAATTTATTATGCTCTTTATAACCTTAAAACATCTGCAAGATTTCAAAGCATTCGGTTTTGTAGTTCCTGATTAAATCAATAAAATAAATTTACGCATTCATTAATTTTTTTGAGTCACCCTGTATATGCAAATCGAAAAAATTTGAATGGAATGATAAATCACAAGAAGAGACTCACCATATTTTGTACATTTTAGATAGGATTTATTCAGCAAAATTTTGTGGTGACGTCATAAATTTTTTAGGGGGGACGACCAAATACATTTTGATCAAAAATTTACCATGCTTATGATAATTTTAAAATATCTTCAAGATTTCGAAGCATTCGGTATTTTAGTTCCTGAGTAAATCAGTAAAATAAATTTACGCTTTCATTTATTTTCTTGAATCACCCTATATATGCAAATCCAAAAAATATGAATGGAGTGCTAGATCACAAATACAGACTGATCATATTTTGTATATTTTAGATATGATTTATTCGGCAAATTTTCGAGCTGACGTCATCAAGTTTTTGGAGGGGATAAGCAAATATATTTTGACTAAACATTTATTATGCTCTTTATAACCTTAAAACATCTGCAAGATGTCAGAGCATTCCGTTTTGTAGTTCCTGGTTAAATCAATAAAATATATTTACGCATTCATTAATTTTTCTGAGTCACTCTGTATATGCAAATCCAAAAAATATGAATGGAGTGATAAATGACAAGTACAGACTCATCATATTTTGTACATTTTAGATATGATTTATTCGGCAAACTTTCGAGCTGACGTCATCAAGTTTTTGGAGGGGATAAGCAAATATATTTTGACTAAACATTTATTATGCTCTTTATGACCTTAAAACATCTGCAAGATTTCAGAGCATTCGGTTTTGTAGTTCCTGATTAAATCAATAAAATATATTTACGCATTCATTAATTTTTTTGAGTCACCCTGTATATGCAAATCCAAAAAATATGAATGGAGTGATAAATTACAAGTACAGACTCATCATATTTTTACAGTTTGGATAGGATTTATTCGGCAAACTTTCGAGCTGACGTCATCAATTTTTTGGAGGGGATAAGCAAATATATTTTGACTAAACATTTATTATGCTCTTTATAGCCTTAAAACATCTGCAAGATTTCAAAGCATTCGGTTTTGTAGTTTCTGAGTAAATCAGTAAAATAAATTTACGAATTCATTAATTTTTTTGAGTCACCCTGTATATGCAAATCCAAAAAATATGAATGGAGTGATAGATCACAAGTACAGACTCATCATATTTTGTACATTTTAGATATGATTTATTCCACAAACTTTTGAGCTGACGTCATCAAGTTTTTGGAGGGGATAAGCAAATATTTTTTGACTAAAGTTTTATGATGCTCTTTATAGCCTTAAAACATCTGCAACATTTCAAAGCATTCTGGTTAGCAGATTAAAAATTAAATTTCAAAATGTTGTTTTATAATTTTGATTTTTTTTCCAAAAATCTGGACGTTTCGGGTGAAAAGTCGATTCAGAGTTGTAAACTACATGTGTAGGACTATGTTATTTTATACAATTGAAAACCCATTTACTATGTAAAATTTTGAAGTGACGTCATCGCATTAGTGGTGGGGATGATTAGACAAATTTTGGTTAGCGTTTTACCATCTACATGATATTCTTAATATAAGTACAAAATTTCACAACAATCGGTCGAGTACTTTCGGAGATTATCTGTCTAATAAAAATCCGGGACGGCAGACGGACGGACAGACGGACGGACAGACGGACAGACGGACAGACGGACAGACGGACAGACGGACAGACGGACAGACGGACAGACAGACGGAAATGGGAGACCTATTTCTTCGTCTTCTAGGGGTCATGAAAGATCGAGAAAACGTAAAAGTAGAGAGTCGGCCGACGGACTCGATTACAATACTTCCTTTGCTTACGCTCGGGAAGTAAAAAGGATTTTGCAATTAAATTCCGCTCCTTTGGTTCTAGACAATTAAAAAAAAATATATCACAAATGAGATAGGGTGGGTGGGCGGCGCTTATATTTCGGTTTTCTTTTCTTAATATACATAGCCACTTTTTCACAACAAGAAACTTAAAACATCGTTAATTTTCCATGTTAAGCATATTTTAAGTTTCATGTTGTGAAAAGAAATCTGCACACATTAAGACTAAAAGGCAAAATTGAAGTCCGCCCACCCGCCCTATCTCAATTGTGATGATTTTTACTTCCCGAGCGTAAGCAAAGGAAGTATTGTAATCGAGTCCGTCGGCCGACTCTCTACTTTTACGTTTTCTCGATCTTTCATGACCCCTAGAAGACGAAGAAATAGGTCTCCCATTTCCGTCTGTCTGTCCGTCTGTCCGTCTGTCCGTCTGTCCGTCTGTCCGTCTGTCCGTCTGTCCGTCTGTCCGTCTGTCCGTCCGTCTGTCCGTCCGTCTGCCGTCCCGGATTTTTATTAGACAGATAATCTCCGAAAGTACTCGACCGATTGTTGTGAAATTTTGTACTTATATTAAGAATATCATGTAGATGGTAAAACGCTAACCAAAATTTGTCTAATCATCCCCACCACTAATGCGATGACGTCACTTCAAAATTGTACATAGTAAATGGGTTTTCAATTGTATAAAATAACATAGTCCTACATATGTAGTTTACAACTCTGAATCGACTTTTCACCCGAAACGTCCAGATTTTTGGAAAAAAAATCAAAATTATAAAACAACATTTTGAAATTTAATTTTTAATCTGCTAACCAGAATGCTTTGAAATGTTGCAGATGTTTTAAGGCTATAAAGAGCATCATAAAACTTTAGTCAAAAAATATTTGCTTATCCCTCCAAAAACATGATGACGTCAGCTCAAAAGTTTGTGGAATAAATCATATCTAAAATGTACAAAATATGATGAGTCTGTACTTGTGATCTATCACTCCATTCATATTTTTTGGATTTGCATATACAGGGTGACTCAAAAAAATTAATGAATGCGTAAATTTATTTTACTGATTTACTCAGAAACTACAAAACCGAATGCTTTGAAATCTTGCAGATGTTTTAAGGCTATAAAGAGCATAATAAATGTTTAGTCAAAATATATTTGCTTATCCCTCCAAAAAATTGATGACGTCAGCTCGAAAGTTTGCCGAATAAATCCTATCCAAACTGTAAAAATATGATGAGTCTGTACTTGTCATTTATCACTCCATTCATATTTTTTGGATTTGCATATACAGAGTGACTCAAAAAAATTAATGAATGCGTAAATATATTTTATTGATTTAACCAGGAACTACAAAACGGAATGCTCTGACATCTTGCAGATGTTTTAAGGTTATAAAGAGCATAATAAATGTTTAGTCAAAATATATTTGCTTATCCCCTCCAAAAACTTGATGACGTCAGCTCGAAAATTTGCCGAATAAATCATATCTAAAATATACAAAATATGATCAGTCTGTATTTGTGATCTAGCACTCCATTCATATTTTTTGGATTTGCATATATAGGGTGATTCAAGAAAATAAATGAAAGCGTAAATTTATTTTACTGATTTACTCAGGAACTAAAATACCGAATGCTTCGAAATCTTGAAGATATTTTAAAATTATCATAAGCATGGTAAATTTTTGATCAAAATGTATTTGGTCGTCCCCCCTAAAAAATTTATGACGTCACCACAAAATTTTGCTGAATAAATCCTATCTAAAATGTACAAAATATGGTGAGTCTCTTCTTGTGATTTATCATTCCATTCAAATTGTTTCGATTTGCATATACAGGGTGACTCAAAAAATTAATGAATGCGTAAATTTATTTTATTGATTTAATCAGGAACTACAAAACCGAATGCTTTGAAATCTTGCAGATGTTTTAAGGTTATAAAGAGCATAATAAATTTTTAGTCAAAATATATTTGGTTATCTTCTACAAAAAACTGATGACGTCAGCTCAAAAGTTTGCCGAATAAATCGTATCTAAAATGTACAAAATATGATGAGTCTGTACTTGTGATTTATCATTCCATTCATATTTTTGGATTTGCATATGCAGGGTGACTCAAAAAAATTAATGAAGGCGTGAATTTATTTTATCGATTTAATCAGGAATTACAAAACCGAATGCTTTGAAATCTTGGGAATATTTTAAAGTTATTATAAGCATGGTAAACTTTTGTTCAAAATGTATTTGTTCATCCCTCCTAAAAAAATTGATGACGTCACCCTTAAATTTTGCTGAATAAATCCTATCTAAAATGCAAAAAATATGATGAGTTTGTACTTGTGATTTATCATTCCATTCATATCTTTTAGATTTTCTTAAGAGGTGGTTCAAAAAAATTAATGAAGTCAATTTATTTTATTGATTAAATTAAAGGCAACACTTATTATTAGTATTACACCCCAACCAACCCAATTTGGTAGACACAAAATTTGTTAAAGGAAAAACTCGGTTGAAACATAAGGGTAGCACGCTTATTTACATCGACTTTAACATTACAGACCTGCATTTGTTTTATGCGCTCACTTGGTTCCGCGAATGTGAAATAGACATGTTTATAATCAACCATTTGTGAATTTCACCGTCAAGAATTAAAATAAAACCCAATGTTTTATATAATAAGCGGAAGTCGAAGCAATAAAACCGATGGTCGTTTTGTTTACAGTTTCTCTGTTTGACTCTCACGTATGCCGTTACGCCTGTCATCTTAAATTAAGAATGTTTATACATAAACGATTTTCAGTTGCCGTATACGTGAGTAAATTGTTTCGTTATTTTATTGATTATAAAAAATCAATATTCAAAACGACCCAATTCATTTTCCCGAAAATTTGGGAATACAATAATTTAATTCTTAGTATTACACTACATCTATCCCAACTGATATACGTGTCCTTGCAAAAATGTTGATGACGTCATCGCAATTTTTTTTAAATTCCCACTACAAAAATGTAATGAGAACAAAACACAATAGCCATGCAGTCGTCAAGTTTCCGACAGCGAGGGAAGTACTGTCTAAACTCTTTAGACCAATTTTTTCTTTTTTAGAAGAAATTACCATGTAAGACATGTTTTTGAGTATCATATTATTCAAAGAATACTATGTAATTGTATTAAGAAAAAATTGAAACCAAAGACTAAGCCCCACCCATATCTGCCCTAATCTAAATAGTAATGAAGTTTTCATTTGTTGGCAGATCTAGAGGAGGAGCCTAATTACACAGTCCAGATTTCCTTGGCATAATTTACCATTTTGAACCCGTTTTAAGTTTGTAAGAATAAAAAAAATAATCACAATTGAGATGGGGTGGGTGGGCGGCTTCTATATTTTGATTTTCTTTCTTAATGCATCTATTATTCTTTGACAACACGATACTAAAAAATGTTATATTTTATTGTAGACAAATAAGTATTTTGCATTTAAGCTCCGCCCCCTTAGTTTACGTCGAATAAAAAAATCATCACAATAGAGATAGGGCGGGTGGGCGGGCTTCAATTTTGCCTTTTTGTTTTAATATGTGCAGATTTATTTTCACAACATGAAACTTAAAATATGTTTAGAATGGAAAATTAACGATGTTTTACGTTTCCTGTTGTGAAAAGATGGCTATGTATATTTTAAAAAATGTCAAAATATAAGCCCCGTCCACCCGCCCTATCTCAATTGTGATTATTTTTTTTTTAATTGTCTAGAGCCAAAGGAGCGGAATTTAATTGCAAAATCCTTATTATTTTTCTAGAAGAAATTATCATGTTTTTGACATGTTTTAGAGTATCGTATTATTCAAAGAATACTATGTACTTATATTAAGAAAAAATTGAAACCAAAGATTAAGCCCCACCCATGTCTGTCCCGATCTACATAGTAGTGAAGTTTTCATTCGTTGGCAGATCTAAAGGAGGAGCCAAATTACACAATCCAGATTTCCTTACCAAAATTAACCATATTAAACCCGTTTTAACTTTCTCAGAATAAAAAAAAATCATCACAATTGAGACGAGGTGGGTGGGCGGGGTTTATGTTTTGCATTTTTTGTCTTAAATGTGCCTAGTATTTTTTGAACGACACGATACTCAAAAATATGTTTTAATTTCTTGTAAAGAAATAAGTATTTTGTAGTTAAGATCCGCCCCTTTGGTTCAAGGCGAATAAAAAAAGTCATCACAATTGAGACAGGGCGGGTGGGCGGGCTTCCATTTTCCCTGTTTGTTTTAATATGTGTAGACTTCCTTTTACCCTATGAAACTTAAAATATGTTTAAAAAGGAAAATTTGTATAAGGGAATATCTATTTTGCAACTAGGCTCCGCCCTATAATTGCAGAATCCATATTTCCTTGGATAAATGTACCATTTTCACGATTTTTTAAGTTTCTTGATGTGAAAAGATCGCTATATATATTAACAAAAAAAGGCAAAATATTAGTATTCCTCCAATTATGATTAGGAATATAATATAGGAAATTCATATATTTTGTTTTATGAATCCTGTGGTTAATCTAATTGTAATGGGTTGTAATAATAAGATTGATCCTATTGATGGGGAGTGTTTTATTATAATAAAGATAGAGGTTAAGGTTATATTGGTTGCGATAAGAATAGATAAAATTTCAAGAAATAGTTTATTAAAATATTAATTTTGGAGATTAAAGATGAATTTATGTTCTTTCTTGATGTTTTTAAAGTTGTACTTATATTTGTTTACAAGACTAATATTTTATATTAAACATTATAAAAACTAATGATAATTTTTAAGTTTACAAGATTTTTTATGTTTTTCGCGGGTTTAATGGTTTTTTCATTAAAACGAAAGCATTTACTTTCGATGGTATTAAGATTAGAACTGAGAATAATAAAAATCATCATAATTGAAATGGGTGGGTGGGCGAGGTCTATATTTTGTGCGTTTTTTCTTAATGTACCAAGTATTCTTTGAAAAACACGATACTCAAAAACATGTTTTAATTTCTTGTAAAGAAATAAGTATTTTGCAGTTAAGCTCCGCCCCCTTGGGTCAAGGCGAATAAAAAAATCATCACAATTGAGATAGGGCGGGTGGGCGGGATTACATTTTCTTTGTTTGTTTTAATATGTGTAAACTTCTTTTACCACATGAAACTTAAAATATGTTCCATATTTCCTTGTAAAAATGTACTATCTTGACGATATTTAAAGTTTCTTGTTGCGGAAGATGGCTATGTATATTAATAAAAAAAGGAAAAAATATAAACCCCGCCCACCCGCCCTATCTAATTCTGATATTTTTTTTATTCGTCGTAAGCCGAGAGGCGGAGCTTAATTGTTAAATCCTTATTTTTCTACGAGAAATTAACCATGTGTAATAATAATCGTGTTATACAAAGAAAACTAAATTTATTAATTAAAAAGAAAATAAAAGAGAAGCCCCACCTATCCGTTTCGATCTCAATCGTGATGAATTTTTCATTCGTTGTCAGACCAGAGGGAGGAGTTTAATTACAAAATCGATACTTTTCCCACAAAAATTTACCATTTTAAATCATGTTTTACCTTTTTTGTTATGAGAAGAAGACTAAACATATTAAGAAAAAAGGGCAAAATGTAAGCCCTTGTACTTATAATACCTAATCTGTTTTTGAGATGAATAGCAATAAATCTTGGCTAGAACTATCTCTAACAATGCATAAGTACTGATAAAAAGCTACAGTGTAGAAAATGATGTCAGCTATTTAAAAATGAGGCTTTCGGTGAACTGATTAATTGGCTTAATATTAGTTGACCTCATTATCTGTATCAAAATTTAATTGTCGTGGAATTAAGGAATTTTCCTTCAAGTTGGCGTTACTGCACTACCGCAATTTGATTGGTTGAAAATCCAACGTCAACAGCAGCTAGCGGCGTAAGTTAAAAGTTGGTCATCTCGAACGAACGCCCAACGACGTGTGAACTTTCAACGACCAACGGCAAGTTTATATATCGACGTTTCCTTCTGTCTGTCTGTCTGTGCGTCTGTGTATCCATCTGTCCGTCTGTCTGCCGTCCCGGATTTTTATTAGACAGATATCTCCGAAAGTACTAGGCCGATTGTTGTCAAATTTTGTAATTGTATTAGGAATATCATGTAGATGGTAAAACGCTAACCAAATTTGTCTAATCGTCCCCACCAATAATGTGATGACGTCACTTCAAAATTGTACATAGTAAGTTGGATTTCAATTGTATAAATAACAAGTCTGCACATGTAGTTAATACGCCGTGTTGAGTTTTTAACAGAAACGTCCAATTTTGAAAAAAAATCAAAATTATAAAACAATAATATTATAATATAATAACGGCTCACTCCATGTTCCCAGGAAATTTTGGAATACTGTTGGATGTAATGATTATTACCATAACATACGTACCGAAAAGATTGATATAAATGTAAACAAACATGTGTGTGTACACTGTATTTATTGTTGTTAACGTTCGGAGTCTATTACCAAGTTGTTAAAATCGGAAGCGATTACATTGCAGGTAAAAAAAAGTTGGGGACGCTTGTTGACAAGGGTTGCGGTTGGTAGGTAAACCGAAACCCGAACAAATACAATACTGTTATTTTCATGTTACATTGCACCAATCCAAGTTGATATACGTGTCCTTGAAAAAATGTTGATGACGTCATCATAAAATTGTGTAAAGAAAAACTCAACCCGAAAATGCTGGATACGTTTCATTGTACTTTAGGAGCGGGAAGTTCTGTCGACACACTTTTGCAAAATTTTTGTATTTTCCAATTCAAACAAGTAATTTTCTATGGATGTGCTGAACGAGTTGTGGTTGTTGAGTTTATCCGTTTCTAGTTGAGCGCTATTATTTGTGTGGTAAAGTGCGGCTTAAAATTTAAGTGGCGCTGGTGCAACTGGTATATATATAGACGCTTAAGTGGATTGAATCTATTTTTAGTATTCTAACCCAGCAAGAAAATTTGTTTGAGGCTATTAAGCTGTATCAGGTAAATAATCCCATCAATGGCGGGCAGAATTAAGACTCCCCCTATCTGTCTGTCGTACGTCGGTTATATTAAGTTGCGGATCTAAATTTACGACCGCTATTTCATTTCGAAGAGAAGACGTGAAAAAGGGACGTCACAATCGTCTTTGGATTTGCTCCCTGCAATTTCTATCAATATGTAAGGATCTGTGAGATCTGATATTGAAATAACAAGGTCGGGAGTCGGCTGACATAAAAACCCAATCTAACTTCGACGCACCACATGCTACAATTTTCGACTTCCTTCCACCCACCACAGCAATATGAATTTTCCGAACTCCACAATAACCTCCCTATTTTCGCCACTTAATAATTCATTACCGAATCCGCGTTTCGTATGCAAACAAGCTTTCAAACTGCCCTTGAATCGATTGGTCAGGGCTTTTGTGGGCGCAGATTGCGGGCTTTACCTATACATGCGCCCAAATTGAGCGTCGTTCCACGGGCCGCGTGTCAGCCGCGTCGCGAATCGCCGCCCCCACGCGCTAATTATCGGACGCGATCAAAAAAACACGACACCTCGTTCGGACAAATTGCCTCCATTAGCCGGCGTTTAAGTGGACTCACTTTTGGCTTTAATCAATTTCAGGTTCTCGTCGAGTGTTGACTTTTCAGAGGTGGCCACCGTGGATAATGCGAATAAACAAAACGGATTTGGCGTTTTTCCGACCGCCGTTTCGGGAGCGCGCTTTGTTGTGTGACGAAGTTGTTGCAAAAAATCTTATCAAAATATCAAAGCGGAATTTGAATGAGATCGGCGATTTGTAAAGCCGCTGCCACCTTCGCAGCGACAAATAAAACGGTGTATTATGTGAGCAAACGCCGATTTGTGGGTTTGATGAAAAATGTTTTGAGGAGGAAATGGAGAATATAACTACGTTTGAACGGGAGGTTTGGACAGAAACAATCGCAAAGGGCGGGGCACCTAATCTAAATTTTTTTTGAAAGCTAGCAGCTCCAGAACCTGTTGGCTTTTTTTCCTAAAATCCGCTCTTTATTAATAAATATCCACACAGCCTTGACCATTCGTCTAAAAGCAAAGTTGGATACTCATTACAGCCCGCCTCCTCCAGCTTTAATCGTCAACTTCGTTTTAATTTCATCCGTCTCGCACTAATGTTGTGGCTTTGATCTCACAATCGAGCAACTCATCCCCTCTTGTTAAAAATAATTCAAATTAAGCATCATGCCGTTGTTACATCCAGACACTTTGATCTAAATAATAAATTCACTACCTTTGAATTTAATGGATATAAATACAAATCATGAATTCCAACGCAACTATAGAATGCAAGTTCAGCAATTCGTCAACTCGACAAATACTGAATAAAAGATTTCTATGTTTAGCTTTGCAACTTTAAACAACTACGCGTAAATGTACATCTACATCTAATTTTATTTCGGTTTTTCACTTAATTGAGTAAATATTAACTTTGTTCGGAGCTAGCTGTCACAAGTAAACATAATTTTATTTGGAATGCAGCGTCTTCCGCTGCAATAAATTTAGAATATCGTTCCCGACGGAAATTAGTGCAGATGTTTTTACTTCCGGAATGTAAAGCACTTGCACACTTTTAACACACTTTCCGGGACAATCAAAATATGTAAATTGACCGCATGTTACAAAAGCTCGTTCATTGTGCTTTCGAAACTTACACACTGGTCTATTCGGACAAAACACTTTTATGTCTTTCAGAGAAAAAGCTCAATTGGTACAATTCCACAATCTATTGTTTTAAATGTGTATTGCTACTGTTGAAAATTTTACCTTTCTTGCTTTTGAAATGTTTTGTTCAATGCAGATTTTTCATTGAAATGTTCAAATCAAAAATTTGAAATCAATTATTCTTCTAGCCTCCAATAAATTTTGCCTGGTAGTTTAAGCTTTTTCCATTGTTCCTAGGTTAGGTCAAGTCAGGTCATGTCCTGGCGCCTCCACCAATTTTCATCAGGAGTTTAACTTTTCAAAAAACATTAATTTATACATTTTCCCATATCTCATAAAAAATCGACGGAAAAGGAGGTCTGAAAACAATAATCTAAATTACACAAAAATTACGCACTTGTATTTGTAATGCTACATTACTCCTTTTCTGGAAATTCAAAGAAAAATCTCATTTCTATTAACATTTACGATTTCGTGTCAAAAACTAAGAGAGCTAAAAATATATTCCAGGACCTCCACCCTTCTTACGAAGACTAAACTTTCAATTTGTCTGAAAAAGGCTAAATCTCATTAGAAGTTCAAAATTTCTCAAAATCAAGGAACTGTAACCAACGTATTTTCCTTGAATCGTTCCAATATATGTAGTTTTAATATCATTTTGAAAAAAAATCGTTTAGGTTACTTGAAATCCGCACTTATGTTGCTATTTTGTTAGTTAGTCAAAGAATTGCACAACTTATTAAAATGAGTAATTTCACATAATAGCTCCTTTGAAAATCTTGAAATCAATGTATTTTAAAAAATTGTCGTCCCGGCGCCTCCACCACTTTTTCGAAACTTCCTTTTTGGAAATTTTTTCAGCATCAAATATCTGTGCCTATTTTCCTTACATCTTTTGAAATAACTATAAAGATAAAAAAGCAGCATACTTTTATTAAAATACGTAATTTCGTATGAAATTCTTGAAGTAATACTTAGTATTTTAAAAAATTATCTCCGGATTCATTTTTTTTCGAAAAAAAAAAATCAAAATGATTTCAATTGATCCCAAATTCTCTCAGGCGAATAGAAAATTTCCATCAAGGATTTATGGTTATTTTCCCTATACATTTTGAAATAACAGAGAAAAATAAACGTTTAGAAGAAAAACTGAGGTCGCTGAAATCTCGTCAAAGAAAGATTTCACCTCAAATATGAACTTCCGCTGCAATTTTGTTATTTATAAGAGGATAATCGCGGAACAGCATAATTTATTGAATTAAATAAATTAATGTAATAGATAGTTCGAAATATTGAATAAATGTATTTGAAATTATTATCCCGGCGCCTCCACCATATCTATCATAAATTTTAAAGTTAGAAAAGCTCTATCATATGGGAAAATTTCTCACAGCCAACTAGGGGTATTTATTTTTCTTAAATGGTTTTAAATTACAGATTGCAAAGTTATTATCCCGGCGCCTCCACCATTTTTTCTCAAAAAATTTAAAATTATTCCATTTGGTCCAAACTGGGACTTGTTATACCGGAATTTTCTCTGCAACAAAGATACCTTAAAATAACAGAAAAAAATCGACTTTTTTGAGAAAAATTTAAGTTGCTGATGTCTGTCCAAAGAGAGATTGTTTATTTTAGTTCAAATCTGAACTTGGGGAGTATTTTCTTATTTATTTCAGGATAATCACGGAAAAGCATATTTTTATTAAAATAAATAATTTCATGTATTAGTTACTTTGAAATTTTTGAAAGAAATCTGTTTTAAAAACTATGACTCGGCGCCTCCATCATTTTTATCAATCAGATGTCAGTCAAATATTTTTTTTTCAACAACTCTGGAATGAAATATGGCAGTTCTAAGGATTTTTCAAAAAATCGAGTTTCAAATGGCATAATTATTTCCAAATACTTCCCTCGGGACTATTGAAACATACTATTTGTCGAAATAGCACGTTAAATTAAAGCTCAAATTTTTTCGAATTTTTGACAACGTTTCGAAAGTCCAATTTTTTAAAATTGAAATTTGTTAATGGTCCCCACTTCTCAAATTTCGTAAAATATTGAAATTTTCGAACCTTAACCAAATATATTTTCTTGTAGATTTCGAGCTCTAGAACTCATTTCCGGCTTCGTTGTTTTGATAGCTGCAACCGTTTTCCCAGAATCGACCGTTGAAGTATCGAAATGTTTAAAAAAAATTAAATTTGTAAAAATTGGCATTTCGTGCCGATTATTTCGAAAATGTTGCTCCGTGACCATCAATACGTTATATTTTTGGAATCAGCGTATCGAGGTCTACATCCCTGAATTTTTTCATAATTTTTAAACAACTTTTTTTAAAATGAAATTTTTTTAATGGTCCCCCTTCTTCAAATTTCGTAAAAATATTGAATTTTTCGAAACTTAACAAAATACATTTTCTTGTAGATTTCGAGCTCTAGAACTCATGTCCGGCTTCGTTTTTTTACTAGCTGCAACCGTTTTCCCAGAATCGACCGTTGAAACATCGAAATGTTTAAACAATTTTTAAATTTGTAAAAATTGGCATTTCGTACCGATTATTTCGAAAATGTTGCTCTGTGACCATCAACACGTTATATATTTGAAATCAGCGTGTCGAGATCTACATCCCTGAATTTTTTCATAATTTTTAACAACTTTTTTAATCTTTCCAATTGTGCAAATTTCGAGTTTTTATGATCACCATCAAAATTATCTGAAATGACTTTTTTGTATATGTTTTGGGATTTTTAGACTTAACCATTTTAAAGTTGAATTATTTACTACCCCCACATATTTGAGCTTTTTTAGTCGCCATCAAATTAGCTAAAGTGATGTTTTTGTATATTTTGGGCATCAAAGTTATTTTCGGCTCATTTCTTCGAAAACTACTACCATTGTCCAAATCGCCATTGAATTATGGTCATTTTCAGATCTAAAAAAAATCTGTTGAAAATTATCTAAATGTTCAAAAAATTTTTTAAATTTGTAAAAATTGGCATTTCGTACCGATTATTTCGAAAATGTTGCTCCGTGACCATCACACGTTATATTTTTGAAATCAGCGTGTCGAGGTCTACATCCCTTAATTTTTTCATAATTTTTAAACAACTTTTTTTAAAATGAAATTTTTTAATGGTCCCTTCTTCAAATTTCGTGAAAAATTGAAATTTTCGAAACTTAACCAAGTACATTTTCTTGTAGATTTCGAGCTCTAGAACTCATTTGCGGCTTCGTTTTTTTGATAGCTGCAACCGTTTTCCCAGAATCGACCGTTGAATTATCTAAATGTTTAAAAAATTTTTACCTTGTAAAAATTAGCATTTCGTACCGATTATTTCGAAAATGTTGCTCTGTGACCATCAACACGTTATATATTTGAATCAGCGTGTCGAGATCTACATCCCTGAATTTTTTCATAATTTTTAAACAACTTTTTTAATCTTTCCCACTTGTGCAAATTTCGAGTTTTTTTGATCACCATCAAAAATTATCTGAAATGACTTTTTTTGTATATGTTTTGGAAATTTTTAGACTTTAACCATTTTAAGAGTTGAATTTTTTACTACTCTCCACATATTTTGAGCTTTTTTAGTGGCCATCAAAAATTAGCTAGTGATTTTTTTTGTACATTTTGACCATCAAAAGTTATTTTCGGCCTCATTTCTTCGAAAATTATTACCATTTCTCCAGAATCGCCGAATATTTTCCATTCTTGGTCTGGTACTACAAATAAGCCATATTTTTCGAAGCCGTACGTTGAAATCTATATCCTAGATTTTTTTTTTATTTTTTGAGATCTTTTTCAAAAGCTCAATTTTTAAATACCTCTCCCCATGCAAATTTCGAGCTTTTTTGTACCTTTCGCTTTCAGAAACTTCCAAAACTCGGACCATATTTCCAGAATTGAAATAACGCATTTTTTTTTACTTTTTGAAAACGATTTTCAAACCGAATATTTGTAAATTCTTGCTCTGGAATTATAAACAAGTTATATTTTTGTAAAACAACTGAAAATTCTGATTTCTGGCTTACCTAAATTTGGCCCTGGATCGCATATTTTTCCGATCCTAAAAAAAGGTTTTCGGGATTAAATACTTATAACTGGGGAACTGAAAGGACAAACATTTTCAGGGTTTACATCCATCGATTCCTTGTAATATCATAGTCGGATTGGTTAATTTTCAGGCCGAATCCTGAATTCGAATTTGCTCAAATCGCTCAACGAAAAGGTGCATTAATTTAGCTCAAATCTGGACTTGTGGAGCTTTTTGTTATTTATTTCAGGATAACCACGAAAAGTGTAATTCTATTAAAACAAATAATTTCATACAATAGCTACTGCGAAATTCTGAAAATAAATATATTTTAAAAATTATCCCCGTGCCTCCATAACTTTTGTAGAAAAAATTTGAAAGTTAAAAAAATTGCTCCGAGATTTCTTTTAAATTTCGGCCTTCAGAAATTATTTTTGGCCTCGTTTTTTTCAAAATTCCTACGATTTTTCCACAGTCGTCCAGTGAAATTTTTGGGAAATTTTAGACAATTTTTCAAAAAGAATTTTTTACTACTCCCAGTTATTTCGAACTTGTTTGTTCACCATCAAAATTAGCTTTTTTGTATATTTTGACCATCAGAAATTTTTTCGGCCCCAGTTTTTCCTAAAGAATTATGACCATTTTTAGGATACGTCATACGTGCTGATCTATAGCCCAGATTTTGTTTTTGAATATTTAGACAACTTTTTCAAAAGCTCAATTTCTTCTTATGCAAATTTGGAGTTTTTTTTAGCTTTCGACTTTCAGAAACTATTTTCGGTCTCATTTCTTCGAAAACTGGTACCATGATTCCAGAAGTACCCAATGAAATAACCCAATATTTTGGACTTTTCGAAAAAGCGAGTTTCAAAACGAATATTTCTCAATTCTTGCTCCGAAGTTATAAACACGCTATATTTTTTTAAATCAACTTAAAATTCCGGTTTCTAGCTTACTAAAGACCACTGAATACATTTCTACCATCAGTTAAATGCTACTTGTTATTTTTTAAATTTGGCCAGGTTTGCTCAATTCGAAAAAACGTTTTTTGGATTTAAATACTCATAACTCGGGAACCGGAAGGCGCATCTCGTCAAGGTTTACACCAATCGATTCCTTGTAATTTAATAGTCGCATTGGTTAATTTTCAAGTCGAACCCTGAATTCGTCAAGAATTGAGACGGATATAACAGGCAAAAATAAACTTCTGTGAGAAAAATCGAAGATACTCACGTTGCTCTAATAATTATTTTAGTTCAAATCTGGACTAATGGGGCTATTTTGCTATTTATATCAGGATAACAATAAAAACAGCACTTTGAAACTATTGTAAGAAATGTACTTAATATTTTAAGAATTATTATCCCGGCGCCTCCACCATTTTTATCGAAAAGTTTGAAGTTGGTTTAAAATGAGTCTATTATATGGAAATTGTTTTAAAAGCCAAGATCTTCTATATTTCTTATATGCCGTCAAATACCAAAGAAAAATGAACTTCTGTGGCAAAAAATCTGAGTTCCTTGAACATTTCTGAAAATAATCTTTTACTTTGGATTTGTGTAGCATGTATATTAAAAAATTATAAGTTTAAATAAAATAAATACTTAAGTTTGAAAACCGTGGCTTTGAAGAACCATGTTAAAGCAGCAAACTTGTGCAATTCATTATATCGGACTTCTTTGAGCTATTTCTGCGTTTTAGTAAAGTTTCACCGACAAAAAATCTGTTTAATTTCCAACTTGTGTTCGCACCAATAATCGAAACCACCTTTTTAGAAATGCAAACCAGCCTTCCTTCGTCCCAACTCGTAATTACATCCCATGTCGTGGATCTTTTTCTTCGTTATTAACTTGTAAACCACCACAAGACCTCTCGTTACTTAGAAGCAAGTTTATGCAAATGATTGGGTCTTGTACAGACTTTGCATTTTAAGCACCTCAAAGGTCTCCTTCGTAGTGGACCTTTCGTCCAGTGCAGTGACCTGAAAATACAACTTCAGGTACACCGAGGAAGTAGTTCCATTATTGTTGGCGACCATAGGTTTTCATCGAATATTCGGGCTTTGATTACGGGGGAACATAAACAGGCGCTTCGGGCACTAATCCTCTGCGGTCACCCGCTTTCGGCTGCACTCACCCAATACTAGCTCAGGTAGAATTTTTGTGCGGTGAGCGCACATCGATTTCCGATATTTTAATGTTGGCAACATTTGTCTGATTTAATAGGAAAAAGCCATCACCGCTAAAGAGTCGCAGGAGCAGTGATTGTGCTCGTAAATCTAGGAGGAGCATTACAAGAACATAGGTAATGCAGGGGCAATAAAATGGGCAATAAAGAATAATGATGGCTAGGGAATTTGTTTTTGTCGGGTATTTATGGAGGCTGCCATACAGGTGTCATTACTGTCTCGGTACAATTTGTTGCTTAAGCGGCGTCGTTTGTTATTCTCATTGATTTACGTCTACGATTCGCTAGAAATTTACTTTGTTGTACGAGCTAAGATGATTACGCTTGTCTGACTGCATGGCTTAATTAATATTGCGCGAGTGGTGCGGGTGATAGAAAAAATGTGGCGAGTGTAAGCGCGTTGAAAAAATTTTTATGCTCGTTAGTGATGCAGCGGGTATTTAGATGTTCGCGCATCGGGCGAGCGGTCGCAGCGCAGTTTCCGAAAATCCAGCTTGGGCAAACAGTGTTATTTTAAATGTTATGGTCTCTAGAGGAAAAAGTATAGATCTCTAAAGCCCAATCCACTGAGAAAAACTCATGCCGTCAGCGAGGGTGAAATTGAAATCGATCCGTTTAGCACGGATACAATACGTAGAAAAAAATAATTTATCAGCAGAGGATAAAAAAGCTCAAGACGACGCCGGGGGAATGCAAACTCTCGGGGCATTTTAATTACGACACATAAAAAAATATTAAAACGAATGATTTATCTCGCTTCGGAGCCCCTAAATTAGGCGGAAAAGCTGTTTAGTATGTGGCGGCGTTTCCAGCTGACGCTTTACAAAAACGTACATAAGGTGTCCGCGATAGTGTGTAGACGCTATATTTTAAAAGATATCTTAATTTGATTTTTCTGGGAGGGAAAAAATTGTCCTTAGGGGAGACGAGGGCTGTTTCCGTCCGTCGCAATATTTCACCGTAATTATATCAAAGTGGCGGTTTTTGTTGGTACTCTGGATGGCGCTAAATTCCGTATTTAATTGGTGCAGTTACGGTTCATTTCCGCCCTTGGGCCGAACGTGTCCCTTTAAAATAACAAAGAAGTGAAAAATGCTCTCTTAAACTTAACTTTCCTCAGGGGTCCCTTAACTCAGTGTCTGCGAAAACTCGCATTTGTATTTACCGAAAACTGCCCTCTCGAGGCGACTGCTGCTGGATTTCGCTTTAATTTCAACGACATTGTCTTGCCCATCAAATCAAAGAGGTGGCTGTTTTAGAAATGTCGCCATTTATTTCCATCTAAAGCGTTTGGGACTAACGGGATTCGGTGGCGGGTTCAAGGTGATAGCCTCGTCTCGGGGAGGCTAATAGAGGCATGGGCGGTGATGTTTTAACATTAAAATACGGTAGCAGACGCATTGCTTTTTTGCTCAGCTATTCTGTCTCAAATGGAGGCTTAAAAATATATCCCAGCGGTTTTCAAACAAGCCGAATTCTTCTCTTTAACGTAATTGGAAAAGACGGTTCGGTTTTTTATTTGCATTTTTTAAAGGTGCTCAGTTCTGTTTTCAAATTAGATGGAGCGAGTCTTCGAGTCTACATGTAGAGAGAGATTTATTTTACTTAATCTGACAGAATTACTAGAAAATCAATGTTCTTGAAAATATAATGCCCTTAAAGCGACCAAACTCTCAGTAAAACCCGCTGTAAAACAAACTCGAAGTAAAAGACTCTATCATTCTGTGAGTGAAAGGTACCTAACACCACTAACATGAACTTTTAAAAAAATCGTTAAGGTTTTTTTCTTTTGTTTTCTTAAACAAAAAGATCCTAGGCCCAAGATTCTTCCACATATTTAAAAATAAAGAAACTAAGGGGTTCCCTGGATTGTTCAAACTCTTTAAAATAAACACAGGGGTACAAGGATCTCCAAGAATTTATTCAAATTGTTTCAAGAATAAAACGTAAGGGGCCCTGAAGTTTCTTCCATGTAATGAATAAACACTCAAATTCTCCATAAAATCCTTTCAAATTAAAAAAAAAAATACCAATGATGACCAGATTTCTTTGAAGTTCTTTAAAAAGGATGATAGGGACCCTAAAATTCTTTCAAATTTTTCAAAAACATAATAGAAGAAACCCTTAGATGTTTTCCAAATTTTTTCATGACAAAAAAAAGAATTAGGGTCTCTAAAATCATCTAAATTAAGACACGCACCAGAGAGCCACAAAATTTTCTTTAAGAAAAGACACTAGACTAAGAGCCTTTCCAATTCTTTCAAAAGTCTCGCCTCCGAAGTTTATCAAACTTTTCAAGTATAAAATACAAGGAATCCTCTAAGATTCTTCCAGATTTTTTAAAAAGACATAGGAACTAGGAAGATTTTTTCAAATTTTTTCAAATTTCTTCAAAAGTAAAATACCAGGCATAGCCGCGATTTGTTGAATTTTTTTTCAAATAAAAACTAGCGGTCCAGGAGTCTTCGGAGTTTTTGAAATTCTATCAAAATCAAAACACAAGAAACCCCAAGGTGTTTTCAAATATTTTCATATTAAAAAGTAAAAGATGATAGGAATCCCGAAAATTCTTTCAAATTAAATAAAAACACCAGAGTGCCACAGATTTATTCAAATTTATCTTTAGAAAACTCAGTAGCGATCCCTAAGATATTTTCAAATTCTTCCGAAAAAACATAGGCATATAAACATACAAATATAAAAAAAACAAGGAATTTTCTAAGATTTTTTCACATATTTAAAAAGAAAAAGGCATTAAGGATTCCCAAAATTTTTTCAAATTCTTAAGAATCACAGAGATTTTCTGGAATTCTTTAAAAAAAAAACGTCATGGTAGTGGTTGCCCCTCAGGTTTTCAAATTCTTTCAAAAACTAAGGAATCCCTAAGGTGTTTTCAAACTTCTCACGTTAAAAAAACAATAATAGAAGCCCTTAAAATTCTCTTAAATTAAAAACACCAGAGTGCCACGAGATCTTTTCAAGTTCTTTAAAAAAGATATTCTTTCACATATTTCAAACAAAAAAGACACCAGAAGTCCCAAAGAGTCTATCAAATTCTTTTAAAAAACCCTAAGAACTCCGAGGACTTTTGAAATTCTTTCGAAAAAACACTATAGATGCAGGTATCTGAGTTTTCAAATACTTTCAAAAACAACAAAACACAAGAAACCCAAAAGTATTTAATTTTTTCATAAAGAAAAAACAACAGAGAGCCATAAGAGTTTTCAATCTCTTTAAAAAAGACACTAGAAACCCCTGAAAGTCTTTCAAATTCGTTTCAAAACGAGATTTTTGGAAATTCTCTCCTAAAATTACTAGGGGTGTGTAGTATTTTTAAATTTTTTCATAAAAAAATGATAATAGAGATCCCAAAAATTGTTTGAATATAAAAAAAAAATACACTAGGAATCTCTTCTTTCAAATTCTTAAAAAAAAACACCAGGAATTCAGCAAATTCTTTCAGGTATAGAAAAGAAGGAATTCTATCAAATTCTCAAAAAATACCCTAGGAACTCAAAGATTCTTTCAAATTCTTAAAAAACACCAGGGATTCAGCAGATTCTTTCAGGTATAGAAAATAAGGAATTCTATCAAATTCTTAAAAAATACCCTAGGAACTCAAAGATTTTTTCAAATTCTCTCAAAAACAAAATACCAGGGATCACCGAAATTGTTTGAAATTCTTTCGAAAAAACACTAGGGTTGCAAGTATCTCCAAGGTTTATCAAATTCTTTCAAAACAAATTACAGGAAACCCTAAGGTGTTTTCAAAGAGGAGTCCCTAAAAACCTTTGAAACTGAAAAAATACCAGAGGGCTAGGAGATTTTTTCAAGCTCTTTTAAAAAAGACACCAAGATTCTTTCACATAGTAAAAAAAGAACACTAGGGGTCCCTAAATTTCTTTCAAATTCCTTAAAAACGACCCTCGGAACTCCTAAAATTCTTTCCAATTCTTTCAAAAACAAAATAGCAGAGATCACCGAGATTCTTTGAAATACTTTCCAAAAAATACTAGGGGTGTATACTATTTTCAAATTTTTTCATAAAAAAAAGATAATAGAGATCCTAAAATATTTTGAATTTAAAAAAAAAGACACTAGGAACTCCAAAGATTTTTTCAAATTCTTTCAAAAAAAAATACCAGGGATCACCGAAATTTTTTGAAATTCTTTCGAAAAAACACTAAGGCTGCAAGTATCTCCAAGGTTTTCCAAATTCTTTCAAAAACAAACTGCAGGAAACCCTAATGTGTTTTCAAAGAGGAGACCCTAAAAATCTTTCAAACTGTAAAAATACTAGAGGGCCAGGAGATTTTTTAAGCTCTTTCAAAAAAGACACTAGGGACCTCTAAGATTCTTTCAAATTGTTTAAAAAAACACGAGGGATCCAAGTGCTCCGAATTTATTATATATTTTTTTCAAATACTCACTCCAAGATTCTTTCACATAGTGAAAAAAGTACACTAGGGGTCCCTAAGTTTCTTTCAAATTCCTTAAAAAGACCCTCGGAAACTCCTAAAATTCTTTCAAATTCTCTCAGAAACAAAATTCTAGGGATCACCGAGATTTTTTGAAACACTTTCCGAAAAACACTAGGAATGTACAGTATTGCCAAATTTTTTCATAAAAAAAGATAATAGGGATCTCTTAAATTCTTTCAAATTAAAAAAAAAACACCAAAGGGCCACGAGATTTTTTCAAACTCTTAAAAAAAAGACACAAGGAACCTTTCAAAATTCTTTCAAAAAAACACCACTGATTTAAGTGTCTTCGAAATTTATTAAATTCTTTCAAGTATAGAAAATAAGAAATTCTATCAAATTTTTAGAAAACAATTATCCTAGAAACTCCAAACATTCTTTCAAATTCATTCAAAAAAAAATTGTAGGGATCACAGAGATTCTTTGAAATTATTTAAAAAAAAACATTAGGGGTGTTTGGTATTTTCAATTTTGTTCATAAAAAAATGATAATAGAGATCCCTAAAGTTCTTTGAAATTAAAAGAAGACACTAGGAATCTCTAAGATTCTTTCAAATTCTTTCAAAAGAACACCAGGAATTCAAGTGTCTTCGAGATTTATCAAATACTTTCAAGTATAGAAAATACGGAATTCTATCAAATTCAAAACTCTCCGAACTCCAAGGATTCTTTCAAATTCTTTCAAAAACAAAATACCAGCGATCACTGAAATTTTTTTAAATTCTTTCGAAAAACACTAGGGCTGCAAGTATCTCCAAGGTTGTTCAAATTCTTTCGAAAACATGCTACAGGAAACCCCAAGGTGTTTTCAAACAGAGGTCCCTAAAAAACTTTAAAAAAGACATTTTAAGATTTTTTCAAATTCTTTCAAAAAAACGAGAGATCCAGGTGCTCCAAAATGCATCATATCCTTTTAAATCTACAAGGAATACTCTAAGATTCTTTCACATAGTAAAAAAAGAAACTAGGGATCCCTAAATTTCTTTCAAATTTAAAAAAAAGACCCTCGGGACGCCTAAAATTCAATTTCAAAAACTAAATTGTAGGATAACCGAGATTCTTTGAAATGCTTTCTAAAAACACCAGCAGTGTATGGAGTTTTCAAATTTTTTCGTAAAAAGAAAGATAATAAAGATCCCTAAAATTCCCTAAAATTAAAAAAACAACCAAGGGCCACGAGATTTTTCAAACCCTTGAAAAAAGACATTAGGGATCTCTAAGATTCTTTTAGATTCTTTCAAAAAAACACCAGGGATTTCAAGTATAGAAAATAAATTATTTAAAAAAACATCCTAAAAACTTAAAACATTATTTCAAATTCTTTCAAAAACAAAATACCAAGAATTATCGTTTTTTTTTAATTCGTTCGCGAAAGCACTAAGGCTGCTGGTAATTGTTTTCAAATGGGGATCCCTAAAAATCTTTCAAATTCAAAAGGTATTAGAAGGTCAGGAGATTTTTTTAAGCTGTTTAAAAAAGACATTAGGGACCCCTAAGATTCTTTCAAATTTATTTCAAAAAAACACCAGAGGCCCAAGTGCTCCGAAATTTAACATATTCTTTCAAATATACAAGGAATACTCTAAGATTCTTTCACATAGTAAAGAAAGAACACTAGGGATTCCTAAAATTCTTTCAAATTCATTCAAAAATAAAACACAAGGCAACGCCATGGCATTTTCAATTTTTTCCATAAAAAAAAAGATAATAGACATCCCTCAAATTCTTAGAAATTAAAGAAAACACCCAAGGGCCACGAAATTTTTTCAAACTCTTTAAAAAAAGACGCTAGGAAGCTCTAAGATTCTTTCAAGTTCTTTCAAAAAAACACCAGGGATTCAAGTGTCGTCGAGATTTATCAAGTTCTTTCAAGTATAGAAAATAAGGAATTCTATCAAATTCTTAAAAAAATACCCTAGAAATTCTTTTGAAATTCTTTAGAAAAAAATTCTAGGGCCGCAAGTATCTCTAAAGCATTTCAAATTCTTTCAAAAACAAACTACAGAAATCCCTAAGGTATTTTCAAATAGGGATCCCCAAAAAATCTTTCAAATTGAAAAAACACCAGAGGCCCAGAAGATTTTTTCAAGATCTTTAAAAAAAGACACTAGGGAGCCCCAAGATACCTTCAAATTCTTTCAAAAAAACACGAGAGGTCCAAGCGCTCCGAAATGCATCATATTCTTTCAAATATACAAGGAATACTCTAAGATTCTTTCAAATTGAAAAAAAAAACCATTAGGGGTTCCTAAATTTCTTTCAAATTCTTAGAATAATCCCTCGGTACTCCTAAAATTCCTTCAAAAACAAAATAGGAGGGATCATCGAATTTCTTGAAATTCTTTCGAAGAAACCCTAGGGGTGCAAATGTTTCAGAGATTCTTTAAGTTTTTTCATAATAAATAATTTTTTCAAGGTCTATTAAAAAAACACTAAGAACCCAAGATTCTTTCCAATTCTTTCAAAAAAACATCAAAGGGCGAGAAAAGTGTTTCAAACTCTTAAAAAAATTACTAGGCATCCCTAAGATTCTTTCAAATTCTTTCAAAAACCAAATACCAGGTAGTACTGAGATTTTTCGAACTATCTAAAAAATACAGGAGTCCAAAGACCCGAGATTTTTTAAATTCCTTCAAAAATTAAAGACAAGGTTCTTTCATATTATGAAAAAGGGTCCTGGAAATTCCTTCACATATTAAAAAAAAATTAAATTACGAGTCCTTAAAACTTTCAAATTGTATAAACACAAACACCAGCGTTCTACAAAATTGTTAAAATTCTTTCAAAAACAAAATGCTTGCTTCTAAATTAAACTATAAAATATTTAGATCAAAATTAAGACAGATTAACAAACCACAGCTACAAAAACAAGTTATCGCATAAAATTTAACTAGGATTTTCTTAAAAAATTTGAGATGACGTCACCACATTATTGGTGAGGGTGACGAACTACACTTGGCTGCGCGCTTTACTACTTTACTATCTACACGATATTCCTAAAATAAAATATAATTTAAACGCGAATTATATTACGTCCACTATTTTCAAGCAAGTTATGAAATACGGTTTATCTAAACTTGCTTATTTCTAGGTCACCCGGAAACTTTTATTCGTTGCGCTTGCAAAATTTAGAATCCCATAAGCTGTAATCAGTTTAAAGTTTTATTCAGCTGTTTGCTTTGTGTAGCAGATACGGAGGTAATACAATGTGCATAACCGCCGAGAGTATATTTTATACGTATCACAAACGAAAAATCCATAGAAATGGCTACAACCAACGTCGACAAATAAGAAAATCAAAAACAATACCTTTTTATCCACCTTGTATTATTTTCCAATATTTACGTTCCATTGTTGCCAGCGATGTCGTCACCGATTTTTCAAAAGGATAAAACAACCGCAAAATTACCCCACTAAAAATCAAACCCACAATTCCAATTCCTCAATAATTCCTGCTGCAATCCGCGGCACGTCCTCCTGCATTTCATTTCGCTCGCTGAAACGGAACACGGTAAGTACGCCACAAGTAATTACGCTCGTGAACGTAATGTTGTGTAAACTAATTTAGTTTTTATTGTCAAATGCACAGTTTTCATGCAGGCCCGGACGAAGTGGAATCATTTAAGTTCACGTTACGGTTATTCTACTGTAACCTCGTCACATTTCCTCAACTTGTGGCCTGGCAGTCATAAACCGGAATAAAGTCACAAAAGGCCGCGATTATTCCGGTGAACGCAGTATGTAATCTCGCAATTGGCGAATGTAATGCTCGCGAATTATTGCAAACAACGTCTCCGGTGGAAAAACTCCGGATGATGAATCGAGGAAACGAAATTACTTCGTGCTGATGCAGCTGGAAAAATTTCTTCGGTGTCTGCATGCAACCTAATTTTGCGTAATCCGCTGCTAACGATTATTTTTCGCGGCATGTAGCCGGTTCGACCGAAAATTAATTAAAATTAAGCCGAATTTAGCAATTTGTTGCCACCTTTTTCTGATGGAATTAGTGCATACAAATATTTCCCGCATGCAAACCGCTCGTGCGCTTTATAATTAATTAAACTGCGTGAAATCTAATTTTAGATAATCCGTTGGCTAATAATTATTTTAATTAAGCCGTACGAGCGCAAAACAACACTTTAAACGTACTTGGGAAATTTTGCAGGGAAATATAGGGCAGTTATTTTAAATTTAAATGTGCTAGCTAACCGAATTTAATGTTTCTCCACCCACTTTCACTCAAAGCAGTATGCAAAATTCATGAAAGCGTCGATCTGAATCGAATTCAATTGCGAAATAATTATTTGTATCGGGTGGAATAAAGTGTGAATAAAATAAATTTACCCGTGTCATTTAGTGACATTTACGGAATCCGGAGGAGGACTTCTGCAGGAACAATTTAAATTTTTGATGCAGTTAATTAAGATTGCGCGACAAATAATAAATGGGCGAATGTTTGTTCTTCGAAAAAAATCCATGAAAAAATATTGCGCCAAACGGCGCTGTTTAAATTTTCCGATAATATGTAGAGCAGAACTAATTGAGTGTTTTAATAACGACGCGATTTGCATATACATGAAATATAAATGAAACTTCTGATATCTATTTTAGAAACTGGAACACACATATTCGCGTATGCAAATTTTAATGAAAATATTCTTACTGCAGAGATATATATTCAATTTTATTTGCTGTGTATACATTTTCAAATAAAAAGCAAAATGAACTCACTCTGATCAACTGGACTAAAAATAAAAATCAACGCGAGACTGATAGCATCGAAACAAATTTGCGTGCGTTTGTCCCTTTTTGTAAAACAAATAATGAGTGAAAATCTGAGACTGATTTCCTGAATTTAAAACCTGAAGAGTGGTCAAGCCGATTCTAAATTAATTGTACAAATTTTCTTACGATTTTAGAACGTTTTTTCGGATGATTGGAGGTAGTAGTTATATGATGGTGGTTCTAGCCAAGGTCAAATGAGGTCAAACTGGACTAGAACCCCCATCATTTTGTGTCGACAATTGGAGTCTGTAAAACCGCACATTTTAATTACGGTTTCAGACATGCTCGGTTAACTTTGGGGGCCGTGGTCGTCACTTCGGTCAAGGTCGAGTCACCTAGGTTCGCGAAATGAGGGACGAGTTTTATGATGGGGGTTCTATCCTAAGTCAAATGAGGTCAAACTGGGCTAGAACCCCCATCATCTCATGTCCACAATTAGAGTCTGGTGAGTAAGCCAATCATGTCCGAGAAAGCGTTCTGAATCTTAATCTCCAAATGACCCAGAACTGGCCCAATTTAACTACCTTCACCAGATAAAAGTAGAAATGGAAAATTAATTTCTGCTTTACGTTGCTTTTCTCATAGAAGGAAGTTTAACTTCCTTCTACGGAGTGTTTAATAAGCATACAGCGGCCTCACCCATTCTTACCCTATTCACTCGAATGACTGCTCTTAATATTGTTTAGTCTTATCTTAACAAGTACTAGCCCCGCCCACCCGCCCTCTATTTTCTTAAAGGGTGTTATTTGCCAAAATCAGTCTTATCTTAGCAAGTACTATATGTAACCGTAATTTTTTGTTACACTATTTACTTTAACATTATTATTTCTTCAAAGGAAATATGAGAACGGGTGGGTGGGCGGGGCCAAGTTTAACTTTCTCCTACGTAGTCTGTGATAAGCAAGCAATAGCCCCGCCCACACGTTTCTTCTTCATATTGTTCAATCTCATCGTAGCCAGTAGTAGCCCCGCCCACCCGCCCCTCTATTTTCTTAGAGAAATGCCCACATCAGTCTTATCTTAGCAAATAGTAAGTAAGTTGAAATGAATCACTGGAATGAAGGCGGGGTGGGTGGGCGGGGCTAATTATATGTTCTTTTGTAGAATGAGACTGGGGTTGTAAAAATAGATAAAAAAGGCTAACGGTAATTTTTTGTTATGCTATTTTCTTTAAGATTTATTTCTTATTTTCGAAGAAACTATGAGAACGGGTGGGTGGGCGGGGCCGAGATTAACTTTTTCCTGCGGAGCCTTTGATAAGCAAGCAATGCCCTCCTCTTCATTCTAGTGACTATTCTAATATTGTTCAACCCTATCTTAGCAAGTAGTAGCCCCACCACCCGCCGTCCATTTTCTTAGAAAGTACATCATTTGCCAACATCACTCTTATCTCAGCAAGTACTAATCCCGCCCCCCACCCACCCTCTTCTCGTTCAAAGGACTAATTTTATTTCTGTTTAGTATGGGATCCACTTTCCATCCGATCAGTTGAAATGAATCACTGAAATGAAGGCGGGGTGGGTGGGCGGGGCTAATTATATGTTTTTTTGTAGAATGGGACTGGGGTGTAAAAATAGATAAAAAAAGGCTAATTGTAATTTTTTGTTATGCTATTTTCTTAAAGATTTATTTCTTATTTTCCAAGAAAATATGAGAAAAGGTGAGTAGGCGGAGCCAAGTTTAGCTTTTTCCTGGGGAGTTTCTCATAAGCAAGCAATAACCCCGCCCATGCGCCTCCTCTCCATTCTAGTGACTATTCTTAATAGTGTTCAACGCTATCTTAGCAAGTAGTAGCCCCGCCCACCCGCCCTCCATTTTCTTAGAGAGTACATCATTTGCCAACATCACTCTTATCTTAGCAAGTACTAATCCCGCCCCCCCCACCCACCCTCTTCTCGTTCAAAGGACTAATTTTATTTCAGTTCAGTATGGGATCCACTTTCCCTCCGATCAGTTGAAATGAATCACTGAAATGAAGGTGGGGTGGGTGGGCGGGGCTAATTATATGTTCTTTTGTAGAATGGGACTGGGGTGTAAAAATAGATAAAAAACGGCTAATTGAAATTTTTGTTATGCTATTTTCTTAAAGATTTATTTCTTATTTTCCAAGAAAATATGAGAAAAGGTGCGTAGGCGGAGCCAAGTTTAGCTTTTTCCTGGGGAGTTTTTCATAAGCAGGCAATAACCCCGCCCATGCGCCTCCTCTTCATTCTAGTGACAATTCTTAATATTGTTCAACCCTATCTTAGCAAGTAGTAGCCCCGCCCAACCGCCTTCTTTTTTCTTAGAGTGAACGTCATTTGCCAAAATCATTCTTTTCTTAGCAAGTAATAACCCCGCTCCCCACCCGCGATTTTCTCATTCAAAAAACTAATTTTAAGTCTGTTCACTTTCTATCAAACCAGATAAAATGAGTCACTGAAATAGAGGTGGGGTGGGTGGGCGGGGTTAATTATACCGGGTGTTTCTTTTATTTGATACAACCCCTGTAAATTTTTTATTTTTAAAGATAAATCTGTGGTTCTTTGAGCAAATTTGTATCATTTTAAAAGATCTAATGATGACAACAATTTTTCAATTGTTTTTCAAGCAACTAGATTTTGAAATAAACGGAAAATTTTGGAGATATTTTACTAAATAACTTTTTTATTATTGATTTTAGAATATTGGTTGCTTGTGATTTTTTGTAGTGAAAAAATCAATCTTTCCATTTATGAAAAAATATACCTAGTGTTCCATTAAAAAAAAATAAGTTGACGTCATTTGCGGTTCTAACCCCAGAGATAATAAAAATGTGTGCTTACCATCATATAAATCTTTGAGAATGATACAAATTTGGTTAAAGAACTACGGGTTTATCTTCAAGAATAAAAAAGTTACAGGGGTTGTATCAAATAAAAGAAACACCCTGTATGTTTTCTGTAGAATGGGAGTGGAGTTGTAAAAAAAGGAAAAAAAAGGCTGACCGTAATTTTTTGTTATGCTATTTTATTTAAGATTAATTTCTTATTTTCGAAGAAAATATGAGACTGGTTGGTTGACCGGGCCAAGTTTATCTTTTTCCTGCGAAGTCTTTGAGAAGCAAGCAATAGCCCCGCCCATGCGCCTCTTCTTCATTCTAGTGACTACTTTTAATATTGTTCAGTTTTATCTTAGCAAGTAGTTGTATAAGTTGTCAAATAAAAAGCAAAAATGTACTCACTCTGATCAGCTGAACTAAATTAAAAAAAAATACTTATTTTTGCTCATTTTTTAGAAATAATGATGAATAAAAGTCTGGAATTGCTGGACATGCTCAAGTCACTTCTGCCATGGTCGACTTACTTCAGTTTCCCAAACTGAGGGAGTAGTGACATGTTGGGGGTTCTAGTCCAAGTCAAATAAGATCAGTGGACTAGAATCCCCATTATTTTCTGAAGGCACTTGAAGATCTGGTGACGCGACCAGGTTCCTCGAAATGAGCCGACCATGTCCGAGTAAACACATGTGAAATCGTATTGAAATGTCTACGATTTCCTTTATTAATCTGGGATAACAATGGGCCAGAACCGGTTAACTAAATTAACTACTCTCAACCTCAAGGTTTAAAGACATGAATTATTATTATTTTTAACTGTGCGTTACTTTCTTGAGATGGTTAATAAATTTATTGTTACTGAAATACAACGTATATCTTTCAAATATAAACCAAAGCGAACTCACTCTGATCAACTGGGCTAAACTTAAAATTCAGCGTGATACTGATTACATCGCAAAATTTACGTAGTTTTGCTCGTTTTTTAGAAACAATAATGAATAAAATTCTGGAATTGCTGGACATGCTCAAGTCACTTCTGTCACGGTCGACTTACTTCAGTTTCCCAAACTGAGGGAGTAGTGACATGTTGGGGGTTCTAGTCTAAGTCAAATAAGATCAGTGGACTAGAATCCCCATTATTTTCTGAAGGCACTTGAAGATCTGGTGACGCGACCAGGTTCCTCGAAATGAGCCGACCATGTCCGAGTAAACACATATGAAATCGTATTGAAATTTCTACGATTTCCCTTATTAATCTGCGATAACAATGGGCCAGAACCGGTTAACTAAATTAACTACTTTCAACCTCAAGGTTTAAAGACATAAATTATTATTATTTATCAACTGTGCGTTAGTTTCTTGAGATGGTTACTAAATTTATTGTTACTGAAATACAACGTATATCTTTCAAATATATACCAAAGCGAACTCACTCTGATCAACTGGGCTAAACTTAAAATTCAGCGTGATACTGATTACATCGCAAAATTTACGTAGTTTTGCTCGTTTTTAGAAACAATAATGAATAAAATTCTGGAATTGCTGGACATGCTCAAGTCACTTCTGTCACGGTCGACTTACTTCAGTTTCCCAAACTGAGGGAGTAGTGACATGTTGGGGGTTCTAGTCCAAGTCAAATAAGATCAGTGAACTAGAATCCCCATTATTTTCTGAAGGCACTTGAAGATCTGGTGACGCGACCAGGTTCCTCGAAATGAGCCGACCATGTCCGAGTAAACACATGTGAAATCGTATTGAAATTTCTACGATTTCCTTTATTAATCTGGGATAACAATGGGGCAGAACCAGTTAACTAATTAACTACTCTCAACCTCAAGGTTTAAAGACATGAATAATTATTATTTTTAACTGTGCGTTAGTTTCTTGAGATGGTTACTAAATTGATTGCTACTGAAATACAACGTATATCTTTCAAATATAAACCAAAGCGAACTCACTCTGATCAACTGGGCTAAATTTAAAATTCAGCGTGATACTGATTACATCGCAAAATTTACGTATTTTGCTCGTCTTTTAGAAATAATGATGAATAAAAACCTGGAACTGATTCTTCCGAATTTAGAACCTCAAAACTGGTTATGTGAGATGGGTTCTAGTTCATTCGTACGGAATATTAACATGGAGAATCGTAAAATTTTCATTATGATTTCAGAAAGTTTCCTTGACTTATTACTTCGAAGGACGTGCGCAGGTCATTTCTGCCACGGTTGATTCACCTCAGTTAACCGAAGTGAGGTAGTATTTATATGTTGGGGGTTCTAGTTCACGTCAAATGAAGTCAATGGACTAGAACCCCCATCATTTTCGTCGACACTTGGGATCACTTTGTCAAATCGTAATGTAATGTTTACGGTTTCCCATGTTAATCTGGGCTAAGAATGAACCAGAACCGGCCTCAATTAATTACTATTAAACTCAAAGTATTAAGGGAGGAATGCGATCTTATTTTCTACTGTGTGTTGTTTCCTAGGGATGGTTATTAAATTTATTGCTACTCAAATTCAACGTATACTTTTCAGTTGGACTAAATTTAATACTGAGCACATTTTTGTGGATTTAAAACCTCAAAAGTGTCTGGTTTGTTCTTATGGGAAATTACCATGGAAAGATGTAAAAATTGCATTACGATTTTCAGAATGTTTTCTCGGACATGACAGGCTCACTTCGAAGGACCGTGGTTAGCTCCCTTTGGCCAAGGTCCACTTAACTCTGATCCCCGAAGTGAGGTAGCAGTTTTATGATGGGGGTTCTAGCCCAAATCACATGAAATCAAAATGGGCTAGAATCCCCATCATTTTTGATTGACACTTCGGACTTCGAATTAATTTTCCAAAAGAACAAATAAATAAGACTGAGAGGCCTATTATTATTTTCAACTGTACTGTTTTCTTTAGGGCGGTTAGTAAACTTGTTTCTACGAAACCACGGCGACATAAAACTGAATAAAACATTTAAAAAAAGTAATCAGCCGCCGTTCATTTTGAAGGAAAAATAAATCACAAAAATAAATCTCACTTAACATTATTGCCAATTTACATAATGTGCGCAATCCTTTTAACAAGAAAAAGTTGAATATTTCATGTAATTCGCTCCATTACAACTGTTCTTCTACGTTACATTTGCAAGTTTGTCGGGTCGGTCGCATCTTTATAAATTTCAAGGGAAAGTCCCGGGTTAATTTACTTAATTTGTGTGGTAAATCGTTGTGGAATAGTAGAACTTATTTAATCTTTATTGAGGGTGCGGGTTGTTTCTGATCGGATTTCCGTCGTATGAATACAAATTAGCACTCTTCCTACTCATCGGATATTCCCTTTTAGGTTTTATCGCGAATCGCATTACGCATCTCTGCAAAAATAACGCATGAGCTCGCAGAGGAGCAAAAAACGTAATAGCGGGAGTTCGACCGGGGACTTACTTTAATAATGGACTGCAAGAAAACCGAATTTTCCGTCGTACGAGTCTCAAAAACGGCATGTTTAAATCAGAGTGAGCACATTATAGTTGCACTAAGACCCCCGAAGTACAACCCGTTGTAAGTGAATTTCACCACATGCAACATTTCCCTCACACGAGAATTCCATGTACGTCGGGAATTTGCAAGTAAATCTACCAGTTCGCAGTTTACGACTAATATGTTCGCAAACCGAACCCAGAAACACATTCTCCTACCTGGACCCACCAAGGCACGTTCGCATTACCCCCCGTCGAAAACCAAACGAAATGCGCATTAACGGGTCAGTTTTCAATCTCCGGCTTTTTCCGGCCTGGATTTCAGGTAATAACGGCGCAGGACTCGGCGATGTTACACAAATAAGAGTATCATTCGGCGGACGAAATCCACTGCGCCACTACTAAATCACCGGTTTAATTACAACGTACACCAGTTTCGAATATAATGAGAGTAACGCAAGCCGATTCCCATAAAACTCCCATTCCTTGTTCTCAGTTGAGAGAGACTTGAATGGTACGACGTGCAATGCAATAAACATGTCAGATGTCTTGCTTTATGCGATATCAAAGCAGCGTTACATGTCGAATGCTGGGAAATGTACGGCCGATACGAGCGTTTGTGGCCGGAGGAAAATGGAAAATTTTCTACGACGACAGCTTTACGAGAGCGCTCGACGAAAAGTGGAAAGGGGGAATTTGTCGATTGGTAATTAAACGATGAAAAACTACTTGTTACTAACCGCCGCGGCGAGAGGGCTAACGAATAAATTTCCGTTTTAACGAAGGAGGGAGATATATGGGCGTTTCAGTCTAAACGACGTAGACTTAGATACAAGTTGGTGACACCTTTTCTTGTATTGTGAACTTCTCAGTAAATGTATACGTTTCTGACACAACACCAAAAAACACTTAAAAATATACATATTAAGTATTATACAAAAATATGTAAATATGCGGATATATATGCAGAGAAATTTTGCATTATATGCCAAAAAATGGTAAAATATGCAAGAAATATATGCAAAATATGCAAGAAAAACTATTTTTTTACACACTGATATTTTATTTATATACTGAAAAACTGCGCTCTACATCGACGGTTGTTACTGGGACATATTTAAGAGACGACACAGTTTGAGGGTCTATATTTACCTCATCTGAAAGCTGTCTATCTAAAATTTTTGCCACATTAGTTAGTCTATTAAAACCCCAGTTTTTATTAATGATTTCGTCTAGTTTTTTTGAGACTGTTTGGGCTATAGGAGCTTGTACTTTATTGATATATTTTTTTTTAATTTTCTATTAGCTGTGCGGATTCACTTAGGCGTAATTTTTGTTTTTCTAAGTTTGTTAATGTTACACCAATTAATTTATAGTTGTTATTTATAAAACTTAAGTTTTGATTTAATTTAGGACGATTTAAAATCTTTTTTTATTCCTTGATTGCTGCAGATGAACTATCATCAAATTTTGACAGGATTTTTGAATATACGAAATAAAATAAAGCTGCGAAAAATGCAGCAAAAATTTTAAAATATGTAAAAAATGCACTTAACATTAAAATATGTAATAATTGCAAAAAAAAAATGTTAAACATGCAGAAGATGTAAAAATATACATTTTGCATATTATCTGAGCCTTAACTATAAGATTTTTTAAAGAGCGGATTTTAGTCTAAAAAAAGCCAAAATAGGCCCTCAAATAGGAGATCAAACGGAGGACATCGGCCCGAAAATGACAAAAATGGCGCTTTAGACAAGTTTTGGTAAAAATAAATTTTACGCAACGTCTGTTTTTTTTTTGAGATCTGCATTTATTTTGTCTAATCTTTGTTCCTTTCGTCCGTTAGGACATTTTTATACCCAGAGAAGGGGCTCTCAATCGTTTATACAATTGCTGTAGTATATCCACAGATTGACTGTCCGTGAATTTTTCATCATTTTTAGACAACTTTATTAAAATTGAAATTTTTTAATGGTGCCCCCTTCTTCAAATTTCGCAAAAATTGTGACATTTTCGAAACTCAACTAAACGCATTTTCTAGTGGATTGCGAGCTCTAGAACTCAAATCCGGCCTCGTTTTTTTGATACCTACCACCGTTTTTCCAAAATCGACCTTCGAAATGTAATATTTTAATTTGAAATTAATTATTCTTCTGGCCTCCAATAAATTTTGCCTGGTAGTTTAAGCTTTTTCCACTGTTTCTAGGTTAGGTCAGGTCAGGTTAGGTCCTGGCGCCTCCACCAATTTTCATCAGGAGTTTAACTTTTGGAAAAACAGGAATTTATACATTTTCCCATATCTCATAAAATAACGACGGAAAAGGAGGTCTGAAAACAAGAATCCAAATTACGCACAAATTCTCCCAAAAACGTAGTTTTCCTTTGTTTCAACTTGTATTTGTAATGCTACATTACTCCTTTTATGGAAATTCAAAGAAAAATCTCATTTCTATTAACATTTACGATTTCATGTCAAAAAGGAAGAGAGTTAAAAATATATTCCAGGGCCTCCACCCTTCTTACGAAGACTAAACTTTCAAATTTGTCTGAAAAAGGCTAAATCTCATTAGAAGTTCAATATTTTTCCAAAGCAAGGAACCGTAACCAACGTAGTTTCCTTGAATCGTTCCAATATATGTAGTTTTAATATCATTTTGAAAAAAAAAAAACGTTTAGGTTACTTGAAATCCGCACTTGTGTTGCTATTTTGTTAGCTAGACAAAGAATTGCATAACTTTATTAAAATGAGTAATTTCACATAATAGCTCCTTTGAAAATCTTGAAATCAATGTATTTTAAAAAATTCTTGTCCCGGCGCCTCCACCATTTTTTCGAAACTTCCTTTTTGGAAATTTTTTCAGCATCAAATATCTGTGCTCTTAGTTCAAATCTGAACTTGGGCACTATTTTCTTCTTTATTTCAGGATAATCACGGAAAAGCATATTTTTATTAAAATAAATAATTACTCCTAATAATTTTTTTTAATTTGTAAAAATTGTCATTTCGTACCGATTATTTCGAAAATGTTGGTCCATGACCATCAACACGTTATAATTTTGGAATCAGCGTGCCGAGATCTACATCTCCGAATTTTTTCATAATTTTTAAACAACTTTTTTAAAATTGAAATTTTTTAATGGTCCCCCCTTCTTCAAATTTCGCAAAAATTTTGATATTTTCGAAACTCAACTAAACACATTTTCTAGTAGATTGCGAGCTCTGGAACTCAAATCCGGCCTCGGTTTTTTTGTACCTACCACCGTTTTTCCAGAATCGACTTTTCAAATATCGAAATTTTTGAAATTTTAAAAAATTCTCATTTTGCAACGATTTTTTCGAAAATGTTGCTTCGTGACCATCAACATGTTATATTTTCGGAATCAGCGCGTCGAGATCTACGTTCCTGATTTTTTTCATAATTTTTAGACAACTTTTTTAAAATTGAAATTTTTTAATGGTCCCCCCTTCTTCAAATTTCGCAAAAATTTTGACATTTTCGAAACTCAACTAAATCCATTTTCTTGTAGATTTCAAGTTCTAGAACTCAAATCCGGCCTCGGTTTTTTGATACCTGCAACCGTTTTTCCAGAATCGACCGTTGAAATATCGAAATGTTTAAAATTTTTTTAAATTTGTAAAAATTGGCATTTCGTACCGATTATTTCGAAAATGTTGCTCCGTGACCGTCAACACGTTATATTTTTGGAATCAGCCTGTCGAGATCTACATCCGTGAATTTCTTCATAATTTTTAAACAACTTTTTTTTTCTTCTCACTTGTGAAAATTTCGAGTTTTTTTTATCACCATCAAAAATTATCTGAAATTACTTTTTTTGTATATATATATATATAACCATTTTAAAAGTTGATTTTTTTTTACTACTCTCCACATATTTTGAGCTTTTTTAGTCGTCATCAAAAACGATCTTCAAACCGAATATTCTACATTCTTGGTCCGGTACTACAAATACGCTATATTTTTCGTATGTCGAAATCTATATCGCAGATTTTTTTGGAATTTTTAGACAACTTTGTTAAAAGCTCAATTTTTCAAATACCCCTACCCATGCAAATTTCGAGCTTTTTTGTAGCTTTTGAGCTTCAGAAACTTCCAAAACTCGGACCATATTTCCAGAATTGCTGAATGAAATAGGGCTATTTTTTGACTTTTTGAAAAAACGACCTTCAAACCGAATATTTGTAAATTCTTGCTCTGGAATTATAAACAAGTTATATTTCTGTAAAACAACTGAAAATTCTGATTTTTGGCTTACCTAAATTTAGCCCTGGATCGATCCTAAAGAAAGGTTTTCGGGATTAAATGCTTATAATTGGGGAACTGAAAGGACGAATCTTTTCAGGGTTTATATCCATCGATTCCTTGTAATTTTATAGTCGGATTAGTTAATTTTTAGGCCGAACCCTGAATTCGTTTAGGATTGGGACATATCCGGGGAAAAATAAGCTTCTGTGCGAAAATTCGAATTTGCTCAAGTCGCTCCACGAAAAGGTGTTAATTTAGCTCAAATCTGGACCGCGAAATTCTGAAAATAAATATATTTTAAAAATTATCCCGGTGCCTCCACAATTTTTGTAGAAAAAATTTGAAAGTTAAAAAAATTGCTCCGAGATGTTCTTTTAAATTTCGGCCTTCAGAAATTATTTTGGGCGTCGGTTTTTTCCACAGTCGTCCAGTGAATTTTTTGGGTATTTTTAGACACTTTTTCAAAAAGAATTTTTTAGTACTCCCACTTATTTTGAGCTTTTTTGATCACCATTAAAAATTAGCTTTCTTGTATATTTTGACCATTAGAAATTTTTCAATATTTTTCAAATTTCGCAAAAATGTTGACATTTTCGAAACTCAACATTGTGGATTTCGAGCTGTACAACTCAAATCCGGCCTCGGTTTTTTGATACCTGCCACCGTTTTTTCAGAATCGACCTTTGAAATATCGAAATTTTTGAAATTTTAAAAAAATCTCATTTCACAGCGATTTTTTCGAAAATGTTGCTTCGTGACCATCAATATCTTATATTTTTGGAATCAGCGCGTCGAGATCTACGTTCCTGAATTTTTTCATAATTTTTAAACAACTTAAAAAAAAATCTCATTTCGCAGCGGTTTTTTCGAAAATGAGGTCAGCCCAATGGTCTCTAATCTAGTTATACCTTGTTTTCAAGATGGTAAAATGGGTTGTTATATAAGCCAACATATGTTTGAGATGCTTTTGTTGGAAATAGTATTCACCATCGGCGATGCATTTCGACACTGTAAAGTCAAATTCCATAATAACCTAAAATGTTTCATATAATTTAGAATTACACAATAAAATTATGAATAGCAATAAACGAATAATTTTTATATCGTCAAAATGATGGCAATAATATATTGCCGCGTCAGTCCATAAACCTCATGTTGTCAGAACGGGTTCTGGAGGCAATGGACAATCTGGTAAGGCTTCCCGGAAGGCTTGGATCCTCAAACGGTATAGGATATAAGAAAACAAAGGGTAGAGGGTATATCATTTGGCAAAATCAGTCTTATCTTGGCAAATACTGGCACCGCCCACCCACCCTTTATTTTCCTAAGTGTATGTTATTTGGCAATATCAGTCTTATCTTGACACGTACTACTTCTGAAATGATAATGTTAATTCAAATATAATAATACAGGCATATCATGAGCCCCACGCGAATCAATTACGAAAAACTAAAACTGCTCCTAACGGACGGAGCTGCATACATTGTTAAATGGGGCAAACATCTGGAAATTTTTAATCCCAACTTAATTTATGTAACGTCTTTGGCTCAAATCTTACGTTTAGTAGCTGAAGTTACCCTGAATCAATATGAAGATGTCAATGGTTTGATTTCCAACGTAAAGAAATCTTTTTACAGCTTAGTAAATGAGCTAAGATAAGACTGAATTTGCTAAATGATATAACCTCTAAGAAAATGGAAGGCGGGGGGCGATGCTAGTGTTTGCTAAAATAAGACTGATTTTGGCAAATGACCTACTAACTAAGAAAATAAAGGGTGGGTGGGCGGGGCTAATACTTGCCAAGATAAAAAACTGATATTGCCAAATGGTATATCCTATCAGAAATTCGAAAAATATAAAGATTTTATTGTCCCAGAGCAAGATATTTGAAATATTCGGTATGAAAAAGAAAATGATAATCCTGAAATTTGCTACATTTTAATTGGTGATACTGCAAGAATGGTAGGAATTTTCGAAGAAATAAAGCCTAAAATAATTTCTAGACATTGATTTTACAAAAAAATATCTTTGGCTAATTTGCGAAGGTGGTCATAATATTATCAAAAATTTTCTAAGAAAATAAAGGCTAGAGGACAAAATCAGTCTTATCTGGGCAAGTACTGGCCCCGCCCACCCACCCTTAATTTTTTTCAGAGTAGGGCATCTGCCAAAATCACTCTTATTTTGGCAAGTACTAGTCCCGCCCACCCGCCCTTTATTTTCTTACAAAGTAAGTAATCTGCCAAAATCAGTCTTATCTTGGCAAGTACTAGCAATTCTGCATACCGCAAACTACGTAATCGTCAAAACAAGTCAAAATATACTTCTCAACTCATAATTCGACCAAAATACTATTTCTAGCTAAAATTTGCTGGTTTCCTTGGTATTTTCGGGCTCGTTGGGTGTCTAGTTTGAAACCACAAGAAAACGCTTGAAGTTTTTTAACGAATTTTTGAATCTACAAATACCAGAATGTGAAAATTTACCTGGAATCACACCAGTTTGCCATTCATTTATAAATTCCCCAAATTTAAGCTGTTAATTGTTTTTTTTTTAACAATAAATTCCGTCTTCTCCCTGCTGCAACAAATGTTGATGGTACCTTCCTAAACACTCGATTTGCGCTAATAATTGTTTTTCAGTGGGTACTAAATTTTGAATGTTCATATATGTGCTTTGTTTGTTTTTAGGATGTCGATTTGGACATCGACACCGACACCGACACCGACACCTTTCTGAACTGAGTCTAAAAATAGGCATGTAATGCCGCGTTATATTTTTATACAATATTATTATAATAATTAGATATTTCTATATGATAAATAAATAAAACAAGTATATTTTATAACAAACAACAATTGACAATACATGGATATTTACTTTAATTAACCCAATCATCATCATTAATCATCATTTTGTCCAAAAATGCAAATGTAACATATTTTTGGTTTTTATTATTATCTTTTAAATCAGCACGTTAAGATTCATATCCCAGCAAATTTTGTAGATTTTTAGATCCTTTTTCCAAAAGCGCAGTTTTTCACTACCTACCTATCTTACGAAATTTTTGATAATTAATATTTTAGGTTTTATTTCTTCGAAAATTCCTACCATTTTTGCAGAATCGCCAACTGAAAAATGGCAATTTTCAGGATTATCATTTTTTTTTTCATACCCACCCGCCCTTTGTGTTCTCAAGGTATATCATTTAGCAAAATCAGTATTATCTTGGCAAGCACTAGCTCACTTAATGAGCTTTAAGAAAACTTTATTTACGTTGGACATTAAACCATTTACATCTTCATATTGACTCCGGATAACTTCAGCTACTAAACTTAAGGCGTGGGTCAAACATGTTACATAAATTAAGTTGGTATAAAAAAGTTTTAGTTTTTCGTATTTGATTTCCGTTGGCCAAAATAACCTGCATTAATTATATTTGAATTAACATTATCATTTCAGAAATTGGGTCACACAGAAAATTTAAGTTCGGCTTACATCAGATTACTTACCTTACCACAGAGCAAAGTTGCAAATTTGCCCTGATTGTGCAACAATGTTAATGCAATTTAGCAACAAGGTTAATGCAACTTTGAAACCATGCATTGGTAAATATAACCAATCTGATTGACTAAGTGCAGTTTGAGCACTAATGCAAGTCGAGGTTAATTTAAATCGATCCGAGAAAAATTAATTTGTTTTTAATAACTAAAAGAAATACCTAACGGCTCATTAATAAAATGTGCCACTGTTACATTATTGGTTTTTTCAATATTTTCGATGCCAGTAAATATGGTATACTAGCTGCCTCTACAGATAATTTTCCCACTACAATATTTGCAACGTATTCCCCATTAGAATTTGTAATTTCATGTACTGCCGCAAGAAATGCACTGATAATTCATAGTAAAACTTTTTCTTATGGTTTTTACTATGAAATAAGAAAATTAAAGTCTGCCTAGTATCCTTAGTAAGATTTCCATATATCTGCATAAATTGTGAACATTTTTCAGTCCAACGGCCAATTTTTCCACTTTAAATACATTTAAATTAGGCCGTCAAACACCAAAAGAACTCTAAGTGTTTTGTATGTTAAAATTTAATCTCAATCTTCGTTTAATGCCAGCTTTGCCTAGAGCACAAGCACATCTATTTCTAGTTTGTGTCTACGACATGTTCAAGGTAATCACTAAGCACAAAGCTTTTCTTATACATTTTGCAGACTTCACTCAAGAATCCATTATCTTTTCCAAAAAAAACCGCATAAACCATCTTCCATTCGTGTTTAACATTTTAACTGTAAGAAAACAGCAGCAAGATTCAGCGTCTCTGAAAGCTAGCTTTATTAAATAATTATAATTACATTTGTAACGAAATGCTTCGTTAATTAACGATTTTGTGAAACTGAGAATAAAATTAACGCTTACAGAATGCATATAATTTGCTCCACATTCGCGACAACGCATCCCCATGTAGACAGAATCAATTTTCGGAGCTTTCTCCGGCTTAGCGTTTATTAAAAAACCCATTATTTTTGCAACGCGAGATCAAAAGCTCACTTTGAGTAAAAACGGGCATCGCCTAAACCCGATTGGGCGTGACGCGCAAAGGCGGGGCTTAATTTAGTCAATCACGGCGCACTTTTTTCTGACACATCCACTACGCCTCACTCTACAATAAAAGTCGAAGCCTCGAACCGCCGACAAATGTCACCGGAAACAACCCCACTTCCCATTCCGAAGTTGGCTCAACTTTTCATCGGGCATAAACTTTATTAATTCCGCCATTAAAATGCGATAAATAAGTGTCGAGACGTTTATCTGTCGCCGGTTAATTAAACAGCGCTCACTTCTAATGGTATGTCGATTAGACGTCGCAAAAAATTGCCTCAGTGTCGGCACATGTAAATCCCGCCACCCTGACAAGCAATCGACTAGAAAATGGATGAGATTCTGGGTGTTTTGTTGGTGTGTATCCTTTTATCTTGTTCCAAGACTCGATAAAATGATATTGGTATCGCTAAGCGTGCACGCTCGCTTGGCTGCGTGACGTCATTCCCTTTAAAATACACATGCCGCGAGCTACGTTGTTTAAGATTTAACGACGTCTAAATAAGAAGGAGAGCCGAAGAGAACGCGACTATTTATGCAAGGGGTGGATTTTTTAGACAAGCGCGATTTTTTACGGTTCTAGTACTTACTGAAATCGATCTTTCCGCTGCCGGCTCGTCGACTCAGTGCCACCTCAAGAAAATCCGAAACCTTTTGTTCAATTTACTGATGAATTTCTTCGCTGAAGCGTTTCATTGACACTATTAATCTATTAAAAACGAAACAAAAGTTGCAAAAACAGTTCCACGTTTTATAAAGAACCCATTACGTGTTGGTCTGAAAGAGCCGAAAATGACCGAAACGCGAATAAATCTTGTTTATTTCCGCCAATATTTTACGTAATCCCCAACGACTAAAAGCAAAACATCCCTCCAGTATCTATCACGCCGGTCCCGGCGCCTCCACCAAATAAATCGCTCCGAATTGACTCAAAAATACAATTAGAACTCCGGCCAACTTGAGCTAATCTGGTACAAAGCAATTTTTGCAAAATAAAAGAACATGTTGCTTGCTATTATGCTGTGGCTCATTATTCAGACATGAAACACATTGACGTGCAACGAAGTAGCTTTTGTCTACTCTACATTACTTCCTTTCATAGACGGAACGCTCTTCGGGCTATCTTTGTATCAAATTGCATTCATTGTGGAACGTAAATATGAATAAGAGGGATGAGTTTTCCGTGATTTGGTGTAGTTGGGATAGAGGTTGTGGATAACGATCCAGCGATGCGACGGGAGATTAAAGATGGATATGTTTAGAGAATAAAATAAATAGAGTTGACGATTTATGACTTTATATAAGATTTCAATATTCGCTGTTTAAGCTTACATGCTTGCTGTGTTTGGATTGAATTTTAGAATGTTTGTCTTCACAAAAGAGATGTTTTATTTATTGTTGAGTCTCGTCGGAGTTGACTCTGCCGTTCTTAAATGGGTGGGGCGAATTTAAACAAACAAAAACAGGTAGAATGTTTGATTGTTCGCTGTTTTACAAAATTCGAAAAGGGTAGGTTTGACATCGTTGTACCGGTGCGTTAATAAATTGTGAAATTTTGGGCAAATTTTCTAAAAGCTCCAATTTTTTAATACGAAAATTTCTACCATTTTTCAAGAATTGCAAATATGAAAAAAGGCAATTTTAAGCATTTTTAAAAAAAATTATTTTCTATCTATTTTTGGAAGCAACACGTCGAGATCTATATCCCAGAAATTTTGTGAATTTTTAAGCAAATTTCCAAAAGCTCGATTTTTCAACAATTTTCGAATTTTTTCCACCATTTTCGAAAACTGTCTAAATAGATTTTTCTGTTGATTACAATAGCATTCATACACTGTTGTCGACTACATTTTTTGGTAAATTCCTACCGTTTTCCCAGAATCGCCAATAAAAATATGCCAATTTTCAAACTTTTTTTAAAAATTTGACTTCAAACCGAATATTTGAAAAATGATTGTAGGAACACGCTATATTTTTTGAATCAGCATTTGTAGAGATCTATATCCCAGAATTTTCTGTAAATTTTTGGACAACTTTCAAATGCCCGTTTTTTCCATGTATTTCGTATATTTTTAAAATATATAATATCGATTTTTTAAATTTTCGAGCATTTTTCCATCAATTTGAAAGACTACCTAAATAAATTTTTCTGTAGATTACAACCACCACAAACTGTTTTCGGCTTCATTTTTTCAAAAATTCCTGCCATTTTACCAAAAGCCCCTATTCGGTATGTGTCAATTTTCGTTTTCAAACCGAATATTCGGCATTTCTGGTTCCAAAAATCATAAATTTACTATGTTGTTCAAAACGGAATGTCGAAATCTGTGTCCCAGAATTTTTTGTGAATTATTTAGCAAGTTTTCCAAAAGCTCGTAGATATTTTCAAAATAAGTACTCTAATTTTAAAATTTTTGAGCTTATTCCGACCAATTTCGAAAGCTAACTAAATATGTTTCTGTAGATTACAACTTCCACAAACTGTTTTCGGCTTTATTTCTTCTAAAATCCCTACCATTTTCCCAGAATCGCCAATCTGATATATGGCAATTGTCAGGATTAAAAAAATATATTTTCAAACCCGACATTCCGAAAATCTGGCTCTAGGACCACAAACACACTACATTTTTCGAATCACCATGTTTAGATATATTCCCAGAATTGTTTCTAGATTATAGACAACTTTTCCAAAAGCTCGATTTTTCAATATTAAAATTTATCAAAAAACTCAATATAGTTTTCGATAGATTACAACCTCCACAAACTGTTTTCCCTTTTATTTCTTCGAAAAATCTTACCATTTTATTAGAATCCTCAATTTTAAATACGAATAATCTCAAGGTTTAAAAAAAATCATTTCCAAACCCAATATTTCAAAAATTTAGTTCCAAGATACTAAATACGCTATATTTTTCGAATCAGCATGAGATCGATGTCGTAGAATTTTTTCTGGATTTTTAGGCAACTTTTCCGAAAGCACGCTATTTCAGTATTGAAATTTTCGAGCTTTTTGCGACTACTTTCGAAAAGTCGCTAAATAGATTTTTCAGTAGATACAAATTCCACAAATTGTTTTGGTTTTATTTCTTCGAAAAATTTTACTATTTTCCCAGAATTGCCAATTTAAAGTATGGCCAATTTCAGGAATTAAAAAAAAATTCCAGTTGAAACTCAGAATTTCGAAAATCTAGTTCCAGGTCCATAAACATGCTACATTTTTCGAACCGACATAGCGAGATCTATGTCACAGATTTTTTTCTGGATTTTTAGGCAACTTTTTCAAAAGCTTCTATTCTCAGAATATGTACTATTTTATTTTTGAAATTTTTGAGCTTATTTCGACCAATTTCTACAGATAACTAAACACATTTTTCTGTAGATTACGACTTCCAGAAACCGCTTTCGGCTTTATTTCTTTCAAAATCCCTACCATTTTCCCAGAATTGCCGATCTGACATATTGCAATTGTCAGGATTTAAAAAAAAATATTTTCAAACCCAACATTTCGAAAATCTATACCTAGGACCATAAACATACTACATTTTTCGAATCAGCATGTCGAGATATATGTCCCAGATTTTTTTTTTTGGATTTTTAGACCACTTTTCTAAAAGCTCGATTTTTCAATATTAAAATTTTGACATTCTCGAGGTTTTTTCGACTACTTTCTATAATTCAATGAACAGAGTTTTCGCTAGATTACAACCTCCACAAACTGTTTTCACCTTTATTCCTTCAAGAACTCTTACCATTTTCTTCATTTAATATATAAATAATTCCAGGATTTTTTAAAAATATCATTTCCAAACCCTATAATATCTCGAAAATTTTGTTCCAAGATCATAAACACGCTATATTTTTTGAATCAGCATGTCGAGATCTATCTCGTACAATTATTTCAGGATTTTTAGGTAACTTTTCAAAAAGCTCGATATTTCAGTATTGAAATTTTGAAAATTTCAAGCTTTTTTCGGCTACTTGCGAAAACTCGCTAAATAGAATTTGCTGTAGATTACAAATTCCACAAATTGTTTGTCGGTTTATTTCTTCAAAAAATGTTACCATTGTTCTAAAATTTAAACAATAGCAAATTTTAGGATTTTTTAGAAAATTTAATTTGAAACACAAAATTTTGAAATTCTAGTTTCAGGATCATAAACGCGCTATATTTTTCGAACCATAATGTCAAGATCTATGTCACACAATTTTTCTGGATTTTTAGACAGTTTTTCCAAAAGCTCGATATTTCAGTACTGAAATTTTGAAATTTTGGAGCTTTTTTCACTACTCTCGAAAACTCGCTAAATCGATTTTGCTATAGGTTTATAAATTCCAAAAACTGTTTTCGGCTTTATTTGTTCGAAAAATCTCACAATTTTACCAAATTTGCTAATTTAAAGCATGGCAAATTTCAGGATTTAAAAAAAAATTCAATTCAAAACCCAAAATTTCGAAAATCTAGTTCCAAAACCATAAACACGCTATATTTTTCGACATGTCGAGATCTATGTAGCAAATTTTTCCTGAATTTTTAGGCAACTTTTTCAAAAGTTCGATATTTCAGTATTGAAATTTTGAAATTTTCGAGCTTTTTTCGACTAATTTCGAAAACTCGCTATATAGGTTTTGCTGTAGATACAAATTCCACAAACTGTTTGCGGCTTTATTTCTTCGTAAAATTGTACCATTTTCCCATAATCGCCAATTTCAAATATGACAAATTTTAGGATTTAAAAATAATTTCAATTTGAATCCCAAAATATCGAAAATGTAGTTTCAGGACTATAAACACGCTATATTTTTCGAACCAACATGTCGAAGTCTATGTCACACATTTTTCTCTGGATTTTTAGGCACCTTTTTTTTCAAATGTTTATAATTTCAAAATATGTACTCTACTTTTGAAATTTTTGAGTTTATTTCGATCAATTTCGACGGTTTACGAAATACATTTTTCTGTAATTTCCACAAACTGTTTTGGGCTTTATTTCTACCAAAATCCCAACCATTTTCCCAGAAATGTCAATATGGCAATTTTCAGGATTTAAAAAAAATCGTTTTCAAACCCAATATTTCGAAAATCTGGGTCTAGGACCATAAACACGGTATATTTTTCGAAAATTTGACATCTACGTTGTAGAATTTTTTCTGGATTTTTTGGCAACTTTTCTAAAAGCTCGATATTTCAGTAATGAAATTTTGAAATTTTCGAGCTTTTTTCGACTACTCTCGAAAACTCGCTAAATAGATTATCTATAGGTTTATAAATACATACCACAAACTGTTTTCGGCTTTATTTGTTCGAAACATTTTACAATTTTACCAGATTTGCTAATCTAAAATGTCAAATTTCAGGATTTAAAAAAATTCAATTTAAAACACAAAATTCCGAAAATCTAGTTCCATGACAATAAACACGCTATATTTTGCGACATGTCGAAATCTATGTCGCAGATTTTTTCTGGATTTTTCGTCAACTTTTTAAAAAACTCGATATTTCAGTATTGAAATTTTAAAATTTTCGAGCTTTTATCAACAACTTGCTAAATAGATTTTGCTGTAGATTACAAATTCCACAAATTGATTTTGGGTTTATTTCTTCGAAAAGTCTTACCATTTTTCCAAAATCGCCAATTTAAAATACATCTAACAAATTTTAGGATTTTAAAAAAAATTTAATTTGAAACCCAAAATTTTGAAATTCTAGTTTCAGGACCATAAAAACGCTATATTTTTTGAACCAGCATATCGAGATCTATGTCGCAGAATTTTGTCTAGATTTTTAGACAACTTTTCCAAAAGCTGGATATTTCAGTATTGAAATTTTGATACTTTCGAGCTTTTTCTGACCACTCTCGAAAACTCGCTAAATAGATTTTCTATAGGTTTATAAATACATACCACAAACTGTTTTCGGCTTTATTTGTTCGAAAAATCTTACCATTTTTTCAGATTTGCTAATTTAAAATATGGCAAATTTCAGGATTTAAAAAAAAAATCAATTTAAAACCCAAAATTTCGAAAATCTAGTTCAGGACTATAAACATGCTACACTTTTAGACATGCGAGATCTATGTCGCAGATTTTTTTCTGGAATTTTCGTCAACTTTTTCAAAAGCTCGATATTTCAATATTGAAATTTTGAAATTTTCAAGCTTTTATCGATTACTTGCTAAATAGATTTTGCTGTAGATTACAAATTCCACAAATTGATTTTGGGTTTATTTCTTCGAAAAGTGTTATCATTTTTTGAAAATCACTAGTTTAAAATATAGCAAATTTTAGAATTTTTAAAAATTTTAATTTGAAGAACACAATTTTGAAATTCTAGTTTCAAGACCATAAACACGCTATATTTTTTGAACCAGCTTATCGACATCTATGTCATAGAATTTTTTCTGCATTTTTATGTAACTTTTCCAAAAGCTCCATATTTCAGTATTGAAATTTTTATACTTTCGAGCTTTTTTCGTTACTCGCTAAGTAGATTTTCTATAGAGTTATAAATTCCACAAACTGTTTTCGGCTTTATTTGTTCGAAAAATCTTACCATTTTCCCAGATTTTCTAATTGAAAATATGACAAATTTCAGGATCTAAAAAAAATTCAATGAAAAACCAAAATTTCGAAAATCTAGTTCCAGCACCATAAACCCGCTATATTTTTGGACATGTCGAGATCTATGTCGCAGATTCTTTTCTGGATTTTTAGTCAACTTCTTCAAAAGCTCGATATTTCAGTATCAAAATTTTGAAATTTTCGAGCTTTTTTTGACTACTCTCGAAAACTCGCTAAACAGATTTTGCTATGGGTTTATAAATTCCACAAACAGTTTTCAGCTTTATTTGTACCAAACATTTTACCATTTTCCCTGATTTGCTAATTTAAAGTATGGCAAATTTCAGGATTTAAAAAAAAAATTAATACAAAACCCAAAATTTTGAAAATCTAGTTCAGGACTATAAACATGCTACACTTTTCGACATGCGAGATCTATGTCGCAGATTTTTTTCTGGAATTTCCGTCAACTTTTTCAAAAGCTCGATATTTCAGTATTGAAGTTTTGAAATTTTCGAGCTTATATCGACTACTTGCTATATAAATTTTGCTGTAGATTACAAATTCCACAAATTGATTTTGGGTTTATTTCTTCGAAAAGTGTTATCATTTTTTCAAAATCACCAGTTTAAAATATAGCCAATTTTAGAAGTTTTAATAATTTTAATTTGAAAAACACAATTTTGAAATTCTAGTGTCAGGACCATAAACACGCTATATTTTTTGAACCAGCTTATCGACATCTATGTCATAGAATTTTTTCTGGATTTTTATCTAACTTTTCCAAAAGCTTGATGTTTCAGTATTGAAATTTTTTACTTTCAAGCTTTTTTCTACTACTCTTGAAAACTCGCTAAATAGATTTTCTATAGGGTTATAAATTCCACAAACTGTTTTCGACATGTCAAGATTTATGTCGCAGATTTTTTTCTGGATTTTTAGGCAACTTTTTCAAAAGTTCGATCTTTCAGTATATCTCCTTTTCGAAAATTTCGAGCTTTTTTCCACCATTCTCGAAAACTACCTAAATAAATTTTTCGCTAGATTACAACATCCCTTTCTTGGTAGATACTTGGAAAATTCCTACTATTTTTCCAAAATCGCTAATATGAAATATTGTAATTTTCCAATTTTTTTTTATTTCCAACAGAATAATTTAAAAATCTGTTTTCAGAGCCATAAACACGCGATATTTATCGAATCAACTTGTTCTTGTCTGTATCCCAGAATGTTTTTTTATTTTTAGGCAACTTTCCCAAAAGCTCGATTTTTCAATGTAACCTTTTTCTTGAAATTTTCGAGCTTTTCTTGTCGAATTTCGAAAACTACCTATATAGATTTTTGAATATATTACAACCTTCACAAACTGTTTCGGCTTTATTTAGTAGAATCATCTTACCATTTTCCCAGAATCGCCAATTTAAAATATAGCAAATTTCAGGATTTTTAAAAAATTTCAATTTGAAGCTCTAAATTTCGATAATCTATTTCGAGAATCATAAATACGTTGTATTTTTCGAATCAACCTGAAATTTATGCCCAAGATTTTTTTGTACTTTTAAGAAGCAATTTTTCCAAAAGCTCAATTTTTTAATATCGAAATTTTCAACCTTTTTTTCCACCACTTCCACTTTCGAAAACTACCTAAATAGATTTTTGTAAAGACTAGAACGCTCACAACTCGTTTTCGGCTTCATTTCTTCGAAAATTCCTATCATTTTCGGAAAGTCACACTATATTTTTCAAATTAGTATATCGAGATTTATGACGATCTGTTGTGGATTTTTACGAAAATTTTCGAAAAACACTATTTTTAATTATTTTGAAATTTTTGAGTTTTTTTTAACAATTTCGAAAACTAACTAAATATATTTTTCTGCTTTCGGGTTGATTTCTTTAACAATTAATACCATTTTCCCAGAATCGCCAAAATTAACCAACGATGATTACAATTTTTGTTCCAAAATCAACAAATCATGAAACGCTTCGCTGCTATATTGTTTTTGAACGAAGTATGTAACCGCAGCCAAAAATTAGGTCATGTGCAAAAAATATTAACATGGATGCAAGTTCGTAATGACACTTTTTTCGTGAAAGAGTTTCTCGTGGATCTAATAAAATTACTAATAATAGTAGAGCGGCTTAAACTCTCGCCTTTGTGCTACAACATTTATTATATTTTTGGGTCGTGCGTTGAAGTTGGCAAAGATTAAACCCCTTTTCGTTTTACGTCCCGAACTAATATCTAAACTTCCATTTGAAGTCATTCGGCATTATGTTTAAGTCATAAACCACAAACGAGAACCGGTTTGCCTTTCTCCGTCCCTCAAACGCGATTTCCGTGCACATCTTTATTCTCTAAATTTAACTGGGTCTCATACGCCATTTGAAAGTCATGCAGCCCATTGTTCGAAGCTTGAGTACGTGTCGTCTAGTTAGAGAGGTGTTACCCCGAAACGCCAAACCACCATAGTTTTTGCTTTTTAAATTTACTCCCGAGTAAAATACTCGTGTTCACTTATCTGCGGTTTACTGTTGCCAATAAACTTTACTACAAATCGGAGTTTATTTCCAAAAACGTGCCCCGTTCTGAATTTATGAACGAACGTAAAAATATTCAGCGTGTCCATCAACACGAGTGAATAAAAGAACTTTATGCGTTTATTTTAAACGCGTATTAAAATTTTAAATGGGCTTCTTATGCAAGTCAGTGTCCTGTCAAATTTACATCTTTGGGGTTTTTCAGCTGTGAACATGAAAATGGGTTTAGCGTGTAGTTTCGAGTTGCTCGAAAAAACCTAGTGGCGAGAGCTGCGGGTTATTTATAGCTTCCGGGATCCGCATTTGCTAAATTCATCAAATAGTGGAAGCTGCAATCTTGTCGGGACGATGTTAAAAACATCACTTGCTAATAATTCAAGTAAACGTGAGCGTTTAGAAGTAAATTGTTTCCGCAGTTGCTAAGTCAAACAGAGTTTTGATTATAATTAATTTATACATAAATTAAACATGAATTTAAACGCAGACCTACGCCTGGAGTGCAAATAACGCCAGTCTGGATGCAATGGAAATGTTGCTCAGTTACGCAGGACTAAGAAATCTTGTGGCGGTGTAGTTATTAGTTTGCGGGGAAAGTTTATGGAAAATAAAAGTTTAATGGCCGTAGTTTTACGGCGCCAATTATGGCCGACATAAATAAGACTTCGGGGGTTTTGATCCTGAGGAATGATAAATGCGACATGCAAAATTTCACACGCATCGGATTTAGCATTTCGTGGAACTAAATTGTGTTTACCCCTGGAGATCCCGAGTTTTCGATGCAGAGTAACCCCGACTTGATGACGTTTCCTATTGATTAATTAATCAACAACGTATGCCGCCTTCCTTTTTTGCTAATTCATGCTGCAGCATGCTAAATTTATCGCTAGAATAAAGAAGTAATTTTTGTTTGCGCAGAAATATAATCTTCAACAAGTAACAACCACTTTAAGAGCCGTTTTTCACCAGTTCAGCCCGGCTCTACTTGAATAAACTCCGCCAGGAACTCCAGTAATTAAGAAATCTCCGCAGAACAAAACAAATTGTAAATGTTTTAAGTTTAGATTAGGGCTTTTAGAATAAGCAATTTGAAGCAAATGTGAGTAGTTTAGTAAACTGTCATTGAATTCAGGAGAGTGGAGATTAGAGAGAATTAGAGATTAGGCGAAGGGTCGGATTAGAGTTGTTGTTGTCGCCGCTAAGTGCTAATATCGTTAAACAGTAAAAAAAAGGGTCCACCATGTTCCATGTCAAAGCTGTCAGGGCTACAACGATTTCTCAAATTTATCCCTAGGGACAATAACGACGACATTATTCTAGAAAGCGGAAGTGAGCTGCGCTTCTAAAAAAATTATTATCGGTGATTTTGACTGAACTTCCCTGGCTCCTGAAGTGTAGACTAACAAATCAACACAATCAAAATACTGAAAATTGTTTAATCCAGAAATTGAAACATCGGAATATCGGAGGAATTGGGAAATTAAAACATTAAAAATCGAAAAATTGAAAAATTTCTAAAATTGAAATGTTGAAAAATTGGAAAGTAAAAAATTGTAATAATCGAAAACCCGAGATGCCGAAATTCAAAAATTCTAAAAATCGAAAATGTTATATGTATTAAAGAATTTTAAGATCTGATAATCGAAACAGAAAAAAATCGTAAAATCAAAAATGGAAAAATACAAAAACAGGGAATTCGAAAATTCAAAAAAATTAACATATTGAAAAATCAAAAAATCGGGAAATTCAACAATTGAAAAATCGAAACACCAAAATTTCGATAAATTGTGAAATCGAAAAGTCGAAAAATTGGAAAACTGAAAAAGAGAAAACTTTAAAAACCAAAAAATCGAAAAAAAAGCATTTTAGAAATCGAAAAATTGAAAAACCGAAAAATATTAAACCGAGAATTCGAAAAATCGAAACATTGAAGATCTGAAAAAATCGGAAAGTCAAAAAATCCATTCATCGAGAAATTGAGAAATGGAGAAATTAGATAATTGAAAAAAAACGAAAAATTGAACAATCAAAAGACCGAAAAATCCCAAAACTGAAATCTCAAAAAATTGAGGAATCGAAAGTTGAAAAATGTAGATATCCAAAAACCAAAAAATCGTAAAATTTAAAAATCGAGAAACTAAATGGTTGAAAAACAGAAAGAATAATAAATAATTGAAGAAACAGAACAATGAAAAATCAACAAATGTGAAAAATCCCAAAACTGAAATGTCGAAAAATTTAAAAATTGAAAAATCGAAAAATTTAACTGAAAAACTGAAAAATACAGAAATTGAAAATTCCCAACACTGAAATGTCGGAAAACTAGGAACCGAAAAATCGAATATATAGGAAAATTGAAAAATTACAAAACCGTCAAATTGAAAAGTCGAGAAGTTGAAAAATACAGACATCGAAATGGCCCAAAATCAAGAAATTAAAAACTAAAAAAATTAAATATAAGAAACTCAAAATATTGAAAAATCAAACACCAAAATCTTGACAAATTGTGAAATCGAAAATTTGAAAAATTGGAATACTGAAAAATAGAAAAAACTAGCATTTTAAAAATCGAAAACTTAAAATCGAAAAGTCGAGGAAACGAAACACTGAAAATGCGGGAAACAGGAAAATAAAAAAATTGCATAGCCGAAAAATCGAGAAATCGAAAAATCATACAATCGTAAAACTAAAAGGTTAAAAAAACAAAAAGAATAATAAAATTGAAGAAACAGAAAACAGATTGGAAAAATACCAAAACTGAAATGTCAAAAAATCCAGACGTAAAATTGTAAAATCGAAATATGGAAAAACTGAGAAATCGTACAATCAGGAAATCGAAACAGAAAAATTGAAAAATTTAAATTGAAAAATTGAAAAATCAAAAACCTGAAAAATCGAACAATCGAAAGTCAAGAAATGGGACAATCAAAACATCGATTAATTGAAAAATTGAAAATTTAGAAAATTCAAAAATTGAAAAATCGAAATAGTGTTTAAAAATCGTAAAGTTGAAGAGGAGAAAAATTGAAAAAACGCAGAACTGAAACATCGGAAAATGGAAAATCAAGAAATTGTAAAATATAAAAATTGAGTAATAAATGAATAATCTGAAAAATCCCAAAATTAAAATTTCGAAAAATTGGACAATGAAAGAAAAACTGAAGAATGGAAAAACCTAAAAATTCCAAAATTGAAATATCCAAAACTGAGAATCCAAATAATCGAAAAACTGAGAAATCGAAAAATCAAAAAAGTGAAGTCGAAAAATAGAAACCTTAAAAAATGGAAAAATTGAAAACTCAAAAACCTGAAAAATCGAAACAGTCGAAAGTCAAGAAATGGGATAATCAAAATATCGATAAATTGAAAAATTGGAAATTTAGAAAATTCAAATATTAAAAAATCGAAATAGTGTTTAAAAATCGTAAAATTGAAGAGGAGGAAAACTGAAAAACACACAACTGAAACATCGGAAAATGGAAAATCGAGAAATTGTAAAATCTAAAAATTGAGTATTAAATGAATAATCTGAAAAATCCCAAAACTAAAATTTCGAAAAATGAAGAAATCGAAACAGAAAAACCGAGAAATTCAGACATCAAGGAAAAATTGAAGAAAAAAGGAAAAAATTGAAGAATTAGAAGAACTGAAAAATCCCAAAACTGAAATATCGAAAAATAGAAAAATCGAAAGTTGAAAAATCTAGAAATTCAAAAGCCAAAAAATCGAAAAATGAAAAAATCAATAAACTGTAAATTAAAAAAAAAAACAGAAAGAGCGAAATCGAAAAATTGAAAAATTTTATCATGAAGAAATCGAAACAAAATATCATGAAATCGAGAAATCCTAAATTGGAAAAATGGAAAAATCGGGAAATCGAAACAGTGAAAGCTCGATGAATCGTGGAAACGGAAAACCGAGAAATCGAAAAATCGAATAATTGAAGAAACAGAAAACAGAAAAATCAACAGATTGAAAAATCCCAAAACTTTTGAAATATCAAAAAATCGAGGAATCGGAAATTGAAAAATCTAGAATTCCAAAAACCAAAAATCGTAAAATTAAAAAATCGAAAAACAGAAAATTTAGAACATCGAAAAATTAAAAAATCGATAAACTGAAAATTAAAAAAAATTAAAAACCGAAATATAAAATAGAATAACTGAAGAGACAGAAAACTGAAAAATCAACAGACTAAAAAATTCCCAAACTGAAAGTCGAAAAATTGAACATTCGAACCATAATAAAATTGGAAAATTGAAAAATCGAAAAACTTAGAAATTGCATAATCGAGAAACCGAAAAATCGAAACATCGAAAAATTTAAAAATTTAAACATGAAGAAATCGAAACATCAAAATATCATGAAATCGAGAAATCGAAAATTCATAAGGTGGGAAAATCGAGACATCGAAATAGTCCAAAATCTGTAATAAAAAAATTAAAAATTGAAAAAATTAAGTACAAAAATTTCGAAATATTGAAAAATCGAAAAATCGGAAAATTTAACAATCGAAAAAGCTAAACAGCGAAATCTCTATGAATTGTGAAAACGAAAAATCGAGAAATCGAAAAGTTAATAAAGAAATCGAGACATCGAGAAATTAAAAATTTAAGAAAAAGGAAAAATTGATGAATCAAAAGAACTCAAAAATCCCAAAACCTATATATAGAAAAATTGAGAAATCGAAAGTTGAAATATCTAAAAATCCAAAAGCCAAAAAATCGTAAACTGAAAAATCAAAAAACAGGAAATTTGAAAAATCGAAAAATGAAAAAATCGATAAACTGAAAACTTAAAAAAACAGAAACCGCGAAATCGAAAAATCGAATAATTGGAGAAACAGAAAACTAAAAAACAGATCGAAAAATCTCAAAGCTGAAATGTTGAAAAATTCAAAATTCGAAACACTGCAAAATTGGAAAATCGAAAAATCGAAATAATCCCATAATCGAGGAGCCGAAAAACGGAAACATGGAAAAATTGAAAAATTTAAACATGCAGAAATCGAAACATCAAAATATCATGAAATCGAGAAATCGAAAATTCGAGAAGTGAAAAAAAATCGAGATATCAAAATAGCCCAAAATCTATAATCTAAAAATTAAATAATATTGAAAAACTGAAAAATCGATAAATTTAAAAGCCAAGAATTCGATGAGACCAAATTTTAAAAATCGAAAATTCTAAAACTGAAGTCGAAAACTCGATTAATCGATAAATTGAGAAATCGAGAACTCGAAAAATTGAAAAATTGCAAAACTGAAATATCGAAAAACTGAGAAATAAAAGATCTGAAAAATTGAGAAAGCGAAAAATTATTTTTGCAATTTCGATTTTTTTTTAAATCTCTGTATCTAGGATAAAACTGAAACAAATTTATAAACCACAAGGTTATGAATATGTTGCTTTTAACATTTCAACGCATTTATTCAGAAAAATAAGTAAGGTGACTGTTGATTAACGATTTACCATGTTTCCGATAACCTGAAAACGTTTACAAGATTTCAAATCACTCGAATTTGCAGTTTCAAAGATAAATAATTGTAAAGTGTTGGTATAGAATTTCGATTTTTTCCAAAAATTTGGATGCCTGAGGAAAACTCATCATGAATTCATAAACCACAAATGAAGCAATTTAAATCACATTCTATGGTATTGTAAAATTGGGAGATGGTGTCATTCCAGTGTTGGTGGCAGACAAATTTTGGTTGGGGTTATTATACCATGTACATGATATTCCTAACATACATACAAAATTTGGCAACAATTCGGGCAGACGGCAGACAGACAGACAGACGGAAGTGGGAGGTCTATTTTTTCGTACTCTATGGGTCATGAAACCCGAGAAAACATGAAAGTAGCGTACACCCAGAAAATAAAAAATTAGTTGAAAATTAGCAATTGCGACCACTACCGCATCATCCGGAAACTATAGCTCTGCTAGACTCGCTTGGAGTACCAAGGCCACCGCAACAGCGTCCTTTATTTATTAAAGCGTATTAGGGGAATCGGGATTTCTTGATCATCTTTCGACCGGGATTTAGCCGTAATTGTCGTGTCGGCAGCGAGGGGTTCACGTCTCCTCTAAATAAGTGATGAATAAAAGTTGCCAGTCCTGGTGTATAGGTGTAAAAAGCGAGTTGATGGCGGAAAAAGAGGGAAAACCCACCGCCCCGATGTGTACTTTACATTAATAATTTATGCACGTTGCCCCTACAAAGAAAAATGTGTTTGGAGTGTTCAGATGATGGCAGGCAAACGTTATTTACATTTTATTAAAGGGGATCTGGTGTTTGGCGCTAATTTTTCCCATCCCGTCTTAAAAAACATCGTCGAGTGGTCCCTCGGGACCTTGCCGCTTTCACCCCGTCCTATATTACTTCCATATTCGGAAGCGGAGTGAAAGTGGGGGCGCTTATACTAATATTTAATAGTGCGCTCTTTCTCAAATCGATTCGTGATAGATCGCTGCTTACGAGAGCGCCCATGTTATTTCACCCATTTCACGTAGCACAATGTAAACACACGTCTCGTCGAGTCAAGTAATCGGTTCTGTAGTTAAGGGGGAGCATAAATCAGCGACCGCAGATGGGGCTGGAAATTTGCATTTTTGTGTAGTACAGCGTGCGAAACACTCGTTAGAATGACCCCATTACAATGTTTCCTCGCGCTCGGTAAATGAAAATTTATTTCGAGTGTTTAGATGATGGCAAGCAAACGTTGTTTACATTTTATTAAAGGGGATCTGGCGTTTGGCGCTAATTTTTCCCATCCCGTCTTAAAAACGTGGAGTGGTCCCTCGGGAGGCCCGGCCTCCGCTTTCACCCCGTCCTAAATTACTCCGATATATTCAAAAAAGGGGCGTATAAAATAAGTAATATATGTGATGCGTAAATCACGCAGTCTCTCGTAATATTCCGGTCTTACTCTGGAAGCAAAGCAAAACCACGAAATTACGTAATAATAACCTCTAGGCTGAGTTTTTTATAGGGCGACGGCGGAATGAAATGATTTCAATTTCTAGGGGTCGTGTATCCTTAAATTGCACCACTTTTCCTTCGCAAACATTTTTTCCGGTTTTTTCCCCACGACATCGAGCGAACGGTTTTTTCGGCAATCAGCGCCTCGTAATTATGTGCATGGGGAATTTTATTTTTTCGAGGATGCCGTCAAATTGGATTGCCAAATTTGCCCAATTATAATAAATACACCAGCGTAACGGACGATTCGGGGAGTTTAATGCGACTCGGAACAATTACGGAGGCGGCAAATTAAACAATTTAAAAGTATATTACGGTATTATTCAGTTGACGAAAGTGTTTGTACTTACACTAACTGTCGGCTCAAAGATGCTTTATGGACGCCATTTTACGCCGAGCTTCCCCGGGGACGATTATTCGACAACTTCGCAAACTTTTGTCAAATTTAATTAGAAAGTGGGATCGTTTTGTAATTAAATAAATTTTAAATTAAATTCCCGTTCAATCGGAAGACAAAACGCCTCGATCTATCACATACGGACGCGTTCAACCAATGCTGAAAGAGTGTTTTAACATGTATTCACTGATATTTAGACATATAGGTGTTTTCTCTTATTTGATTTTATTTGATCACGAAATCCTCAAAATTAACTCTGTTTTCAAAAATTACAGATTTAGAAAAAGTTGAAAGAATAAATCACCGACTATTTGCATCTGGAGGGGACGTGTACGAACCGGGAGACTTTTCAATTCAACGGGCAATTTTTTCTTTAAAATGAAAGAACAGAAACAGTTCACTATCGCCTATCATAAAATGATAGGACTTTTCGATTGTAATCTATACAAAAATCTATTTACATAGTTTTCGAAATTGGACGAAAAAGCTCGACAATGAAAAAAATCGAGCTTTTGGAAAAGTTGGATAAGAATCAAAAGAAATTCTGGGAAACAGATCTCAACAGGCTGATTTGAAAAATATGGCGGGTTTATGGCCCTGGAAACAGATTTTCGAGATATTCTGTTCGGAAATCAAAATTATTAAAAAATCCTGAAAATTGTCTTATCTCATATTGGCGATTTTGGGAAAATTATAGGAATTTTCGCAGAAATAAAGTCGAGAACAGTTTGTGGACGTTGTGATCTATCGAAAAATCTGTTTAGGTAGTTTTCGAAAATGGTGGAAAAAAGTTTGATAATTTCGAAGAGGAATTATACTGAAAAATCGAGCTTTTAGAGTAATTGCCTGAAAATAAAAATAAACTTGAATATAGATGTCGACATCCTGATTAGAAAAATATAAAGTGTTAATTGTATTGGAACCGGATTTTCGAAATATTCTGTTTGAAAATCAAATTTTTCAAAAAGCCGGAATGTTGCCGGATTTCACATTGACCATTTTGTGAAAGTGATAGGAATGAAGCCAAAAACGGTTTGTGAGTGTTGTAGTTTTTATAACTAAATAAATAAAATAAAATAAATAAAATAAATTTCATGCTGATTCGAAAAACTTGATTTTTGTAAGTTTTGGTCTCAAACTGAACTTTTTTAGAAAAGAGTCTGAAATTTGCTATATTTTAAACTGGCGATTATGGGAAAATGGTAAGATTTTTCGAAGAAATAAAGGCAAAAGCAATTCGTGGAATTTGTAATCTACAGCAAAATCTATTTAGCAAGATTTCGAAAGTAGTCGAAAAATCCAGAAAAAATTCTGCGACATAGATCTCAATATTCTGGTTCAAAAAGTATAGCTGGTTTATGGTTTTGGAACTAGATTTTCAAAATATTGGGTTTCTTGAATTTGAATTTTTTTAAAAAGTCTGAAATTATATATTAGTTATTTTAAACTTAGGTTCTAGGAAAATGGTAAGATTTTTCGAATAAATAAAGTCAAAAACAATCTGTGGAGGTTATAATCTACAGAAAACTCAATTCAATGAGTTTTCGATGGTAATCGAGAAAAGCTCGAAAATTTCAAAAGTTTTATTGAAGTCTAGCGTCTGGAAAATTGGCCTACAAATCCGGAAAAATTGCTGGGACATATGTTTTAACATGCTGGTTCGAAAACTTCAGCAGCCTGTTTATGGTCCTAGAACTAGTTTTTCGAAATTGTGTTGCTAGGAAATGATTTTTCTTAAGTCCTGAAAATTGTCGTATTTCTCATGGTGATTCTGAGAAAATGGTAGAAATTTTGGTAGAAATAAACCCGAAAGCAGTTTGTGGAAGTTGTAATTTACACACAAATTTATTTAGGTAGCTTTCGAAAATGGTCGAAACAAACTCGAAAACGTTCATAAAATTTCATTTCATTCCATAAGCTCGTAGAAAATACGAGCTTTTGTAACACTTGCCAAATAATCCACAAAAATATGGGTTTAAAATCCTCAAAACATCATAATTCTTAAATCCTCATAACACCATAATCCTCTAATCCTCAGAACATCATAATCCTCAAATCCTCAAAACACTATGATCCTCAAATCCTTAAAATACCATATTCCTCATATCCTTAGAACACTATAATTCTTAAATCTTCAGAACATCAAAATCCTCAAATCCTCAGAACATCATAATCCTCAAATTGTCAAAACGCCATAATCTTCAAATCTTCAGAAGATTATAATCCTTAAATTCTCAAAACACCATTATCCTCAAATCCTCAGAACATCATAATCCTTAAATCCTCAGAACACCATAATCCTGATATCCTCAGAACATAATAATCCTCAAATCCTCAAAACATCATAATCCTCAAATCCTCAGAACATCATAATCCTCAAATCCTCAAAAGACCATAATCCACAAACGCTCAGAACATCATAATCCTCAAATTCTCAGAACATCACAATCCTTAAATCCTTAGAATATCACAGTCCTCAGAACATCATAATTCTTAAATCCTCAATACATCATAATCCTCAAATCCTCAGAACATCATAATCCTCAAAACCTCAAACAAATTCAAATCTCGACATCGTAATCCTCAAATCCAGAACATCACAATCCTTAAATCCCTAGAACCATAATTTCAATCCTAAACCATAATCCTCAAATCTCAAACATCATAATTGTTATAATTGTTAAATATTCAGAGCATCAAAATCCTCAAAACCTCAGAACATCATAATCCTCAAATTCTCAGAACACCATGATATTCAAATCCTCAGAACATCATTATACTGAAATTCCGAGAACATCGTAATCCTCATAGCCTCAGAACATCAAAATTCTTAAATCCTCAGAGCATCAAAATCCTGAAATCCTCAAAACACCGTAATCCTCAAAACCTCAGAACATCATAATCCTTAAATTCTCAGAACACCATGATATTCAAATCCTCAGAACATCATAATTATTAAATCCTCAGAGCATCAAAATCCTCAAATCCTCAAAACACCATAATCCTGAAATCTTCAGAAGATCATAATCCTCAAATCCTCATCAATTTTGCGGCTTTTCGATTTTTCATCTTTCGATTTATTAGTTTTTTAGTCTTCAATTTTTCGATATTTCGCCATCGGGATTTTTCAGTTTTTCGATTCTTCAATTTCTAGATTCTTCACATTTGCGGTTTCTCAATTTTCCGATTTTTCCATTTTACGATGTCTCAATTTTTCGATTCTTCAATTTTTCGATTTTTCATTTTTTCAATTTTTGGCGTTTCTAAATTTTCAATTTTTCAATTTCCAAATTTTTCGATATTCTAGTTCTGGGATATTTCAGTTCATCGATTCTAAAATTTTTCAACCATTTTATAATTTTTCAAAATTTTAATTTGAGATTTTTTAATATTTGGATCATTCAATTTTTCGATTTTTAGATTTTCTCAAAGTTTTATTTCTTTTTTTCGCTTTCTCGATTGCTGAGTTTTTCGAGTATTCAATTTTTCAGGTTTTTAGTTTTTTAGTTTTCAGTTTTTTAATTCTCGATTTTTTGACTTGGATGTTTCGACGTTCGATTTCTCTCTTTTTTAATTTTCAGATGTTTCAATTTTTCGATCTTTCAGTTTTAGGATTTTTCAATTTTTCGATATTTACGTTTCTAAATTTTCGTTTTCTCGAATTTCAATTTCTCAAAATTTTTGATTTCTCGATTTTTTTATTTTTCATTTTTTCCATTTTCGATTTCCAAATTTTTCCATGTTTTAGTTCTGGGATTTTTTGATTTTTCGATTTCTCAAATTTTTATTTCAATTTTTCGGTTTTTTGATGTTTCGATTTCTCGATTGTTCAATTTTTCGATTCCATAATTTTTCGATTTTTCAGGTTTTTGATTTTTCAATATTTCCATTTTTTAATCATCATAATTATTAAATCCTTAGAGCATCAAAATTCTCAAAAGCTCAGAACATCATAATCCTCAACTTTTTAGAACACCAAAATATTCAAATCCTCAGAACATCATAATTCTCAAATTCTTAGAACATCATTATCCTCAAATTCTGAGAACATCGTAATCCTCATATCCTCAGAACATCGTAATCCTTATATCCTCAGAACATCGTAATTCTTAAATCCTGAGAGCATCAAAATCCTCAAATCCTCAAAACACCATAATCCCCAAATCTTCAGAAGATCATAATCCTCAAATCCTCAGAACATCACTATCCTCAAATTCTTAGAACACAGTCCTCAGAAGATCATAATTCTTAAATCCTCAATTTCAAAACTGGGGTATGTTGAAAAATCAATTTGACAATTTTTGTGTTCTCCAATTTTTTATTTCGATTCAATTTCTTCTTCGATTCAGTCCTTCGATTTACAAAAAATGGAAACATTGCAAAATTGTAATATTGAAAAATCAAAAATGAAAAAACGAAAAAATATAAAACGAAAACTTTCAAAAATCTAAAAATTGAAAATCAAGAAATTAAAAACTTAAAAATTAAGGAAAAATTCAAAAATCGAAAGATTAGAAATTGAGAAAGTTAAAAATCGAAAAAGTGCAAAACCGAAAAACAGAAATGTGTATATTGTAAAAGCGGAATTTAAACAAATCGAGCATTAAAAAAATTGCAAATTTGAAAAAGTTGGAAAAATGGGGAATTGAAAAATCACAATTGAAAATTTAAGAATCGAAAAAAAAAACGAAGGAGAATAAAAACCAAAAATTATGATATCGAAATATTCCAAAATTAAAAAATTGGAAATCGGAAATTTGTAAAAACGAATAATTGAAATATTTGAAAATCGAGTAATTGAAAAATTGAAAAATTATAAGCTGCAAAAACGAAAATTTGTTTCGTTTCAGAGTATTTGGTTTGCAGTTTCAAAGTAATTTTGTTTTTTTTTCCAAAAATATGGACATCTAGAGTAAAAACTGAACACGGTTTCATAAACACATATGAGGGATTATCTTATTTTATAAAATAAAAAGCATTTTATTGTAAATTTTAGTGATGACGTCTTCCCATTAGTGATGATAAATATACATACAAAATTTGACAACGATCGGTGCCGTAGTTTTGGGGATTACGTGTCTAATAAAAATTGATACGGACGACAAACAGACAGACCGAAACGGAAGACCGCTTTTTTCCTACTCTACAGGTCATGAAATGTCGACAAAATATGAAAGTTTCCCCAGAAATAAAAAATGTTCCCAGAAATCATATTTGTGAGACACACAGGAAAATCCGTTTCATAAGGTTCATTTAGACGACTTCACCCCAAACTTTGCACATTATTTCACCCGGAGTGAAGAGAATCTGAATCTTTATTAACTCCGAACGTATGCATCGGAAGCCTTTTTTCAAAACCATGACTTCGCCCCACCACCCAGTTGCGAACTTTTCAAATCATAACTTAAAATAAAATCGATCCGCCCGACTTCCGAAACTGACGAATCAACTTAGAATTAACTCACTAGCTGTCAGTGTTTTACAGCTGCGCTTTATAAAAAGTTTTTAATGGAAATCGAGAACTTCAATAAAAAATAAATTAGTTTTTAACAACGTTTTAGACCAGATCATTTCTTCCTCAGACTGTAAACTGACAATCTCTTTTGCTTTACAACACGCGAGAACGTAAAATAAAATCTGAGCCTGAAATTGCACTACAACGAGAAATCGTTTCAAACTTTCAGCAGCAGGATGATGAATACTGGAGACTTGTACCATATGTAGGTGTTTCAAAGGCGCTTAAACTCCGTTATTGTGCTCACCTTGAGTGCAAATTTCGGATTGAAAGCTGCTTTATTCGGTGTTTAATAACTTTACGCAGAGAAAGGGCATTGGTGTTTTTAACGGATATCGACCATTCAGATCATTTCAATTAGCTTTACGCAAGCACCACTTTTCGCCCATGAATGGGCGACGATTTCTTTGTGACTTTACTCAAAGTACCAGCCCTCAAAGCCGAGCTTTATTGAGAGCAATATGTCATGAGCGTGTAAAAAGCACATATCAACTTGAAATGAAGTCTCTTTGAAAAGTAATAACCTGCAGACATGCTTTGTGATATTAAAAAGTCGTGGCTACAGCTCCCAATCTTTGCAATCGTAAATTATTAACTTTATCCTTTTTTATTTACCGCCCGGGCGATCGATAGCAGAGAGGCGACCGTCCGATCTCCCACGATATGCGAAATTAGAGATTCTCTGACAAGTCATCCTTGTTCTTTTAACTGTAATAAAGACGACAATGGACAGGTAATAGCAGAGAGGGATAATCCAAAGAACAAGTCTCGGAAAAACCGAATACAAAGGAGATTAATGAGACAAAGGGATGCAGTGTGGGTGCAGAGACGTAGGGAAATGACCGATCAGATATTAGAGATTGGTGTGCGACAGAGCGTTTGAATGTGATTGATGAAGGAATTCGATTCCGATTTTTTATTTTTTGTGAGATGGAATAATCCTTGAGGGGATGCATTCGGGTTTTAGAGACCGCTGAAAGGAAACTTATAGGCGTTGTTGCAGTTAAATTTAACCGAACGTATGAGTGCCTCTATGCAGGGCTGTCCCTGCGGTATCATGGCGGAGGACAAAGTCTGATGGAATTCGTTAAACGTACGACCTAAAATTATTTCCGAGCTTAATGTGCGCATTTTCTAAACACAAATGAGTTTACGGGGCTTTCAAGTGCGGTTCTGGTGTGATGGCTAGGTACGTCCATTATTTGAAGTAGCAAATTAGGTAAGTGTTTATATCAAAGGCTCTTAGAAGCATACGCTTTTAAGGGCAATCGATATCAATCAAATTATTCCTGTGACTATGATACTCTGTTAACTACAAACATGATTATAGTCTTAGAAGGATCAGGTCAAGCTCTGCACCCCTGGTAAGGCCACAGTTTGTTTGTCCAGGGGCTACTTTTGCTTTCCTAGAGTAAGCTAAGGGAGTATTGTAATAAAGTCCTTCGTGCGGCTGGTTAGTTTCATGCTTTCTCGACGTTTCATGAACCCCTAAAGTACGAAGAACTAGGTCTCCCATTTTCGAAGATATATAACAGTTTTTCGATTTCTCAATTTTTCAGTTTTTCAATTTTTGGCGTTGCTAAATTTTTGATTTTGTGATTTTTCAATTTTTCATTTTCTGGATTAATCGATTTTTTGTTTTTCAACTTTTTAATTTCTCGATTTTTCGATTTTTGAGTTTTTCAATTTTTCAATTTTTCGGTTTTTCCACTTTCCAATTTCTCGATTTTTCAATTTTTCGATTTCTCTATTTTTCTTCCATTTCACAATTTTTCGATATTTCAATTTTGGAATTCTTCAATATTTGGATTCTTCAGTTTTTCTATTTGTCAACTTCTCGAATTTTCATTTCGATCTTTAAATTTTTTAATTTTTCAATTTTTCGAATTTTCGATTTTTCAGATCTTTGATTTTTCAATGTTTCGATTTTTTTTATTATTGATTTTTCTACATTCGATTTCTCGATTTTAGTTTTAGGATTGTTCAATTTTTCTTCAATTTTTCGACGTTTCGATTTCTTGGTTTTTCATTTCGATCTTTAAATTTTTCTATTATTGAATTTTTCTGTTTTTAGATGTTTCCATTTCTCAATTGTACAATTTCAAGATTATTCAATTTTTCGACTTTTCGATTTTCAGGTCTTTGGTTTTTCGATTTTTCGACATTCGATATCTCGATTTTTCAATTTTCAGATCTCTGAATTTTTGGATGTTTCAGTTTTAGGATTTTTCAATTTTTCTTCGATTTTTCAATTTTTCATTATTTACAATAATTATTTATATATTTATATAATTTTTGTAATATTTTTTATTTCCTTAGATATAAAATAATGTGTCGGAATTGTCAATTGTGATTTTGTAATTTTTCGATTCTTTAATTTTTCTTGAATTTTTCAATTTAATATTTCAATTTTGGGACTTTTTAATACCGTTCGATCTTAAATTTTTCCATATCTCTATTTTTTACTTTTTTCAATTTTTCAAATTTTTGATCTTTCGATTCTTCAATTTTGGATATTTCTGTTTTTCAAATTCTCGAATTTTGACAATTTTTGATTTTTTCATTTTTCAATTTCTCGATTTTTAATTGTTCAATTTCTCGATTTCCCCATTTTTCGACGTTCTAGTTCATGATTTCTCAATTTTTCCATTTTTCCTCATTTTACAATGTTTAGATATTTCAATTTCTGGAATTTTTCAATATTTGGATTCTTCAATTTTTCGATTTGTCAACTTTTCGGTTTTTGATTTTTCATTTCGATCTTTAAATTTTTCAATTTTTCAATTTTTGTTTCTTTTTGATGTTTCAATTTGTCGATTCCTCAATTTCTCCGATTTTTTTAATTCTCGATTTTTCGATATTTGATTTCTCGATTTTTCAATTTTCAGAGTTCTCAATTTTTCAATGTTTCAGTTTTAGGATTTTTCAGTTTTTCAGTATTTATAAAAATAATGATTTATATATTTATATTAATATTTATATAATTATTATTGTAATATCTTTTATTGAAAATGAAAATGATACATAAGTGTTAATTTAAAAAATATACGTATACGTAGGTATATTTAAATTTTGAGATTTTTTAATACTTCTTCAATTTTTAGGTTTTCTGTTTTTCGATCTATTTTTTACTTTTTTCGATTTTTAAATTTTATATTTTTCAATTTTTCGAATTTTTGATGATTCAATTTCTTGAATTTTTCGCTTTTCAATTCTTTAATTTTCGATTTTTCAATTTTTCAGGTTTTTAATTTTTCAGTTTTTCGATTTTTTTATTCTCCATTTTTTGACTTCGATGTTTCAACATTCGGTTTCTCAATTTTGTAATTTTCAGATGTGTCACTTTTTCGATGTTTCAGTTTTAGGATTTTTCAATTTTTCGATTTTTGGCGTTTCTAAATTTTCGATTGTTCGAATTTCAATTTCTCAGTTTCTCAAATAATTTTTCATTTTTTCTGGGATGTTTTATTTAGTTCGGGGATTTTTTGGTTTTTCGATTTCTCAAATTTTTATTTCAGTTTTTCGATTTTTTGATGTTTCGATTTTTCGATTGTTCAATTTTTCGATTCCATAATTTTTCTTCAATTCTCCAGTTTTTCGATTTTTCAGGTTTTTGATTGTTCAATTTTTCCTTTTTTTAATTCTCAATTTTTTGGCTTCGATTTTCCGACATTCGATTCCTCGATTTTTTAGTTTTCAGTTGTCTTAAATTTTCGATAATTTTAGGATTTTCCAAGTTTTCGATTCTTCAGTTTTTCACCGATATTTCAATTTTTCGGTATTTATAATAATTAAATCTTTTATTTCTTTAGACATAAAATAATGTTTCGGAAATGTCAATTTAAAAAATATACATATATTTAAATTTTCGGATTTTGTAATTTTTCGATTTTTTAATTTTTCATGAATATTTCAGTTTTTCGATATTTCACTTTTGAGATTTTTTAATACTTCGATTCTGCAATTTTTCGATTTTTCGATTCTCTTATTTTCGATCTAGTTTTTACTTTTTTCGAATTTTCAATTTTCGATTTTAAAATTTTTGATATTTCAATTTCTTGAATTTTTAATTTTTCAATGCTTTAATTTTCAATATTTCAATTTTTTGAATTTTGACAGTTTTTGATTTTTCCATTTATCAATTTTGCGGCTTTTCGATTTTTCATCTGTCGATTTTTTAGGTTTTTTTCTTAAATTTTTCAATTTTTCGATATTTCACTGTCGGGATTTTTCAGTTCTTCGATTCTTCAAATTTTTGGATTTCTCGTTTTTCCGATTTTCCAATTTTACGATTTCTCAATTTTTTGGTTCTTCAATACTTCGATTTTTCATTTTTTCAATTTTTGGCCTTTCTAAATTTTCAATTTTTTAATTTCCAAATTTTTCGATGTTTTGGTTCTGGCATATTTCAGTTTTTCAATTCTAAAATTTTTCATCCATTTTACAATTTCGCAATATTTTGATTTGGGATTTTTCAATATTTGGACTTTTCAATTTTTCGATTTTTCGATTTTCTCAAAGTTTTATTTCTTTTTTTCGGTTTGTTGATGTTTCGCTTTTTCGATTGCTCAATTTTTCGACTCGTCAATTTCTCTTCGATTCTTCAGTTTTTCGATTTTTCAATTTTTCAGGTTTTTAATTTTTCAATTTTTCGATTTTTTAAATCTCGATTTTTTGACTTCCATTTTTCGACATTCGATTTCTCAACTTTTTAATTTTCACTTGTTTCAATTTTTCGATGTTTCAGGATTTTTTAGGATTTTTCAAATTTTCGATTTTTCGAATTTCAATTTCTCAATTTTCCAATTTCTCAATTAATCGATTTTTTTGATTTCCCAACTTTTAGATTTCTCCATTTTTTTATTTTTCATATTTTCCATTTTCGATTTCCAAATTTTTCAATGTTTTAGTTCTGGAATTTTTTTTTTCGATTTGTCAAAAGTTTATTTCAATTTTTCGGTTTTTTGATGTTTCGATTTCTGGATTGTTCCATTTTTCGATTCCATAATTTTTCTTCAATCCTCCAGTTTTTCGATCTTTCAGGTTTTTGATTGTTCAATTTTTCCATTTTTTAATTCCCAATTTTTTGACTTCGATTTTTCGACATTCGATTTCCGATTTTTTAATTTTCAGTTGTTTTTCGATAATTTTCGGATTTTTCAATTTTTCGATTCTTCAATTTTTCATCGATTTCTCAATTTTTCGGTATTTATAATAAGTAAATCTTTTATTTCTTCAGACATCTAATAGTGTTTCGGAATTGTCAATTTAAAAAATATACATATATTTCAATTTTGGGACCTTTCAATATTTCGAATTTTCAGTTTTTTGATTAGTCGACTTTTCAATTTTTCGGTTTTTAGATTTTTCGATTTTCAATTTCTCAATTTCTCTTTTTTTTAATTTTCAACTTTTCGAGTTATCGATTTGTTTTTGATTTTAAATTTTTCAAGTTTACAATTTTTAACTTTCCTCTTTTTCGATTTTGGACTATTTCAATTACTAAATTTTTAGATTTATCCACTTCTCAACCTTTTGTTGTATCGTTTCTCCATGTTTCAGTTTTTCTTTTCATTTCTCCATTTTTCGAATTCTCGACTTTTCAGGTTTTCCAGGTATCGATTTTCCAATTTTTCGTCGTCTCAGTTTTTGAAATTTGTCAGTTTCTCATTGTTTCAATTTTTCGATTATTCAGTTTCTTGGTTTTTAAATTTTTCAACTTTCTGAATTTTCGCGTTGGTTGTCTTTTTATGGCATAAGTGAAAAGAGAATTTTACGCCTCGTGCGATAATGTTTTTAAATGGATATAATTTATTTTTTCATGTGTATCATTCAATATTTTTTCCAATTTCGCAAAAATTTCAAAAAATTTTATTACTCAGGAAATTCATTTACATCAAAGTTAGTTCGACTATTACTATTTTGATGAATACTTGAAAAGAAAAATTTGTCAAAATTTTTCCATATCAACGAAAATTTCAAAGGTAGTGCGACTTTCATTTTTTTTCTGTTTTATTCATGTTGTCAATAGCATGGGATAAAAATAAACCAAAAACATTTTTTTTATCCGTAATTGCCCTAAAATCTTCCACCAAAAAAATTCAGAATGATTTTTCCTCCAATTATTAAAACGAAAAACAAAACTTCAAGTCCCACACACCATTTTTTCACCACCCCCAGGCATTTTTAGAACAAACAAAGTGGCTCTCGAATGGTCAGTTTACATGGCAACATGTTTTTGAGCATTGTTGAAAAAAAAACCAAGTGAACAACCTACAGCATCGACCGATCACAAAAGCACTTTTATGTGGTTCCCATTAAAAGTAGACCTTTTAATGAGGTTTTATCGTGTTGGAAATACCAAATTACGGAAAAGCGCTTTAAAAAACCGCCACGATAATGTTTTTAATTCCGGCGCTAAAAATAACCCGTTCTTGCGGGGTATACGTAATTGTGAGTAACTCTTTATTTCGAACAAAAGTACAATGCATGGAATAATTACAACGTCGGTTACCTTTCCATTTCCGCTTTCAGAACTGTTCTTCAAGTTTAGGGACATTTTAATCATTGAGTAATTTGTCCATAAAGTCGAAGGTCTGTCTTTAAATACGCTAAAAGCACATTTTCGCGTAATTAGTTCACTGTCTTACGCTCATACCACTCAATAATTCTCCTTAAGCGCTGTGGAGTTCACCGCTTTATTTTCACGGACTCTGAATTTATTGAGTACGAAGTTTATTTTGTACTTTTCGTTACAATGTGAGCAAAAAATTGTGTAATCGGGGAGAATTCTATGATAATGCGGGGGTGCACCATCTTGTTGAATCAACGCAATAAATAACTGTGTTTTATATTTAAGTAGAAAATATTGATAATTAGAGAGCGGATTTCTAGGTTTAAAGTTTTTTGTGAAAAATGTAAGCACTTCAAAACTTTTTTATATTTGTAACTATGATACAATTTGGAGTCATTTGACACATTTTTTTAATGCTTATTTGCTTTTTTTTCAATTTTATGCATATTAAAACTTATATGCTTATTTAATGCTTTTTTTGACGAATATGAGTTTTAATGCATATTTTGTTCAAATGTCGGCCTTGTCGGGATGACAAATGCTTGTTAGTTAGGCGTATCGTATCGTATGCATTTTACCTGGACTTGACCATTAAAGTACACTTACTCAAGACCCTTTCTGTGAATAGGTTCCGGCCGTTTGGGTAATAAAATTTTATTATAGGATTGGAAAAATACTCCATAGATTTTATGACTTTAAATCCTTACTTCCGTTGATAATAATGAATTAAAGCTTTTAACCAGATGTCCTTTTTCGGCATTTTGCGGCAAGACCGTTGAAGATTTTCTAGAAAAAAGGATTATTGTACCCAACTACCTACCTTAAAATTTTTCTAATCGAAACTTTTAAGTAAATGAACCGTTTATTTCACAACCATCAGTCTATCGCATTTGTCGTAGTACAGTGTTATACGTGGTTCTCCCTTGTTACATGTTGAGTTCTTTTTGGTAATATTACTAATATTTTAAAAGAATGCCGAAAGTAAAATCGACGCCGGATGAGTGGATAAAGGATTTTCCAGAATTAAAATTAGAAAACAACAAAATAGTCTGCAGAGCTTGTGTGAAAACCGTAAGCCCACTATTTTTTTTATCTATTTTCCTTCGTTAATCCTGTATATGTACGTTGTTTTAGATTCAAAGTGATAAAAAATATAACGTGACGCAACATGTCAGAACGACTCTTCATGTAGAAAGGAAGAAAATGTTTGAAGTTTCTAAAATTAAACAGCAGACCATACATGAATCTGTTGCATCTACTTCCACAAAAGATGAGCAGTTTCAGTTTAATTTCGATTTATGTAAAATGATGATCCAGTCCAATATACCTTTAAAAAAATTGGAGAAAGGCTTTCTTCAAGAATTCCTTGAAAAACACTGCAATCGACATATTCCGGTTGAAAGTACTCTCCGAAAAAATTATGTAGGCCCAGTGTTTCAGCAAATTTACAACGAAATTAAACATCGCATTGGAGATAATTATTTATGGTTCGCTGTCGATGAAACAACCGATAGTTGTGGAAGATACGTGGCAAGTTTAATTGTTGGAATCTTAAATGAAAATTTCCCTAGTTGAGGGTATGTAGTTAGTTTGAAAATGTTAGATAAAATAAATGGCAATACGATTACCAGATTTGTAAATGACAGTCTTACGTCACTATTTTTGCCAAATGCCGTACCGGCGAATAAAATTTTATTGATGATCTCGGATGCAGCTCGTTATATGTTGAAAGCAGGGAATAATCTAAAAATATTGTACCCCAATTTAATTCACTCTACTTGCATTGCCCACGGATTAAACAGAGTGGCTGAAGGAATACGTTTGCAGTTTCCTACTGTTAATAAATTAGTGGCAAATGGTAAAACGATTTTTGTTAAAGCCCCACTAAGAGTCCAACATTTTAAGGAAAAATTTGCAAACATACCGTTGCCCCCAGAGCCGATTATAACGAGGTGGGGAACATGGTTACAGGCCACATTTTATTATGACAAATATATCAAAGAATTTGAGGAAGTAGTTACGGAGTTTAGCGAAGATTCTTCTCAATCGATTAAAGATTGCATAAATATTTTGGAAAACAAAGATTTGCGACAAGATCTAGCTTTTCTAAGAAGCAATTATCAATTCGTATGTGAGGTAATAGAAAAGTTAGAAAAACCCAACATGTTGTTGGTAGATGCCATAAACTTAGTGAAAGAATTTAAACAACAAGCAAACGCAGTAAGGGTGATATGGGTACTAGAGTATCTCAAAAACTTGACGAAGTGTTAAATTAAAATGAAGATTTCGGTGTTCTTTCCGACGTTGCTCGTGTTTTACAAGGCCAGACGGTGGAAAATTTGGAGTTAGATTCAACATTAGTTGCAAAATTCAAATTTGCGCCAACAACGAGTGTGGATGTTGAACGCACATTCTGCAATTTTAAACACATTTTAAATGATCCGCGAAAAAATTTTACAGTGGACAACTTGGAACATATTACAATCATAAATTGTTTTAAAGAAAACTTAAATACGTGTGTAAAATATAAAGTCTAGGATTATTGTAATAATATTTTATCCAAAGTTCTAAGAAGTGCTCTTTGATTTGTAATATGATTATGTTTTTAATACTTTTTTGCTTAAAATAAAACTTTTTTATTGAAAATGTTGTGCTTATTTAAGGGCTTATTCTTAATTTTTGTGTGCTTATAAATCCGCTCTCTATTGATAATGAAGTCGCTCGAGCAATTGTATATTTCTTCATTTTGAATTAAATCTGGTGGATGCGCCGGGTTAACAGTTCTATTAATTATCGCTGTTGCCGCGTCAACAATATCTGCATAACAAAGCGTGCAAAAAACAAGCTAGACCGGCACTCGAACGCTGTTGTAAGATTTGTGGGCACGTTAACGAGCCAATTCCGGCCCTGACAGGCGTCAGTGGCGCGGCTTATCAGCATTCTGGTCGAGTAGATCGGGCGCCTCATATGCATCTTTTGATTGATTTTGGTATCACAAACCGGCCGATGTTACAGATGCCCCTACAACTTAGCCCATATACCTGTTGGGAATCTTTATTAAAATGTCAGATGTGTGTACGTGAGAGCGGATGTTGAAGTCTACTCCCGTTGAATACTTAGATTCCGGTGCGGCTCTAGCGGGCACTCGATCCCCCATATACGAAACTTAAATTATTTATTTCCTGAACGAGGAAGAGGGAGATACGAATTAGAATAAAAACGCACAAGAATTCCTCGTAACCGCCGACTGTAAATCAAACGCGGAAACGCAACAAAAACGCGAATAAATCCTCGTTCTTTAATAAAGAAGCGGTGTGATTTCGACGTTATCTGCAGACACAATAAAGTTAAGGACTTGACTGGATTTTCCCCGGAGCGCTTTGATCTCGGATGGCCGAAAACGGCGATTTGACGCGGATTGAAGCGAAATTCGACCTATAGGAGATATGGATATGAGCGGAGATCCCGGGCGGACGCAAAAAATTCGGCTAAGGTGCGTAGAACGGAGAGCCGTGTTTTGCTTTTATTTTGCTAAAACAACACTCGTTCAACTCCAGACGAAATTACCTGCTAAATTAACCAACTGGATAACGATACATTTTTCAGGCGCTTTGAGCGCGGGCCGCAATCGACGCCGGGGGAGTTTAAGGCCTCGGTAGGCTCCAAAATCTATCTGCGGTGAGCTTTTTCGACAATTTTTGTGTAATTGTGGCCCCACGTTGCACAAAATAGTGAATTTAGCCAACATTGAATGGAAAATAACCCTCTAACCTAAATTTTTAACCCCGGAGTTTGAGGTAAACAATGAAATTTTGCGACAGTCATGCACTTCCCAGTAAACACAGTTACGTTACAGGGGTGTTCATGCAAATTAACAGTGTAATATAATCAATATGGTACCGGTATGCATCAAAATATCATAGAAATATAGGTATATTTTTCGTCAAAATATGCACTACTTTATTGAAAATATGCAGCTAAATATGCAAAACATGTATATGCAAACACTTAATTTGAATGTTTCTAATAAAACAAAAGTTTATTTGCAATATAAGAATTCAAATTATAACTAAATTAAGTATGTAAGAAAATGCTATTTACTCACTCATTGTATTTTAGCGATAGTCTTTATTAAAACCAATCGCTTTATTAAATTTTTTTCAAAATTTTCCTTTCGAAATGATTCGCGCTTGCCATACAACACATGTTTAGTATTTAAAACGATCTTTCAATATCGACAGGAGTCTTTTTTCACCTATTTCAGCGTGGATATTAAATAATTTTACCATTATAAATATTCCCAAACACCAAACCCGCCCACCCACCCTCCCTTTATTTTCTTAGAGAGTAGGTCCTTTGCCAAAATCGGTCTTATGATGGCCAGTACTATCCCGCCCACCCGCCCTTTATTTTTTTAGAAAGTAGGTCCTTTCCAAAATCAGTCTTATCTTCTCAAAAGACTCAGATCTGCTTGAAATTTGCTCCACTTACTAACTAGAACCTTCTGATGAAAAGTCTGGCTTCAGATTTGCTCTCTGAAGCCGCAATAATTTTTTAGGACCTGACATTTTTCAACTTTAAGAAAACTGACATCGTCCGATAAATTCGTTCTCCACGACTAAACCACTGAAGGCGTAAGATTGGCAATTTTTTTTCGCAATCAGAAAAGTCCGAGAAATCCAACAGTTCTAATTTCGGCTGCGTCGGACTAGTGGTTCTCAAGTTATCAATTTTCAAATTTGAAAAAAAAATTTGAGCACGCGAATAAAATGAAGAGAAGGCGAATTTTTCTTGAACCGTTATAAATTCCCAACAATTGATTGTGAAAATGCAATCAACAGCGTCGAATTGACCTTGGACAAAAATTTCAGGCTGATTTGAGAATTTTGAAAATATTCTGATTTTTTTTGTTAAGTCTCGAATTAGACAGATTTTGAAAATTTTGTTCAAAGGCACAGATCTTTTTGAGATTTGCTCCACTCACTAATTAGATCTTCATGAACAAGAATCTGGTTTCAGGTTTGCTTTCTAAGGCGGCAATAATTTTTTAGGAGCTAATCTTTTAGAACTTTAAGAAAACTGACATCGGCCGAGAAAATCGTTCTCTACAACTAAAGAACTGATGGCGTAAGATTGGCGATTTTTTTTTTGTTTTCTAAATCAGGAAAGTTCGAGGACAGTTTTAATTTCAGCTTCGTAGGCACCGGTGGTTCTCAAGTTATCAATTCTCAAATTTGAAACAAATTTTTTGAGCAAGCGAATAAAATGAAATGAAGGCGAATTTTTTCTGAACCCTTATAAACTCTCAACAATTGTTTGCGAAAATCAGTTCAACAGCGTCGAATTAACCTTGAACTAAAATATCAGGCCGATTTGAGAATTTTGACATTTTTCTCTTTTTTTTTCTTAGTCACGAATTAGACAGATTTTGAAAAATTTCTTAAACTGCACAGATCTTCTTGAAATTTGCTCTTTGCTTACTAAATAGAACCTCCTGCACAAGAATCTGGCTTCGGATTTGCTCTCTGAGGCCGCAACGCTTTTTTAGGATCTAACCTTTTTCAACTTTAAGAAAACTAACATCGTCGAATAAATGCGTTCTCTACAACTAAACCACTGAAGGCATAAGATTAACTATTTTTTTCGCAATCAAAAAAGTCCGAGGGATCTAACAGTTTTAATTTCAGCTGCGTAGGACTAGTGATTCTAAAGTTATCAATTTCCAAATTTGAAAAAAAAATTTTGAGCACGCGAATAAAATGAAAAGAAGGCGAATTCTTCTTGACCCGTTGTAAATTCCTAACAACTGATTTCGAAAATCAATTCAACAGCGTCGAATTGACCTTGGACTAAAATTTCAAGCCGATTTGAGCATTTTGTCATTTTTCTCATTTTTACTTCCCGAGCGTAAGCAAAGGAAGTATTGTAATCGAGTCCGTCGGCCGACTCTCTACTTTTACGTTTTCTCGATCTTTCATGACCCCTAGACGAAGAAATAGGTCTCCCATTTCCGTCTGTCTGTCCGTCTGTCCGTCTGTCCGTATGTCCGTCCGTCTGTCCGTCCGTCTGTCCGTCTGTCCGTCCGTCTGTCCGTCTGTCCGTCTGCCGTCCCGGATTTTTATTAGACAGATAATCTCCGAAAGTACTCGACCGATTGTTGTGAAATTTTGTACTTATATTAAGAATATCATGTAGATGGTAAAACGCTAACCAAAATTTGTCTAATCATCCCCACCACTAATGCGATGACGTCACTTCAAAATTGTACATAGTAAATGGGTTTTCAATTGTATAAAATAACATAGTCCTACACATGTAGTTTACAACTCTGAATCGACTTTTCACCCGAAACGTCCAGATTTTTGGAAAAAAAATCAAAATTATAAAAAAACATTTTGAAATTTAATTTTTAATCTGCTAACCAGAATGCTTTGAAATGTTGCAGATGTTTTAAGGCTATAAAGAGCATCATAAATCTTTAGTAAAAAAATATTTGCTTATCCCCTCCAAAAACTTGATGACGTCAGCTCAAAAGTTTGTGGAATAAATCATATCTAAAATGTACAAAATATGATGAGTCTGTACTTGTGATCTATCACTCCATTCATATTTTTTGGATTTGGATATACAGGGTGACTCAAAAAAATTAATGAATGCGTAAATTTATTTTACTGATTTACTCAGAAACTACAAAACCAAATGCTTTGAAATCCTGCAGATGTTTTAAGGTTATATATAAAGAGCATAATAAATGTTTAGTCAAAATATATTTGCTTATCCCCTCCAAAAAATTGATGACGTCAGCTCGAAAGTTTGCCGAATAAATCCTATCCAAACTGTAAAAATATGATGAGTCTGTACTTGTCATTTATCACTCCATTCATATTTTTTGGATTTGCATATACAGGGTGACTCAAAAAAATTAATGAATGCGTAAATATATTTTATTGATTTAATCAGGAACTACAAAACGGAATGCTCTGACATCTTGCAGATGTTTTAAGGTTATAAAGGGCATAATAAATGTTTAGTCAAAATATATTTGCTTATCCCCTCCAAAAACTTGATGACGTCAGCTCGAAAATTTGCCGAATAAATCATATCTAAAATGTACAAAATATGATCAGTCTGTACTTGTGATCTATCACTCCATTCATATTTTTTGGATTTGCATATACAGGGTGATTCAAGAAAATAAATGAAAGCGTAAATTTATTTTACTGATTTACTCAGGAACTACAAAACCGAATGCTTCGAAATCTTGAAGACATTTTAAAATTATCATAAGTATGGTAAATTTTTGATCAAAACGTATTTGGTCGTCCCCCCTAAAAAATTTATGATGTCACCACAAAATTTTGCTGAAAAATCCTATCTAAAATGTACAAAATATGGTGAGTCTCTTCTTGTGATTTATCATTCCATTCAAATTTTTTCAATTTGCATAATACAGGGTGACTCCAAAAAATTAATGAATGCGTAAATTTATTTTATTGATTTAATCAGGAACTACAAAACCGAATGCTTTGAAATCTTGCAGATGTTTTAAGGTTATAAAGAGCATAATAAATTTTTAGTCAAAATATATTTGGTTATCTTCTACAAAAAACTGATGAGGTCAGCTCAAAAGTTTTCCGAATAAATCGTATCTACAATGTACAAAATATGATGAGTCTGTACTTGTGATATATCATTCCATTCATATTTTTGGATTTGCATATGCAGGGTGACTCAAAAAAATTAATGAAGGCGTGAATTTATTTTATCGATTTAATCAGGAATTACAAAACCGAATGCTTTGAAATCTTGGGAATATTTTAAAGTTATTATAAGCATGGTAAACTTTTGTTCAAAATGTATTTGTTCATCCCTCCTAAAAAAATTGATGACGTCACCCTTAAATTTTGCTGAATAAATCCTATCTAAAATGCAAAAAATATGATGAGTTTGTACTTGTGATTTATCATTCCATTCATATTTTTTAGATTTTCTTAAGAGGTGGTTCAAAAAAATTAATGAAGTCAATTTATTTTATTGATTAAATTAAAGGCAACACTTATTATTAGTATTACACCCCAACCAACCCAATTTGGTAGACACAAAATTTGTTAAAGGAAAAACTCGGTTGAAACATAAGGGTAGCACGCTTATTTACATCGACTTTAACATTACAGACCTGTACTTGTTTTATGCGTTCACTTGATTCCGCGAATGTGAAATAGACATGTTTATAATCAACCAATTGTGAATTTCACCGTCAAGAATTAAAATAAAACCCAATGTTTTATATAATAAGCGGAAGTCGAAGCAATAAAACCGACGGTCGTTTTGTTTACAGTTTCTCTGTTTGGCTCTCGCGTATGCTGTTACGCCTGTCATCTTAAATTAAGAATGTTTATACATACACGATTTTCAGTTGCGTCTGATACGTAGGTATACGTGAGTAAATTGTTTCATTATTTTATTGATTATTACAAATCAATATTCAAACGACCCAATTCATTTTCCCGAAAATTTGAGAATATAATAATTTTATTCTTAGTATTACACTACATCTGATATACGTGTCCTTGCAAAAATGTTGATGACGTCATCGCAATTTTTTTTTAAATTCCCACTACAAAAATGTAATGAGAAAAAAAACACAATAGGCATGCAGCCGTCAAGTTTCCGACAGCGAGGGAAGTACTGTCTAAACTCTTTAGACCAATTTTTTTTGTTAGTCACGAATTGGACAGATTTTGAAAATTTTCTTAAAATGCACAAATCTTCTTGAAATTTGCTCTTTGCTTACTAAATAGAACCTCCTGAACAAGAATCTGGTTTCAGATTTGATTTCTGAGGCCGCAATAATTTTTTAGGAGCTGACTTTTTCCAACTTTAGGAAAACTGACATCATCCGACAAATGTGTTCTCTACAACTAAACCACTGAAGGCGTAAAATTGGCAATTTTTTTTTCGCAATCACAAAAGCCTGAGGAATCCAACAGTTCTAATTTCAGAGGCGTCGGATGAGTGGTTCTCAAGTTATCGATTTTCAAATTTGAAAAAAAAATGTTCAACACGAGAATAAAATGAAAATGAGGCGAATTTTTCTTTATCCGTTATAAATTTCCAACATCTGATTGCGACAATCACTTCCGCAGCGTCCAGTTGTTTGCTCCATTTGAGAATTTTGACTTTTTTCTAATTTTCTAATTTTTTTGTGTCAAAAATTAACAGATTTTGAGAATTTTCTCTAAAGACACAGATCTTCTTGAAATTTGCTCCAGTCACTGATTAGAACCTCCTGAACAAGAATCTGGCTTCAGATTTGCTCTCTGAGGCCGCAATAATTTTTTAGGAGTTGAAACTTTCCATATTTTAAAAAACTGACACCGTTCCATAAATTCATTCTCTACAACTAAACCACTAAAACGCTATGATTGGAGATTTTTTGCTGTAAATTAGAAAAGTCCGAGGAATGCAATAGTTTTGCTGTCAGTTTCGTAGCACCAATGGTTCCTAAATTATCAATTTTCAAATTTGAAACAAACTTTTTGAGCATGCGAATAAAATGAAATGAAGGCGAATTTTTCCTGAACCGTTATAAATTCTCAACAATTGATTGCGAAAATCAAATCAGCAGTGTTGAAATACGACCTTGGTCCAAAATTTCAGCTCGATCTGAGAATTTCGACTTTTTGTAATTTTTTTTCTTATGGAATTTTTTCTTCACGAATTGGACAGATTTTGAGAATTTTCTCAAAAGGCACAAATCTTCCTGAAATTTACTTCACTTACTAATTAGGGTCTCCTGAATAATAATCTGACTTCAGATTTTCTCTCCGAGGCCGCAATAATTTTTTAGTTGACCTTTTCCAACTTTCAGAAAACTGGCATCGTCCGATAAATTCGTTCTCTACAACTAAAGGCCTGAAGGCGTAAGATTGCCAATTTTTTTTATAAATAAGAAAAGTGCGAGGAATCCAACAGCTATAATTTCCACTGCGTAGCACCAGTGCTTCTCGAGTTATCAATTTTCAAATTTGAAAAAAATTGTTTGAGGACGCGAATAAAATAAATTGAAGGCGGATTTTCCTTGAACCGTTTTAAATTCACAACAATTGTTTACGAAAATTACTTCAATAGAGTCGAACTGACCCTGTATCAAAATTTCAGGTTGATCTGAGAATTTTTACTTTATTCTCAATTTTTTTTTGTCACGAATAAACAGATTTTGAGAATTTTTTCAAAAGGCACCGATCTTTTTGAAATTTGCTCCACTTACTAACTAGAACCTCCTGAACAAGCATCTGGCCTCAGATTTGCTCTCCGAAACCCCAAGACTTTTTTAGGAGCTCACTTTTTCCAACTTTAAGAAAACTAACATCATCGGATAGATTCGTTCTCTACAACTAAACCACTAAAGGCATAAGATTGGCTGTTATTTTTTCTAAATCAGAAAAGTCGAAGGAATCCAACAGTTTTAATTTCAGCTGCGTAGGACTTGTGGTTCTCAAGTTATCAATTTTCAAATTTGAATAAGATTCTTGAACCGTTATAAATTCCCATCAATTGATTACGAAAATCAAATCAAGACCATCGAATTGAGCCTGGACTAAAATTTCAGACCAATGTGAGAATTTGGCAATTTTCTTATTTTTTTTTTCTTCGTCACAGATTTTGAAAATTTTCTTAAAAGGAACAGATCTCCTTGAGATTTGCTCCACTCATTAACTAGAACCCCATGAACAAGAATATTATTTCAGCCTTGCTTTCTGAGGCCGCAATAATTTTTTAGGAAGAACTTTGAGAAAACTGAGATCGTCCAATTAATTCGTTCTCTACAACTAAAGCACTAAAGTCCTAAAATTAGCGATTTTTTTTGTAAATTAGAAAAATCCGAGGAATCCACTAGTTTTCATTTCAGCTACGTAGCGTCAGTGGTTCTCAAGTTATCAATTTTCAAATTTGAAAACAATTTTTTGCCTCAATAAAATGAAATGGATCCGGATTTTTGTACTTTTACATATGTGTTTACAAGGTTAGAGCCCACTGGGTTCGGTTAGTCGTTAGTGCGTCAGAATATCGCCTCTCATCGTGTCCCCGCGACTGCTCAGCCCGAAAATTACGGCCCACTGCCACACTCAACTTATTCTTCCCGACGCACGAATAATGGAAATCGCAAAAAAGCGGCCTAAATAAACAAAATACTTAGGAGCGACGCTAAATAATATGCAAATGTACAGACTTTATCGTCGGAAATAATGGAATCGTAAAAACACGACGCCACTCGTAAATTTTTAAAGCTTTGCGGTAAATTTTTAAATCCGTGCTATAACTCATTACCTGCGCTTTGCAGGCGCTTGCACACTTCCGATATCGAAATTAAAAGATCGCTTTTTTCTCTGCGTTTCGGATAATGCGGCACACTGCCATCGTAAAAGCGAACGTTTTTATTCATCCCTTCAAGCTATGGAATTTTAAATTTTATTATACAGAGAGCACACTTCTGATTGAACGCATTCCGCTTACATGGCACGCATTATTTTTATATTGACATTTCAGCCGGTGACAAGTGTTTCTTTGAATTTACTCACGATACATAAAGTGCACTCGCTGGTTTTACTACAAGGGCAGTAAAAGATGCAAAGGAAATAATAAAACTCGAAGCGCCACTATCATCTAGTACAAGTCTTAAAGTGGCCATAAAAATTTGAAAATGGACACATTATGATTTTAATGACGCCAGGTGTGCTTGAGCTTCTCTAATAAATCCACAATGTACCGTAAAAATTCGCAGTGGTGAATTTTCTAAAATTGTAACGCTTACCTCAAAACCTAACCTACAATTTTACCGCGATTCCCCGGAGACTCGCTCCTCGAACTGATCACGCTAAGAGTGTCCCATAAAACCCGCATCCTCCTAAACAATGCAACGAATTGATCGTAAACGTAATTGGGTCCGCACCTTGTAATTCACAACAGCGTAATAACGTGCGGTTTTGCGTGTTTTGCGAATCGTGTAACGTCCGTTTTACTGCCGCGTTTGACGGTGCAAACGGTGTTTGTTTAGGGATTTTTGTCTGGGATTTCTGGCGGAAGTGAATTATTTCACGGAGCGAGCCGAGATCCGTCCGGCACTTCAATTAAGCAATCCTGCGACGTTACAGGAGTTGACAGGATGCTGATCCAATTTTTGCAGAGCACTGCGGACAAATTAAATAATCCGGTGACGTAGCAGGACAGAGCTCTATTTCATTACACATGCTACTCTGTCAACATCCAATTATTTCGATCCGGGACGTGCGATGGAATCATCGCGCCGGAAAAATCCGACCGATGTTAATTCGGATAGTGGCCGCTGATGGAAAATTCATAATCAGGTCGAAGCGCGCTGATACGGTTTTATTTTCGGAGTTGATACGTGTGTAATAGTAATTGCTGGAAATGGACGGCCATCTGGAAAAAGAGCTATTTGGTGGTGGTTTTGTGCGCTGGCTAGATGTGCTGGTTAATGGGCGTGAGGATGGGCGTGTGTTGGGAGTTTCATTTTGGCGGCGCGGAAAAATGGGGCTTTTTGTTTAAATCGGAGACTAAACGGTCAGAGGTTTTTCGCTGCGCGAGCCAAGGAAGTGTTGAATGGGGGCCATTGGGCCAATGCTTTCTTGGATTGTAGCAGCTGCCAGAATACACAAATGTAGCTTTCCTCCTTAATTTCCTTGAAACTATCGGACCGATTATATTACCGATTTGTTTTTTTAAAAAAAAGTACAAAACAACGTGTCACGGAAATTTGAATCTCAAATCAGGTCAGGGCAGGTCAGGTTAGGTCAGGTTAAGTCAGGTTAGGTTATTTTAAAATAATCTGTATGGTAGATTCAGAATACAATTTTATATAAAGTTGAAATAACAAAACAGAATGCTCCGTAATCCTGCAAAGGTTTTAAGGGTGTAGGAAGCTTGATGGATCGTTAATCAAAATTTATTCGTTTATGGGCTCCCAAAAAGTAATGTGAGTCATTTTACAGTTCTGAAGTATAAATAGTTATTTATATGCTAACGAATCGCACAGACGTGAACTCGTTGTTTATGACTTCGTGTTGAATTTTTATCATAGATGTCGAGATTCTTAGAAAAAAAAAACAAAATGTACAAATTTTTCGATGTTTCGATTTCTTAAACTGCAATTTTTCGATTTCTCAGATTTTCGATTAACCGATTTTTTGGTTTTTAGACTTTTCGACTTCTCGATTTTTCAACTTCTCGATTTTTCAGTTTCTCGATTTCTCGACTTTTCAATTTGTCAATTTTTCGATTTCTCAAGTTCAGCATGTTTCAGCTGTGGGATTTTTATTTTGTTTTTCCAAGGATTTCGATGTTTCGAATTTTCAATTTTTCGATTTTACGAATTTGGGCTATTTCGATTTTTAGGTGTTTTGATTTTTCGTTCGAATTTAGAACTTCTCGATTTTTCGACTTTTAGTTTCTCGATTTTTAGGTTTTAGAATTTTCACTTTTTGATGTTTCGATTTTTCGATTTTCGCAATTTTTGATTTTTAGATTTTTCGGTTTTTACGTTTTTCGATTTTTTTGTTTTTCAAGTTTTCAAATTTTCTATATCTCGATTTATAGAGATCTCGATATTTTGAATTTCAATTTTCAATTTTTCAATTTTCGAAATCTGAGCTATTTTGATTTCTACATTTTTTGACTTTTCGGTTTCTAGATTTTTCAGTTTTGTCGATTTCTAGTTTTTGTGGCTTCATAGTTAGTTTTTGGAATTTTTAAACTTCCCATTTTCGACATTTCCATATTCCGATTCGACGATTTTTTGGTGTTCGAATTCCCGTTTTTAAATTTTTTGTTTTTTTCTGATTTTTCAGTTTTTCGTTTTTTCATATTTTACATTTTTTATTTTTCCACTTTTCGATATTACGATTTTTCGAATTTTCGAAAACTCGACGTCTCGGTTCTTCGATTTTTCTATTTTCCGATTTGACGATTTTTTGGTGTTTGATTTCCCGACTTTAAATTTTTTAGTGTGTTTCTTCTGATTTTTCAGTTTTTCGTTTTTTCATGGTTTAAATTTCTGATTTTTCCATTTTTCGATTTTACGATTTTTGGTGTTTGATTTCCAGATTTTAAATTGTTTGGTGTTTTTTCTGATTTTTCTGTTTTTTAAATTTTGGATTTTCTAATGTTTTCGATTGCTCAATCTTTCAGTTTTGACTTTTCGGATTTAAATTTTTCGGTTACTATATTTTTCGAGTTTTTTGTTTTTCCAGTTGTCAATTTTTCGATATCTCGATTTTAGAGGATTCGATGTTTAGAATTTTCAATTTTCTGATTTTTCCATTTCTCAATTCTTTAAAATTCAGGTTTTCTCGATTTCTAATCTTTTTGATTTATAATTTTTTCGAATTAAACTTCCCATTTTCAATTTTTCCAATTTTCGATATTACGAATTTTCGGTCTTTGATTTCCCGATTTTTAATTTTTTGAGGTGTTTCTTTTGATTTTTCCATTTTTCAAATTTTTCATTTGTCAATTTTTCGATTTTTCAAGTTCACGATGTTTCACTTTTGGGATTTTTTACTTTTTCAGTTATTTAAAATTATTCGATTTTTTAAACTTTAATTGTTTGGATTTTTCTATTTTTCAATTTTTTTGATTGTTAATATATCATTGTTTCGATTCTACAATTTTTCAGTGTTTTAATTTTTCAATTTATTGAAATGTAGATCCATATTTCGGTTTCTCGATTTATCAATTTTTCACTTATTCGCCTTTGCTGTTTTCCTATTTTTGGAATTTTCAGGCTTTAGAGTTTTCACTTTTTCGAAATTTCAATTTCTCGATTATTCCACTCCACACTATTAGATTTTTCATTTTACAATTTTTCGATTTTCGCAATTTTTGAATTTTCGATTTTCAGGTTTTTACATTTTTCGATGTTTTTGTTTTTCGAATTTCCAAATTTTCGATATCTCGATTTATAGAGATTTAGATATTTCGAATTTGGGCTATTTCGATTCCTAGATTTTTCGATTTTTCGGTCGAATTCAGGAATTTTCAGTTTTCAGTTCTTCAATTCTCCGATTTTTCAATTTCTCGATTCTTTAAAATTCAGGTTTTTTCGATTTCTACTTTGTTCGATTTTAGTTTAGTTTTTCGAATTTTTAAACTTTTCGATTTTACGAATTTTCGGTGTTTGATTTCCCGATTTTAAATATTTTAATGTGTTTCTTCTGATTTTCCAGTTTTTTCTTTTTTATACTTCACATTTTTGATTTTTCCATTTTTCGAATTCCAGATTTTTCAATCCATTGATTTGTCAAATTTTCGACTTTCCAAGGTCACGATGTTTCAGTTTTGGGATTTTTCACTTTTTCGATCTTTTCCGCTCCACGCTTATTGGATTTTCCATTTTTCAATTTTCCGATTTTCGGAATTTTAGATTCTTCAATTTTCCGATTTTCGCAATTTTTGGTTTTTCAATTTTTCAGCTTTTAAAATTTTCGATTTTATTTCGATTTATAGTGATTTCGATGCTTTGAATTTTCAAATTATCGATTTTTTGATTTTAGGTTATTTCGATTTTTCAGTTGTTGAATTTTCCGATTTTTCAGTTTGTCGAATTTTTATAATTCAGGTTTTCCCGATTTCTAGTTTTTTTAATTTTATAGTTTTTTCGAATTTTGAAACTTCCCATTTTCAATTTTTCAATTTTTCGATTTTACGATTTTTTGGTGTTTGATGTCCTGATTTTAAATTTATTAATTTTCAATTTTTCGTTTTTTATATTTTACATCTTTCATTTTTTCATTTTTCGAAATCTCGACACTTCGGTTTTTCGATTTTTTTTAAATTTCCGACTTCGTTTTGTCGATTTCTCGATCTTTCAACGTTTCGATTTTTCAATTTTTGAACATTTCAATTTTAGAAAATTTTCAATTTCTGGATTTTTGTATTTTTCGATTATTTAAGTTTTGGATTTTTTATTGTTTCGATTACTCAATCATTTGATTTTTTGACTTTCCGGATTTCGATTTTTTTTAATTTTCAATTTTCCGATTCTATAATTTCTCGATTGTTAAAAATTCAGGTTTTCTCGATTTTTAGTTTTTTTGACTTTAAACTTCCTATTTTCGATTTTTCCAGTTTTTGATTATACAATTTTTCGGATTTTTGATTTCTCCACATGTTGGTTTTTCGATTTTTAAAATTTGTCGATTTCGTTTTGTTGATTTCTCGATTTTTCAAGCTTTCGATTTGTCAATTTTTCAAGCTTTCAATTTTGGGAATTTTTCGATTTCTGTATTTTTCAAATTTTCGATTTTTTGATTTAAGGTTATTTCAATTTCTCGATTTTTCAGTTTTTCAGTTCTTCAATTTTCCGATTTTTCAGTTTGTCGTTCCTTTATAATTCAGGTTTTCTCGATTTCTAGTTTTTTTGATTTTATAGTTTTGCGAATTTTGAAACTTCCCATTTTCAATTTTTCCACTTTTCGATTATACGATTTTTTGGTGTTTGATGTCCCGATTTTCAATTTATTAATGTGTTTCTTCTGATTTTTCAATTTTTCGTTTTTTATATTTTACATCTTTCATTTTTTCCATTTTTCGAAATCTCGACACCTCGGTTTTTCGATTTTTTTAAATTTTCGACCTCGTTTTGTCGATTTCTCGATCTTTCAACGTTTCGATTTTTCAATTTTTGAACATTTCAATTTTAGAAAATTTTCAATTTCTGGATTTTTGTTGATTTCTCGATTTTTCAAGCTTTCGATTTGTCAATTTTTCAAGATTTCAATTTTGGGAATTTTTCGATTTCTGTATTCTATAGTTTTCGATTTTTTAAATTTTAAATTTTTTAATGTTTCGATTGCTCAATGTTTCGATTATTTGACTTTCCAGATTTCGATTTTCCGGTTTTTAAAATTATTGATTCTTCGATTTTTCATTTTTTCCATTTTTAAAAGTTAAAAGTAAACGTTTCATTAACCACACGTGCAGTATGTAATTCTTTAAAACTTAAAAAATATTTATTCGGCAAAGTTGTAAAATGACGTCATCACGTTTTTGGGGGGGCATAAACGAAAAAGCTTTGATTAACGCTTGACTAAGCTTGTGTTAACCTTAAAACATTTCAATGATTTTAAAGCATTGCAAATTTCAAAATCTTGTTATAAAATTTTTATTTTTTCCAAAAAACTGGATGTGTAGGGTGAAAACTCAATGCGGATTCATAAACCACATATATAATATTTACTAATGTAAATTTATGAGATAACCTGATCGTATTGTTAGTGGGGGTGATTAGACAAATTTTAGATTATTTGATTCAATTCAGGTCAGGTCAGATCAGGTTATTTTAAAGTAAGCTGTGTGGTCTCCGAAATCATCTTTCAATGACTGAAACCCGACAGAGGACAGACCGACGGAACAGTGAAACCTTAAAAAATCTACCGTCATGAATGAAACACGTTGCAATAAAACGAAAAGCTTCAGATTTAAATTTAAAACTGCTAGTTGCATAAACATTAGCCGACCTCCTTGAAAAGATGCTTTTGTTGAGTGCTGGCACAGTAAATACGAGAAAATACGCCGATCCCTGAGAAAAGAAGTGTACTTTGCCCAACCCAACCGCTAAAGTAAAACATACTGCTTTCGATGAAATTTTATTGTGCAATAACCGGCGCACCGTAATCGGATAAACTTAATTTACCCAATCTCCGCTGAATGCACGTTGATAGCGTCGTCGTATCACTTTATAATATGCATAAAATAGCCCAATCCCACTCCCCCGCCCATTCGCCTGCATGTTTTGGGCAAATTCGCGTCGTTATTGTTCCGTTTGTTGAATTTGACGTGCTCATTCGGCGGCTTCATTGAAAACAAACGTTTAAATTTGGAAGTAGTCGTTGGAGCGCGTCGATTTGCATGATCGCGCGATTACCGTCGATAAGGGCGCCTTGGGCCATTGTTGTCACAATCAGATTTAGCCGGTCCTCGTCGGATGTGGAATTCATAAAACGGTTGTTATTTCTCCGATTCCCATTCATAGGCCATAAAGTAGCGGGATTAGTTGTAGCAGTGGCCATTGGAGGCGGTAATTGATGTGAACTCTACAGTATTAGAAGGCATTGTGGTGGCGCGAGACAAAAGCCGCCCCGGGAAACTTGTAGCCAACCTACCGCAAACTTGCCCCGAGCCCTCCGTACGGCCCCCGACTCTATTAATGTCCCACCAAACTCGACTCAACTTTATTGAAAATTACGGCCAACTGACACACTCCGCTTATTCTTCGCTCGACGCACGAATAATGGAAATCGCAAAAAGCGGCATAAATAAACAAATGCCCGGAAGCGGCGGCAGCATACAGGGTGGTCCGACCAAATTCGGTTCTCTTAACGGGGGTTTCATTAGGCCATTGTTGGGTGCACAATGAGTCCTAAAATGGGTTTTGTAAAAATTCTGCTGGAAAAATTCACTCAAACCATTCCACATTTTCGTATTAATAATAATGACCGAAAATAACACATGCTGTAACAATGAAGATACGTCGATCAAAACAGTAAAGTACGTACTTCCAGGGCAACATTATACTAAAAAATTTCTAGCAATTTTTAAGACTTTTTTATTGATCTGACTTCCGCTTATTGAATAAAACACTACATTTTATTTTGATTTTCAATGTTGTAATTCACATTTGGTTAATTATAACTTGTCTAGATCTAGGGGAGGCTCAGCATCCCCTGGCCTCCCCCTAACTACGGACTTGTCTAGGAGTTATGAAATATCGAGTAAATATAAAAGTACCAAATTGCCCGACGGACTCCATTACTGTACGTCTTTAGCGTATCCTCGATAAGAAAAACAACTTGAAAGTGTTTATGTTTATACATCGGAAGAATGTCACGTAGAAATTAGTTTGATTTGGATGAGTTCGGTTCCTCAAAATAGATCACAACTATTAAGTAGTAAGCTACAGTCGACAAAATGTTCTGAATATCATTATTATAATTCTTATTAAAGAAAGACGATTGTATTTTCACATTTTCGGGAAAATGGGTGCCTCGTTCTTAATTTTTTTTCAGGCACCTTGTATAAGCAATTCTAAAAAATTGGTCGAAGTCAAACATATCCCGCATTTTCGAGTTGAATTTTTACTTTACACAATTGTGTGATGACCTCGTCAACATTTTTGTAAGAACACGTAAAGTAAGAAATAAATGTTATAGCAAATAATAACAAAAAATAAATAAAATTAACGTCTTTTTAGCAGCCTATGTTCTACTAGTACCTATTCTCACTTTACAAGTGAACCTATAATTTGCCCCGCCCACCCACCCTGCCTTTATTTCAGTGAGTCATTTTGTTTAGTGTGTGATAAGATTGATTTTGGTGGGAAGGGCTAATACTTGGTAAGATAAGGCTGATTGTGGCAAACGACATACCTTCTAAAAACATAGAGGGTGGGTGGGCGGGCTAGTACTTGTGAAGATAAGATTGATTTTGGTAAATGACATCCTCTAAGAAAAAAAGTGTACATGGGCGGGGCTAAAACTTGCTAAGATAGGGCGGGGCCACTGTTTGCTCATAAAACCAGAAAAAAGCTAAATTTAGCCCCACCTACCTTCCCTCTCCATTTCACTGACTTATTTTATTTATCACAAGTATAGACTCATCATATTTTGCACATTTTGGGTAGAATTTATTCAGCAAAATTTTGAGATGACGTAATCAATTTTTCGGGAGGAACAAACAGATATTTTGATTAACACTTTACCATGCTTACAATAGCTTTAAAACGTCTGCAAAATTTGAAAGTATACAGTTTTGCAATTCTTGATTTATTCAGTACAATAAATTCACGTATTCCTTATTTTTTTTGAGTCACAAATTTTGGTTAGCGTTTCACCATCTACATGATATTATTAATATACATACAAAATTTGACAACAATCAACCCAGTACTTTCATAGATTATCTTTCTAATAAAACTCCGTGACGGTAAACAGACAGACAGACAGATGGAAAAGGGAGACCTATTTTTTCGTATTCTAGGGATCATGAAAGGTCGAGAAAACGTAAAAGTAGAGAGTCGGCCGACGGACTCGATTACAATACTTTTAGTTATGTTCTTCAGTCGAGTGGGACTGGAAACTAATAATAGAATCTAGAATAGTCTAATGAAAAAAGTAAAAAAAAAACGCTAATCGTATTTTTTTTGTTATACTATTTGCTATAAAATTTATTTCTTATTTCATGCATCTGACCATACTTGACCTACCATGACCTGACCACTTCTAGTTGGAAAAATAGTCGAAAATGTCAAAAGTGCCGAAATCAGTTTTATCTTATCAAATATTAGCCCCGCCCACCCACCCTCTGCTTGTTTGGAATGTATTTGATTTGCCAAAATCAGCCTTATCTTAATAAGTACTAGCCCGCTCCTCCCTCTTCTAATTCTAAAGACTAATTTTACTTCTGTTAAATATAAGATCATTTATTTGATTCAGATCAGAAAAAATCAATCACTGAAAAAGAAGCAGGGTGGGTGGGCGGGGCTAGTTATGTTCTTCAGTCGAGTGGGACTGGAAACTAATAATAGAATCTAGAATAGTCTAATGAAAAAAGTAAAAAAAAAACGCTAATCGTATTTTTTTTTGTTATGCTATTCGTTATAAAAATTATTTCTTATTTCATGCATCTGACCTGACTTGACCTACCGTGACCTGACCTCTTCTAGTTGGAAAAATAGTCGAAAATGTCAAAAGTGCCGAAATCAGTTTTATCTTATCAAATATTAGCCCCGCCCACCCACCCTCTGCTTTTTTGGAAGGATTATGATTTTCCAAAATCAGCCTTATCTTAGTAAGTATTAACCCGCTCCTCCCTCTTCTAATTCTAAGGACTAATTTTACTTCTGTTAAATATAAGATCATTTATTTGATTCAGATCAGAAAAAATCAATCACTGAAAAAGAAGCAGGGTGGGTGGGCGGGGCTAGTTATGTTCTTCAGTTGAGTGGGACTGGAAACTAATAATAGAATCTAGAATAGTCTAATGAAAAAAGTAAAAAAAAAAACGCTAATCGTATTTTTTTTTTGTTATGCTGTTCGTTATAAAAATTATTTCTTATTTCATGCATCTGACCTGACTTGCCTACCGTGACCTGACCTCTTCTAGTTAGAAAAATAGTCCAAAATGTCAAAAGTGCCAAAATCAATTTTATCTTGTAAAATATTAGCCCCGCCCACCCACCCTCTGTTTTTTTGGAAGGTATATGATTTGCCAAAATCAACCTTATCTTAGTAAGTACAAGCCTCCCCCTCCTCTTCTCAGTCTAAAGACTAATTTTACTTGTGTTAAGTTTAAGATCATTTATTTCATTCAGATCGAATAAAATTATTATTCACTGAAAAAGAGGCAGGGTGGGTGGGCGGGGTTAGTTATGTTCTTTTGTCGAGTGGGGCTTGAAGCTAATAATAGAATCTAGAATAGTCTAATCAAAAAAAAGTAAAAAAAAAATGTTTTTTTTTTGTTATACTATTTGCTATAAAATTCATTTCTTATTTCATGCATCTTACCTGACTTGATATATCGTGACTTGACCTCTTCTAGTTGGAAAAATAGTCGAAAATGTCAAAAGTGTCGATATCAGTTTTATCTTATCAAATATTAACCCCGCCCACCCACCCTCTGTTTTTTGGGAAAGTATTTGATTTGCCAAAATCAGCCTTATCTTAATAAGTACTAGCCCCCTCCTCCCTCTTCTAATTCTAAGGACTAATTTTACTTCTGTTAAATATAAGATCATTTATTTGATTCAGATCAGAAAAATCAATCACTGAAAAAGAGGCAGGGTGGGTGGGCGGGGCTAGTTATGTTCTTCGGTCGGGTGGAACTGGAAACTAATAATAGAATCTAGAATAGTCTAATGAAAAAAGTAAAAAAAAACGCTAATCGTATTTTCTTTTGTTATACTATTCGTTATAAAATTTATTTCTTATTTCATGCATCTGACCTGACTTGACCTACCGTGACCTGACCTCTTCTAGTTGGAAAAATAGTCGAAAATGTCAAAAGCGCCACTATCAGTTTTATCTTGTCAAATATTAGCCCCGCGCACCCACCCTCTGTTTTTTGGAAGGTATATGATTTGCCAAAATCAGCCTTATCTTAGTAAGTACTAGCCTCTCCCCCCCTCTTCTAAGTCTAAGGACCAATTTTACTTGTGTTAAGTATAAGATCATTTATTTCATTCAGATCGAATAAAATTATTATTCACTGGAAAAGAGGAAGGGTGGGTGGGCGGGGCTAGTTATGTTCTTCAGTCGAGTGGGACTGGAAACTAATAATAGAATTTAGAATAGTCTAATGAAAAAAGTAAAAAAAAACGCTAATCGTATTTTTTTGTTATGCTATCCGTTATAAAATCCGGCAGCTGAGAAGCAAAAGAGGATGAGGAGGCAGGAGACTACCTCTAGAGAACAGAGCTACAGGGAGGCGGCTGCAAGTCATCTCCGTGTAGCTGTGATTGATGTGCAGCATCCACTTGGTAAGCTGACTGCTGGCCAGGTGGATATAGTACAAAAGGGCCTGATGGGAGCGCTGGACAGGCAACTGGACCAGTGCTTGGCATCGGGTAGACAAGCAGCCACTTTCAGGGGCATGAAGTACACAGGGGAAGTCCTAAGGATAACCTGTGAAGACGAGTTGTCCCTGAAATGGCTACAACAAACAGTGCGCTCCCTAACACCCTTGTGGGAGGGCGCACAACTTAACGTGGTCCCCTTGGCTGAGCTACCAAGGCTGGTGAGGGCGACCCTGTGGATACCGGGACCACCGGTGGATGCAGGAGTCGTACTTCGCCGCCTGGAGGGTCAGAACCAATGGGCCCACGTCAAAAAATGGCTTCTTTTCCATCGCGAGGCCAAACCCGAGGCTGCCTCTCCAGGCAACCTCTTTGTGTTTGGTCTTGGGATGGAAGAGGCCAAGATAATCAGGGAGAGAGAGGGCAGAATTAATTATATGCTGTCCTCTTTCAACCTGAAACTCAAGGAGAACGAGGCGTCGGCTCAGGAAGGGCGGACCCCTATGGAAGAGGTAGAAACCCCAGGGGATGAAGCCTCTACCAGTGGGGGCGGGCCCGCCTGAGAATGTACCTCGTGTCTCCTAGGACAATTATGGGATTTTTGGTTGCAGAGATGGCGCTGCAGCAGATAAATTTCATTCAGATTAACCTGCAGCATTGTCGCATGGCGACGACTGTTTTGTGTCGTCGTCTAGACAAGATGCAGAACACTATAGCAATAATCCAAGAACCATGGATTGTAAAATTCAGGATCGCAGGGTTGAGCAATTTAAATGGCACTGTTGTTTCAGGTACCACAATAGAATCTCCAAGGACATGCGTCTACATTCCGAGGAAAATCAAAGCCGTCCTCCTACCTCAGGTCAGCTCCAGGGATGTGACTGCGGTAAATGTTAAGTGTAACATAGGAAGAGGCGAAGAGCAACTGGTAATAGCATCTGTGTACTTACCACAGGGAGCACAGGAACCATGTCCGACATGGGAAATGGCGAACTTGGTGGAACACTGTGATACCGGAAATATAAACCTCATCATCGGTGCCGATGCGAATGCCCACTGTCTGTTGTGGGGGAGCAAAGACACTAATGATAGAGGAAGAACACTAGCTGAATATCTTTTATCAACAAATCTAGAGATTCTCAACCGAGGCTGCGAACCAACTTTCGTAACATCACGTAGTCAGTCAGTAATAGATATTACACTGGCTACATGGGATATCTCACAATATATAATGGGATGGCACGTCTCTAAAGAGGCGTCAGTGTCAGACCATAGATGGATCATGTATACATCAAAATGTATAGACATGGAGATAAAGACGTACAGGAACCCTAGGCTGACGAACTGGGCTTTATACAACGAAGAACTGGACGACAGACTGGGGACCTCCGTGCAGTCTATACCAACGGAATACATTTCGACAGAAGACATAGAGAAAACCTTGACCATTATCAACGACTCTCTAATGTCAGCGTATGAGAAAAGTTGCCCCCTAAAGAAGGAAGGTCTGGGCAAAGGTACACCATGGTGGAACCGAAGGCTCAGCCTACTTCAATCGGGGCTAAGAAAACTTTTCAATAGAGCAAAAAACACTAAGAAAACTGAAGACTGGGAAGCCTATAAAGAGCACCGGAAAGAGTTTAAAAAAGAATTAAGAAAGAGGAAACGGGAAACGTGGAGATCCTTCTGCAGCGACATAACGTCGACTGCTTCGGCCGCAAGGCTGAAGAGAGTTCTCTCGAAGGACCACACACATCAACCAGGTTTCCTAAAGAAAGAAGATGGCACCTTTACAGCCACCTTAGAAGAGTCCGCAGAACTTTTGCTGCAGACCATGTTTCCAGGCAGCACACGGACTACCTCCCATTCCAAAAGGGATGTAGTCGGTACTCAACCTTCCCCGAAGGACTGGGCGCTGGCTGCAAAGGTAGTCACGGAGGCAAGACTGGAGTGGGCAGTGGACAGCTTTTCTCCATACAAATCTCCAGGAGTTGACGGTATTTATCCCGCCCTCCTGCAGAGGGGAATGAGCAGACTACGCCCTATTTTGTTGCCAATGCTTCGGGCGTGTCTGGCTTTCAGCTACATACCGAATGCATGGCGAAAAGTAAAGGTTATCTTTATACCTAAGCCAGGACGACAAGATTACACCTTGGCTAAATCCTACAGACCAATTAGCTTAACATCATTCTTGCTGAAAACGCTAGAAAGACTAAGCGAAAAAGAGATTCGGGAGACTGCTTTGAGCAAGCAACCTCTACATCCGAACCAACATGCCTACATCCAAGGAAGATCCACCGATACGGCCCTACACACAGTTGTAAACCGTATAGAGTGGGCGATGGAGAACAAACTCTTCACCTTAGGAATGTTTTTGGATATTGAAGGAGCGTTTGATAAAACGACCTTCAAAAGCATAGAACTAGCCCTACGAAAGCACGACGTGGACCCCACCCTAAGTAGGTGGGTGGCCAGTATGCTGAGGAACAGGGAAGTAATGATTAATGTAGGTGGCACTGAGATCGAGGCTGTTGTAGACAGGGGATGTCCTCAGGGAGGAGTTCTCTCTCCTGTACTGTGGGATACTGTCGTTGACAGCCTGATACGACGCCTCAATGATCTTGGCTACCACACAATTGGATACGCGGACGATCTGGTCATTCTGCTAACAGGAAAAAACGCAGATACATTATGTGAGATAATGCAAGCTGCAGTAAAAATAGTCGAGGAATGGTGCAACAGACATACCCTCTCCGTTAATGGAGAAAAGACGAAACTAATCCTGTTCACCAGGAAAAGGAAAATTGGCACACTACAGATGCCAAAAATATTTAACACAACGCTTCAACTTTCGGACGAAGTCAAATACCTGGGAGTTGTATTGGACTGGCGACTGAATTGGAAGAAGCATGTAGATGATAAAGTAGAAAAGGCACGCTCGGCTCTCTGGCAATGTCGTAGGGTGGTGGGAAGGTCGTGGGGTTTAAATCCCAAGATCGCCCTTTGGATCTACACGGCAATAGTCAGACCGATGCTGTGCTATGGAGCTTTAGTTTGGTGGCCCAGAGCCAGACAAAAAACAACAGCCCTGCAACTTGAACACGTTCAGAGAATGGCGTGTCTCAGTGTTACAGGAGCAATGAGGACCACTCCCACAGCGGCTCTGGAGACTCTTCTTTGCTTAGCACCTCTCAACCTTTACATAGAGGAAGCGGCAATGACGACGTCTCTAAGACTTCACTCTCTGGGAGTATGGAACAAGCAAGGCCGCACAACGAAGCACACTCGGATCTTAACGGAGGCGTTCAACAGAATACCCTTGTTGAGGATGGGTTGTGACCGAATGGGCACAAAATTAATATATGAGAAGACATATAGAATATCAATGAATGATAATTCAGAAGGACGAGCCGACATAGATATCTATGTCGATGGTGCCAAAACAGATAGTGGTTCAGGAGCCGGCATCTACTCCGAACAACTGAACGCACAAATCAGTGTACCTCTCGGCACCCACACGTCTGTCTTACAAACAGAACTGATGGGAATCATGCTGGGAGCTAGAATCATTGCTGAACGTGAAATCGGCAACAAATCAATACGCATACTTACTGACAGCAAGTCTGCACTACTAGCCCTGGACAGCTGTATGGTTCGATCCGGGCTGGTTTGGGAGTGCAGACAAACGCTAAAGTATGTAACGCAGAGGAATAGTGTGGAACTTTGTTGGATCAAAGGACACAGTGGCAACGAAGGAAACGAGAGGGCAGATGAGATGGCGAAGCGAGCCGCGCGCATGCCCTTCTGGGGACCCGAACCGGCAATCACGCCTTCGGTCGCCCTCTCGAACGAACTCGTAAAGCAATATACCCATAGACGCCATGAGCAGATATGGGCGACGTTGAGCAGCTGTCGGCATAGTAGAGCTTGTATGGCGACACCAGACCGTAAGTTGACAAAATTTTATCTCTCACTTTCAAGGGACAAACTGCGTAAACTGGTAGGATTCCTTACGGGACATTACCAGTTTAACAAACATCTACATACGATAGGGGTAGTAACAGACCCAATCTGTCGTGGATGCAATGAAGAAGAGGAAACAGCTGAGCACATTCTTCGTGAGTGTCCAGCCCTAGCCTCCTACAGGGAATCCATACTAGGGGACATCTGGCCTAGTATGGCAAATATCAGGGAGTTTCCACCCTCTGCATTACTCAAGTACATTCAAGCAGTTGGATGGCTTGACGAGTAGAGGAGCGGGAAAACACCCTGATATGGACTTGGGGAAGGTACAATGGGCCCAAAGGCGAGGCCTAAGTGCCGGCTGGCTGCGGTCAGCCCCCATAAATTAAGAATCCAGAAATCCAGAATCCAGAATCCGTTATAAAATTTATTTCTTATTTCATGCATCTGACCTGACTTGACCTACCGTGACCCGACCTCTTCTAGTTGGAAAAATAGTCGAAAATGTCAAAAGTGCCGAAATCAGTTTTATCTTATCAAATATTTGGCTTTTTGTTTTAATATGTGTAGACTTCTGTTCACAACATGAAACCTAAATCATGTTTAAAATGGAAAATTTGTATGAGGAAATGTCGATTAAGGTCCGCCCCATAATTGCAAAATCATTGTAAGTTTCTCTAACAATCTGGTCCTGTCAGTCAGAATAGGTTAGCACCAGTAGGTAAGAGTAGTGTAGGTCACTTTTCAAGTGATGCGCTGATAAACGATCGGTAGTTACGCTAGACTTTTGGGGATGGCCTGAGATTAGAGAAATATACTTAGTAGACAAATTTGAATGCTGTAATTCTAATGTAATGATAGAAGTCGCCAAAATAAGACGTCACTCATTGTCAAAATATTAAAACAAATACTCAAATTTAGTTGGAAACTTCGTGCCTCCCTCTAAATCTAATCTCTAGTTATACAGCACAAATATGCATTAACATATTATTATCAGTGCCACCATTAAAACAACCGAACCTCCATTCGTTCCCTGCAACCGACCTCCACCCCATCATCAAAGGATTCCAGCAAACCGGTAGCGTTCAGATCTTGAGTAACAAACTTGGCGCGTCGAACACTCGACACACAGTGCCTTAATTAGGTTGAGGCTAGATAATGAATAGCATGCGGAGGCAGCTCAGTTTTCGACTACACCGACTCCGACGTACAATCAAACAATTCCGAAATATTAATTGTGCCATTCCGGCGTCAAAAAGCCCGCCATACGGGCCTCGTTCCGCCGCGAACGCAATTATTTCGTTGGGTGCATGCGGCAGGCTCTGGAAAAAACGCCGCCAATTGTGGCCACCGCATGGCGGCGGTGTGCGGCGCCGGGAGAGAGGCGTGCGGTAATGAGCCCAGTAATGGGAAGGAGAGGGAATTGCACCGGTCGGCTGATTGCACTGGAGGTAATTATAGGCCTGGCGAGATCGAGGATGCTGTGATTATGGCCGGGGGAAGTAGACGTTCACCTGTTTGTAAAAATAAAGTGGAAGCGTTTCGGGCGATCAAAGACGGCTTGTGCGCCCAAATGGGTCGGCTGGGTCAGTTTGAATTTTTTTGCCGTGTGCGGTAATTCACTCTTTGTTTGTTGCTTGTATTTTTTTTTATTTTAGGTGTCGCGGGGATAATAATCTTCACTATTATATATTATATATAGAGTGCGGATTTCTAGGTTTAATGCTTTTTGCGAAAAATGTAAGCACTTAAAAACTTTTTTATATCTGTAACTATGATACAATTTGGAGTATTTGACACATTTTTTTATGCTTATTTGCTTTTTTTTCAATTTTATACATATTAAAACTTATATGCTTATTTAATGCTTTTTTCGACGAATATGAGTTTTAATGCATATTTTGTTCAAATGCCGACCTTGTCGGGATGACAAACACTTGTTAGTTAGGCGTAGCGTATCGTATGCATTTTACCTGGACTTGACCATTGAAGTACACTTACTCAAGACCCTTTCTGTGAATAGGTTCCCGTCGTTTGGGTAATAAAAATTTTATTATAGGATTGGAAAAATACTCCATGGATTTTATGATTTTAAATCCTTACTTCCGTTGATAATGAATTAAAGCTTTTAACCAGATGTTTTTTTCGGCATTTTGCGGCAAGACCGTTGACGATTTTCTAGAAAAAAGGATTATTGTACCCAAGTACCTACCTTAAAATTTTTCTAATGGAAACTTTTAAGTAAATGAACCGTTTATTTCACAACCATCAGTCTATCGCATCTGTCGTAGTACAGTGTTATACGTGGTTCTCCCTTGTTACATGTTGAGTTCTTTTTGGTAATATTACTAATATTTTAAAAGAATGCCGAAAGTAAAATCGACGCCGGATGAGTGGATAAAGGATTTTCCAGAATTAAAATTAGAAAACAACAAAATATTCTGCAGAGCTTGTGTGAAAACCGTAAGCCCACTAATTTTTTTTTATCTATTTTCCTTTGTTAATCCTGTATATGTACGTTGTTTTAGATTCAAAGTGATAAAAAATATAACGTGACGCAACATGTCAGAACGACTCTTCATGTAGAAAGGAAGAAAATGTTTGAAGTTTCTAAAATTAAACAGCAGACCAAACATGAATCTGTTGCATCTACTTCCACAAAAGATGAGCAGTTTCAGTTTAATTTCGATTTATGTAAAATGATGATCCAGTCCAATATACCTTTAAAAAAATTGGAGAAAGGCTCTCTTCTAGAATTCCTTGAAAAACACTGCAATCGACATATTCCGGTAGAAAGTACTCTCCGAAAAAATTATGTAGGCCCAGTGTTTCAGCAAGTTTAACAAAAAAATTAAACACGTGATTGGAGATAATTATTTATGGTTCGCTGTCGATGAAACAACCGATATTTGGGTTGTAATTTACGTGGAAGTTTAATTGTGGGAATTTAATTGAAATATTTTCTAGTCGAAGGTCGGTATGCAGTAAGTTTGAAATTGTTGGATAAAACAAATGCAAAACTTTTACCAGATTGTAAATGACAGTTTTACGTCACTATTTTTGTCAAATGCCGTACGCGAATCAAATTTTATTGATGATCTCGGATGCAACTCGTTTAATGTTGAAGCAGGGAATATCTAAAAATATTGTACCCCAATTTAATTCACTCTACTTGCAATGCCCAGTTTAAACGGTGGCTGAAGGAATCGTTTACAGTTTCTACTGTTAATAAATTAGTGGCAAATGGTAAAATTTTTTTTGCGCTGCCATGGTGTAAATTTGACATTTTAGTTGAAACTCAGTGGCTTTCGAAATGGCAATGAAAAAGGATCTAGTGCCGCAAAATACAAACGGAATTTAGCTTTGGAAAAATAAATTGATTTTCACAAAGTAATTATACTAATTGACTAACCTGTAAAATTTTATTATAACTAAAAAGTGGCTCGAAATTTTAAAAAAGCGAATTTAAGTTGTAATCTTAAATAGGGGAATTTGTTGATCAAACTTTGGTATTTGTAGTATTTTGAATTGAACTATTCGATGGTTTGGTTTATGTTGTATGACAACATTATGTATTACTATTTGTTAGTAGTCTTGTTAATTAAAAAAAACGTTTAAACTTGACGTTATTCGACAACTCACCACTGAATCATAATCACAGGATTCTTCTATCTGGAGCCGTAATATAAAAATGTTTCCACTGTAAGTATTTCAGACTTCTTGGGCTTTGTCATTCTGCCGCTTTAAAAACTGTTAATTTAATTTAAAAATTCGAATGATTTATGTTTGTTGTTGCCAAAAGTACTTTTCAGTAACTGAATTATATTGTCACAGTGTGGAGGCTCATAATTTATAACGGGACTTAATTGGAAATAAACCAAGCGCGTCGTTTTAGAAAATTCGCGTTTTAATTTTCTTCAAAACTTGATGAATTTTTGATATTCGCTTCATATGGACCTGCGATTTGCAGCAACAAATTTGCAGTTGCTTTATCTGAATTTTCTGAATACGTACACGATTTTCCATTTCAACTTATGAAATTCAAATCTAGCCGGACAAATTGACAGATTGGAAATTTGACGTATTTGGTAATAAATTCAATACCAATATAATTTCGGTTCAGTAATATTTATTCTTTTCGCGATTGAAAATGTTATTTTTTCAAAAAGGCACGAAAAATATTGATACTCGTGTGAAAACTCCATTGCATTACTCACTTACTACAGCGCTCGACTGCGTCTCGCGCCGTATTCCCGTTGTAATGCAATGGACGTTTAAACCTTGTTCATTATAATAACTATTGTTAAAGCCCCACTAAGAGTTGCTAAATTCACGGAAAAATTTCCAAACATACCATTGCCCCAGAGCCGATTATAACGAGGTGGGAACATGGTTACAGACCACATTTTATTTGACAAATATCTAAAGAATTTGAGGAAGTAGTTACGGAGTTTAGCGAAGATTCTTCTCAATCGATTAAAGATTGCATAAATATTTTGGAAAACAAAGATTTGCGACAAGATCTAGCTTTTCTAAGAAGCAATTATCAATTCGTATGTGAGATAATAGAAAAGTTAGAAAAACCCAACATGTTGTTGGTAGATGCCATAAACTTAGTGAAAGAATTTAAACAACAAGCAAACGCAGTAAGGGGTGATATTGGTACTAGAGTATCTTAAAAACTTGACGAAGTGTTAAATAAAAATGCAGGTTTCGGTGTTCTTTCCGACGTTGCTCGTGTTTTACAAGACCAGAAGGTGGAAAATTTGGAGTTAGATTCAACATTAGTTGCAAAATTCAAATTTGCGCAACAACGAGTGTGGATGTTGAACGCACATTCTCCAATTTTAAACACATTTTAAATGATCGGCGAAAAAATTTTACAGTGGACAACTTGGAACATAGTTTCAATCATAAATTGTTTTAAAGAAAACTGAAATACGTGTGTAAAATATAAAGTCTAGGGTTATTGTAATACTATTTTATCCAAAGTTCTAAGAAGTGTTCTTTGATTTGTAATAGATTATGTTTTTAATGCTTTTTTGCTTAAAATAAAACTTTTTTATTGAAAATGTTGTGCTTATTTAAGCGCTTATTCTTAATTTTTTTGTGCTTATAAATCCGCTCTCTAATTATATAATATGTTCTTTTGTAGGGCAACGCGGCGTCATTAAGAATTAAGACTTCGATATTTCACATTAATATTAATCACCATTATTCCCGTCGCTCTCAGTCCATCATCAAACCTTAATAACCCTCAGTAATAATTTATTAAATTCTCTCCTCCGAGATAACACTTTACATTTTTACCACTTAATCCGGACGCACCTACTCGCGTTCATCAACCTTAATTCTTATTCCCTTCTTTGTGCACTTTTACATTCGAAACTTTTAATCTACTTGATGCATCTTTCTGAATTAATTTTTATTCAGAAAGCGTCAATTATGCATATTGCGCGAAAGTTCGCTTACGAAATCTCTTTAAAAATAAAGCCAAGAAAATTCACGCAAATGCATTGTTGGTAAAAAGGAAATTATATTCCGCCGCGTTATTTCACAAGTGCTGCTTGAGACCAACAAAAGGAGGTAGTCATTTGTAAGGGGTACACGGGAAAATTGTCGTTTGACTTTCAAAGATAACATAAGTACGAGGAGGACTTTTATTTGGGGAGATTTAATAAAAAACGATCGCAAAGCGGTTGCGAGGGGGCTGAATGCGTAAGAACGGTGCTTGTAATGATTCGCACATAAAGGGGAAGATTTGTTTTTTTACATGGCGCACTACAATAATGAGCCTGAGCGAATATGCAACCCGAAATACATTGTGAGGGTTTCGTGGATTTATACTCACAAGTGGAATGAACAGAACGTGAGTCCAGTTGTACGAATATTTTAAAGAGCGGATTTTGGGCTAAAAGAGCTTGAAAATCGCAGAATCAGAGCTTTAGGTTTTCTTTAAGATGTACATTTATATTATTATTTTACATAGTCAGTCTTTTCTTAAAAACTGCTAGCCCCGCCCACCCACCCTCTCTTTTCATAGGGGGTATCTCATTTGCCAAAATCAGTCTTTTCTTAGCAGTAGCTGCTAATTATGTTTGAGATGCTTTTGTTGATGATGCATTTCGTCACTGTGGGGCAAATTCCATAATAACCTAAAATGTTTAATTCAGTTTAGAATTACACAACAAAATTATGAATAATAATAAAGAAACCTTTTTTATATCGCCAAAATGATCGCAATAATATATTGCTGCTTCAGTCTCTGAACCTTATCTCGTCATAACAGGTTCTGGAGGCAATGGACAATCCGGCAAGGCTTTAAGAAACGCTTTCTTTACGTTGGAAATTAAACCATTGATCCATCTTAATATTGATTCCGGAGAACTTTAGCTACTAAACTTATGGCGTAAACCAAAATTGAATTAAATAAGTTAGGATAAAATATTTCCAGATGTTTGCCACATTTAAGCATGAATCCAGCGTCGTCCGTTAGTAGCAGTTTTAGTTTTTCGTATTTGATTCGCTTTGGTCATAATAAATCTATGTTGTTGTTTTTGAATTAACATTATCATTTCAGAAATTGGGTCACAGACCCAATTTAAGTTCGGCTTACATAAGATTCCTTACCTTACCACATAGCAAAGTTGCAAATTTGCCCTAATTATGCAACAATGTTAAGTAGGATTTATAAACTTGCTGTTGACGTTTAAGTTCCGGTTGCAGTTGCTGTTCCCACTGACGTTGCTTTTAGAGGTGAAAATTGTTAGTTATAAACTCCGTTGCCAAGTTGCTGTTGATAGTAAATTTGATGTTCAACTTTCAGACATGTGTTGAGTTTCTTGTTGTCGATAAAAGTCTGCACATATTAGAGAAAAAAAAGGCAAAACGTAGCCCCGCCCACCCGCCCTATTTCAATTGTGATGATTTCTTTCTGCGTTGTGAGTCAAGGGGGCGGAGCTTAACTGCAAAATTTTTATTTCTCTACGAGAAAAACATGTTTTTGAGAATCGTGTTGTTCAAAATTAAGAAAAATAAAGCCAAAAATTAGGCCCAACCCAAACTCCCCCGATCTCAATTCTCAGTTGTGATGAATTTTTCATTCGTTTTCAAATCAAGGGGCGGGGCTTAATTGCAAAATCCATATTTGTCTAGAAGAATTGACCATTTTAAACATGCTTTAAGTTTCTTGTTCGGAATTTAATTGCAAAATCCTTTTTATTTCTCTACAAGAAATTACCATGTAAGACATATTTAAGTGTATCGTGTTAATCAAAAAATACTATGTATGTTAAGAAAAAATTAATGGCAAAGATTTAGCCCCACCTACACAAGCCCTGATCTAAATAGTAATGAAGTTTTCATTCGTTGGCAGACCTAAGGGCGGAGTCTAATTCCAAAATCCATACCGTTTTAAACGTATTTTAACTTTCTAATAATAAAAAATTCATCACAATGGAGATGGGGTGGGTGGGCGGGGTTTATATTTTCCCCATTACATACGCATGTACATAGTATTCTTTGAACAACACGAGACTCAAAAACATGTTTTACATTTCTTGTAAAGAACTAAGTATTTTGCAGTTAAGCTCCGCCCGCTTGGTTTACGGCGAATAAAAAAATCATCACAATTGAGGTAGGGAGGGTGGGCGGGCTTACGTTATGCCTTTTTGTTTTAATATATGTAGACTTCTTTTCACAACATGAAACTTTAAACATGTAACAAATGGAAAATTTGTATAAAGAAAAAGTTTGCAATTAGTCTCCGCCCCATAATGGCAAAATCCATATTTCATTGCAAAAATGTAGCATTTTAAAAATGTTCTAAGTTTCTTGTTGTGAAAAGATGGCTATATATATTAAGAAACAAAAAGCCAAAAGATAAGCCCCGCGCACCCGCCCTGTCTCTATTCTAATGATTTTTTTTTTATTCGTCGTAAGCCGAGGGGCGGAGCTTAATTGTAAAATCCTTATTTTTCTAGGAGAAATTACCATGTGAAATGTGTTCTTAACTAATCGTGGCATAAAAAAAACTGTATGTATTAATCCAAAGAAAAAAAAAACAAAATAGAAGCCCTGCCCATCCGTCTCGATCTCAATCGTGATGAATTTTTCATTCGTTGCCAGATCGAGGGGCGGAGCGTAATTGCAAAATCGATATTTCCCTATACAAAGTTACCATTTTAAACATGTCTTAAGTTTCTTGTTGCGGAAAGATGTCTACACATATTACAAAAAATGGCAAAATGTAGCCCCGCCCACCCGCCCTATTTCGATTGTTATTATTTTTCATTTTTCATTTGTTGTAAGACCGAGGGGCGGAGCCTAATTGCTAATTGATACTTTCCTAGAAAAATTTACCATTCTAAACATATTTTACCTTTCTTGTTCTGATGTTTAAAAAAAATATAAAACCACAACATTGATAAACGGTAATATTGAAAAAATAAAAAAAAAAATCCGGAATGAAAAATCGCAAAATCTACAAAATAAAACAAATTAAATTTTCAATTTTTCGAGTTTTCCACTGATTTTTCGACTTTTCGATGTTTCGATTTATCGATTTTTTGATTTCTTCCATTTTTCTTTTAATTTCTTGATTTTTCGACTTGAAACAAATGAAATTTTTGCCTGCGATTTTTTAACTTTCCGTTTGATTTTTTCGACTTTGCAATGTTTCGACTTTACGATTTTTTCGACTTTCCGTTTTCTCGGCTTTTTTATTCTCGATCTTCCGACTTTTTGATTAAACTAAATTTACGATTTTTCGACTTTCCTACTGATTTTTCCACTTCGACGTCTCGATTTTACGATTTCTTCGACTTTCCGATTGAATTCTCTATTTTTCTATGTTTCCATTTTTCAATTTTTAAGTTTTCAATTTTTCAATAAGTCTTATCTTGGCAAATACTAGCCACGGTCACCGGCCCTTGATTTTCCTAGTGAGTAAGTCATCTGCCAGAGTCAGTCTTATCTTGGCAAGTACTAGCCCACCCGCCCTTTATTTTCTTAGAGGGTATGCCATTTGACGTACCCTAAACTGATTTTGGCAAATGGCCTACTCTCTAACAAAATAACGGGTGGGTGGGCGGGGCTAGTTCTTACTAAGATAAAACTGAAATTGCCAAATGACATATCTTCGAAGAAAATAACGGGTGGGTGGGCGGGGCCAATACCTGTCAAGATAAGACTAATTTTGCCAAATGATGTACCCTCTACTCTTTATTTTCTGAGAAAGTATGTTGTTTGACAATATCGGCCATATCTTGACAAGTATTGGCCCCGCGCATCCACCCTTGTTTTCCTTGAGAGTAGGTCATTTGCTAAAGTCAGTCTTATTTTGACAAGTACTATATCAAGAAAAAAAAGGGCAAAATGTAAGCTCTTTTAGTTATAATACCTAATCTGATTTTGAGACGAATAGCAAATCTTGTTGATTTAAACGTCAACAATACATAAGTACTAACAGAAAGCTACAGTGTAGAAAGTGATGGCAGCTATTTAAAATATTAGGGTTTCGGTGAATAGGTGATTAAATGGCTTAATATTAGTGGACCTCACCATCTCTATCAAAATTTGATTTTAGTGGAATTAGTGCTGTCAACCATAAAAATGTCTCCCCTATTTTAGAGGATTTTCCTTCAAGCTAGTAGCACTGCATATTACCGCAATTTGATTGGTTGAAAACCCAACGTTAGGAGAAAAACTGATTTGTTTTTAATAACTTAATATTAACAAAATTATCTAACGACTCAGTGATAAAATATCCACTTAAAGCTGATTCCTCAGGAATATTATTTTTGCAGCTTCTCTCCAAAAATAAGCGCAATGTCTTGTTAAATTTCTTCATTGGTATAATTGCCACAACAAATGCATTGAATTGTGATGTCCTCTCTAATAGTCCCGACGGTGGTAGGTTAATAACACCAATACATATTTATTATCAATTTATTTACCCATATTACCACTACAAACCCAGACTTAACACTCTCTTGTTTTAGCTATCACTTACACTTTTATACACTATTGATGACCTAGTTCCTTGCAATGGACAAGCATTTGCTGACTAACGAATTGACACTTACTCATTCCATTACACCTCCCCCGGTCGGGAGAAAAATTTTTTTTTCGTGTTCTCACGTTCCAAAAAAAAAATTTTTCCTTACATTATTCATGATACTTCTTAACTCTATTCTTATGTACTTCTATTAATTTATTACCTATATTAATTACAACATTTGGTGCCTTGTCTACAACTACAGTATATGGTCCTTTATACACTGGCTCACTCTTATTTCCTACATTGTTTCGTAACATAATTTTCGAACCAGTTGGATATCTTACAATTTTTGAAATTTGACTATCGTACAATTTTTTCCTTTTTTCTTTTGACAAAAGTAATTTGTTTCTAGCGTCATTACATGCGGTCTGAAGTCTATATTTTAACTCTAATGGATAATCGTCGAAACTATACAGAGGATCCGTCCGAGTAAGCACATTCGATGGCAGTCGACACGTTTGTCCAAATACTAACTCGAACGGTGTGTACCGTGTTTCGCTATGCACGCTATTGTTGTACGAAAAACACCAGAATGAAACCCATGAACTCCAACTATTTGGATGTTTTGCCACTTGTATTCTTAGATACGCACCTAAGTGTTTGTGGGAATTTTCTAACGCACCTAACGTTTCGTGGTGATACGCTGTCGAATTCAATTGTTTTATTCCTAATACTTTACAAGCCTCTTTGAAAGTTGACGATAAGAATTCTGTACCTTGATCTGTAACAATTTCTTGTGGAATACCATACCTTAAAATAAAATTTTGAACGAATGATTCTGCTACGGTAACGGCTTCTTTATTTGGTATTGGATACGCTTCAACAAACTTACTCAATTCACACTGTATTGTTAATATGTACCGATTATTTTGAACGTCTTGCTCTAAAGGTCCTACTATATCTAAAAAGATTTTTTGAAATGCCGAATAGGCTGTTGTTGTAATCGCCATTGGTTCTAAATTGTGTTTCCCATGCTTATACCTCTGACAAGAATCGCATTTCTTTACAAATTCCTCAACGTCTTTCCGTAATTTTGTCCAAAAAAAATACTTCCTTATATTGTTATACATTCGGTTTATACCGGCGTGACCTCCTGTAGGCAATATATGAAAGTCGTTAAGAATTATTTGTCTCGCTTCTAAGTCATCTATTCTTTGAACGTCCTTAATTACGCTTATTTTTAAATCTCTGAACCTTACTTCGTTAACTCTAGTCATTATTTCACGCAGAAATGATGATGATGCATCTCTTTTACTTTTAATTACTACTAGTTCCGGAATCTTATATTTCATAACAATATCTTTGAGTACTCTCAACGTCTCACTTAGTGCTGACGCCGATCGAATATCCCATTTCATATAAATAACATCTGATTCATTGTCGACAATTAAATTATGACTTTTATAAATAGAACACGTGTTGGACATTTTTGTTTTACTTGCAAGTATTTTGTCAAATTCGGTTTTATAAATAGGACGCAACTCGAAAAAATTTTCAGGTTGTTTTATCAATTCCACCACGCCAGGGTGATCAGTCCTTTCGGATGAAACTGATTCACTGTTCTCGCAGGTCTTACTTTCAGCTTTACTTTGCGCTCTTGTTAATACATTCATTGTACAAAAAACTCGGTGACTCATTGATTTGATTTCACTAGAACTAATTTCTATTCTTGATAAGGCATCCGCTGTTACATTATCTTTACCTTTTATATATACAACATCAAAATCGTACTCTTCCAAATTTAACCTAAATTTCGTCAACCTACTGGAAGGATTTGTCATTCCGAAAAGATATACTAAGGGTCTGTGATCTGTCTGAATAATGAATTTTCTCCCGTACAAATACGGTCGAAAGTATTTAACACCCCAAACTATTGCCAAAAGTTCTTTCTCAATGGTACAGTAATTTTTTTCTCCTTTATTGAGCGTTCTACTGGCATATGCTACAGGTTTGTCACTTGCATTTGTTAATACTGCACCTATCGCTGAACCCGATGCGTCTGTTTTTAAATTAAAAATATTTTCCTTTGAAAAATTTGGATATTCTAAAATTGGTGGGGTCATCAAACTGTTTTTTAATGTTTCAAAAGCTTTCTGACAGTCATCGTTCCATTCGAACTTTACACCTTTCTTTGCTAACCTATTTAACGGAACTGCTATGTATGCAAAATTTTTTATGTATCGTCGATAATAATTCGCAAAAGCTACAAATCTTTTCGTTTCTTTCGCATCCTTTGGCACCGGATAATTTTGAATAACACGAATTTTTTCGGGATCCGGGGAAATTCCGGTTGCTGAGATTACATGACCTAAGTATAAAATTTCTTTCTTTAGGAATTCGCATTTATTTGGATTAATCCGTAATTTTACTTGTCTTAATCTTCCCAAAACTTTAACTAGATTTTTATTATGATTTAGTAGGTTGTTCCCAAAAATTACAATATCATCCATATAGACGAGACAACTAGTGTAATTTAATCCCGCCATTGCGATTGTCATTGCTCGTGAAAACGCAGATGGACTAATTTTAAGACCCATCGGCAGTCGTTTCATCTGATATTGCCCTTGGTTTGTAAGAAACGCGGTACAAGGACGACTTGCCTCATCTAGTTCAATTTGATAATAACCTTGTGATAAATCAAGATGTGAAAAATACATTGCACCAGACAAAGAATCCAAAATTTCTGTAATGCAAGGTAATGGGAATTTCTCATCTTGAATTTGTTTATTTAATTTCCGATAATCAATGACTATTCTCCATTTCTTGATACAATTATCTGCGGATTTTTTAGGTACGATTAGCAAAGGGGCGGACCATTCTGACCTAGCTTCTTCGATAATTCCGTCTTTTAACATTTTACCGACCTGTTGATGTATTTCGTCTTTTTGTGCATGTGGTAACCGATACGGCTTAGTGTAAACTGGAGTCGCATTACTTTGTAACCTTATGCTTTGTTTATAAATATTAGTAACTGTCAGTTCATCACCTTCTAACAAAAATACATCGGAATATTTGGCACAAATTTTTTGAATAGAGATTTTTTCTTCATTATTTAAGTCGTCAGTTTTTTAACAACTTCAATAATTTGTCAACTCGCGAAACCGATTGCATAGTTTCTTTTGCTTCACAAATGTGATAATTGGTTGCTTTCTCTAATTTCGGTCGAAAATTTTTCAGTTTAACATTACCGTCTCTAACGTTTAATATTTTCACAGGTATCAAGTTATCTCTAGCGCAGACTATACTTCCGGCTATGTAAACTCCTTCGCATATTTCATCAGGAAGGACCACATAGTCGTCATTATTCTCGACATAACAATATTTGATAATTTCGCATCTGCTTGGAATTTCTGTATAAAATTCGCATTGCGATTCAATTGGAATAAAAATTTCCGGTCATTACTCCAAAAGGAAAATTCATTCTTTTCGTAATTGATAATTGCATCATGTTTTATGAAAAAGTCAGCACCTATTACACCATTCATTCCACATTCAAACTCCCTCATCAACAAAAATTCCTGTTGCATTTCAACATTATTAAAACTAAGCAATAATTGTACCGAACCTTGCGAAACTGTCGAACCAGCAATACCGTGTATTTTACTTTTCCGTGTTTGATCAATAACCTCATCTTGCGCAATAGAATTTTGAAAAATTACACTAACTGTTGCACCTGTATCTAGCAAAAATTTTAATTCTTTCCCGCGATAATTTACTCGCACAAAGTTCACTGCATTCATACTTAACACTATGGTATCATTAGCTTCACTGTCAACAATTTTAGACTCGAAAAAAACTGACTTTCCGAATTTTCTCTTCAACTTCTCGTTCAGCTGATGCATTCATACGAAACGCTGATTGATTCCGCCTACTATTATCTCTAGTGTACCTTCTATCATGACCTCTGAAGTTATTTGCTGATCCTCTAAAATTACTTGTTGAACCTCTGAAATTTCTTGTTGAACCTCTAAAATTATTTGTTGGACCTCTGAAATTATTTGTCCCTCTAAAGTTATTTGTTGTACCTCTAAAATTATTGGCTTTACCTCTGAAATTATTTGTTGTACCTCTGAAGGTATGATTACCGCGATTGTAATTCCAATTATAATTTTGTTTATGTAAACGGTGTATTTGACATGATGTTTCCGATTTTGGTGTTTCTTCATCCGTCGCGCCTCTTATCGCGTCACTTAATTTTTCATAGTTCCTAGCTTTTATTACTGTTCTTAACTCAAAATTTTCTAATCCGTTTGCGAAAGCGTTTATAGCAATTTTTTCATTGGATTGTCTTAAAATTTCTAATGCCTGTCGGTTGCCATCGGCCTGAGTTATCGTCAGGTCTACTAATAGTTCCTCGATCGATCTTCCAAATTCCTCCACAGATTTGGAGTACTGTTTTGCTCTACTCAACTGAACAGATAATGACGCTGGAGACTTTTTTGTTAGTAAATAATTTCTTATATCTGCGATTAAAAGACAATTTGTCGCGTAGCTGGATTTCAACCGAATTTTCGCACTTTCCGATAAACGCGTCTTTAGAATGTAAGTAGTTAAAAGTTTTTTCCCGTTATCGTCCAGCATACTATCATACATCTCAATGCCGTCGATTAATTGCTTTGTAACTCTCTCCGAACCGTCCATAACAGGCAGCAAACTAGCCGCTGTTTTTAAATCGAATTTTTCTGTCATTTTAAAATTTACGCCCGCAGAATTAACACTATCGGAGCTATCAGAACTCTCAGCCGAGTCAGAAGCTTCTTCAGTTTGCCCTAATCGTGCTACCCTACTACTTAAAATTGATTCACCTTCTTCTAACCTTACTTCTATATCTGAGACAATGCGTTTTTGCCTTATTTAACACATCTAAAACATGCACTTGACTGTTAAAATTATTCTTAGCAACGATAAATTTCTGCCGCAATTCTTTGAGTTTCTCACTTTTACATTGAAGTACCTGCACATCCCGACGTCTTGTGATATTGTCCTTCTTCAAGTTTCTTCTGAATAAGCTTACTTCTATCTGTAGACTTTTGAGTTCGTCTAAACTGGTCATTTACACTACTACACTTAGGAGAAAAACTATTTACAGGCCTTTTTTTTTTTTTCACTCCCGCACTTCACACTCACACACTGGTGGAGTCCATTGGGACAGGATTCCGACGCAGACATCTTCTTCTCCGATGGTATCGCTGTTTCTCCTTCTCCTACACTACTTCTCGACTTTGGGCTCTCACAACTTCTTGAATGATCTTCTTTTCAAGCCACTTCTTACAAATTTTTCCTACGAAGATGGCTACTACACCTATCAGGATCACAACTATAACAATAGTAGTGACCTCGTGCACCGAAAGTTTAGTAGTTCCCGCTGCGGAGTTCTGGATGTTACCTGCATTGCTATTTATTATAATATCCTCTTTGGACTGCTGTGAACCTCCCATTGTGCACTCCAAATACTATTGCCGTATTAACACACTTTTTTTTTTCCCGATTGGCAGGGTCGCCATGTGATGTCCTCTCTAATAGTCCCGACGGTGGTAGGTTAATAACACCAATACATATTTATTATCAATTTATTTACCCATATTACCACTACAAACCCAGACTTAACACTCTCTTGTTTTAGCTATCACTTACACTTTTATACACTATTGATGACCTAGTTCCTTGCAATGGACAAGCATTTGCTGACTAACGAATTGACACTTACTCATTCCATTACAGAATAATTCATAGTAAAAATTTTTCTTATGGTTTTTACTCTGAAATGAGGATCTTTAGTAAGATTTGTCAGTATTTTTGAATTTTGGCGTGAAATATACAACACATTTTATTAATTTGTTTTTCAAAAATTATATATTATTATACAAATTTATGGAATTAATTTCACAACTAGTTTTTACACACATCATTGTAGGAAAACCCAACACGAACGAATTGATACAGGAATAGAACTCGAAAATAAAGTTGTAGGAGGGCTTGGTGTATGTAACGCATCAAAGCTCTTCCTAGAAAAACAGGAGACAACTTGTGTCTGGTTCTGTATGTTCTATATGTGCAATAAAGTTTGTTCTTTGATGCTTTACGCAGAAAAATAGATTTTTAGTCCTATAGTTTTACCTGTAATGTTTTTTGGTTGTCACTAAACTCGTTCAAAGCGCCATTCGGGGTAGACGTGCGACCGGAAAGATATTGTGTTTTGAGGGAAGTTTTCGCCTCCAAACTGGCTACTACGAACTGATAATTGCAGGTTAGGGGGCATTAGAGCCTAGATCGTAAATGATAAGTACCACGTAGAGCCGCGGAGGCCCGATCAGGCCGAAGATAAGCCTGACACACTTTTCAAGAATGAGCCACAATTTCGTAAATTATTCATCGATAGCCCCTACCCCCGAAATAACCAAACAATCACTTTGCATAAAACCCGGTGAGTCCGTGATCGCCGCCCCTGCGAAATCCTGAGCGATATTTACCTACCTGTTCCGTGAATCGTAGGTCAGCATGACTATTTCATCAGAAAAGGGGCAAAGCGCCGCTCGTAAAGAAGCAAAGACAGCTTTTTTTCATGTTGTGTTTGCATTTAAATGTACGTTTTGCGCAAATGTTTGGTAATAATTTATTAGACGACGGCACGTTCGATTTAACAGTGGATGGCTCTTGTGCATGCTTGATGCGCCGTTTACACGGCTCGAGGACGAATCGAGGACGGTTTTGATTCAGCTTGGTTTTTTTGTTGCAGATCCTGAACTCGCCGCCGTGGATGGGGTAAGTTTAATTAAAAACGATGGGGCGTAATTGATCGGCGGCGGCGTTGGAGAAAAATTCGACAAATATAGGGGATTTATTGGGGCTAGGAGCGCCCTCAGAGTGGGTAGTTTCTCTTCGCATCCACTTACATCGTTTTGCTCATTTCTAGTCATCTTTCACTGTCATGTGTACGGAAGGTGTATTTATCTGCGTCGGGGTATTGATTAGTGGGTAATTTATACAGGGTGGGCGAACCGAAATGACAACGAAACAGACGCTGCGAAATTTCCAGCTGTCTCGGACACACACAGCCCGTAGGCCACGATAGTACACGTTTTTTGAACAAAAATTGACACAGACGACAGACAGACAGACACCACGTAACGCAAAATCGTTAATAATTCCACCATATTCTAGCAAACTTTTAACTAAATAAACGCTCTGCCTAAAAAATCGTTTAGTGCGTCAATTTTGACTAAAAACGCGTGTAATCCATCAACATGGAAGCGTGTTTGGGCGTAGTTTCCAGCGGCAAGTTTCTGCTGTTTAATGTGAGTTTTTTGTGTCGGCCTCAGTTTTGAGTAGTCCATATGACGTTCCTTTTAACATTCATGACCTGAACTATTGATTTAGTAACCCTCTAACTAACTTCTGACCTTTCTGTTTAGCAGCCGCAGCCGCGTCCAGCCCTCCCAGCAAAAAATATCCGTGTCAAAGAACAAAATCGTCCCGGCATTGGGGCAAGATTTTTGCGGAGGTTCGTCTGCAGCGTCGGGTAATTTACGTAGCACGCAGTAACAGGGGTTCGAGGATAAATAGACGCTCAGTCAGAAGCGGAAATGAAGTAATCTCGAAACAATTGCGTTTCGCCTACGCAAGGGTCACTAAATATGATGTAGATGAGCGTCTGTATTTGTTCGACACGGCCGGGGTCCCGATAAAATCTCCGTTGTCTCGATTTTTCCGGCGTCAGGTTTTTCGGGGACGAATTTGTTTAGTTGATAATTTTCAGTTCGTTTAAGGCTCGGAGACATCCCACTTGACTTGATTCCGCTATAAGGGCGGCATTGTGTCGTACTACGTGCTTTTGACGTCACGGTGACAAAGTGCCTCCGCACAGCTACAAGTGATGCTTCCTGGAGGAGCGACGAAGAAAAATAACACTCGTGAGGGAAATAATATGCGCTGATTTATTCGCTTTGCTCTTTGTTCGCTCTGTCATTAGCTAATGCCCCAATCTAGATATATGGCGCGGAGCGATTATTACTAATACACATGACTGTTAGCCGAGGGTATTATGTATTAAATTGCTTTCATCTGTATCTAAAGGGTGGCTCAATTAAAAGGGAATTATTGTGGGCGGGGTGAGTGACTGGGGAAATTACCTGAGGAGGAGGATTCGAAAATTGGTTACAAAGGAGATTAATTAACAACAATTACGCCTGTATTTCTATAATTTCATTGCATCAGTAATCACTAACAAGTGAACAACACGTCACTAAACAGCCTTGAGTAGCAGTTAGTATCCAAAGGTTTTATGTCATGTCGTCTTTCTTATGATCAAATAAATGTAGACACCTAAATTCATTTCTTACTACGTCCCTGTTCACCCTTAGTTATTATTATAAGATTTTAGGCTGATTCATAGACCACAAGTACAAGAGTTTGTTATTTTATAAATTTATCAGCAAAATTTTTAGGAAACGTCATCACATCATTGATGGGGGTGATTAGGCAAATTCTGGTTAGCCTGTTACCACCTACGCGATATTCCAAAAATATCTATAAAATTTGACAACAATCAGTCCAGTAGTTCGGTGTTATCCGTATAATAAATATTGAGACAGGCGACAGACAAAAAACGGGAGACCTGCATATATTTTCATACTCTGCGGATTATGAAACGTCCATAAACATGAAATTAACCGTTCGTCCCATCGATCATATTACAATACTTCCTTAGCTTACACCCAGGGAATAAATATATGAAAAAAAAACTCGAAAAGTAGGTAAATACAACAATGAAAACGACAATTTTTAGGATTTATTGTAATCAAATTTCAGGATCGATTTAAATAGCTTGAGATCTATCTTTGACGTTGAAAAGTTCTAGAAAAATTCTAATTTCAAAGCACATAGAACAGAAGAAATCTGCCTTCAGCGACAAACTAAAGTTACAAGACAAACTAAATAACGTGTGAAATTTTCTGTCTAGAAACTAGAAGTAATATAAAAATTTTGAGATTTACTAAACACTGCACTCAAAAAAGTATGTGATTTTAAGAAGATTCTATAAAATTTTTCGCCTGCAATGAAAAAAGTTACAAGAATTTTGGTTGCAATATGCAATTCTAGATGAATTTTATTTAGAAAGAAGTCGACCTGAAATAATTTTAAATTCAATGAGGGAACGATGTCGAAAACGTAATTTAAATAAATTAAGTCTAAGAATATTCCATAATGTAGAAATATAGAATAGAAAATTCGTTAAGATAAATTTAACAAAATTTCAAAAGGTTTTTTGAAAATGAAAAAATTCGAAATTTGTCTGCAATAATTAAAGTTACAAGAATTTTGGTACCAATGTGCAATTCTAGAAGAAATTAGAAAGGAGAACACGTGGAATAATTTTAAATTTTTAAAAATTTAGATCAAAAAATATTCTAGAATGTAGCAAGAAAGAATAGAAAGTTAGTCAAACTAAAATTATGTGAAGATTTCAAAAGCACTTTTGGAAATAAGGAAAGATAAAAGTATATCGAATTTTTGTCCGGAATGAGAAAAGTTAGAACAATTTTAGTACCAGTATGCAATTCTAGAAGATTTCTATTTAGAACGGGATAGACGTGGAATAATATTAAATTCAAGAAGAGAAAGGTATCGAAGAAATAATTATATAAATTAAGTCAATGCATATTCCATAATGTAGAAAGAAAGATAGAATAGAAAGTTCGTCAAGATAAACTTAAGAAGATTTCAAAAGATTTTTTGAAAATGAGAAATGATAAAAGAATTTCGAAACTAAATTTGGCTGCAACAAAAAAAGTTATAAGAATTTTAGTAGCAGCATTCAATTCTAGAATAGTTTTATTTAGAAAGGTAAACGTGAAATAATTTTAAATTCAAGGGGGGTACGGTGTCGAAGACATTACTTAAACAACTTAAATGAAAGAATATTCTAGAATGTGGAAAAATAGAATAGAAAGTTAGTCAAGATAAACTTAAAATTATTTCAAAGGGTTTTCTAAAAATGAATAAAGGTAAAAGAATTTCGAAATTTGTTTGGATTTAGAAAAGTTAGAAGTCTTTTGGGTATCAGTATGCAATTCTATAAGAGTTCTATTTAGAAAGAACTAGCCGGGAAATAATTTTAAATTCAAAGAGGCAACGAAGTCGGAAACATAATTTAATTAACTTAGACTAAGGCCAAAGAACATTCCATAATATAGAAAGATAGAACAGAAAGTTCGTCAACGAAAAATGACAAAAGAATTTCGAAATTAAATTTATCTGCAATAAAAAAAGTTATAAGAATTTTCGTAGCAGTATTCAATTCTAGAAGGAATTAGAAAGGAGAACACATAGAATATTTTTTTAAATTCAACGAGAGGACGGTGTGGAAGACATTATTTAAATAATTTCAGTCAAAAAACATTCCAGAATGTAGCAGGATAGAACAGAAAGTTAGTCAAGATTTTAAGAACATTTCAAAAAGTTATTAAAAACGAAGAAAGGTAAAATTATGTGGAATTTGGCCAACAATGAGAAAAGTTAGAATTTTGGTAGCAGTATGCAATTCCAAAAGAGTTATTTAGAAAGCTAGACATGGAATAATTTTAAATTCAATGAGACAACGGTACTAAAGAAATAATTTAAATAAATTAAGTCAAAATATAGATTCTAGAATCTAGAAAAATAGAGTGGAACGTTAGTCAAGAGAAACTTGAGAAAATTTCAAGAGGTTTTCTAAAAATAAGAAAAGTTAGAAGAATTTTACTAGCAGTGGACAATTCTAAAAGATTTCTATTAAAAAGGAAGGAAACTTGGATTACTTCTAAATTCAAGGAGCGAACGATGCTGCAGATATATATATTTAATTTGAATCATTTTAGTGAAAGAATATTCTAGAATATAGAAAAATAGAATAGAAAGTTACTCAAAATAAACTTAAGAATATTTCAAAGGGTTTTAAGAAAATGAGGAAAGGTAACAGAATTTCAAAATTTGTCTGGCATGAGAAAGGTTAGAAGTATTTTGGTAGAGGTATGTAATTCTAGAAGAGTTTTATTTAGAAAGAAGTAGACGTGCAATAATTTCAAATACAAGGAGGAACAGTGCTGAAGAAATAATTTGAATAATTTAAGTGAAAAAATCTCCTAGAATCTAGAAAGATAGAGTGGAAAGTTAGTCAAGAGAAACTTAAGAAAATTTCAAGAGGTTTTCTAAAAATAAGAAAAGTTAGAAGAATTTAGCTAGCAGTAGACAATTCTAAAAGATTTTTGTTAAAAAGGAAGGAAACTTGGATTACTTATCTCTAAATTCAAGGAGCGCACGATGCTGCAGATACACTTAATTTAAATCATTTTAGTGAAACTATATTCTTGAATCTAGAAAAATAGAATAGAAAGTTACTCAAGATAAACTTAAGCATATTTCAAAGGATTTTTAGAAAATGAGAAACGGTAAAATAATTTCCAAATGTATATGGAATGAGAAAAGTTAAAAGTATTCTGGTAGAAGTATGTAATTCTACAAGAGTTCCACTTAGCAGGAAGTAGACGTAGACTAATTTTAAAGTCAAGGAGGAAACGGTGCTGAAGAAATAATTTGAATAACTTGAATCAAAGAATATAGAAAGACAGTAGAAATTTAGTCAAAACAAACTTAAAAATATTTCAAAGGGTTTTTGAAAATGAGGAAATAAAATATATCGAATTTTTGTCTCGAATGAGAAAGTTTAGTATTTTGGGAGAAGTATGTAATACTAGAAGAGTTCCACTTCGAAAGAAATAGACGTGGAATAATTTTAAATTCAAGGAGGGAACGGTACTGAAGGTATGATTTTATTAACTTAAGTCGGAAAATCGTCTAAAATCTAGAAAGATAGAATATAAAGTTAGCCAAGATAAACCTAAAAATATTTCAACAAATATTTTAAAGGGAAAAAGGTAAAAAAATTTCGAAATTTGTCTGAAATGAGAAAAGCTAGAAGAATTTTGGTAGCAATGTACGATTTTCAAGAGATTTTGGGAAACAGGAATCAATTCTCTCACAATTTATTCGACTAACAGAATTTACATGATATTACTATATTTTACAATAATACAATCGTATACAATTATCAATATAGTATCTAAACATAAATATAAATAACTGACAGAGTTTATCCTGTGCACCATCGCCAACTTTTTCTCCCTTCAAGCCTCACAGCACCTCACGAAAAGGTATCTTGGCGTCTCCCCGCTAAAATTTTAATATCGCAAGCCGCCGAACTTTTCCGCATTCTCCTATCTAACAATCCATAAAATTAAACCACACGGATTCGTTCTAAACTCTAGAAAAAGTTCATCCGGCTTTTACCGCCTGTATTCATTAACAGGCTTCCCTCTTCGTGTTAAGCGAATTAAAAAACAGTGGAAGCTTCATTAACTTTTCATTGTCTTAATTCCGTATCGAATTATAACGCATTTACTTTCGACTTAACAAATTTCGGCCGCTACAGATACCGCCAACAATGGTACAAATTTGAAATTCGCAGAATTACTGCGCTAATTGTCTTCTAAATGCTCACACATTTGAATATCCTTTCAACTCCTCATTGAATAAATGTTTGCATTGAAGCCGATGGATAATTAGTTATTTGAAGCTGGCCTCGCAAAAAACCGGAAACAAAGGAGCTCGGAAAGAGCGACGCTGTAGCAGGTCGGGTGGCTTAATTTCAACTATATTAACGAGGACGAAATATAAATAAACACGAATCAGCAATTACCGCAATTTACAAATTAATTAGGCTCGGATGTCTGCTTCTTGAAGCAAACGTTGCAACTTATTCATAAATTGGGTGTGGGTGGTTTTGTGACCGTTATAAAGTACCACCAAGAATAAACAATTAAATACTCTTATAATTCAAGTCGCTTTGAAACGCGTCCCGAGAGTTCATCAATTATAAGCAAACAGAACAAATAATATGAATAAAACAACGGCCGGGTAATAAATTAAGACTTTGAAATAACAAATTTAATTAGTTTGGAAGTTATTTGAAAAGAAATATGAAACTTACTTCTAGACAATGCTCTCCACAATCCGCATAATGCTAATTTTGCCAAACAAAAACTAATTAAATTAGTTCCACACAAACAATTTTGTGTAACTTAAAGTTTCTTTTGCATACAGCTTTGCTTGCAGTTGGAAATGCGAATCCCTTGCAACAATCACAGTTTATTGTTTTTAATTAAGATTTCATACTCGGGCTCGGGCTAAGAAATAACTTACGGAAAATTAATTATCGCGCTGTGAAGTAGTTAAAAAAACACATCAACGTAACTTTAAAAAAAAATAGTCGTGAATCACTTTTAGTAAGGGAGTATTGTGACGGACAAGTTTGTTGATATCAGTTTTAGTTTAATTTTATGGCGATTTTTTTGTTGGAGCGCGTTAGCTGTGTATGTTTGCGGTGGTGCGAACCGCGATTAGCAGCCCCAGCTAAATGCACACCTCGGAATACCTAATAATTATCCATTTCCCAATTATAACGCACTCCAAAGTTTTTTAATTAAATTTTGCCAGAGTTTAGGTTTATGTGTTTATTATCGCCCCGCGTTTGAAATTGTTAGAGATTGCGAGATTAACTCCACCTTTCCCTTTTATTTATGGGCGAAATATGCGCGCCTTCTTCCTCAGGTTGAGCGGAATAAATTCAGGGATGTCGTCGCGGTTTCCAGAAAAAGACTTGTACGCTAAGCCGATTTCCAGTTGTAAATTCAAGTCAAGCGGCTTAACGTTATCAATCACATGGCTTTTATAATCCGCGGACGCGCTTCAGCAAAAGTAAACATTCTGATAATTCACCGTTTTTGCCTCCGAGGAGACACGTCACGGTTTAATAGCGCCAGGACACTTATTATCGTCGCGCTTCGACGAGCCGGACTTTTTCGCTTATTTGTAGAGCGTTCATTAGAGGCCGGCCCGCGCATAATGGAATTCCTCCGTTTTCTAGAAATAGTACAAAAGCTTCATTTAAACAATAACAGAGCTCGCTCCATAATGCAAGCATCCGAGCGAAAACTCCTGCATATTCGCCGGCTGTCAAGGCGCGTCTTCGACCCGAGCTTTTTCGACGGAAAAGCTGGGTCACAATGGCGCCGGAAACGATATTTATCGGTGCGCGCCGACTTTCCAGAAAACAATTTTCCGAACACAATTGACCGACGATAACTGACCGAGACGCATTTTTCCGAAACACCAATTTACTCGGGGTGTGATGGAGAAATCTATCCGAGCTCGATCCGGCTCAAAAGTCAAAAATCAAAGAGCTTGGAGCTGTCGCAAGCAAACTGGCAATTTGCAGGTACGGGACAAAAACGTACACGTCCGGACATGGTCTAGCAACAGAAATGCGATATCCGGAAAACTTCTAGTGCACACTAACTTGTCATTTCTGAGATATACGTGAGAGGTTATTAGGTGTTCTGAAACGTCAACAAATTTTGGTTAAAACTGCGTAAACTCACGTCAAGGCAGTTTCTCGTCTCATCAATTTTCTATTTTACTCATCAAAATCCTACATTAGTGTGATTGAAGATAAACCGTCCACAAATTGTTGTTTGTCATGAAAATAGCGCTGGGATTGGGTAATCAGACTTTGATTTCAATAATCATACATCATAAGCATTCCGCCAAGCATTTTGTTAGCGTTAATGATTGGTCTCATTCCAGTTTAACTATGCACGCAGACTGTGAATAACACATACTTTCCATATCTGGAAGCTTTTTGAACAAAAGCTCCCTATGAATACAAATGAAAAACGTTCCTTCAAGGAAAGAAACGCAATTATAAGAGTTCTACTTAGGGAAAATGTTGTTGTGTTATTTAAGGTAACAAGCGCGTCCGGATTTGCATAACGGTAAGGAAACATTTCTAAAAATAGTTCGGCAGACTACAAATTATGTAAAGCAAAATTTATTAACTTAATAAGCTTGAGTTTGTTCTTGATCTTTGTTAGAATATGCTTTGAGAATAACTTTCCAAAGAGTTGCAGTGGAAAGGAAAGTTTCTCAAATTTCTAAAGTAACCACGTCGTAAAATAATTAGGAAAAAAACACACTATGTAGATTAGTTGCAAACTCTACTCGCAGTCAGTTATGCACACTTCAAACACTCTCTTTGAAATTATTAAAAGCAATTAATTTTTATGGACTGGAAGTTTGCTTTTAGGAAACTAAATTAAAAAAAAATTAATAGTAATAGGCGTTATTTAAAATATGCAACGAAAGTAAACACAAATTTGTGACTCAGGCCAATGTCGACTCTACGTGTGATTTCTGCAGGAAATAGTTATTATTTAGCTACTTTTATTTACATCTATCACATCTCACCCGTTTGACTCGTCCTAAATTTTTTTGGGAAAGTCCAGTTATTTTTATGTTTTACAAAATTGTGTTCTATTTTGGTAGATATTTTTACTTTTAAAAAGCTCTCAGTGATCGAAAAATCGAAACAGTAAAAAATTAAATTATTGAAGAATAAAAAATTTTAAAAATCGAAAAATTACAATATCGAAACATTAAAAAACTAGGAATTGAAGAGTTCCCAGAACTGATAATGTTGATAAAAATTGAGAAATCGAAAACTTAAAAATCGGGAAATCTAAAAATCGAAAAGTGGAAAAATTTTCAAAATTGACCAACCAAGATGGCAACATTACAAAATCGAAAAATTAAAAATAAAATTGGAAAATCGAAAATTTCAAAATTCCGAAAATTGAAAAATTAAAATATAGAACAACTGAAAACTGGAGAAATCGAAAAACGTAAAATTTAAAAACTGAAAAGTTAAAATATCGAAAAAGTTGAAAATTTGAAAAATCTAAAGTTTAAAAACGAAAAATTGAAAATCCAAAAAGTAAACAGTCGAAAAATCTTTATTCAGAATTCGAAAAATCGAAATATGTACTAAAAAATTCCAAAACTCAAATATCGAAAAATTGAAAAATAGGAGAAAATTGAAGAATCGAAAAACTGAAAAATCACAAAATTGAACGATATATCGAAAAATTGGAAATAAAAAATTTGAAAATTGAGAAATCAAAAAGTTAAAAAAGCAAAGTCGAAAATCGCAAGCTTACAAAGAAAAGTCAAAAACTTGAAAAATTGAAGAACTAAAGAACTGAAAGATTGAAACTTTGGGAAGTCGAGAAATGAGAAAATCAAAAAATAGATTCATTGAGAAATCGGGAAGCTGAGGATTCAGAAACCTCAAAATTTGAAAAATTAAATAATATTGAAGAACGGAAAAATCGAAAAATAAAAAAATTAAAATATTAAAAAATTAAAATATCGTAAAATTGAAAAATGGAGACATCTAAAAATCGAAAAATCAAAAAAATCTAAAATCTAAAATTTAAAAATCGAAAAACTGAAAAATCAACAAATCGAGAAATCGAAACTCCAAAATTAAAAAAATTAGAAAATTGAAAAATCGAAAAATTCAAAAATCGAAACATGGAAAATTCGAAAAACCTAGAGTGGAAAATCGAAAAACCGACAATTCGAAAAATCGAAACAGAAAAATTCAAAAACCGAGACACCGAGAAATCTAAAAATCGAAAGATCAAGAAATCGAGGAGTCGAAAAGTCCAGAAGTCGAAAAATCGAAAAGTTAAGAAATAAAAATGTTAAAGAACTGAAAATCGAGAAATCGAAAAATCTAAAATTTAAAACATTGAAAAATTCAAATATAGAAAAATTGGAAAATGAAAAAATAAAAATTTGATAATCTAAATTGAAAAATCGGAAATTGAACAATCGGATAATTGAAAAATCGAAACATCAAGAAATTGGAAAAACGAAAAATTGAAAATCCAAATAGTAAAAAGTCGAGAAATCGAAATATCCAGAACTCGAAAAATCGAAAAGTCGAAATACTAAGAGATCCCAAAACTCAAATATCGAAAAACTGAAAAATGCAAGAAAAATTGAAGAGTCGAAAACCTCAAAAATCACAAAATTCAATGAAATATCCAAAAATTGGGAAATTAAAAAAAATTAAAAATTGTGAAATGAAAAAGTGAAAAAATCAAAAGCTGAAAAATCGAAAATTCAGGAAGTGAAGAACTGAAAGATCGAAGCTTTGCTAAAACGAGAAATGGGAAAATCAAATAATAGATCAATTGAAAAATCGGAAAACTGAAAATTCAGAAACGTCAAAATTTGAAAAATTAAAAAATATTAAAGAACTGAAAATTCGAAAAATGGAAAAGTCTAAAATTTAAAACACTGAAAAATTAAAATATTTTAAAATCGAAAAATGGAGAAATCTAAACATTAAAAAATAAAAAAAATACAAATTCTAAAATGTAAAATAAAAAAATCAAAAAAAAAAATTTCTACAAATCGAGAAATCGTAACTCAAAAATTAAAAAAAAGGAAAATTGAAAAATCGAATAATTCAATAATCGAAACATCGAAAAATCAAAAAGCCGAAAAGTAAAAAATCGAAATTCACTGAGACATCGAGAAATCGAAAAATCCAAAGATTGAAAAATCGAGGAGTCAAAAGTCGAGAAGTCGAAAAATCGAAAAACGGGGAAATCGAGAAATCGAAAAGTAAAAAATCGAACAATTGAAAAAACAAAAATCTGAAAAATCGAAAAATTGAAGAATTGGAGAATTAAAAGATCGAAACTTTGGGAAGTCGAGAAATGGGAAAATCAAAAAATAGATTAATTGAGAAATCGGAAAACTGAAAATTCGGAAAAGTCAAAATTTGAAATATTAAAAGATATTGAAGAACTGAAAAATCCAAAAATATAGAAATCGGAAATTAAAAAAATTGGACAATTGAAAAATCGAATAATTCAAAAATCGAAACATCGACAAATCGAGAAGTCGAAAAATCGAAAAATTGAGAAAAGTTAAAAATGGAAAAATTGATAATTCGTGAGATTGAACAACCAAAAGATCGAAACAACTGAATCTCGCTGAATCTGGACCTCAAAAATTGAAAAATCGAAAATTGAAAAATTCGGAAAATTGAAAAATTCGGAAAATTCAAAAATGAAAACACAAGAAGTGAAAACTCAAGAAATCTTGAAAAATCTAGAATTTTAAAAATGAAAAATTAAAACATCGAAAAGTTGAAAAATCTAAAGTTCAAAGAACGAAAAACTGAGATCCAAAAAATAAAAAATCGAAAAATCGAGAAGTCGAAGAAACGAAATGTTGAAAAATCCCAAAACTGAAAGAAATATCCAAGAATTGAGAAATTAAAAAATTGGAAACTTGAGAAATCGAAAAACCAAAAATGCAAAATCGAAAATTAGAAGAATTGAAGAACTGAAAATCAAAACTTGGAGAAGTCGGGAAGTGGGAAAGGAAAAAAATAAACAAATCGAAAAACTGAAAATTTAGCAATGTTAAAATTTGAAAAATTGAAAAATAGAAATACTGAAGAACTGAAAAATTATAAAAATCGAGAAATCGAAAAATCTAAGATTTAAAACATTGAACAATTAAAATTTCGCAAAATTGGAAAATCGATAAATCCAAACATCAAAAAATAAAATTATAGTAGTAGTATAATAGTAGCCGAAAGCCGAGAAGAAAAGGTAAAATTGAAAAGTTAATGAATCGAAAAATTGAACGATCTAAACATCGAGACATCTGAATTCAATAAATCGAGAAATCAAAAAATTAAAAAACCCAAAAATTTTAAAAAAGAAAAATTGGAAAATCGAAAACTGAAAAATTGAGAAATTTGAAAAAATTGGACATATAGAAGAACTGAAAACTCGACAAATCGAAAAGCCTAGAATTTTAAAAACTGAAAAATTAAAACATTGAAAAGTTGAACAATTGAGAAATCGAAGTACAAAACAGTCGAAAAATTGAAAAATCTAACGTTTAACGAAAAATTGAAAATACAAAAAGTAAACAAAATATTAAAACAACCCAAAACTGAAAGAAATGTTCAAAAAATCGGAAGCTTAAGAAATTGAAAAATTGAAAAATCAAAAACCTGAAAAATCGAAAAATTGAAAAATAGGAGAAAAATTGAAGAATCGAAAAACTGAAAAATCACTAAATTGAACGATATATCGAAAAATTGGAAATAAAAAATTTTAAAATTGAGAAATCAAAAAGTCAAAAAAGCAAAGTTGAAAAATTGAGAAATCGGGAAACTGAAGATTCGGACACATCAAAATTTGAAAAATTTAATAATATTGAAAAACGAAAAAATCGAAAAAACAAAAAAAGTAAAATATTGAAAAATTAAAATGTCGTAATATTGAAAAATGGAAAAAGTGAAAATTCAACAAATCGAGAAATCGAAACTCCAAGATTAAAAAAATTAGAAAATTGAAAAATCGGAAAATTCAGAAATCGAAAAATCAAAAGATCAAGAAATCTAGGAGTGGAAAAATCGAGAAATCAAAAAATCGAAAATTTGAAACATTGAAAAATTCAAATATAGAAAATTGGAAATTCGAGAAACCCAAACATGAAAAAATCAAAAAAAATAAAAATTTGAAAATCTAAAATCCAAAAATTGAGAAAAGTCGAAATATTAAGAGATCCCAAACCTCAAATATCGAAAAACTGAAAAATTCAAGAAAAATTGAAGAGTCGAAAACCTCAAAAATCACAAAATTGAAAGAATATCCAAAAATTGGGAAATTAAAAAAAATTGAAAAACTGAGAAATCAAAAAGGCAGAAAAGCAAAGTCGAAAAATCGCAAATTTATAAAATCGAAAAATTAAAAAATCAAACCTAAAAAATCGAAAATTCACGAACTGATTATTTGAAAAATCGGAAAACTGAAAATTCAGAAAGGTCAAAATTTGCAAAATTAAGAAATATTAAAGAACTGAAAAATAGAAAAATGAAAAAATTTAAAATTTAAAACAATGAAAAATGAAAATATCGTAAAATCGAAAAATGGAGAAATCTAAACATTAAAAAATCAAAAAAATACAAATTCTAAAATTTAAAATTAAAAAATCAAAAACCGAAAAATCAACAAATCGAGAAATCGTAACTCAAAAATTAAAAAAAAGGAAAATTGAAAAATCGGATAATTCAAAAATCGAAACATCGAAAAATCGAAAAGCCGAAAAGTAAAAAATCGAAATTCAAAAACTGAGACACCGAGAAATCGAAAAATCCAAAGATTGAAAAATCGAGGAGTCAAAAGTCGAGAAGTGGAAAAATCGAAAAACCGGGAAATCGAGAAATCGAAAAGTAAAAAATAGAAAAATTGAAAAAACAAAAATCTGAAAAATCGAAAAATTGAAGAATTGGAGAATTAAAAGATCGAAACTTTGGGAAGTCGAGAAATGGGAAAATCAAAAAATAGATTAATTGAGAAATCGGAATACTGAAAATTCGGAAACGTCAAAATTTGAAAAATTAAAAGATATTGAAGAACTGAAAAATCGAAAAATAAAGAAATCGGAATTAAAAAATTGGACAATTGAAAAATCGAATAACTCAAAAATCGAGAAGTCGAAAATCGAAAATTGAAAAAGGTAAAAATGGAAAAATTGAATAAATCGAGAGATTGAAAACGAAAGATCAAAACAACTGAATCTCGCTAAATCTGGTCCTCAAAAATTGAAAAATCGAAATTGAAAATTCGGAAACTTGAAAAATTCGGAAAATCAAAGTGAAAACACAAGAAGTGAAAACTCAAGAAATCTTGAAAAATTTTGTTGAGAAATACAAAATTAAAAGAAAAGATTACTTCAGAAATCCGAAAACTGATAATTGAGAATCGACAAAATTTGAAAAACTGAAAATCGAAATATTTAGAATCGTAAAATAAGGAAGACAAAAATTGAGAAATCGTATTATGAAACATCGAAAATTGAGAAAACGAAAATAAAAAATTAGAGGAATCGAAAATTTGCAGAATGGAAAAATGATAAAGTCCAAAATTAAATATTGAAAAAATTGAAACATCTAAAGTTGAAAAATCGAGAAATCGAAAACCTGAAAAAACCAGTAGCGTATTATAAACACAAATTCAGGACTACGTTACTTTTTAACATTAAATAACATTAATAACATTTATTAGACAAAACTGCAAGATGCATCACAAGTCTAAGGTAAAAACTCAACACGAATTCATAAATCGTAAACGGAGGATATAAAATTTAAATTACACCTACTATTGTAAAATTTGAAGATTACGTCATTTCATCGTTGGTGACAAATTTTGATGTGCGTTTTCCATTTGATAATACCATTTGAAAATAAATTTTGTCATTTGGAACATCATGCATTAAATCGTTAAGAAATCCAATAACTTTGTTCATTTATTCGTTGTAAAGCCGACTAAATGGTCGAAACCGGATAGTTCTTCGTAGTCTTACAGTCGATATTGGCCTGAGTGCGCTCTGGTCTGTAGGTCAAACAAGTTCTCAGGCGACGACGTATTACGATTCAAAAATGCGACATTCAGCTATTAAGGACGATTACACGTTGTAAAAGTCGATTTATACCAACATATCGAACGCTATAATCCAATAAAATTCCTGCTGTGTGAGGTCCAGGGCGATAAAAAGGCGTTGCGACCCGAAAGCCATCTTTACACATCCTAATCTAAATCGACACTAATGATCTCATACATTCCACCAATATGTTCACCTTCTCACTTTCACACAATTTTCTGGTCTGTTGTGTCAATAATTTTCCGTCTTAACAGTGGCAGCCCTGTTTTAGTGTACACTAATATAAACTACATTTCTGGGAAACAACTGAGGGACAGTCTTGATAGAAACCAGCGGTCTCGCGAGAAATGTCTGTGGTATTTTCTTGCACATCGGACACTGCATTCGGCAGACTTCTGCTCTACTGGGAAGTCTAAGTCTCTTTTATCCAGTGATTCAATCTCCGTTGTGTCAACACGTTTGCGTCTTCCTATTATAGCGACGACGTCGGGAAATGGGTTTTACTTATCTAAAGGGTTAACTGATGTTGTAATTTTTACCATAAATGTGAAAGCTGTTGTCCCGTCGCATCCACCATTATTGCAAGGTTGTTGAAAGAGCAACTAACTCCTGGATCGAGGAAACGCCGCGTCCTTTCCGATTCCGCCTCCCGAAATAGAAGACTGCGCGATCTATAATTAAACACTCAAAAGATCACCGAATTTAATTATAGCGAGATCAAAGGTAGATTTTTGGGGATCCGTTCACAACCTCCCCGAAACATTTGCGAAATATTTGGCGCCTGAGGGAGCCTTACAACCAGCTAATTCAATTATCAATATTTCGGAATCCCCAGGACGTATTTATTCAAATTGCCCGTCAGTTAAAAGGAATAATAAATCGTCCCCCATACATATTTCATGCGATAACGCAAACACATAATTCCCCGCAAGAATAAGACTCGAAAAAGAAAGATTAATAATTAAAGTCGCGCACGACAAAAAACCGCAGCTCGGAATCGCAAGTCGCCATTTGTTACTCGGGCGAAGAATTAAATTAAGTGGAAGTGCTACGTATGTGTTATGGGATAAATTTTTACGGCGCTCATTTGTCTCAGTCAAATGGGCGACTTTTTAAATAATTTGTTACGACCGAGTTGCATTACATTTGACCTCACTCTCCTTTACAATCCCGTCAGTGCTGGCATTTTTCAACTGCGCGACGTTGCGACGCAATCAAATTCTTAACGTACAATTGGAATTTCGCCCGGCGGTAACAGACGCACTGCTGCGGCTTTGTTTGAATTAATTGGAATCGGATGCTGAAGAGATCAGAAAAATGGGGAAGTGCGTTGCGAGGTCGAGGGGTCAAAGGAGTGGAAGCGATTGAAATTTTTGCCTGCGTGGGGACGGTAATCGCGTTATTTGCAGTCGGAGGACGCGAGTGCGACATTTTTTGGAATTTTCATCAGTTGTGCTGGCGACAATTAATTCTTTTACTTTGGTTCGGTGTGAAATTAGGATGAGCTATAATGCAAAAATTCGAAACAATGGGTTTAAATTCAAGAATCTCGCATAAGAGTTATTTGTACTTATTTGGCCGAATCCATAAAACTAATTTGCAAATTCCGGCTCATCCAGGTCAAATCACCTTGGGTCAGGTCAAGTTAGGTCAGGTTAAGCAAGGACAGGTCAAGTCAGGTCAGGTCAGATCAGGTTTCTTGAAGTCAGGTCAAGCCCCATATTCGTGCCGTTTTGGAGTTATGTCTGATTGAAATTTAAGTTTGTTTTTTAACTCTCAAAAGATACTTTCATATACTATGCTCTTTACATCCGAAAAGGATCGACCATCCGGTCTGAGAATTTGCTCTTGGAACTAAAAAACTTCAGATAATCGCAATGCTGAATCCTCAGCCATTCTGATATTATGAATTAAATTTGAAGAAAAATTGTTATAAAATAAAAAGCAGTGGTGTAAATAACACTCCCGCACCTTTTTTCACTTGAATTTTATTTTTTTATGATAATTGATAATCTTTATTTTAGTCTCGGTTTTCTATTTTCTTTATTTTTTCAATTATCGTATTTTTTGAGGTTTCGATTTTATAATTTTTTGTTTTTTCAATTTGCGATTTTTCATTTTTTCATTTATTTGCTTCTTCAGATTTTAGATTTTGCAATTTTCCGATTTAAAATTTCTCAAATTTTCACCAATTGTTTTTTCAGTTTTTCGATGATTTAAATTTTAGATTTTCAATTTCTCGTTTCGGTTTTTTATTTTTTTTTTTTACAATTTTTCAATTTTTGTTTTTTTACTGTCAATTCTTTCAATTTTTCGTTTCTACAATTTTTAGATGTTTCAGTTTTTAGATTTTGCAATGTTTCCATTTGCTATTTCAGGAATAATCAACTTTTCGATTTTCCAATTTTTCGGTTTTTCAATTATTTGATTTTATAATTTGTATTTCGTTGAATGTGAAATTTGTTAATTTTTGAATTTTTCAATTTTGCAGTTTCAGGATTTTTTATTTTTCATTTGCTCAATTTTTGAATTGCATTGTTTCTCGTTTTCCCATTAAATATGTATTAATAATATTTTTTTAAATACTTCACTTTTTTAATTTTACGATCTTAGAATTTTTTTCGATTTGCGATTTTCCATTTTTTCATTTATTTGTTTCTTCAGATTTTAAATTTTGCAATTTTTCGATTTAAAATTCCTCAAATTTTCACCTTTTCATTTTTCAGCTTTTCGATTATTTAAATTTTAGATTTTCAATATCTCGTTTCGGTTTTCTATTTCTTTATTTTTTCAATTTTTCAATTTTTGTTTTTTTACTGTCAATTTTTTCAATTTTTCGTTTCTACAATTTTTGGATGTTTCAGTTTTTAGATTTTGCAATGTTTCCATTTGCTATTTCAGGAATAATCAACTTTTCGATTTTCCAATTTTTCGGTTTTTCAATTATTTGATTTTATAATTTGTATTTCTTTGAATGTGAAATTTGTCAATTTTTGAATTTTTCAATTTTGCAGTTTCAGGATTTTTTATTTTTTATTTGCTCAATTTTTGAATTGCTATGTTTCTCGTTTTCCCATTAAATATGTATTAATAATAATTTTTTAAATACTTCACTTTTTTAATTTTACGATCTTAGAATTTTTTTCGATTTGCGATTTTCCATTTTTTCATTTATTTGTTTCTTCAGATTTTAGATTTTGCAATTTTTCGATTTAAAATTCCTCAAATTTTCACCTTTTCATTTTTCAGCTTTTCGATTATTTAAATTTTAGATTTTCAATATCTCGTTTCGGTTTTCTATTTCTTTATTTTTTCAATTTTTCAATTTTTGTTTTTTTACTGTCAATTTTTTCAATTTTTCGTTTCTACAATTTTTGGATGTTTCAGTTTTTAGATTTTGCAATGTTTCCATTTGCAATTTCAGGAATAATCAACTTTTCGATTTTCCAATTTTTCGGTTTTTCAATTATTTGATTTTATAATTTGTATTTCTTTGAATGTGAAATTTGTCAATTTTTGAATTTTTCAATTTTGCAGTTTCAGGATTTTTTATTTTTCATTTGCTCAATTTTTGAATTGCATTGTTTCTCGTTTTCCCATTAAATATGTATTAATAATAATTTTTTAAATACTTCACTTTTTTAATTCTACGATCTTAGAATTTTTTTCGATTTGCTATTTTCCATTTTTTCATTTATTTGTTTCTTCAGATTTTAGATTTTGCAATTTTTCGATTTAAAATTCCTCAAATTTTCACCTTTTCATTTCTCAGCTTTTCGATTATTTAAATTTTAGATTTTCAATATCTCGTTTCGGTTTTCTATTTCTTTATTTTTTCAATTTTTCAGTTTTTGTTTATTTACTGTCAATTTTTTCAATTTTTCGTTTCTACAATTTTTGGATGTTTCAGTTTTTAGATTTTGCAATGTTTCCATTTGCAATTTCAGGAATAATCAACTTTTCGATTTTCCAATTTTTCGGTTTTTCAATTATTTGATTTTATAATTTGTATTTCTTTGAATGTGAAATTTGTCAATTTTTGAATTTTTCAATTTTGCAATTTCAGATCTTAGAATTTTTCCATGTTCAATTATTATTGGATTTTAAAACTTTCATTTCTTCAAATCTTCGGCTTTTGGTTTGCTTTGTTTTGATAATTTCAATATCCCTATAGTAAAATTTTTTGTTTTTTCAAATTAAATATTTTCAATTTTTCGCTTCATCAATTTTTCGAATTGCAATTTTCCGTTTCCATTTTTTATTTTTTTGTCAGTTTTTGTGTTTTTCAATGTTCTAATTTTATAATTTTTTTTTTCATGCGAAATTCTTCAGTTTTAGGGTTATTTTTGATTTGTGATTTTTCTACTTTTCATTTTAAATTATGTGATAATATGTAATTGTGTTTTTTTTTCTCTTTTTCAATTTTAATTCAATTACTGGATTTTAAAACTTCTTCATTTATTCGATTTTTCGGTTCCTTTTTTGGGTTTTCCAATTTTTCGATTCATTGATTTTTTTCGATCTCTAAGTTTTTCAATTTCTAAAATTTTTAAGTTTTTCGGTGTTTCAATTCACCGTTTCTTCAGTTCTTGGCTTTTCGAATTTCCACTTTTTAATTTTGAAAATTTGGTTTTCTCAATTTTTACGATCTTCCAATTATTTCCGATTTTTTAGTTTCTCAATTATAAATTGTTCTATTTTTCGGTTTTCAACTTTTCGACTCAAAAAAATGAAAAAATTGAAAACTCAAAAATGAACAAAAAATTTATAAAACTTGAAAGATTGAAGAAACGAAAAATCGAAAGATCAAAAATTGAAAAACTGAAATAATCAAAAAAGTGCAAAAGTGCAGTTTTTTTTAGTTTTCTGATTTTTAATTGTTGAATTTTTCAAATTTTTCTAATAAAAAATGGAAAAATTGTAAAATTGGGAAACTGAAAAATCCAAAAAAAGGATGAAATGCAAATTTTGGAAAATTAAAAAATTGGAAATCAAGAACTTGAAAAACTGAAAATGAAAATTGAAAAATCGAAAGATCAAAAATTAAATAACTTAAAAATCGAAAAACTGTAAAATCGAAAAAACGAAATATGCTAAAATCGAAATATTGAAAAACAAAGAAATCAGAAATTCGAATGACTGAGAATTTTTTAGTGACCTTAAAAGAAGTGGTTCCTGAAAATATTTGTGTACACGAAAGTACTAAAGCAACCCAGAAACCTGAACGTGCTCGCTGCGCTCGCTTTCTGAAAGTTTGTTTTTTTTTTAAACTAAAAAACTAGAGATTTATTATTACAACAAAACCTTGAAAGCCTTTGTGAGATTTCTGGCAAAATGAGCTGTTCCTAATGTAATCAATAATTGACATTCACTAATTTTTTGAGCCACCTGTATAAGTAATGTTCCGTTTCCATTTTTTATTTTTTTTGTCAGCTTTTGTGTTTTTCAATGTTCTGATTTTATAATTTTTTTTTTCATGTGAAATTCTTCAGTTTTAGGGTTATTTTTGATTTGTGATTTTTCTACTTTTCATTTTATTTAAATATGGGATAATATGTAATTGTATTTTTTTATTTTTCTCTTTTTCAATTTTACGATTTTAGAATTTTCTCATTTTTCAATTACAGAGTTTTAAAACTTTTTCTTTCATTCGATTTTTCAGTTCCTCCATATTTTAGTTTTTTAATTTTTCGACTACAATTTTGACGATTTCTAAAATTTTTCGATTTTACAATTTTTGCGTTTTCCAATTTTTCGATTCATTTATTTTTTTCCGACCTTTAAGTCTTTCAATCTTCAAAATTTTTAGCTTTTCGGTGTTTCAATTCTTCGTTTCTTCAGTTCTTGACTTTTCGATTTTCCACTTTTTAATTTTGAAATTACTGGTTTTCTCAATTTTTCGATTTTCCAATTATTTCCGATTTTTTAGTTCCTCAATTATGAATTTTTCGATTTTCAGATTTTCAATTTTTCGAAAAAAAAAAATGAAAAAATTGAAGACTCAAAAATGAAAAACGAAAAATTATAAAACTTGAAAGATTGAAGAAAAGAAAAATTGAAAAATCGGAAGATTAACAATTGAAAAACTGAAATAATCAAAAAAGTGCAATACTGCAGATTTTTTAGTTTTCTGAATTTTAATTGTTGAATTTTTCAAATTTTCGAATAAAAAAATGTAAAAATTATAAAATTGTGAAACTAAAAAATCCAAAAAAAAGATGAAATGCAAATTTTGAAAAATTGAAAGAATGATAAACTGAAAAATGGAATGATCAAAAATTAAGTAACTTAAAAATCGAAAAACTGCAAAATAGAAGAAACGAAAAATTGCAAAATTGAAAAATTTTAAATTTGGAAAATCGAGGAATTAAAAATCAACGACTGAAAATTTGTAAAACTGAATAAACGAAACATTAAAAATCGAAACATCGAAAAAATAAAGGAAATGAAAAAACAAAAATTGTGGCATAATCGGAAAATGAAAATTTAAAAATCAAGAACTCGAAAAACTGAGAAACGAAAAACTAACATTTAAAAACCCTTGTATAAGTTAAAATAAAGATATAAGTTCAAGTAAATGTGCTATATTAGAATCTATTGTATTAAGTTTTGAACTTTTTCCAAAATTTCTGGATGTCTGAAGTGAAACTTTTACACGGATTCACAAACCGCAAGTGCAGAAGTATCTTATTTTATAAAATTTCAAAATACTTTTTACTATAAATTTTGGAGATGACGTCATACCATTGGTGGTGGGGACGATTATCCAAATTTTAGTTAGCATTTAACCATCTATATGGTATTCCTAATATATGTATATACAAAATTTGGCAACAATCGGTCCAGTAGTTTCGGAGATTACTTGTCTAATAAAAATGGATACAGAACACCAGACAGACAGACAGACGGAAATGGAGACTACATTTTTGTAGTCTAGAAGTCATGAAACGTCGAGAAAACATAAAAGTGGCCATTCGTCCGATGGACTCGATAACCATACTTCTTTAGATTACGGTCGGGAAGTAAAAAATTATTCAAAAATCGAGTGCAGCGAGCACACTTAGGTGTTATTCAAAATTATTTTTCGGCATCCCTGGGAAGCTAAATTATTATTATTTATAGAGAATTTTTTAATGTCCTTAAAAGAAGTGGTTCCTGAACTAAATTTCTAAAGCAACCTGAACGTGCTCGCTGTGCTCGCTTTCTGAAGATTTGTTTTTTTAAACTAAAAGTCTAGAGATTTATTATTACAACAAAACCTTGAAAGCTTTTGTGAGATTTCTGGAAAAATGAGCCGCTCTTGATTTAATCAATAATTGACACATTCATTTTGAGCCACCTGTATAAGCAAATCTAAAAATATGAATGCAATGATAAATCACAACTAAAACCTTTCCCAGAGGATGGGTCATGGACCAAAATCAGTCTTATCTTACCAAGTACTAGTACCACCCACCCGCCCCCTATTTTGTCAGAGGATATATCATTTTCCAAAATAAAACTTGCGTTATCAAATACTAGCCCCGCCCACCCGCCCTTTATTTTATCGAAGGGTAGTACTTGCTAGTACTTGCTAAGATAGGACTGATTTTGGCAAATGCCATACCCTCTGAGAATTATATGCTAAGATAAGACTTATTTTGCCCCTATTAAACTTGTAAAAAGTTGTTAAATTTAAAAGGAATTAAAATGTATATTTCCATAATAACGAGTTAATTTCCTAAATATGATTGGATATTTATTTTTTAACGACTCAGTCATTAATTTTTCTGACACACCCTGTATAAGCAAATTTAAAAAATATTAATTATATATTAAAAATAAATCACAAGTATAGACTCATCATATTTTGCACATTTAAGACATTATATATTCAGCAACAGCAATATTTTGACGTGACGTCATCAAGTTTTTAGGGGGATGAGCAAATACATTTTGATCGAAGGTTTCAAAGGATTCGGTTTTGCAGTTCCTGATTAAATCAATAAGATACTTTCGAAAATTCTCTGTCTAATAAAAATCAGGACGGCAGACAGACGGAAACGAAAGACCTATTTCTTCGTACTCTAGGGGCAGGTCGTCCTTGATTTCATCATTATAAGAGATTGGTTCATTCCTTATTTTTTTTTGAGACACTCTGTATGAATAATTAAAAAAATAAATTAATACACTGATAATTCACAAGTATTGACTCATAATATTTTGCTTATTTTTGCAAAATTTTGAGATCACGTCATCAACTATTTGGGAGGGGACAAATGGATAAATTTAAATGGACAGCTTATCGTGATTACGATAACCCTAAAACATTTGCCAGTTTTCTGAGTATTGGGTTTTACAATTTCAAATTTAAAGTGCAAAATTTGTCATGAAATTTTTTTTCCAAAGATCTGGATGTGTCTGTTCAAAACTCAACACGGTTCCATAAGCTGTAAGATAAATGGGGCTTAAAATGACCTGCCCTGAGCTGACCAGACCTGGCTAATTTGATCTGTACTGACTTGACCTGATTAGACTTAACTTGACCTGAGTTGAACTGACCTGTTCTGGCTTGAGGTGAATTGACCTGACTTGACATGACCTGAATAGACCTGATTGATTTAACCTGACTCGCTTTGACCCGATCTGAATTGACTTGTCCTGATTTGAATTGACTTGACTTGACCCAACTTACTTGAACGTTAAGTTAAATTATCGTAGGTGAGATAACACCAATTTTATGTACATAGTTCTTAAGGAGATTTATATCTTGCGGTTATGTGACCATCAAGGAGCATTATTGCTATTCAGAGTTTGTAGAATACGGCAATGCAGTTCTACAGCGGTAATTTTTTGTACGTTTGAGGTAATTTCATTAAATTTCCTAAGACTGATTACGCCGTCTCGTTATCTCATCTCGAATTTTCCGGCTCGTGCAGTTTTTGTGGTTCGCGGATGCAGCGTTCTCCATCCACCCCCGCCGCCTAATTAATTTCCAATGAGCTAATGAAATATTCAGCGAGGCCCTGGTTAACCGCAGCCCTGTCGAACGGCAAAGCTCGGCACCTATCGCAGCCTCCCTTTTTAAAAAATTCAATATTTTACAGTTGAATATCTCCATTTGGCTGAGTCGAACGAAAGAGCCATTCAAAAATCTATAAAACATAAAATAAGCGAATTGAAACTACCCGACATTACGCGGGAAATTTATACGAACCGCTCAAATAGAGCTGAAATTACGCCCGCCCGAATTCCGCCTGTTCGTAGAGAATTATAATAAAAATCTCATGATCATTTCAAAATTTTTGCTGAAATTGGATATTGGAGCTGTAGAAGTCGGCGAAATTTTAAATGTTTATTGTTAATTGGATTACGGTGTGGGAATTTATTTTTCTTTGTTTATTTTGCGTGACGCGGGCAAATATAGAAAGCCTGGCGAGTGGGTGACAAGTGATGCTCTGATAGTACGTACAGTGGAAAGTTGTGTAAGCGTTTGTTTTGTGGCGACGTTAAATCAGAACTTTATCGACAAACATATGATACGGCAATTGTGCTTTTGGGGTAAAAATAGCAACAGGTAACAGTTGGAAGTTGTGTACACTGACGGGGAGCTTTTTAAGATAAAGCACATTGCCTGTACACGGACTGATTGACAGCCTTGTCGGACCACGCATTCACACCTTCGCACAAAGAAAGCGAAATTGTCGTGGTGGCAGAGCATCGACGAGCCGATACTGGATTCAATTAAAAAAATTTAATTCAGAATCGCTTCTGTACTATTTTTGGGGCCATAACTTCGCTTTATCCCGATCTTGGCAATCCATCCATTAAGGTCATCTGCAATTTTCCCGGCCATAAATTCAAATTTGCGCGTTATCGAATGATAACCGTTGACTCAGAACTGATTTTGAGGGACTAATTAAATTCCAAGTTTTGAAGGGTTGACAGCGCCGGTTGATGTATTTACGCTGTTGTTAATTGGAATAATGAGTTTGCGGAGTGTTTAATTTTTATTTGAACGTGATGAGGATAATTACCTTGAGACGGCCTTGCACCCAACTTGTTAATTTAAAATTAAATTAAGACTTTGTAGCCGTTCCGATGTGATAACATTGTTGTAAATTTGTTAGCGAGGGGAGTGCGAAGGAAAATTACAAATTGGATGGGTGTGAATTAACTTTTAACTTAACGCTTACAAGCTAAGAATGTACGTGCTAATTTTCATTTGCAGCGCTAAGTTTAGTGCTAGACTTCCGATCAATAATCTCGTAATGTGCAAGTTATTAAAGTTTCGAGTCGGTGTATTGTGCTGCAGCCGAGAACTAATAGCGGTTTTCGCTAGATTAAGAATTGGTTAAGTTATATGCAGAAGCGCCATTAACACTTCACTTCGGTTTGGTGTTTTATGGATGGATCGATGCAACCCACAATACACGACTGACGTCACGCCGGCTGGATGCTCGGACGAAAAACCAAGACCGAATATCTGCTTATAAATTGCGGAGAAGATAAACTGGAAGAGTTGCTTCAAATAAATGCGATGCGGACGAAACTTGTTTACTTGCGTTATGAAGAAGTGGAACGTGGTGGCTTATGCTACATTCGCCCGAAGCTAGATCTCGTGACATCAACTTATTTTATACACTCTAACAGATCTGCTACACATTCCATGAATAAATAATTACTACAAATTCCGCCGCGCATATCAAGATACGATTGATTTATGGAAATGAAGGGTTGTAGAAAAGTGATAAGTGAAATAATTTCGTACGTAATGTTTTTTACGGTTAAATTCATTAAAGAAGGAAAATTGAATCACGCAATATACAGATATACCTCGCTTACAACTAATTTCGGATACCTCGCCCTATAATAATTAGGAATTATTAGTTTACGCAGTGTTCGACCATTTGATAGTAATCGGTCTACTGGGATTCTTGTGGTTATCTAACCAGAATATTTGCCATTCAACTGCGTGAATAATAGCTATTTACAGGCTATAGAGAGGGTCTTATTTCACGAACCATTCTCCGATGCGGACTATAGAGACCTTTTCTTGGCCCAACAGTTTCCAACAGGTAATAATAGATAATACTTCTTCCGTTCCCACAAAACGGGCTTTAATAAAGCCTGCCACACAAAATTCTGTTGCCATTATTCGACCATATGCGACGTGTGTCGATGGTATCGTGTTTATGCAGGGATGCGCTATCAGTGACGTCTGACAAGGGGTGGGAGTGGTCGCCTATTGATCATTTCATCACCAAAGCCCCGATTATAAACACACCACGATAAAAATCGCAAAAAATCCAACGTCGTTGAGTAATTTTTATGTTTGTTCTCTCTTTCTGCTGAAATTATGCAGATGCGTGTGGTATTTGTCGTGAGTCCTTGGCATGTAGTAAAATCCGAAACTGATAGGCGGCACTTACTCTTTTGTATTTTCAAACATTCATTTCTATTTGTGTGGTTTATAACATTGTAAACCGTGGTTAAAGTAGTCACAAAGTCCGCCTAAGGTTAGTTTTGGTAAATGTGTGTTTGCTTGGTGCGTCTCCGCATTCGCTTCGTTATCTAAGAGCGCCACTAAAACGAACACACCTTAGAAATATTTTGGTGGAAGTATGTAATTCTAGAAGAGTTCTATTTAGAAAGAAGTTGACGTGGAATAATTTTACATTCAAGGAGGGAATGGTGCTGAAGAAATAATTTGAATAACTTAAGTCAAAGGATATTCTAGAATCTAGAAAAATAGAGTGGAAGTTAGTCAAAAGAAACATCAGAAAATTTCAAGAGGTTTTGTAAAAATAAGAAAAGTTAGAAGAATTTACTAGCAGTAGACAATTCTAAAATATTTCTATTAAAAAGGAGGAAACTTGGATTACTTCTAAATTCAAGGAGCGAACCATGCTGCAGATATATTTAATTTGAATCATTTTAGTGAAAGAATATTTAGAATATAAAAAAATAGAATAGAAAGTTACTCAAAATAAACTTAAGAATATCTCAAAGGGTTTTAGAAAAATGAGAAAAGGTAAAAAAATTTCGAAATTTGTCTGGCATGAGAAAGGTTAGAAATATTTTGGTAGAACTATGTAATTTTAGAAGAATTTTATTTAGAAAGAAGTAGACGTGCAATAATTTCAAAAACAAGGAGGAACAGTGCTGAAGAAATAATTTGAATAATTTAAGTGAAAAAATCTTCTAGAATCTAGAAAGATAGAGTGGAAATTTAGTCAAGAGAAACTTAAGAAAATTTCAAGAGGTTTTGTAAAAATAAGAAAAGTTAGAAGAATTTAGCTAGCAGTAGACAATTCTAAAAGATTTCTATTAAAAAGGAGGGAAACTTGGATTACTTCTAAATTCAAGGAGCGAACGATGCTGCAGATATATTTAATTTGAATCATTTTAGTGAAATAATATTTTAGAATATAAAAAAATAGAATAGAAAGTTACTCAAAATAAACTTAAGAATATTTCAAAGGGTTTTAAGAAAATGAGAAAAGGTAAAAGAATTTCGAAATTTGTCTGGCATGAGAAAGGTTAGAAGTATTTTGGTAGAAGTATGTAATTCTAGAAGAGTTTTATTTAGAAAGAAGTAGACGTGCAATAATTTCAAATACAAGGAGGAACAGTGCTGAAGAAATAATTTGAATAATTTAAGTGAAAAAATCTTCTAGAATCTAGAAAGATAGAGTGGAAATTTAGTCAAGAGAAACTTAAGAAAATTTCAAGAGGTTTTGTAAAAATAAGAAAAGTTAGAAGAATTTAGCTAGCAGTAGACAATTCTAAAAGATTTCTATTAAAAAGGAGGGAAACTTGGATTACTTCTAAATTCAAGGAGCGAACGATGCTGCAGATATATTTAATTTGAATCATTTTAGTGAAATAATATTTTAGAATATAAAAAAATAGAATAGAAAGTTACTCAAAATAAACTTAAGAATATTTCAAAGGGTTTTAAGAAAATGAGAAAAGGTAAAAGAATTTCGAAATTTGTCTGGCATGAGAAAGGTTAGAAGTATTTTGGTAGAAGTATGTAATTCTAGAAGAGTTTTATTTAGAAAGAAGTAGACGTGCAATAATTTCAAATACAAGGAGGAACAGTGCTGAAGAAATAATTTGAATAATTTAAGTGAAAAAATCTTCTAGAATCTAGAAAGATAGAGTGGAAAGTTAGTCAAGAGAAACTTAAGAAAATTTCAAGAGGTTTTGTAAAAATAAGAAAAGTTAGAAGAATTTAGCTAGCACTAGACAACTCTAAAAGATTTCTATTAAAAAGGATGGAAACTTGGATTACTTCTAAATTCAAGGAGCGAACGATGCTGCAGATATATTTAATTTGGATCATTTTAGTGAAAGAATATTTTAGAATATAAAAAAATAGAATAGAAAGTTACTCAAAATAAACTTAAGAATATTTCAAAGGGTTTTAGGAAAATGAGAAAAGGTAAAAGAATTTCGAAATTTGTCTGGCATGAGAAAAGTTAGAAATATTTTGGTAAAGGTACGCAATTCTAGAAAAGTTTTATTGAGAAAGAAGTAGACGTGCAATAATTTCAAATATTTAAAAGGAGGAACAGTGCTGAAGAAATAATTTGAATAATTTAAGTGAAAAAATCTTCTAGAATCTAGAAAGATAGAGTGGAAAGTTAGTCAAGAGAAACTTAAGAAAATTTCAACAGGTTTTGTAAAAATAAGAAAAGTTAGAAGAATTTAGCTAGCAGTGGACAATTCTAAAAGATTTCTATTAAAAAGGAGGGAAACTTGGATTACTTCTAAATTCAAGGAGCGAACAATGCTGCGGATATATTTAATTTGAATCATTTTAGTGAAAGAATATTTTAGAATATAAAAAATAGAATAGAAAGTTACTCAAAATAAACTTAAGAATATTTCAAAGGGTTTTAAGAAAATGAGAAAAGGTAAAAGAATTTCGAAATTTGTCTGGCATGAGAAAGGTTAGAAGTATTTTGGTAGAAGTATGTAATTCTGGAAGAGTTTTATTTAGAAAAAGTAGACGTGCAATAATTTCAAAAAAGGAGGAATAGTGCTGAAGAAATAATTTGAATAATTTAAGTGAAAAAATCTTCTAGAATCTAAAAAGATAGAGTGGAAAGTTAGTCAAGAGAAACTTAAGAAAATGTCCAAAGGTTTTGTAAAAATAAGAAAAGTTAGAAGAATTTAGCTAGCAGTAGACAATTCTAAAAGATTTCTATTAAAAAGGAGGGAAACTTGGCTTACTTCTAAATTCAAGGAGCGAACGATGCTGCAGATATATTTAATTTGAATCATTTTAGTGAAAGAATATTTTAGAATATAAAAAAATAGAATAGAAAGTTACTCAAAATAAACTTAAGAATATTTCAAAGGGTTTTAAGAAATGAAAAGGTAAAAGAATTTCGAAATTTGTCTGGCTGAGAAAGGTTAAAAGTATTTTGGTAGAAGTATGTAATTCTAGAAGAGTTTTATTTAGAAAGAAGTAGACGTGCAATAATTTCAAAAACAAGGAGGAACAGTGCTGAGAAATAATTTGAATAATTTAAGTGAAAAAATCTTCTAGAATCTAGAAAGATAGAGTGGAAAGTTAGTCAAGAGAAACTTAAGAAAATTTCAAGAGGTTTTGTAAAAATAAGAAAAGTTAGAAGAATTTAGCTAACAGTAGACAATTCTAAAAGATTTCTATTATAAAGGAGGGAAACTTGGATTACTTCTAAATTCAAGGAGCGAACGATGCTGCAGATATATTTAATTTGAATCATTTTAGTGAAAGATATTTTAGAATATAAAAAAATAGAATAGAAAGTTACTCAAAATAAACTTAAGAATATTTCAAAGGGTTTTAAGAAAATGAGAAAAGGTAAAGAATTTCGAAATTTGTCTGGCTGAGAAAGGTTAGAAGTATTTTGGTAGAGGTACGCAATTTTAGAAGAGTTTTATTTAGAAAGAAGTAGACGTGCAATAATTTCAAAAACAAGGAGGAACAGTACTGAAGAAATAATTTGAATAATTTAAGTGAAAAAATCTTCTAGAATCTAGAAAGATAGAGTGGAAAGTTAGTCAAGAGAAACTTAAGAAAAATTTCAAGAGGTTTTGTAAAATAAGAAAAGTTATAAGAATTTAGCTAGCAGTAGACAATTCTAAAATATTTCTATTAAAAAGGAGGGAAACTTGGCTTACTTCTAAATTCAAGGAGCAAACGATGCTGCAGATATATTTAATTTGAATCATTTTAGTGAAAGAATATTTTAGAATATAGAAAAATAGAATAGAAAGTTACTCAAAATAAACTTAAGAATATTTCAAAGAGTTTTAAGAAAATGAGAAAAGGTAAAAGAATTTCGAAATTTGTCTGGCATGAGAAGGGTTAGAAGTATTTTGGTAGAAGCATGTAATTCTAGAAAAGTTTTATTTAGAAAGAAGTAGACGTGCAATAATTTCAAAAACAAGGAGGAACAGTGCTGAAGAAATAATTTGAATAATTTAAGTGAAAAAATCTTCTAGAATCTAGAAAGATAGAGTGGAAAGTTAGTCAAGAGAAACTTAAGAAAATTTCAAGAGGTTTTGTAAAAATAAGAAAAGTTAGAAGAATTTAGCTAGCACTAGACAATTCTAAAAGATTTCTATTAAAAAGGATGGAAACTTGGATTACTTCTAAATTCAAGGAGCGAACGATGCTGCAGATATATTTAATTCGAATCATTTTAGTGAAAGAATATTTTAGAATATAAAAAAATTGAATAGAAAGTTACTCAAAATAAACTTAAGAATATTTCAAAGGGTTTTAAGAAAATGAAAAAGGTAAAAGAATTTCGACATTTGTCTGGCATGGGAAAGGTTAGAAGTATTTTGGTAGAAGTATGTAATTCTGGAAGGGTTTTATTTAGAAAGAAGTGGACGTGCAATAATTTCAAAAACAAGGAAAAACAGTGCTGAAGAAATAATTTGAATAATTTAAGTGAAAAATCTTCTAGAATCTAGAAAGATAGAGTGGAAGTTAGTCAAGAGAAACTTAAGAAAATTTCAAGAGGTTTTGTAAAAATAAGAAAAGTTAGAAGAATTTAGCTAGCAGTAGACAATTCTAAAAGATTTCTATTAAAAAGGAGGGAAACTTGGATTACTTCTAAATTCAAGGACCGAACAATGCTGCAGATATATTTAATTTGAATCATTTTAGTGAAAGAATATTTTAGAATATAAAAAATAGATAGAAAGTTACTCAAAATAAACTTAAGAATATTTCAAAGGGTTTTAGGAAAATGAGTAAAGGTAAAAGAATTTCGAAATTTGTCTGGCATGAGAAAGGTTAGAATATGTATTTTGGTATAGGTACACAATTCTAGAAGAGTTTTATTTAGAAAGAAGTAGACGTGCAATAATTTCAAATACAAGGAGGAACAGTGCTGAAGAAATAATTTGAATAATTTAAGTGAAAAAATCTTCTAGAATCTAGAAAGATAGAGTGGAAAGTTAGTCAAGAGAAACTTAAGAAAATTTCAAGAGGTTTTGTAAAAATAAGAAAAGTTAGAAGAATTTAGCTAGCAGTAGACAATTCTAAAAGATTTCTATTAAAAAGGAGGGAAACTTGGATGACTTCTAAATTCAAGGAGCGAACGATGCTGGAGATATATTTAATTTGAATCATTTTAGTGAAAGAATATTTTAGAACATAAAAAAAATAGAATAGAAAGTTACTCAAAATAAACTTAAGAATATTTCAAAGGGTTTTAAGAAAATGAGAAAAGGTAAAAGAATTTCGAAATTTGTCTGGCATGAGAAAGGTTGGAAGTATTTTGGTAGAAGTATGTAATTCTGGAAGAGTTTTATTTAGAAAGAAGTAGACGTGCAATAATTTCAAAAACAAGGAGGAACAGTGCTGAAGAAATAATTTGAATAATTTAAGTGAAAAAATCTTCTAGAATCTAGAAGATAGAGTGGAAAGTTAGTCAAGAGAAACTTAAGAAAATTTCAAGAGGTTTTGTAAAAATAAGAAAATTAGAAGAATTTAGCTAGCAGTAGACATCTAAAAGATTTCTATTAAAAAGGAGGGAAACTTGGATTACTTCTAAATTCAAGGAGCGAACGATGCTGCAGATATATTTAATTTGAATCATTTTAGTGAAAGAATATTTTAGAATATAGAAAAATAGAATAGAAAGTTACTCAAAATAAACTTAAGAATATTTCAAAGAGTTTTAAGAAAATGAGAAAAGGTAAAAGAATTTCGAAATTTGTCTGGCATGAGAAAGGTTAGGAGTATTTTGGTAGAAGCATGTAATTCTAGAAGAGTTTTATTTAGAAAGAAGTAGACGTGCAATAATTTCAAATACAAGGAGGAACAGTGCTGAAGAAATAATTTGAATAATTTAAGTGAAAAAATCTTCTAGAATCTAGAAAGATGGAGTGGAAAGTTAGTCAAGAGAAACTTAAGAAAATTTCAAGAGGTTTTGTAAAATTAAGAAAAGTTAGAAGAATTTAGCTAGCAGTAGACAATTCTAAAAGATTTCTATTAAAAAGGAGGGAAACTTGGATTACTTCTAAATTCAAGGAGCGAACGATGCTGCAGATATATTTAATTTGAATCATTTTAGTGAAAGAATATTTTAGAATATAAAAAAATAGAATAGAAAGTTACTCAAAATAAACTTAAGAATATTTCAAAGGGTTTTAAGAAAATGAGAAAAGGTAGAAGAATTTCGAAATTTGTCTGGCATGAGAAAGGTTAGAAGTATTTTGGTAGAGGTACGCAATTCTAGAAGAGTTTTATTTAGAAAGAAGTAGACGTGCAATAATTTCAAAACAAGGAGGAATAGTGCTGAAGAAATAATTTGAATAATTTAAGTGAAAAAATCTTCTAGAATCTAGAAAGATAGAGTGGAAAGTTAGTCAAGAGAAACTTAAGAAAATTTCAAGAGGTTTTGTAAAAATAAGAAAAGTTAGAAGAATTTAGCTAGCAGTAGACAATTCTAAAAGATTTCTATTAAAAAGGAGGGAAACTTGGATTACTTCTAAATTCAAGTAGCGAACGATGCTGCAGATATATTTAATTTGAATCATTTTGTGAAAGAATATTTTAGAATATAAAAAAATAGAATAGAAAGTTACTCAAAATAAACTTAAGAATATTTCAAAGGGTTTTAAGAAAATGAGAAAAGGTAAAAGAATTTCGAAATTTGTCTGGTATGAGAAAGGTTAGAAGTATTTTGGTAGAAGTATGTAATTCTAGAAGAGTTTTATTTAGAAAGAAGTAGACGTGCAATAATTTCAAAACAAGGAGGAACAGTGCTGAAGAAATAATTTGAATAATTTTAAGTGAAAAAATCTTCTAGAATCTAGAAAGATAGAGTGGAAAGTTAGTCAAGAGAATCTTAAGAAAATTTCAAGAGGTTTTGTAAAAATAAGAAAAGTTAGAAGAATTTAGCTAGCAGTAACAATTCTAAAAGATTTCTATTAAAAAGGAGGGAAACTTGGATTATTCTAAATTCAAGGAGGGAACGATGCTGCAGAAATATTTAATTTGAATCATTTTAGTGAAAGAATATTTTAGAATATAAAAAAATAGAATAGAAAGTTACTCAAAATAAACTTAAGAATATTTCAAAGGGTTTTAAGAAAATGAGAAAAGGTAAAAGAATTTCAAATTTGTCTGGCTGAGAAAGTTAGAAGTATTTTGGTAGAAGTATGTAATTCTAGAAAGTGTTATTTAGAAAGAAATAGACGTGCATAATTTCAAATACAAGGAGGAACAGTGCTGAAGAAATAATTTGAATAATTTAAGTGAAAAAATCTTCTAGAATCTAGAAAGATAGAGGGAAAGTTAGTCAAGAGAAACTTAAGAAAATTTCAAAGGTTTTTGAAAATAAGAAAAGTTAGAAGAATTTAGCTAGTAGTAGACAATTCTAAAAGATTTCTATTAAAAAGGAAGGAAACTTGGATACTTCTAAATTCAAGGAGCGAACGATGCTGCAGATATGATTTAATTTGAATCATTTTAGTGAAAGAATATTTTAGAATATAGAAAAATAGAATAGAAAGTTACTCAAAATAAACTTAAGAATATTTCAAAGGTTTTAAGAAAATGAGAAAAGGTAAAAGAATTTCGAAATTTGTCTGGCATGAGAAAGGTTAGAAGTATTTTGGTAGAAGTATGTAATTCTAGAAGAGTGTTTATTTAGAAAGAAGTAGACTGCGATAATTTCAAAATACAAGGAGGAAAGTGCTGAAGAAATAATTTGAATAATTTAAGTGAAAAAATCTTCTAGAATCTAGAAAGATAGAGTGGAAAGTTAGTCAAGAGAAACTTAAGAAAATTTCAAAGAGTTTTGTAAAAATAAGAAAAGTTAGAAGAATTTAGCTAGCAGTAGACAATTCTAAAAGATTTCTATTAAAAAGGAGGGAAACTTGGATTACTTCTAAATTCAGGAGCGAACGATGCTGCAGATATATTTAATTTGAATCATTTTAGTGAAAGAATATTTTAGAATATAAAAAAATTGAATAGAAAGTTACTCAAAATAAACTTAAGAATATTTCAAAGGGTTTTAAGAAAATGAGAAAAGGTAAAAGAATTTCGAAATTTGTCTGGCATGAGAAAGGTTAGAAAGTATTTTGGTAGAGTACGCAATTCTAGAAGAGTTTTATTTAGAAAGAAGTAGACGTGCAATAATTTCAAAACAAGGAGGAACAGTGCTGAAGAAATAATTTGAATAATTTAAGTGAAAAAATCTTCTAGAATCTAGAAAGATAGAGTGGAAAGTTAGTCAAGAGAAACTTAAGAAAATTTCAAGAGGTTTTGTAAAAATAAGAAAAGTTAGAAGAATTTAGCTAACAGTAGACAATTCTAAAAGATTTCTATTATAAAGGAGGGAAACTTGGATTACTTCTAAATTCAAGGAGCGAACGATGCTGCAGATATATTTAATTTGAATCATTTTAGTGAAAGAATATTTTAGAATATAAAAAAATAGAATAGAAATTACTCAAAATAAACTTAAGAATATTTCAAAGGGTTTTAAGAAAATGAGAAAAGGTAAAAGAATTTCGAAATTTGTCTGGCTGAGAAAGGTTAGAAGTATTTTGGTAGAGGTACGCAATTTTAGAAGAGTTTTATTTAGAAAGAAGTAGACGTGCAATAATTTCAAAAACAAGGAGGAACAGTACTGAAGAAATAATTGAATAATTTAAGTGAAAAAATCTTCTAGAATCTAGAAAGATAGAGTGGAAAGTTAGTCAAGAGAAACTTAAGAAAATTTCAAGAGGTTTTGTAAAAATAAGAAAAGTTATAAGAATTTAGCTAGCAGTAGACAATTCTAAAATATTTCTATTAAAAAGGAGGGAAACTTGGCTTACTTCTAATTCAAGGAGCAAACGATGCTGCAGATATATTTAATTTGAATCATTTTAGTGAAAGAATATTTTAGAATATAGAAAAATAGATAGAAAGTTACTCAAAATAAACTTAAGAATATTTCAAAGAGTTTTAAGAAAATGAGAAAAGGTAAAAGAATTTCGAAATTTGTCTGGCATGAGAAGGGTTAGAAGTATTTTGGTAGAAGCATGTAATTCTAGAAAAGTTTTATTTAGAAAGAAGTAGACGTGCAATAATTTCAAAAACAAGGAGGAACAGTGCTGAAGAAATAATTTGAATAATTTAAGTGAAAAAATCTTCTAGAATCTAGAAAGATAGAGTGGAAAGTTAGTCAAGAGAAACTTAAGAAAATTTCAAGAGGTTTTGTAAAAATAAGAAAAGTTAGAAGAATTTAGCTAGCACTAGACAATTCTAAAAGATTTCTATTAAAAAGGATGGAAACTTGGATTACTTCTAAATTCAAGGAGCGAACGATGCTGCAGATATATTTAATTCGAATCATTTTAGTGAAAGAATATTTTAGAATATAAAAAAATTGAATAGAAAGTTACTCAAAATAAACTTAAGAATATTTCAAAGGGTTTTAAGAAAATGAAAAAGGTAAAAGAATTTCGACATTTGTCTGGCATGGGAAAGGTTAGAAGTATTTTGGTAGAAGTATGTAATTCTGGAAGGGTTTTATTTAGAAAGAAGTGGACGTGCAATAATTTCAAAAACAAGGAAAAACAGTGCTGAAGAAATAATTTGAATAATTTAAGTGAAAAAATCTTCTAGAATCTAGAAAGATAGAGTGGAAAGTTAGTCAAGAGAAACTTAAGAAAATTTCAAGAGGTTTTGTAAAAATAAGAAAAGTTAGAAGAATTTAGCTAGCAGTAGACAATTCTAAAGATTTCTATTAAAAAGGAGGGAAACTTGGATTACTTCTAAATTCAAGGACCGAACAATGCTGCAGATATATTTAATTTGAATCATTTTAGTGAAAGAATATTTTAGAATATAAAAAATAGAATAGAAAGTTACTCAAAATAAACTTAAGAATATTTCAAAGGGTTTTAGGAAAATGAGTAAAGGTAAAAGAATTTCGAAATTTGTCTGGCATGAGAAAGGTTAGAAATATGTATTTTGGTATAGGTACACAATTCTAGAAGAGTTTTATTTAGAAAGAAGTAGACGTGCAATAATTTCAAATACAAGGAGGAACAGTGCTGAAGAAATAATTTGAATAATTTAAGTGAAAAAATCTTCTAGAATCTAGAAAGATAGAGTGGAAAGTTAGTCAAGAGAAACTTAAGAAAATTTCAAGAGGTTTTGTAAAAATAAGAAAAGTTAGAAGAATTTAGCTAGCAGTAGACAATTCTAAAAGATTTCTATTAAAAAGGAGGGAAACTTGGATGACTTCTAAATTCAAGGAGCGAACGATGCTGGAGATATATTTAATTTGAATCATTTTAGTGAAAGAATATTTTAGAACATAAAAAAATAGAATAGAAAGTTACTCAAAATAAACTTAAGATATTTCAAAGGTTTTAAGAAAATGAGAAAAGGTAAAAGAATTTCGAAATTTGTCTGGCATGAGAAAGGTTGGAAGTATTTGGTAGAAGTATGTAATTCTGGAAGAGTTTTATTTAGAAAGAAGTAGACGTGCAATAATTTCAAAAACAAGGAGGAACAGTGCTGAAGAAATAATTTGAATAATTTAAGTGAAAAAATCTTCTAGAATCTAGAAAGATAGAGTGGAAAGTTAGTCAAGAGAAACTTAAGAAAATTTCAAGAGGTTTTGTAAAAATAAGAAAAGTTAGAAGAATTTAGCTAGCAGTAGACATCTAAAAGATTTCTATTAAAAAGGAGGGAAACTTGGATTACTTCTAAATTCAAGGAGCGAACGATGCTGCAGATATATTTAATTTGAATCATTTTAGTGAAAGAATATTTTAGAATATAGAAAAATAGAATAGAAAGTTACTCAAAATAAACTTAAGAATATTTCAAAGAGTTTTAAGAAAATGAGAAAAGGTAAAAGAATTTCGAAATTTGTCTGGCATGAGAAAGGTTAGGAGTATTTTGGTAGAACATGTAATTCTAGAAGAGTTTTATTTAGAAAGAAGTAGACGTGCAATAATTTCAAATACAAGGAGGAACAGTGCTGAAGAAATAATTTGAATAATTTAAGTGAAAAAATCTTCTAGAATCTAGAAAGATGGAGTGGAAAGTTAGTCAAGAGAAACTTAAGAAAATTTCAAGAGGTTTTGTAAAATTAAGAAAAGTTAGAAGAATTTAGCTAGCAGTAGACAATTCTAAAAGATTTCTATTAAAAAGGAGGGAAACTTGATTACTTCTAAATTCAAGGAGCGAACGATGCTGCAGATATATTTAATTTGAATCATTTTAGTGAAGAATATTTTAGAATATAAAAAAATAGAATAGAAAGTTACTCAAAATAAACTTAAGAATATTTCAAAGGTTTAAGAAAATGAGAAAAGGTAGAAGAATTTCGAAATTTGTCTGGCATGAGAAAGGTTAGAAGTATTTGGTAGAGGTACGCAATTCTAGAAAGAGTTTTATTTAGAAAGAAGTAGACGTGCAATAATTTCAAAAACAAGGAGGAATAGTGCTGAAGAAATAATTTGAATAATTTAAGTGAAAAAATCTTCTAGAATCTAGAAAGATAGAGTGGAAAGTTAGTCAAGAGAAACTTAAGAAAATTTCAAGAGGTTTTGTAAAAATAAGAAAAGTTAGAAGAATTTAGCTAGCAGTAGACAATTCTAAAAGATTTCTATTAAAAAGGAGGGAAACTTGGATTACTTCTAAATTCAAGTAGCGAACGATGCTGCAGATATATTTAATTTGAATCATTTTGTGAAAGAATATTTTAGAATATAAAAAAATAGAATAGAAAGTTACTCAAAATAAACTTAAGAATATTTCAAAGGGTTTTAAGAAAATGAGAAAAGGTAAAAGAATTTCGAAATTTGTCTGGTATGAGAAAGGTTAGAAGTATTTTGGTAGAAGTATGTAATTCTAGAAAGAGTTTTATTTAGAAAGAAGTAGACGTGCAATAATTTCAAATACAAGGAGGAACAGTGCTGAAGAAATAATTTGAATAATTTAAGTGAAAAAATCTTCTAGAATCTAGAAAGATGGAGTGGAAAGTTAGTCAAGAGAAACTTAAGAAAATTTCAAGAGGTTTTGTAAAATTAAGAAAAGTTAGAAGAATTTAGCTAGCAGTAGACAATTCTAAAAGATTTCTATTAAAAAGGAGGGAAACTTGGATTACTTCTAAATTCAAGGAGCGAACGATGCTGCAGATATATTTAATTTGAATCATTTTAGTGAAAGAATATTTTAGAATATAAAAAAATAGAATAGAAAGTTACTCAAAATAAACTTAAGAATATTTCAAAGGGTTTTAAGAAAATGAGAAAAGGTAGAAGAATTTCGAAATTTGTCTGGCATGAGAAAGGTTAGAAGTATTTTGGTAGAGGTACGCAATTCTAGAAGAGTTTTATTTAGAAAGAAGTAGACGTGCAATAATTTCAAAAACAAGGAGGAATAGTGCTGAAGAAATAATTTGAATAATTTAAGTGAAAAAATCTTCTAGAATCTAGAAAGATAGAGTGGAAAGTTAGTCAAGAGAAACTTAAGAAAATTTCAAGAGGTTTTGTAAAAATAAGAAAAGTTAGAAGAATTTAGCTAGCAGTAGACAATTCTAAAAGATTTCTATTAAAAAGGAGGGAAACTTGGATTACTTCTAAATTCAAGTAGCGAACGATGCTGCAGATATATTTAATTTGAATCATTTTGTGAAAGAATATTTTAGAATATAAAAAAATAGAATAGAAAGTTACTCAAAATAAACTTAAGAATATTTCAAAGGGTTTTAAGAAAATGAGAAAAGGTAAAAGAATTTCGAAATTTGTCTGGTATGAGAAAGGTTAGAAGTATTTTGGTAGAAGTATGTAATTCTAGAAGAGTTTTATTTAGAAAGAAGTAGACGTGCAATAATTTCAAAAACAAGGAGGAACAGTGCTGAAGAAATAATTTGAATAATTTTAGTGAAAAAATCTTCTAGAATCTAGAAAGATAGAGTGGAAAGTTAGTCAAGAGAATCTTAAGAAAATTTCAAGAGGTTTTGTAAAAATAAGAAAAGTTAGAAGAATTTAGCTAGCAGTACACAATTCTAAAAGATTTCTATTAAAAAGGAGGGAAACTTGGATTAGTTCTAAATTCAAGGAGGGAACGATGCTGCAGAAATATTTAATTTGAATCATTTTAGTGAAAGAATATATTTTAGAATATAAAAAAATAGAATAGAAAGTTACTCAAAATAAACTTAAGAATATTTCAAAGGGTTTTAAGAAAATGAGAAAAGGTAAAAGAATTTCAAAATTTGTCTGGCTGAGAAAGGTTAGAAGTATTTTGGTAGAAGTATGTAATTCTAGAACAGTGTTATTTAGAAAGAAATAGACGTGCGATAATTTCAAATACAAGGAGGAACAGTGCTGAAGAAATAATTTGAATAATTTAAGTGAAAAAATCTTCTAGAATCTAGAAAGATAGAGGGAAAATTAGTCAAGAGAAACTTAAGAAAATTTCAAGAGGTTTTCTGAAAATAAGAAAAGTTAGAAGAATTTTGCTAGTAGTAGACAATTCTAAAAGATTTCTATAAAAAAGGAAGGAAACTTGGAGTACTTCTAAATTCAAGGAGCGAACGATGCTGCAGATATGTTTAATTTGAATCATTTTAGTGAAAGAATATTTTAGAATATAGAAAAATAGAATAGAAAGTTACTCAAAATAAACTTAAGAATATTTCAACGAGTTTTAAGAAAATGAGAAAAGGTAAAAGAATTTCGAAATTTGTCTGGCATGAGAAAGGTTAGAAGTATTTTGGTAGACGTATGTAATTCTAGAAGAGTGTTATTTAGAAAGAAGTAGACATGCGATAATTTCAAATACAAGGAGGAACAGTGCTGAAGAAATAATTTGAATAATTTAAGTGAAAAAATCTTCTAGAATCTAGAAAGATAGAGTGGAAAGTTAGTCAAGAGAAACTTAAGAAAATTTCAAGAGGTTTTGTAAAAATAAGAAAAGTTAGAAGAATTTAGCTAGCAGTAGACAATTCTAAAAGATTTCTATTAAAAGGAGGGAAACTTGGATTACTTCTAAATTCATGGAGCGAACGATGCTGCAGATATATTTAATTTGAATCATTTTAGTGAAAGAATATTTTAGAATATAAAAAAATTGAATAGAAAGTTACTCAAAATAAACTTAAGAATATTTCAAAGGGTTTTAAGAAAATGAGAAAAGGTAAAAGAATTTCGAAATTTGTCTGGCATGAGAAAGGTTAGAAATATTTTGGTAGAGGTACGCAATTCTAGAAGAGTTTTATTTAGAAAGAAGTAGACGTGCAATAATTTCAAATGCAAGGAGGAACAGTGCTGAAGAAATAATTTGAATAATTTAAGTGAAAAAATCTTCTAGAATCTAGAAAGATAGAGTGGAAAATTAGTCAAGAGAAACTTAGGAAAATTTCAAGAGGTTTTCTGAAAATAAGAAAAGTTAGAAAAATTTTGCTAGTAGTAGACAATTCTAAAAGATTTCTATAAAAAAGGAAGGAAACTTGGAGTACTTCTAAATTCAAGGAGCGAACGATGCTGCAGATACATTTAATTTGAATCATTTTAGTGAAAGAATATTTTAGAATATAGAAAAATAGAATAGAAAGTTATTCAAAATAAACTTAAGAATATTTCAAAGAGTTTTAAGAAAATGAGAAAAGGTAAAAGAATTTCGAAATTTGTCTGGCATGAGAAAGGTTAGAAGTATTTTGGTAGACGTATGTAATTCTAGAACAGTGTTATTTAGAAAGAAGTAGACGTGCGATAATTTCAAATACAAGGAGGAACAGTGCTGAAGAAATAATTTGATTAATTTAAGTGAAAAAATCTTCTAGAATCTAGAAAAATAGAGTGGAAAGTTAGTCAAGAGAAACTTAAGAAAATTTCAAGAGGTTTTCTAAAAATAAGAAAAGTTAGAAGAATTTAGCTAGCAATACTAAAAGATTTGTATTAAAAAGGAAGGAAACTTGGATTACTTACCTCTAAATTCAAGGAGCGCACGATGCTGCAGATACACTTAATTTGAATCATTTTAGTGAAATCTAGAATCTAGAAAAATAGAATAGAAAGTTACTCAGGATAAACTTAAGCATATTTCAAAGGGTTTTTAGAAAATGGGAAACGGTAAAATAATTTTCAAATTTATATGGAATGAGAAAAGTTAGAAGTATTCTGGTAGAAGTATGTAATTCTACAAGAGTTCCACTTAGAAGGAAGTAGACGTAGACTAATTTTAAAGTCAAGGAGGAAACGGTGCTGACGAAATAATTTGAATAACTTAAATCAAAGAATATAGAAAGACAGAGTAGAAATTTAGTCAAAACAAACTTAAAAAGATTTCAAAGGATTTTTGAAAATGAGGAAATATAAAATATATCGAATTTTTGTCTCGAATGAGAAAGTTTAGAAGTATTTTGGGAGAAGTATGTAATACTAGAAGAGTTCCACTTCGAAAGAAGTAGACGTGGAATAATTTTAAATTCAAGGAGGGAACGGTACTGAAGGTATAATTTTACTAACTTAAGTCGGAAAATCATCTAAAATCTAGAAATATAGAATAGAAAGTTAGCCAAGATAAACCTAAAAATATTGATCATTTCATCACCAAAGCCCCGATTATAAACACACCACGATAGAAATCGCAAAAAATCCAACGTCGTTGAGTGATTTTTATGTTTGTTTTCTCTTTCTGCTGAAATTATGCAGATGCGTGTGGTATTTGTCGTGAGTCTTTGGGCATGTAGTAAAATCCGAAACTGATAGGCGGCACTTACTCTTTTGTATTTTCAACCATTCATTTCTATTTGTGTGGTTTATAACATTGTAAACTGCGGTTAAAGTAGTCACAAAGTTCGCCTAAGGTTAGTTTTGGTAAATGTGTGTTTGTCTTGGTGCGTCTCCGCATTCGCTTCGTTATCTAAGAGCGCCACTAAAACGAACACACCAAACTCCAAACAAATTCAAAAACATCTGCGAGTTTTAAACCAAGCGAACTTTTCAAGTCTTTCAGTATTTATTTTACACACAGCGGCCTTTAAATAAGTTGAATAAAACGACAAAAGTTTGTTTACATGTTTTTCCGATCGAGGAAACCGCAGCATTACACTCTGCAGGATTTCCCGAGGCCCCTTTGATTTTTGGAGGGTCGCCGTCTTATCGGTCCTCGCCGTATTGGCAGGGTTTGGAAACTAGTTAACCTTACCGTCACCAAGACACACATTGTTATTAATACGTGCAGGCCGTCCCGGGGGCGGCGTAATTACGGGTCCTTGCAGCGATCAGGACACCCTTGATGTTCGAGAACTCGACTTGCCAACTCCACTCAACAGTACTTTGTTACAGTTGGAAAGTTCCATCTCTTTACAGGAACTTAATAACGCTAAATGTTGCAAATTCCGACTCCGTGTTGAGAATTAAGCGTTGCGTTCCGTCGCTATTTAGCTATTCTTGATGATAACAGAACTTATTTGCGTAGCGGGGCCAGGTTTCAGTCATAAACATTTATCATTTGAGTTTGCGTATTTAGGGTATCGTCAAGGCTTCAAATTATATACAAAAAAGTGTACTAGTTTTTGAAGAAACTGTTCGTAATTGTTTGCGTCGAGATGCTATTTCCCGTTGCGAAATAGCGGGGTTGCGGCCGTTTAGCTATTCTTGATGATAACAAAACTTATTTGCGTAGCAGGGCGGCGGTCGGAGCCGGTTTCTGTCATAAACATTTATCATTTGAAGTTTCCAGACGTTTCCCCGTTTTATAAAACCCTCCGGTGTGATCGCATCGGCTTTTTTGCCGCTATAATTACTCCGGGCTAAGAGAAATAAACAAAATCGCGGAACGAACTCGAATAAATAACTGCAATAAGCCGGAGTTCTGCACCAAATACCGGATAATCTCCTGTAGGGAATCGAGACACGATATAGGCGGGACTCTTGCAAATATTCCTTGAGCTGTGTTAGCAAGATTCATGGATTTAGAACGAAATCGGTTCTCAGCTGCTATTAGGAGAATTATGCTATACTTATCAAGACTAAGTCTGCAATCTGTTCGTTATAACAACGATCCTCTTAGTTTAATTCAATTACGGGAATTGCTTCAGTTTGTTTTGCGCAATTTTCAGAAGCCAATACGCCCTCGAGTTTTCCGGAGATATAGTGACTTGCTGACATCGCGGGAATAAACGCCCTAAATCTTACATCAAGCCAAAAATATCAACAAGCGATACGCTGTTTGGAATTTCCTTTCGAGGATAAAAGGACGCGATACATTATTTATGGAGGCGGCACGGCGCGACTGTTTATATACGTAATGGCAGGTTTTATTAAAACGATATTGTGACGGTTGGTAATTAAAAATTTAGCAATCTTCGGAAACTCGGCAACTTTTCAAGTACAAATAAAATTATTGCAAAGCTCAAACCTCGAAGTACTCGTGAATATTTTACTCGGTAAAACACTCAATTTTTTCGTACGTAAACAATGTAAACACATTAATGCTCTTAAACGAAACAAAAAACTCCGTTAGGAATAAATATTTTTTCTGGTTTATGTCTACACGTTGAGATAACGTCATGATGTTGCCGGCCTTTTTATCTACGCTGTACGTCAAATTCGCGCAATTAACTCTACGCCTAGAGCAGAATGTTTACTATGCAAATGGGTGGTTCATTTAAAACTGGTATTTTGCATGTTTCTATGTAATATCAGTATTTCCCCCGTTCTTGAAATTTATTTCGCCGCATTACCAAAGTATCTGTTTACAAAGTGCAAGTTTGTTTCCATTTGTGTACTGCAAAATGTGCGGCACGTTCAGGCTGAAATGCATTTATGGTCCGCTTATTGCGTTTCCTTAACATATATGCAGGTGGATAAATTTAAACAGTTTGCGTTGTTTCTGCTGAAAATTTGGCGACAGTAAAAATTAAATACTTAATTAAAATAAATTTAAGAATGTGCTACAGAAAATTGTAGTGAGTTTGTGTAGCTAAAATGAAGCAATTAATTCATTTTACACCAATTATAACTTCGCGCGTGTTGACAACTTTTCGTTTTTGTTTGTCTGTGATTTTATATAGATTCTAGTTCTCCATTCAGGGATCAAAAATATCGTTTCTTGAAAATGTTTAAAGCCATCAAATTGTATAGCCATGTATTAAAAACCGGTCTCAAAGGATTCTGTATTACGGTTGGAAAAGCTGGAATTCGTGAACTTTCTAGTTTCAGCAGGAAATTAGTCTAGACAGACATTATAGGAAGGTGTTACTTGAGAGATAAAAATTGTCTCTTTTTTTAGTTTAACGAAATATAGCTCCAAAACGCCACAAAACTGCGCATTGCGGCTGAAGCATTCGATTCTCTGAAGTTTTCTAGTTCCAGAAGGAAATTCTCAGACTGAATCCTCGATTCGTTTAGGATGGAGAGACCAGTATCTAGAAGATGTCATTTGTGGTCATGTACTTGACCTATTTAGTATGGGGATACCTATATAAAAGAAAATAACAGCTGTGAGTTAAAATGCAGTCTTTTTTTCAAGCTTAACGAGACTTAGCTCCAAAACGGCTGCAAATTGCGCATTTTGGCTTGAATCATATGATTCGCTGAAGCATTCTCATTCAAAGACCAAAATTTCAGGTCATATACTCGACCTACCTTAGAACTTGTTTGATCTGCAGACCAGAGCGCACTCAAGCGAATATAGACTCTAAGCCGTTTCTTAACGATTTATATATAACCCTCACCAAAATTTGTCACCAACAATGAAATGACGTAATCTCCAAATTTTAGAATATTAGACGTAATTTCAATGTTATATTCCCCGTTTACGGTTTATGAATCAGTGTCCAGATTTTACCCTTGACGTCAAGATTTTTGGAAAAAAATCAACAACATTTTCCAATTTATAGTTATTGGAAGCATGTAAAATCTTACAATTTTGTCGAATAAATGTTATTTAAATGTTAAAAAGTAGCATAGTCCTGAACTTGTGGTATATAAATACGCTTTTGAGATTTTTCGGCTTTTCGATTTCTCGATTTTTTTTTATTTTTCGATTCCTCAATTTTCCGATGTACCAATAATGCGATTTCTCAGTTTTTGTCCCCTTTAATTTTACGATTTCTACGAGTAAATATTTTGATTTTTCAGTTTTTCAAATTTTGACGTTTCTGAATTTGCACTTTTCCGATGTCTGAAGTAATCTTTTTTTTATTTTTCCATTTCTCGACTTTGCAAAGTTTCGATTTTTCACTTCTTGAATTTTTCGATTTTTCAGGTTTTCGATTTCTCAATTTTTCAACTTTTCGATGTTTTAATTTCTCAATTTTTAAAATTCTAGGGTTTTCGATTTCTCGCGTTGTTCGTAAAGTGAAGTTCAAAAGTGTAAAAGTGTTTTAAAAATTGTTTGGCATCATTTTGTGGCATTTTTAAAAATTCCCAAAGTCAAATCGTCTCCGTTAGTACTAGTGGGGCTAATACTGCACTGGCGGCTCGTGACCTTTTGAAATGGGGGGACACAGTTTGATTGATTAGTTAAATATGAAGATATAAAACAGGCTCGTATTACCAATTAATAGAAGAAATTGTGTGACGGACAAGTAAAACAGGAGTTGTCCACATACCTTTGGTTTTAAATCATTACTGAGGAGACACACAAACAAAACAATTTATTATTTTTTTCACAATCGTACATCCAAGAATATTTATCATACGTGTTACCTCTATTAAAATAGACTGATTTTGGCAAATGATATAACCCTTAATAAAACAGAGGGCGGATGGGCGGGACTTGGATTTGTTGAGATAAGACTGAATTTGCAAATGATATACCCCTTAAAAAAATAGAGGCGGGATCATTAGCCAAAATAAGACTTATGTCAGCAAGTACTAGCCCCCCCCCCCACCCGCCCTTTATTTTCTTCTTTATTTTCTTAGAGGGTATATCATTTGCCAGAATCAGTCTTATCTTACCAAACACAAGCCCCGCCCACCCACCCTGTATTTTCTTAGGGGGTATATCATTTGCCAAAATCAGTCTTATCTTAAACAAGTACACTGGCCCCACACACCCGCCCTGTATTTTCTTAGAGGGTACATCATTTCCCAGAATCAGTCTTATCTTAGCAAACACAAGCCCCGCCCACCCGCCCTGTATTTTCTTAGGGGGTATATGATTTGCCAAAATCCGTCTTATCTTAAACAAGTACACTGGCCCCACCCACCCGCCCTGTATTTTCTTAGGGGGTATATCATTTGCCAGAATCAGTGTTATCTTAGCAAACACAAGCCCCGCCCACCCTCCCTGTATTTTCTTAGGGGGCATATGATTTGCCAAAATCAGTCTTATCTTAAACAAGTACACTAGCCCCACCCACCCGCCCTGTATTTTCTTAGGGGGTATATTATTTTCCAATTTCAGTCTTATCTTAACAAAGTACACTAGCCCCCACCCGCCCTTTATTTTTTAGAGGGTATATCATTTGCCAAAATCAGTATTATCTTAAACAAGTACACTGGCCCCACCCACCCGCCCTGTATTTTCTTAGAGGGTATATCATTTGCCAGAATCAGTCTTATCTTAGCAAACACAAGCCCCGCCCACCCGCCCTGTATTTTCTTAGGGGGTATATGATTTGCCAAAATCCGTCTTATCTTAAACAAGTACACTGGCCCCACCCACCCGCCCTGTATTTTCTTAGGGGGTATATCATTTGCCAGAATCAGTGTTATCTTAGCAAACACAAGCCCCGCCCACCCTCCCTGTATTTTCTTAGGGGGCATATGATTTGCCAAAATCAGTCTTATCTTAAACAAGTACACTAGCCCCACCCACCCGCCCTGTATTTTCTTAGGGGTATATTATTTTCCAATTTCAGTCTTATCTTAACAAAGTACACTAGCCCCCACCCGCCCTTTATTTTTTAGAGGGTATATCATTTGCCAAAATCAGTATTATCTTAAACAAGTACACTGGCCCCACCCACCCGCTCTGTATTTTCTTAGGGGGTATATAATTTGCCAGAATCAGTCTTATCTTAACAAAGTATACTAGCCCACCCACCCGCCCTTTATTTTCTTAGGGGGTATATCATTTGCCAAAATTATAAACTTTTCTATTCTATTCTATTTTGAAAAACGGTAGAATATAAGATTTAAAACAAAGTCGAAGTTCTTCTATAACTCAATTTTTCAGTTTTCTGAATTTTTTATTTTTGATTTTGCCAGTTCTCGACTTTTCCAAGTTTCGATTTTTCAGTTCTTCGAATTTTCGACTTTGCTTTTTTGATTTTTCGATTTCACAATTTTCCAATTTTCGATTATTTATTTTTCGGATTTTCAGTTTTTCGTTTTTTCAACTTTAAATTTTTCAATTTTTCGACTGTTCTCTACTTCAGTTCCTTAATTTTTTTGGATCTTTTCTTAATTTCTCGTTTCTAAAATTCTAAACTTTTCGATTTCTCGAGTGCTTAGTTCTTCATATTTTAGTTTTCCTATTTTCCGAATTTTGGAATTTTAGATTTTCAATTTTTTGGAATCTCGATTTATAGAGATTCGGATGTTTCGATGTTTTGATTGTTCAATCTCTCGATTTATCAATTTTCCCATTTTTAACTTTTCGATTTTTCGATTTTGGCCTACTTCGGTTTCTCAATTTTTCGATGTTTCGACTTCTCGGCTTTTCGACTGCTCAATTTATAGATATTTTGATTTTTCGATTCCTCCATGAGTCAATTTTTGAAATTTTCCGAAATTTCGGTTTTTCGATTTTTTATTTTTCGGCTTTTCGATTTTTTCATGTTCCGATTTTTCAATTTTTCATTTTTTAAATTTTGAATGTTCGATTTCTCGATTTGTCGATTTTTCAGACTTTCGATTTTTAAATTTCATATTTTCGAATTTTAATTTTCTGATTATTTGATATTTAGATTTATCGATTTTTCAATTTTGCGCCATTTTAATTGTTCAATGCTTTAAATTTTAGATTTTTCGATTTCTCGAGGTTTTGATTTTTCAGTTTTTCAGTATTTCAATTTTTCAAATTCTAACGTTGCAAAATTTTCCGTTTTCCGATTTCTCAATTAATCTACACAGTTTTGATTTTCCCACTTCTCGACTTTTCCAAGTTTCGATTTTTCAGTTCTTCGAATTTTCGACTTTGCTTTTTTGGTTTTTCAATTTCTCAATTTTCCAATTTTCGATTAATGATTTTTGGGATTTTCAGTTTTTGGTTTTTTAAACCTTAAAATTTTCTATTTTTCGACAGTTCTATACTTCAGTTCCTTAATTTTTTTGGATCTTTTTTTACTTTTTCGTTTCTAAAATTCTAAACTTTTCGATTTCTCGAGTGTTCAGTTCTTCTATATTTTAGTTTTTCAATTTTCCGAATTTTGAAATTTTAGATATTGCAATTTTTCCATTTTTAATTTTTCGATTTTTCAATTTTGGCCTACTTCGGCTTCTCAATTTTTCGATTTTTCGACTTCTCAACTTTTCGACTGCTTGATTTATCGATCTTTTGATTTTTCGCTTCCTCCATGTGCCAATTTTTGAAAATTTCCGAAGTTTCGATGTTTCGGTTTGTCGGTTTTTCGATTTTTTACTTTTCGGTTTTTCGATTTTTCCATGTTCCGATTTTTTAATTTTAGAGTTTCGATTTCCCGATTTGTTGATTTTTCAGTTTTTCGATTTTTAAATTTTAGTTTTTCGGATGTTTATTTTTTGATGTTTAGATTTCTCCACTTTTTTTTTTACGATATTTTAATTTTTCAATGTTTCAAATTTTTGATTTTTCGATTTTTCAGTTCTTCAACATTTTTCAATTTTCAAATTTTGAAGTTTCTGAATTTTCTGTTTTCCGATTTCTCAATTAATCTATTTTTGATTTTCCTATTTCTCGACTTCCCAAAGTTTCGATTTTTCAAGTTTTTAATGTTCCAATTTTTGGATATTTTGTTCAACTTTGTGATTTTTCAGTTTTTCGATGCTTCAATTTCTCTATTTTTCATTTTATCGATATTTTTAGTTTTGGATTTTTCGATTTCTCGACTTTTTACTTCTTGGATTTTCAATTTTTCGTTTTTAAACTTTAGATTTTTCAATTTTTGAACTGTTTTATACTTCGATTTCTCAATTTTTCAACTTTTCGAAATTTTAACTTTTCAGGTTTTTTTAAGTTTTCGATTTTCCAGTTTTTCTTTTTTAAAATTTTTAGATTTTCAATTTTTTGACTTCTCGATTTATCGAATTCAGATGTTTCGATGTCTTAATTGTTCAATTTCTAGTTTTCTCGATCCACTGGTTTTTTCATTTCTGGATGTCTCAGTTTTTGAATATTTCGATGTTTCGATTTAAAAAATTTCTTGGCTTTTTGATTTTTTACTTTAGGACTTTTCAATTTTTGGATTCTTCAATTTTTGATGTTTTGATTTTTCGGTTATACAATTTTTCAATTTTTCAATTTTTTAAATTCTGCAGGTTCGATTTCTCGATTTATGGATTTTTCAGATTTTCGACTTTTAAATTTTAGATTTTCGAATTTTAATTTTTTGATTATTTGATGTTTGGGTTTATCGATTTTTTTCAATTTTACGCCATTTTAATTATTCAATGTTTTAAATTTTAGATTTTTCGATTTCTCGAGGTTTTGATTTTTCAGTTTTTCAGTATTTCTATTTTTCAATTTTTCACTTCTCGAATTTTCCAAGTTTCGATTTTTCAGTTCTTCGAATTTTCGACTTTGCTTTTTTGGTTTTTCAATTTCTCAATTTTCCAATTTTCGATTAATGATTTTTGGGATTTTCAGTTTTTGTTTTTTTAAACCTTAAAATTTTCAATTTTTCGACAGTTCTATACTTCGGTTCCTTAATTTTTTTGGATCTTTTCTTACTTTTTCGTTTCTAAAATTCTAAACTTTTCGATTTCTCGAGTGTTCAGATCTTCTATATTTTAGTTTTTCAACTTTCCGAATTTTGAAATTTTAGATATTGCAATTTTTTCCATTTTTAATTTTTCGATTTTTCAATTTTGGCCTACTTCGGCTTCTCAATTTTTCGATTTTTCGACTTCTCAACTTTTCGACTGCTCGATTTATCGATCTTTTAATTTTTCGCTTCCTCCATGTGCCAATTTTTGAAAATTTCCGAAGTTTCGATGTTTCGGTTTGTCGGTTTTTCGATTTTTTACTTTTCGGTTTTTCGATTTTTCCATGTTCCGATTTTTTAATTTTAGAGTTTCGATTTCCCGATTTGTTGATTTTTCAGTTTTTCGATTTTTAAATTTTAGTTTTTCGGATGTTTATTTTTTGATGTTTAGATTTCTCCACTTTTTATTTTACGATATTTGAATTTTTCAATGTTTTAAATTTTAGATTTTTCGATTTTTCAGTTCTTCAACACTTTTCAATTTTTCAAATTTTGAAGTTTCTGAATTTTCTGTTTTCCGATTTCTCAATTAATCTATTTTTGATTTTCCCATTTCTCGACTTCCCAAAGTTTCGATTTTTCAGGTTTTTAATGTTTCCAATTTTTGGATATTTCGTTCAATTTTGTGATTTTTCAGTTTTTCGATGCTTCAATTTCTCTATTTTTCATTTTATCGATATTTTAGTTGATTTTTCGATTTCTCGACTTTTTACTTTTGGATTTTCAATTTTTCGTTTTTAAACTTTAGATTTTTCAATTTTTGAACTGTTTTATATTCATTCCAATTTTCAACTTTCGAAATTACTTTTATGTTTCGATTTCATTACCGATTTTCATGTCTCGATTTTTAAATTTTAGGTTTTTCAATTTTTTATATTTTTGATTTTTTCATATTTGGATTTGTAGATTTTACAATTTGTCAATATTTTAAATATAAATAATAGTTGCCGTTCCACTAGTATTGCTAATTGAGGACGTTTTAATAGTATCGAAGACAATTAAAAAAATAATTCTTAGTTAAAAAAAAAATAGTTGCGTGGGAAAATTGAGTGACACATGCGAGATGCGCTTAGAGTCGACATTGGCCTGAGCGCACTCCGGTCTATGTATCAAACAAGTCCTCAGGCGACGATGAGTTAAAAAACTGCCTTTTTTCAAACTTAATTAGACATAACTCCAAAACGACCCAAAATTCAGCATTGTGGTTTAAAGCATTGGATTCCTTAGAAAGTTTTTAGTTCTATGAGCGGAGTTTCAAGCGGATCTCGACCCATTTAATAAGGAAAGATCAATACAAAAAAACATTAAAGTAATCCCCTGATGGACCCTGTTGCAATAGTGCTAATTTCACCAAAATTTTATTTAACCAACCAACAAAACATAAGAGAAAGAATAAATGACGAAAAGCAGAAATTAACAAATAAATTCCTGAGCGTCGCAACTCATCCTAGCGTCGCAACTCATTCCTGAGCTTTCGGTGCACTGCATTCTGCATTTACGTTATTTTTACGTAACAATTCCTCTATTTGATGATCAGCTAAGCGCAATATGTAAATCTCGCAACCGTTCACAACACAACCCCAACTACCCACGAGAAAATTACACAGCAAACACAGACACATCTAATTATCGTTTTTGGAATCGCCGACTTTCCCGTGGAGAACTTAGCGGTAAATATGGGATTAGCGCATCAAAACTAATAGTGTTCCCATATATGGTATTACGGTTATTTGCTTTAACGCTGGTTAATACCCCGTCTCTTGTGCATGTACCTGTTTGCTTTCGTGTACTTAATGGAATTCCGCTGCAGCGGCGCATCGGCTCATCTCTCAGTTAATTAAATCCTAAATGCGTGTCGCCTAATCGATGCCCTCGGCGCATTTAGCCAAATCCCATTCGGCTGGACAAAGAATGCGCGGAGATTGAGCGGAATTTGCATAATGCGCCTTTCATGGAGCCTCCAACGAAGAAGTGTTTATGGCCCGAGCAAATCAAGAGGCTCAATTTCCACAACCTGTTAGAATTTATCCGAAATCATATATTTAACAGCACGCACGTCTTCTCCTTAATTGTTTCGCATCGCGAATGTTAAACGGGCGCGAATGTCGCATCCGACACATTTTCTTTATTCATTTATGCAGATCTGACACATTTGCTTGTCTAGTACTACTGGTGACGTTTATTTGTATTCCACGAGCCGTCCTCTTGCTCTTCGTACAGATGGCGCCCGTGCCATCAAATAAGGAGCATCATATTTCACCGAAGACTTAAGAATTTCCATTTTAATCTTTCCGGGCCTTGTTCCAAGTCGAAGGTCTTAAACTTTATCCTCTGCACTCCACTGTGGTATTTAATTACGACCATTTTGCGATTCACCGTCGCTTATCGTCAACTGGCCTATTTATTTCGGGGGAAACACGCATAGGATGGAAATTAGGAGGACCCTGGAGACGACAGACCCGAAAGCGACCCCGGACCGAAGTGTGTGTTGCTAACAGTAGTGACAGATGCAGGAGGCACAACTACTATGATCAAGCGCAAAATTTAAACAACGAATTTTTCTTCAAAATTACATAGCAAAATAAAACTAACTAACACTACTACGTTTCAACCGAGTTCGTAACTGTTACGTCCATGCATAATGATGAAAGTTTAATAATTAATATTCTTGTGTAATCAAGAAAGTTAGACACAGATGAAATTGAATACAGTTGCCGTGACGTCACATCTGCAAACTTGCTCTATAATTGATCGTTGCGTTGCTACGCAAGTGACCACTAAGTCACACTCGTCATTTGTTTTCGCAGTTAGGTTTAAAATTCAGGTCACACAAAATTAAACTTTCTAAGACAAATTGGCGCAAAAACTGATTACCTTGTAGTTAGATTAAACTCACAAATAATTAACTTCCATTCAACTTATTTTATTTCATTTCATTTCTCGAAATGCACGTCGTTGTCCACTTTAATTAGATTTGCAATTACGCTGTGTGTACCTAGAATTTAAACTCTGGTGGCAGTCTCGTCCTCCGACGAGTAATTTTAATTTTGTTACACCAGGACTTGACGATAACTTCTAAACATTTCGCTATAGTTATTAGTTTAATCACTGTCCCTTTTCTCTGTTTTCTCACTGCGTCGATAACATGGATTCTTACTACTTGTTGTGTAAATAATTATTTGCTAAATACAATGACGAGTTTTTTTCACGTTCACGGGTACCTCAAGGGTTTAATTTCGGTCCTTTACTATTAATTATCTTTACCAACGACGTTCTCCTAAAATTTCTGAACATAATCTATTAAGGTCTATTTATAAACTTCTGGCTGACGTTGCCGTTGACACTGGGTTTTCAACCAATCAGATTGCGGTAGTGTGCAGTGCTGCCAACTTGAAGGAAAATCCCCTGACATTTTTGTGTTTGACAGCACTAATTCCACGAAAATTAAATTTTGATAGAGATAATGAGGTCCACTAATATTAACCCATTTAATCACCTGTTCACCGAAACCTCCATACTTCAAATAGCTGCCACCATTTTCTACACTGTAACGTCCTGTCAGTACTTATGCATTGTTAAAGAAAATTCTCTACTTAAGAAACTTAGAACATGGAAAAAATGTTCATGTTGTGAAAAGACGTCTACACATACCTACTAAAACAAAAAGGCAAAGTGTTAAGCCCGCCCACCCGCCCTATCTCGATTGTGATGATTTTTTTATTTGCCATGAACCAAGGGGGCGGAGCTTAACTGCAAAATACTTATTTCTTTACAATAAATTAAAAACAGTTTTTGAGTATCGTATTTTTCAAAGAATACTACGCATAGTAAGAAAAAAAGACAAAATATAAATCCGCACAACCCCCCCCCCCCCCCCCCCATCTCAATTGTGATGATTTTTTTAATCTTAGAAAGTTAAAACATGTTGAAAATCGTCACAATTAAGAGAGGGCGGGTGGGCGGGGCTTATATTTTGCCTTTTTTTTCTTAATAACGTAGTCGTCTTTTCAGGACAAGAAACTTAAAACATGTTTAAAATGGTAAATTTGTAAGAACATATTTCACATGGTAATTTCTCCTAGAAAAATAAGGATTTTACAATTAAGCTCCGCCCCTCGGCTTACAAAGAATAAAAAAAAATGATCAGAATAGAGACAGGGCGGGTGGGTGGGGCTTATCTTTTGGCTTTTTGTTTCTTAATATATATAGCCATCTTTTCACAACAAGAAACTTAGAACATGGTTAAAATGGTACATTTTTGCTAGGAAAATTTGGATTTTGCCATTATGGGGCGGAGACTAATTGCAAAATTTTTCCTTATACACATTTTCCATTTCTTACATGTTTTAACGTTTCCATGTTGTGAAAAGAATTCTACATATATTAAAACAAAAAGTCATAATGTCAGCCCGCCCACCCGTCCTGTCTCAATTGTGATGAATTTTTTTTATTCGCCGTGAACCAAGGGGGCGGAGTTTAACTGCAAAATACTTAGTTCTTTACAAGAACTTTAAAACATGTTTTTGAGTCTCGTGTTGTTCAAAGAATACTATGTACATGTGTATGTAATGGGGAAAATATAAAAAATTCAATGGTGATGATTTTTTTTTCTTAGAAACTTAAAACATGTTTAAAACAGTATGGATTTTACAATTAGACTCCGCCCTCAGGTCTGCCAACGAATGAAAACCATTACTATTGAGATCAGGGCAGGTATGGTTGGGGCAAAATCTCTGCCTTTAATTTTATTCTTTGAATAACACGATACACTTAAATGTGTCTTACATGGTAATTTCTTGTAGATAAATAAAAAGGATTTTGCAATTAAATTCCGAACAAGAAACTTAAAACATGTTTAAAATGGTAAATTCTTCTAGACAAATATGGATCTTGCAATTAAGCCCCGTCCCTCGATCTGAAAGCGAATGAAAAATTCGTCACAATTGAGAATTGAGATCGGGGCGGGTATGGGTGGAGTCCAATGTTTGGCTTTATTTTTCTTAGTAAACATTGTATTCTTTGAAATAAATGATACTCACAAACATGTTTTGATTTCTCGCTGAGAAATAAGGATTCTGTAGTTAATTTCCGCCCCTTTGGCTAACGACGAATAAAAAAAATCATCACAATTGACATAGGGTGGGTGGGCGGAGCTACATTTGTCTTTTTTTATTAATATGTGTAGAAATTGTTATTAACATCAAAGTTACCATCAACGAGCATTTCTTAAAGCTACACATACTAAAACAAAAAGGCAAAATGTTAGCCCGCCCACCCGCCCTCTGTCCCAGTATGATGATTTTTTTATTTGCCATGAACAAGGGCGGAGCTTAATGCAAAATAGCTTATTTCTTACAAGAAATTAAAACTGTTTTTGAGGTATCGTTAAATTTTTCAAAGAATACTACGCATAGTATGAAAAAAAAACAAAATACAAACCCACCCCCCCCATTTCAATTGTGATGATTTTTTTATTAGAAAGTAAAACATTTGATAAATTAGGCTCGCCCTCGGTCTGCAACGATAAAAAAACTTCATTACTATTTAGATAGGGCAGGTTTGGGGTGGGTTTTAAATTTTTCCTTGATTTTTTGTAATATATCTACACAGTATTCTTTGAATAACACGATACTCAAAAACATGTTTATATGGTAAATTTCTTGTAGAGAAATAATAAGTATTTTGCAGTTAAATTCCGCTCTTTTGGCTCTCGACGATTAAAAAAAAATCATCACAATTGAGAGAGGGTGCGTGGGCGGGGCTTAAATTTTGCCTTTTTTTCTTAATAACGTAGTCGTCTTTTCAGAACAAGAAACTTAAAATATGTTTAAAATGGTAAATTTCTATAGGAAAATATCAATTTTGCAATCGGTTTCTCGATCTGTCAACGAATGAAAAATTCATCACGTTTGGGATAGAGACAGAAGGGTGGCTCTTTTGTTTTTTTTTTTTAATAATACATTTAGTTGTTTTTGTATAACACGATTACTTAAGAACATAATTCACATGGTAATTTCTCGTAGAAAAATAATGACTTTACAACTAAGCTCCGCCCCTCGGCTTACGGCAAATAAAAAAATCATCAGAATTGAGATAGGCCGGGTGGGCAGGGCTTATATTGTGTTTTTTTTTCTTACTGTACATAGACATGTTTTTACAACAAGAAACTTAGAACATAGTTAAAATGGTAAATTTTTGCAAGGAAATATGGATTTTGCAATTATGGGGCGGAGACTAATTGCAAAATCGATATTTCCTTTTACAAATTTTGAATTTTAAACACGTCTCAAGTTTCATGTTGTAAAAAGAAGTCTACACATATTAAAACAAAAAGACAAAATGTTAGCCCGCCCACCCGCCCTATCTCAATTGTGATGATTTTTTTATTTGCCATGAACTAAAGGGGGCGGAGCTTAACTGCAAAATACTTATTTCTTTACAAGAAATTAAAAACATGTTTTTGACGATCGTATTTTTCAAAAAATACTACGCATTTTAAGAAAAAAAGACAAAATATAAACGTCGCCCACCTACCCCGTCTCAATTATGATGATTTTTTTAATCTTATACTGTTAAAACACCTTGAAAATTAGGCTCCTCCCCTAGGTCTGCCGACGAATGAAAACTTTATTACTATTTAGATAGGGCAGGTATGGGTGGGGCTTAATCTTTGACTTGAAGTTTTTTTTAATATATCTGCACAGTATTCTTTGAATAACACGATACCCAAAAACATGTTTACATGGTAATTTCTTTAAGAGAAATAATAAGTATTTTGCAGTTGAATTCCGCTCCTCTGGCTGTCAAAGATTAAAAAAAAATCATCACAATTGAGATAGGGCGGGTGGGCGGGGCTTATATTTTGTCTTTTTTCTTAATATACGCAGTGGTCTTTTCAGAACAAGACTCTTAAAACATGTTTAAAATGGTAAATTTATATAGGAAAATATCAATTTTGCAATTAGACTCCGTCCCTCGATTTGTCAACGAATGAAAAATTCATCACATTTGGGATCGGAACAGATGGGTTGGGCTTCTCTTTCGTTTTTTTTTTTTTTAATTAATACATTTAATTTTCTTTGTATAACATGATTACTTAAGAACATATTTCACAATGTAATTTCTCCTAGAAAAATAAGGATTTTACAATTAAGCTCCGCCCCTCGGCTTACGAAGGATAAAAAAAAGTCATCAGAATAGAGACAGGGCGGGTAGGTGGGGCTTATATTTTGGCTTTTTGTTTCTTAATATATATAGCCATCTTTTCACAACAAGAAACTTAGAACATGGTTAAAATGGTATAGTTGTACCAGTCTGACTTCGTTTTTATGGCAGCGGAATCTCAATTACCGCAAGCATTAGGAACTCTATTGAAAATATAAATAGCCGGGCCATAAATCATCTTAAGGGTGTTGGTCTCTTGATGCTTTATGACCGCTGGATTACTTGTGGCAGAGGTTTATTGTGGAAGACTTAACTCCTTCACAATAGGATGCAGTCGTAAAAACGAACCAACACTTGGAACGCTATACATTTTTGCAAGGAAATATGGATTTTGCCATTATGGGGCGGAGACTAATTGCAAAATTTTTCCTTATACAAATTTTCCATTTCTTACATGTTTTAAGTTTCATGTTGTGAAAAGAATTCTACATATATTAAAACAAAAAGTCATAATGTCAGCCCGCCCACCCGCCCTATCTCAATTGTGATGATTTTTTTTATTCGCCGTGAACCAAGGGGGCGGAGTTTAACTGCAAAGTACTTAGTTCTTTACAAGACATTTAAAACATGTTTTTGAGTCTCGTGTTGTTCAAAGAATACTATGTACATGTGTATGTAATGGGGAAAATATAAACCCCGCCCACCCACTCCGTCTCAAAGGTGATGATTTTTTTATTATTAGAAACTTAAAACATGTTTAAAACAGTATGGATTTTACAATTAGACTCCACCCTTAGGTCTGCCAACGAATGAAAACTTCATTACTATTGAGATCAGGGCAGGTATGGTTGGGGCTAAATCGCTGCCTTTAATTTTATTCTTTGAATAACACGATACACTTAAATGTGTCTTACATGGTAATTTCTTGTAGATAAATAAAAAGGATTTTGCAATTAATTTCCGAACAAGAAACTTAAAACATGTTTAAAATTTTAAACTCTTCTAGACAAATATGGATCTTGCAATTAAGCCCCGTCCCTCGATCTGAAAGCGAATGAAAAATTCGTCACAATTGAGAATTGAGATCGGGCGGGTATGGGTGGAGTCCAATGTTTGGCTTTATTTTTCTTAATAAACATTGTACTCTTTGAAAAAAATGATACTCACAAACATGTTTTTAATTTCTCGCAGAGAAATAAGGATTCTGTAGTTAATTTCCGCCCCTTTGGCTAACGACGAATAAAAAAAAATCATCACAATTGACATAGGGTGGGTGGGCGGAGCTACAATTTGCCTTTTTTTATTAACATGTGTAGACTTGTATATTAACATCAAAGTTACTATCAACGAGCATTTCTTAAAGCTACACATACTAAAACAAAAAGGCAAAATGTTAGCCCGCCCACTCGCCCTACCTCTATTGTGACGATTTTTTTTTATTTGCCATGAACCAAGGGGGCGGAGCTTAACTGCAAAATACTTATTTCTTTACAAGAAATTAAAAAAAATTTTTTGAGTATCGTATTTTTCAAAGAATACTACGCATAGTAAGAAAAAAAGACAAAATATAAACCCCGCACCCCCCCCCTCATCTCAACTGTGATGATTTTTTAAATCTTAGAATGTTAAAACACGTTGAAAATTAGGCTCCGCCCCTAGGTTTGCCGACGAATGAAAATGTTATTACTATTTAGATCTGGACAGGTATGGGTGGACCTCTTAATCTTTGGCTTGAATTTTTTTTAATATATCTACACAGTATTCTTTGAATAACACAATACTCAAGAACATGTTTACATGGTAATTTCTTGTAGAGAAATAATAAGTATTTTGCAGTTAAATTCCGCTCCTCTGGCTGTCAACGAAAAATCATCACAATTGAGAGAGGGCGGGTGGGCGGGGCTTATATTTTGTCTTTTTTTTAATATACGTTAGTCGTCTTTTCAGAACAAGAAACTTAAAACATGTTTGAAATGGTAAATTCTCGTAGCCAAATATGGATCTTTCAAATAAGCCCCGCCCTTCGATCTGACAACGAATAAAAAATTCATCACGACTGAGATCGAGACGAATGGGTGGGGCTTCTCTTTTGTTTTCTTTTTTAATTAGTACATTAGTTTTCTTTGTATACCACGATTACTTAGGAACACATTTCATACGGTAATTTCTCGTAGTAATTTTGCAAGGAAATATGGATTTTGCAATTATGGGGCAGGGCCTATTTGCAAAATCGACATTTTCCTATACAAAATTTCCATTTCTTACATGTTTTAAGTCTCATGTTGTGAAAAGAATTCTACATATATTAAAACAAAAGTCATAATGTAAGCCCGCCCACCCGCCCTATCTCAATTGTTATGAGTTTTTTATTCGCCGTGAATCAAGGGGACGGAGTTTAACTGCAAAATACTTAGTTCTATACAAGAAATTTAAAACATGTTTTTGAGTCTCGTGTTGTTCAAAGAACGAGAAAGTACATGTGTATGTAATCGAGAAAATATATAACCCGCCCACCCTCCCCATTTAAATTGTGATGATTTTTTTCTTAATATGTGTAGACATCTTTCCGCAACAAGAAACTTGAAACATGTTTAAAACGGTAACTTTGTATAGGGAAATGTCGATTTTGCAATTACGCTCCGCCCCTCGATCTGTCAACGAATGAAAAATTCATCACATTTGGGATCGGGACAGATGGGTGGGGGGGGCTTCTCTTTCGTTTTTTTTTTTTAATCAATACATTTAATTTTCTTTGTATAACACGATTACTTAAGAATATATTTCACATGGTAATTTCTCCTAGAAAAATAAGGATTTTACAATTAAGCTCCGCCCCTCGGCTTACGTCGAATAAAGAAAAACATCGGAATTGAGATAGGGCGGGTGGGCGGGGCTTATATTTTGGCTTTTTTTACTACACACAGCCATCTTTTCACAACAAGAAACTTAGAACATGGTCAAAATGGTACATTTTTGCAAGGACATATGGAATTTGCAATTATGGGGCGGAGCCTAGTTGCAAAATCCATATTTCCTTATACAAATTTTCCATTTTAAACACGTTTTAAGTTCCATGTTGTGAAAAGAATTCTATACATATTAAAACAAAAAGACAAAATGTAAGCCCGCCCACTCGCCCTGTCTCAAATGTGATGATTTTTTTTATTCACCGTGATCCAATGGGGCGGAGCTTAACTGCAAAATATTTATTTCTTTACAGGAGATTAAAAACATATTTTTGAGTGTCATATTGGTTAAAGAATACTAAGTATATTAAGAAAAAAGGTAAAATATAATCCCCGCCCACCCACCCCATCTCAATTGTGATGATTTTTTTTATTCTTAGAAACTTAAAACACGTTTAAAATGGTAAATTTGTAAGGAAATATAGATTTTGCAATTAGACTCCTCCCCTAGGTCTGCCAGCGAATGAAAACTTATACATATTACTATTTAGATCAGGCCAGGTATGGGTGGGGTTTAATTTTTGGCTTTATTATAGTTAGTATACATAGTATTTTTTGAAGAACAAATCATTACAATTGAGACAGGGCGGGTGGGTGGGGTAGCACTTATTTTGACAAAGTATTCTCTTTTACAAGAAACTTAAAAACATATTGGTTTATATTCTTAAAGCAATGTATCTTGAGGTTAATGCCCCAGCCCCATCATTTGATCAACTTAAATAAAAATTCTCACAAATGGAATTTTGTAAATCGGCGAGTATGGGTTGGGGTCTAATAACCAGTAATCTTTGGCTACATTTCTTAATATACATAGTATCCTTTGAACGACACGATACTCAAAAACATGTTGTCAATTTCTCATAAAGAACTAAGGATTTTGCTAGTTAAGCTCCGCCCCTTGGTTACGACGAATAAAAAAATCATCACAATCGGGATGGGGCGGGTGGGCGGGGCTAACTTTTGCCTTTGTTTCTTAATATGTGTAGACTTATTTCTACACAAGAAACTTAAAACGTATCCAAAATGGTTAAATTTTTGTAGTAATCAACTTAAATCCTCACTTTTCTTCTACAACCTTTTAAATACGGCAAAAGTTACTATCAAGGCAACTTGGCAACGAGATTTATAAATGACAATTCTAGAGAATCTACTGCAAATTTTTCAGAGTAATCTATTTTTTAACAAAAAATCTATACTTCGTCTCATTTTCCAAAAATATATTTGATTGTACATAACCTACACTGGAAGCTCAGAACCTGTTATTGAGTATCTCATTATTCAAAAGTAATCTCAATGTTAAATATTACTTTGCCGCATATCAATTTCAAAATTTTCATAATTAAAGAAAAGGGCGTTTAATGAAAATTCCTCAAATTTACGATTTGATAGTTAAGTATATTGTTGAAGAAGACTATGTAACCCCACGAAACGAAAATCAAAGGATAAGCCCCACCCACCCACCCCATCTCAATTGTGATTAATTTTTTTTATTCGTCGTGAATCGAGGGACGGAACCTAATTGCAAAGTTCATATTTCTCTACAAAAAATGCCATGTAAATTATTTTAAAAATCGTTTTTGTATTAAGAAAAAGAAGCTGAATATTATGCCCCACCCACCCACCCCCCTATCCGATTTGATAAACTTTTTATTCGTTGTGAGACCAGGAGGCGGAGCTTTTGCAAAGTCCATATTTCTGTAGAGGAAAATTACCTAATCAGTGGGTTATTTTGAGAAAAATCAGGAAATGCATATTTTTGGTTTCTCAAAAGTAAAAAGGAGATCTCGAAAGAAGAATTATTTTTATAAAATAACACACTTCTACACGTGTACTTCATGAATCCGTGTTGAGTTTTTTGCCGACACATCCAGATTTTTGGAAAAAAAAATCACAATTGTATAACAATATTTGGCAATTTAACATAAAATTGCAAACAACAAACTTTGTCCCTCATCTTACAATTTTGCGATCAAATGTCATTCAATTTTATGGTGTTTTAGGAAAAAATGATGTAACTAAATTGATTAATCAGTCCTCTCCTTTGCGTTGAGGCGACAAAATCAATCAAATTTCATTTTCTTTTAACCGCATATGCTTGTAATATGAACGTGCTAATAGTCGAATTCTTCGAGGTATAAAATCAAGAGTCAAAGTTAAGCATGTACTGAGAAATTGACAATATCTACATTTTTTCCCGTTGGTTATCTGTGGGTGTTAATTACACACTGGTTGTAGCTTACAGAGATTTTATAACAATAAAACTTTTATTTTAATTAGTATAATTAATTTTATTAAATTATGAAATTATAATTTCCATTTCACTTTTCCAGACAGGTGCAAATCCTGCTTAAAGCTTGTCAGAAAAACTGCATCCGGCTCAAAATCCCTAAGCTGCAATTTAAAAGGTCCGTCCTAATTACCAGCATTTTTAATTGAATCCGACACATTTTAATGAATATTTAGGCACTCGAAATGTAAATATTCGCGCCCTGGTGGAACCCTAAGAAAGTTAGCATGTAAGCCGACGCCGAGATTAAACAAACAGTGAAAGGACGTAAAGAGGACGCTTGGTTGGTTAACCAGGCCAGGCCGCACTGCAATTTCCTGTGAGACTTGAAAGCTAAAGTGCTTTTGCTTCCTATTACGGTCAAAGAAATTACAAAAAAGAACGGTGATAAGATGTATAAAGATGCTTCAGTTATGATAAAACGCGATATCATTACGGCGCCGCCTTTTCTTAGCGCCCGCGAACTGCCCACGTCATATTAATTTTGAGGCCTCGCCGCTCATTCCTAATTCAATTAGGGCCCCTCAGACGGAGAAAAAACCATCCCGAGCTGTTAACAATATTCTCATTAGGGCTCTCAAAGAAGACACGTGACAAAGAAGCGCTTTGTTCAAGATTTACCTTACACAAAGGGGGCGCTAATTGAGTTGTGTGCTATCGGCGATTAGCTGCGAATTTATATCAAAATAGTTCCTCGTTTTCCAGAGGAAACTCCAAAAATTCGCACAGACTCTTCAGTTACGTGCGTTGCAACCCTGATGGTGCGGAGGGTCGAAACGCACCAATGCGACGTAGAGTGAGGAAACCGCGACGTGCGAAATCAGCGGGCTCCAAAGCTTGCACTTTTTGCGCGTGGTGCGGATATATTCCTTGTCCTTTTAATATACGATCGTGAATTTGAGGTTTGAAATTAAATTAAACGCGTCCCCTTTTGCAGGTGTTCGTCCGGCCACGCCATCTCCGCGATGGAAACCGAAGAAGAAGACAGCGAAGAGCCGCAGCCCGTGCGATGATCCCCCGCATCCCACCATGCCATCGTTCAACCTGCAGTTGGCCATCGTCATCGGCTTCTGCACGCAAATGATCGTGGCGGACTGCCCCCGGCTGTGCGAATGCAAGTGGAAGAGCGGCAAAGAGTCCGTGTCCTGTCCCAACGCCAACCTGTCCACCGTGCCCCTGCACCTCGAGGCCGGCACCCAGGTGCTCAACCTGTCCAAGAACAACCTCGTCTCCGTGAAGAACGACGAGTTCGGCAAGGCCGGCCTGCTCAACCTGCAGAAGGTCTACATCTCTCACTGCCGCCTCAAGAACCTCGAGCGCCACGCCTTCCGCAAGCTCATCAACCTGGTGGAGCTGGACCTGAGCCACAACGCGCTGGCGTCGGTCCCGTCGCAAACCTTCGACTCCATCCCCGAACTGAGGGAGTTGCGGCTGAACGGGAACCCGATCCAGAGGATCCTGGATGAGGCCTTCGTCCACGTGCCGCAGCTGGTGAGACTAGAGCTATCCGAGTGTCGGATCACGTCGATAGAACCCCGGGCCTTCCACGGGCTAGAAGAGTCGCTGGAATGGCTTAAACTGGACTATAATAAAATCGCCGAGGTGATGTCTTCGTCGTTCACCGTTTTGAATAACCTGCACGGCCTGGAACTAGCAGGGAACCCTTGGAATTGCTCGTGTCCGTTGAGACCCTTGAGGGAGTGGATGGTGAGGAAGAACGTCCCGTTCGGGATTCCTCCCGTCTGCCAGAGCCCCAAGCGTCTGCGGGCCAAACCCTGGGACAAGCTCGACCTCGACGAGTTCGCCTGCATCCCCGAGATCTTCGCCTACGAGAGCAAAGCCAAAGGAGTGGAAGGCAAGAACGTCACCATGACCTGCCGGATCGCCGGGATCCCGGAACCTCAAGTCCGATGGCTGCTCAAGAACAAAGTCATCGCTAACCTATCCGGCTCGTCGTACTCCAACGGGAAAAAACTCTACATGGTGCACCTCCAGAACAACTCCAGCGACTTGACTATCTTTAGTGCTGACCTCCAGGACGCAGGGGTGTACGTTTGTGCGGCCGAAAACAAAGCGGGGAGGGTAGAAGCTAGTGTGACTTTAGCGGTGATAAGGAAACCTCCGGAGACGGCTTTCAATAACAAAATACTCATTGCTAGTGTTATCACGGGGATCGCGTTAGTTCTGGCTTCGTGTCTGATCGCGTTGTGTATATACTCGGTGAGGAAGAAGCAAATGCTGACGTGGAGAACTCGTGAGTGTCGGCGCGAAGACAACTACGAGAAGATCGAGATGAATCACAAAGTGGCGGGGAACTCGAACGGGGGCGCGGTGCCGGCGGAGATTGCCGTGGTGGCCACGAAGAAGAACGGGGAGTACAGGGTGGTGCCGGTGGCCGACAACGAGGAGGTGGAGGAGGAGGAGGAGGCCAACGTGGAAGGGGCGAAGAAGGTGTGGGTCGAAAGCGCGATCGAGAAGAGGTGGAATTCGCCGGAGCATTTGTTGGATCCCGACGACTTGCACATACCGCGGAGGACGATCCAGGAGGCCAGGTGAGTGTGATGTAACGGGTGCGAGATCAACGGACTGGTTTGCCGCATGGACCAGACACTAGGTGAGGGATTTTCGCCTTAAAAGTTTCTTTTATACTAGTTTCCCGCGCTCAAGCGGACGTGCGTCACGTCAGCACCGAACGCTAAAGACGAAAATCCCTCGCACCGTGCTTGGTCTACGCGGCGAACCAGTTCTACGGCGACGAAATACTCACACGGTTGGACACAGCTTGTGGACGCATGCGCTTTAAATGAAAAAATAAAAAATTGGTCGAAGGTTATTTGGCAGAACTTCCCTCACCACTGGAGTGCACAATTATATATTTAAAAGAGGTAACCAAATTGAAAAAATTACTTCTAAAATTGAAAAACTGAAAAACTGCCAAACCTAAAAATCAAAAGATCAAGCAATCTTAACATCACAAAATCGAACAATTAAATTATGGAAAAATTGAAAAATCTAAAAACTGAAAAATTCGCAAAATTTAAATGTTGAAAAATGGAAAAATCAAAAGCCGTAAAATTTAAGAAATCGAAAAATCAATAAACTGTAAATTTAAAAATTTGCAACTTCCACAAAATGAAAAATAGAAATGTAGAACATCTGGAAAATCGAAAAATCGAGAAATGGAAAAAATTTAAAATTGAAAAATCAAAATTTCGAAAAATTGAAGAATAGAAAAATTGAAAAATGGAGAAATCGAACAATTGAAAATCGAAACATCAAAAAATTGGAGAAAAGCAGGAAAGTCGAAAAATCGAAAACCAGAAAAACCGAAATACGGAAAACGAAACATCGAAATCTCTATAAATCGGGAAATCAAAAATCTAAAAAACGGAAAAAACTGAAGAACTGAAAGATCAGAAAATCAAGAAATCGAGAAATCGAAAAATCTAAAATTTAAAAAATTGAATTCCAAGCCTGAAATAACGTAATTTTGAGAAATCGAAACATTGAAAAGTTAAGAAATCGAGAAATGGAAAAATCAAGTCAATCGAGGAATTGAGGAATAGAAAAATTGAAAAATCGAAAAACAGAATTATCAAACAATAGAAACATCGAATTCTCGATAAATCGAAAATAAAAAAAAAAGATGAAAAATCAAAATTTCTGAAAATTGGAGAATCAAAATGTACAAAAGCAGAAAAGTCGAAAAATCGAATAATCGAAAAATCAAAAATTCGAACCAACGAAAAATTCAAAAACTGAAAAATGGAAAAATTAAAAAACCAAAAAATTGAACAATCAAAAAATCAAAAATTTAAAAAAATGAAAATTTGAAAAGCCGAAAAATCTGAAAACGAGAAGTCGAAAAATCGCAAGATGGAGAAATCAGTACCTACATCATAAAACAGAAAAACCTAAAATTTAAAGGTTCGAAAAATTGAAAAATAGAAATATCGAAGAACTGAAAGATCGAAAAGTCGGGAAATCCAGAAATCGAAAATTTGAAAAATCGGGAAATCAAAACATCAAAAAATTGAAAAGTCGAATCCCAAAACTGAAACCCCGAAAAATAAAGAAAATCGAAAAACTGAAAAATTGGGAAATCGAAAAGTCTTAAAAATCGAAGTCAAAAGATCGAAACATTGAAGAATTTAAAAGCTGAACATTCAAAACACTGAAAAGTCGAAAAATCCAGACATGGATTAATGGAAAAATCAAAAATTCGAACCAACGACAAATTCAAAAATTGAAAAATGGAAAAATTAAAAAACCAAAAAATTGAACAATCGAAAAATCAAAAATTAAAAACAATGAAAATTTGAAAAGTCGAAAAATACGAAAACGAGAAGTCGAAAAATCGCAAGATGGAGAAATCAGTACCTACATCAAAAAACAGAAAAACCAAAATTTAAAGGTTCGAAAAATTGAAAAAATAGAAATATCGAAGAACTGAAAGATCGAAAATCGGAAATCCAGAAATCGAAAATTTGATAAATCGGGAAATCAAAACATCAAAAAATTGAAAAATCTAATCCCAAACTGAAAAATTGAGAAATCGAAAAGTCTTAAAATCGAAGTCAAAAATCGAAACATTGAACATTCAAAACACTGAAAAGTCGACAAATCGAGAAATCGATTAATCGAAAAATTGACAAAACGGAAAACGAATAATCAAAGAATGGAAACATCAAATTATCGAGAAAACAAAAAATGAAAAATTAAAACATTGAAAATACCAAAAATTGAAGAATCGAAATATTGACAATTTCCAAATAAAAAAAAATAAGAAAAAATAAAAATCGAAAATTTGAAAAATCCCTAAACTGAAACATCAAAAAATTAAGAAATCGATAAACTGAAAAACCGAAAATCAAATATCGAAAAATCGAAAAATCTAAAGTCGGGATGTCTAGATATCGAAAATCGAGAAATCGAAAAGTCGAAAAATCAAAAAATTGAAAAATCCAAAATTTAGAAGCCAAAAATTGAAATATTGAAAATCGGAAATTTGAACATCGAAAAATTGAAAATATCGAAAATTGAAAAAATGAGAAAATTGAATTAACGAAACTAATAATTCAAAAACTGAAAAGTCGAGAAATCAAGAAATGGAAAAATCAAATGGATTAATCAGAAATTGAAAAATCGAAAACTTGAAAAATCAAAAAACCGAATAATCAAAAAATCGGATCATCAAAATCCGATAAATCGAAAAATCAAAATAAAAAACCCAAAATTGAAAAATCGAAATCAAAAATTTTAACAATTGAAACATTGCAAAACCGAAAAACTAAAATCGAAAATCGGAAAATCGTAAGATGGGGAAATCAAAACATCAAAAATAACTGAAAAATTTGAAATTAAAAAATTCGAAAAATTGAAAAATACTTAGAAATATCGAAGAACTGAAAGCTCGAAAAATCGAGATAATCGAGAACTTAACAAATAGAGAAATCGAAATTTAAAAATCGAAGCACTAAAGAAATGAAAATTGGAAAATTCAAAACACTGAAAAGTCGAGAAATCGAGAAATGGAAAAATCAAAAAACAACATCGAAAATCCCGATAAATCGAGAAATCAAAAAACTAAAAAATCGAAAAATTTAAAAACCAAAAAATTTAAAAATTAAAAAATCGAAAATCTAAAAATGGAAATATTGACAAATCCCAAAATATAGAGAACACAAAACTAAAATATAACTGAAAAGAAAAATTGAAGAATCGAAAATTGATAAATACGAAAACTTGAAAATTGAAAAACTGAAAAATCAAAATGCTGAAAAAGTCGAGAAATCGACAAACGGGAAAATAAATAATCGGTTAATCCAGGAATTGAGAAATCGAAAACTGTGAAAATTTAATAAATCAAAAATTTTGAAATTCAAAAAATAAAAAAATAGAAATATCGAAGTAAATTGAAAAATTAAAATGAAAAATGAAGAATCGAAAAATTGAAAAGTGAAGAAGTCGAAACCTCAAAATTCAAAAAATGAAAATCGAAACTTGAAAAATTCAAAAACTGAAACATCGGAAAAAACATCGAAATTCGATATGGACAAATCCAAAAATTGAAAATTCGAAAAACTTAAAATGGAAAAACTGAAAAGCCAAAAAATAGAATTATAGGCAATTTGGACTTTTCAATCAATAATTGAAAAGTCCAAAAACCGAAAGAGAGAAAAATTGAAAAAATCGGAAAATTCAAGAACTGGGAAATCGAAACATCGAAATCTGGATATACCGGGAAATCGAAAATTTGAAAATTTCGGGAAACTCAAAAATGGAGAAATTAAATAACCGAAAATACAGAATGGAAAAAAATTGAAGAATGGAAATTTGAAAAATCCCAAAACTGAAACATCTAAAAATTGAGAAATCGAAAAACTAAAAAACCCAAAATTTAAAAAATAAACGAAAAATTGAAGAATTGAAAAACTGAAAAATCAAAACGCTGAAAAGTCCAGAAATCGAGAAATGGAAAAACCAAATAATCGATTAATCGAGAAATCGAAAAATTCAAAAACCGAAAAATTGAAAATCGAAAAATCGAAAATGTTAACAATTGAAAATTGAAATGCTAAAAAAATTAAATCGAGAAATAGAAAAATCATAAGATCGAGAAATTGAAACATCAAAAACTGAAAAAATTTTAAATTTAATCATTCGAAAATTTAAAAAATATTTAGAAATATCGAAAAACTAAAAATCGAAAAATTGGGAACCGAAAAATTCTACATTTCAAAATCAATGTTTAAAAGTCTAAAAATTGAAAAATACAATAAACTAACAAAAAAAATTCGAAAAATCGAAGATCCGAAATCGAAATTCAAAAAAACGGAAAAATAAAAGATTTAAAAAGGTGAAAATTGAAAAATCCTTAGAAATATCGAAAAACTGAAAATCAAGAAATCTAAAAGTCTATAATATTAGAAATTGAAAAATTAAAAAAGGAGAAATCCAAACATAAAAAATTGAAAAATCCAAAATTCAAAAATTTTAAAAATCTAAACATTGAAAAACCGACAAAACTAAAACCGAGAAGTCGAAAAATCGCAAGATGAGAAATCAGTACATCAAAAAACAGAAAAACCTAAAATTTAAGATTCGAAATACGGAGAAAACTGAAGAATCGAAAAATCAAAAATTTAAAAATGAAAATTTGAAAAACCGAAAAATCTAAAACGCAGAACTCGAAAAATCGAAACAGGGAGAAATCAAAACATCAAAAAACTTTAAAGTTGAAGCTTAAAAATTCGAAAAATTGAAAAATTGAAATATGAGGAACGGAAAGACGGAAAATCGAGAAATCAAAAAAATATAAAATATAAAATATCGTGAATTTTAAAAATCAAGAAACCTAAAAATTGAAAAATCCAGAATTTAAAAATCAAATTAGTAAAAATGGAGAAATAGAAAAATTGAAAATTCGAAAAATTAAAGAATCGAAATCTTGACAAATCCCAAAACTGAAATATCGAAATAATGAAAAAGGAAGAATCGAAAATTTGAAAAATCCCAAAACTGAAGCAACAAAAAATCGGAAAACAAATATGAGAATCGAAAAGTCTTAAAATCGAAGTCAAAAATTCGAAAATTTAAAAACTCGAAACATTGAAGAATTATTGAAAAGCTGAAAATTCCAAACACGAAAAAATTGAAAAATCAGAAAATCGAATAATCAAAGCATCGAAGAAATCAAAAGTTGAAAAATGGAAAAGCCGAATTTCGATTTTTTTCCAAAAGTCTCGATATCTATGATAAAAATTCGACACGGATTCATAAACCATAAGTTCAGGACTACGTTACGTCTTAAGATTTCAAAACACTGTAAAATGTTATAGAATTTTAACTCAACACGGATTCATAAACGACAAATGGAGAGGATTTACTATTGTAAAATCTAGATATGACGTCATTCCATTGTTGGTGGGGATGAGCGGACAAATTTTGGCTACGTGATATTCCTAGCATAGTAGTTTCAGAGATTACCTGTCTAACAAAAATTCGGACAGACGCCAAAGGACAGACAGAGAGACAGACGGAAACGAGTGATCTATTTTTTTGACCTCTAGAGGTCATGAAGCATGAAACTCGATTACAATACTTCCTTAGCTTACGCTCAGAAACTAAAAACCGATTGTTACAAGTGCACACCGTACACGTTACACCTCCGCCTATTAAAAATGCGATTTTAAAGCGTTTCTTTCGTTTTGATTTTCCGTTTAGTTGAGCACTTTTCTTCTAGAGACGATATCCGGAAGGGGTTCAGTTCGACGTCTGGTACATATAGTGGATACGAACAGCCGTCGACATCCCTAAGCCAAAGCGTTGCCCCACATCTCCTTCGCAGGCAAATATCTGGCGGCTACGCGACAACCTACAACAGTGAGCTGTCAAGCTTGATGGAGGACGACGGTGACAAGAAATATCCGGATTTGATTGAGAACTCTTCGTACAAGTTTGGGAACAAGGCGAACAGCGAAGGCGGCAGCGTGACCGACATAACCGAATTGTTCTGCACTTTACCGCGGAAAAGGGCGCTCATCCAGAGCTCGCGCTACAAAAGCAGCGACAGCCAGTCACCTTTGCTCCCCGAGAGTCGGTACGGAAGCAGCGGCGGCGAGAGCAGCTGCGGCAGCCAGGAGTCGAGCCTCCGCAGGCTCTCGGACTGCTCCAAGTATCCGGTGGCGGCGAACTTAAACAAAAACAGGGTACGGTTATTTATCGGTGTCTCAGCCCGCCCCAATGTTTTCACTTTTTCCCTTGCAGGTAAACAAAATGTCAAGCAGCTACTTGAACCTCACCCAGGAGGAGGAGGTGACGCCCACCCCCCTGCTCGACGTGTCGGGGCTGGAGAGCCGCGTGGCGTTCAAGAGGGAGTCCTCGTCCCCCACCTCGGTGACGCCGAACGCAATTCCTACGACTACCACGCGGCGCAACTCGAGAAATTCCTCGAAGAGTACCGAACCCTCCAGAAGCAGCTCACCAAGATGAAGGAGACGTGCGACAACCTGCGCCAGGACCACATGCAGGGCGGGTCGCCGGTGGCGCCGACCGTGACGCCGTCGACGTCGAGCGACGACGTCCTCAGGAACAATCCGGTCTCGCCAAATTCAAATCAGTCACTGGAGGACTCGATTGATTTTCGCAATTTCGAGAGCGAACTCACCAAGTATTTGCTTGCCAAAAGTTCTCCCTCTCCCAAAACTTTCACCAACAATAGCGGAGTGTTCAATAATTGAATGCGGACTCGAAAGATTGTGGCGGGAGTGGCGCTCGTGACGGACTTTTGACGTTTTTACTACCGTGTATTATATGCATCAGTCTGTACATATCTGTATGATTGTTACGTATCATTTGTTTGTTAAATGTTGATAGTTTTAGCTACATTTGTGATATTATGAAGGTAGAAATTTATTTATCGACTTGATGGGTTTTTCATATCATACGAATGCGTTCACTGTAACATTACACATATCCTTTATAAGTTTGTAAATTACTTAAATAAATACATTCTATTTATCAAGAATATATTCTCAATCGGACACTTTAAACTGTACCGCGAGCTAGGTAACACAAAATATAATTAAAACGTAATGCAAACGTATCAGCAACGTATCATTAAATATACTTACATTGAAATATCACTTCTATAAGTGGAAAATATGATAATAAAATTAGAACGTAATGTGAACGTTTTATAAACGTAACCCAAACGTATCATTATAGTGTAAAAAGCAAAAATTAACGTACGTTCGAACAACTGAAAGCAACTAATCTCGAGTTTTGTTGCCACAGGAGTACATATATCCAAAATAAATACATTCTATTTATCAAAAATATGTTCTCAATCTACCAGCAGTAAAGTGTACCGCAAGGTAAGTACGCACGACTGTTTGTAAAACACAACTTAATTAAAACGTAGCACAAACGTATCATTAAACAACTTACATTCAAATATCACCCTGATTTACTTTAAAATCACTTCTAGATGAGAAAAAAGGCGGTCTAGGACAATTCGGCGCGGCCGACTTGGCGCGGCCAACTTGGCGCGGCCGACTTGGCGCGAGACATTTTGGCGCAAAGCCAACTTGGCGCAGGGACACTTTGGCGCAAGCCATCTTGGCGTGGACCATCTTGGCGCGAATGAACTCGCACCAAGAAAAATGGATATAATTATACAAAAATTGTACCCATTGTTAGCATAACCTAATTTTTTAGGGTCTCCAATGCGTGGAGGGGTAATGGCGACTTTTTAATGGACACACGGGCGCTTCGCGCCCTGCACCCCATTATAAACATACTCCTAAACGTGGAACTTCTTGCTCCGTGGATCATTTAGTTATTGGAATTTGTGCGAATGAAACTGTGTATTTGGTTGCCTACACTTAGCATAAATAACAGGGTGCAAACCACGATACAAAAAATTAATATTTTTTACATTATATACCGACGTACTCGCGCCAAGATGGCTCGCGCCAAGATTGCTTGCGCCAAAGTGTCCCTGCGCCAAGTTGGCCTTGCGCCAAAATGGCTCGCGCCAAGTCGGCCGCGCCAAGTTGGGCCGCGCCAAGTCGGCCGCGCCAAATAGTCCCATTCCGGAAAAAAGGATAGTAAAATTAGAACGCAATGTGAACATTTTATAAAGTAACCCAGACGTATCATAAACGTATCATTAAACGTACTTATATGCAAATATCAAGCCAAATAATTTAGTCAACACACAATTCCATAATTTTATAGTGGAATTTTGTTGCCACAGGAGTATATACAACATAAATACATTCAATTTTTCAAGACTATATATTCTCAATTTACCAATAGTAAAGTGTGCTGAAAGGTAAATACGCACTACTGTTTGTAAAACAAAACATAATTAAAACGTAGCACAAACGTATCATCAGCGTATCATTAAACATACTTGTTCTTAAATATCACACCGAATACTTTAAAATCATTTCTACATGTGAAAAACGGAATAATAAAATTAGAACGTAATAGGAACATTTTATAAACGTAACCCAAACGTATCACAAACCTATCATTAAACGTACTTATACGCAAATATCAAGCCAAATAATTTAATCAACACACAGTTCCACAATTTTGTATTGTCAGAGGCAGAAATTAACGAATATTCTAACTACTACAAGCAACTAGTTTAGATTTTTGACATCACAGGAATATATCTTAAATAAATGCATACTATTTATGAAGAATGTTTTCAATCTGCCAATAATAAAGTGTATCTCGAGAAAAGTATATACTAGTGTTTTTAAAACAAAACGTATTTAAAACGTAACACAAACGTATCACTAAGGTATCATTAAACATATTTATATTCAAATATCACTCATAGTACTTTAAAATCGTCTCTATATTTGAAAAGCGGAATAATAAAATTAGAACGTAATATGAACGTTTTATAAACGTAACACAATCATATCAAAAACGTACCATTAAAATACTTATAATCAAATTTCAAGACAAATAATTTAACCAACACAAAATTCCACATTTTTGTAATGTTCGAGATAAAAATTACCGTATTTTTTAACTACTCCAAACAACTACTTTGGAATTCTGTTATCAGAGAAATATATCCAAAATAAATACGTTCTATTTCTAAAGCATATATTCTCAATCTACCAACAATAAAGTGTGCCGCGAGGTAACTACGCGCTACTCTTTGTAAAACAAAACATAAGTAAAACGTAGCACAAACGTATCATCGGCGTATCATCAAACATACTTATACTCAAATATCGCACCGAATACTTTAAAATCACTTCTATATGTGTAAAACGGAATAATAAAATTAGAACGTAATAGGAAACATTTTATAAACGTAACCCAAACGTATCACAAACCTATCATTAAACGTACTTATACGCAAATATCAAGCAAATAATTTAATCAACACACAGTTCCACAATTTTGTATTATCAGAGGCTGAAATTAACTAATATTCTAACTACTACAAGCAACAAGTTTAGAGTTTTGATATCACAGAATATATCTTAAAAAAATGCATACTATTTATGAAGAATGTATTTTCAATCTGCCAATAGTAAAGTGTACCACCAGAATAGTACATACTAGTGCTTTTTAAAACCAAACGTAATTAAAACATAACACAAACGTATCATTAGGGTATCATTAAACATATTTACATTCAAATATCACTTCATGTACTTTAAAATCGTTTCTGTTTGTGAAAAGCGGAATAATAAAATTAGAACATAATATGAACGTTTTATAAACGTAACACAATCATATCAAAAACGTACCATTAAATATACTTATAATCAAATTTCAAGACAAATAATTTAACCAACACAAAATTCCACATTTTTGTAATGTTCGAGATAAAAATTACCGTATTTTTTAACTACTGCAAACAACTACTTTGGAATTCTGTTATCAGAGAAATATATCCAAAATAAATACGTTCTATTTCTAAAGAATATATTCTCAATCTACCAACAATAAAGTGTGCCGCGAGGTAACTACGCGCTACTCTTTGTAAAACAAAACATAAGTAAAACGTTGCACAAACGTATCATCGACGTATCATCAAACATACTTATACTCAAATATCACACCGAATACTTTAAAATCACTTCTACATGTGAAAAACGGAATAATAAAATTAGAACGTAATAGGAACGTTTTATAAACGCAACCCAAACGTATCACAAACCTATCATTAAACGTACTTATACGCAAATATCAAGCCAAATAATTTAATCAACACACCGTTCCACAATTTTGTATTGTCAGAGGCAGAAATTAAAGAATATTCTAACTACTACAAGAAACTTGTTTAGATTTTTGTTATCACAGGAATATATCTTAAATAAATGCATACTATTTTGAAGTATGTATTTTCAATCTGCCAATAGTAAAGTGTACCTCAAGAAAAGTACATACTAGTGCTTTTAAAACAAAACGTAATTAAAACGTATCACAAACGTATCATTAAGGTATCGTTAAACATATTTACATTCAAATATCACTCCGTGTATTTTAAAATCTTTTCTATATGTGAAAAGCGGAATAATAAATTAGAACGTAATATGAACGTTTTATTAACGTAACACGAACGTATCAAAAACATATCATTAGACACAACTTTCAAGACAAACAATTAAACCAACACAAAATTTTTCAATTTTATAATGTTCGAGGTAAAAATTACTGTATATTCTAACTTACTCGAAGCAACTACTCTAGAGTTCTCTTATCAGAGAAAAATATCCAAAATAAATACGTCCTATTTCTCAAGAACATATTTTCAATCTACCAACAGTAAAATATGTCGCAAAGTAACTAGGCACTACTCTTTGTAAAACAAAACATAATTAAAACATAGCACAAACGTATTATTAGCGTATCATTAAATATAGTCAAACAACACGCCGATTACTTTAAAATCACTTCTATATGCGAAAAACGAAATAATAAAATTGGAACGTAATGAGAACGTTTTATAAACGTAACGCGAACGTATCACAAACGTATCATTAAACGTACTTATATGCAAATATTAAGCCAAAACATTTAATCAACACACAGTTCCACAATATTATAGTGTCAGAAACAAAAATTAACGTATATTCTAGTTACTACAAACAACTAGCTTATATTTTTGTTATCACAGGAATATATCGTAAACAAATGCATGCTATTTCTCAAGACTCTATTCTCAATTTGCCAATAGTAAAGTATACCTTCAGAAAAGTACGTACTACTGTTTTTAAAACAAAACGTAATTAAAACGTAACACAAACGTATCAGCAGCGTATCATTAAACATACTCATACTCAAATACCACGCCGAATACTTTAACACTACTTCCATATATGAAAAACGGAATAATAAAATCAGAATGTAATGAGAAAGTTTTATAAACGTAACCCGAACGTACCACAAACGTATTTATATGCAGATATCAAGCCAAATAATTTAATGAAGAAACAGCTCCACAATTTTATAGTGTCAGAGGCAAAAATCACGTTTATTCTGATTATCTATCACGTATAATTAAGCAACTAGTTTGGATTTCTGTTATCACAGGAGTACATCCAAAATAAATATATTCTATTTATCAAGAATATATTCTCAATCTAACAATATTAAAGTGTACCTCGAGAAAAGTACGTACTAGTGTTTTTAAAACAAAACGTAATTAAAACGTATCATCAAGATATTATTAAACATACTTACATTCAAATATAACGCCGTAAACTTTAAAATCGCTTCTATATGTGAAAACGGGATAATAAATTTGGAACGTAATATGAACGTTTTATAAACGTAACACGAACGTATCAAAAACGTAGCATTAGTCATATGTATAAGCAAATTTCAAGACGAATCATATAACCAGCACAAAATTCCACAATTTTATAATGTTCGAGCCAAAAATTACCGTATATTCTAACTACTGCAAGCAACTATTCTGGAATTCTGTCATCAGAAAAATATATCCCAAATAAATAAGAATATATTCTCAATCCACCAACAGTAAAATGTACCGCGACTACGCACTAGTCTTTGTAAAACAAAACATAATTAAAACGTACCACAAACGTATCATCAGCGTATCATTGAACTCAAATATCACGTCGAATACTTTAAAATCACTTCTATATGTGAAAAATGGTATAATAAAATTAGAACGTAATAGGAATGTTTTATAAACGTAACCCAAACGTATCACAAACCTATCATTAAACCAACTTATATGCAAATATCAAGCCAAATCATTTAATCAATACACAGTTCCATAATATTATAGTGTCAGAAACAAAAATTAATTTATATTTTAGCTACTACAAAAAACTAGCTTATATTTTTGTTATCACAGGAATATATTTTAAATAAATGCATGCTATTTCTCAGTAATATATTCTCAATCTGCCAATAGTAAAGTATACGTCCAGAAAAGTACGCACTAGTGTTTTTAAAACAAAACGTAATTAAAACGTAACACAAACGTATCATCAGTGTATCATTAAACATACTCATACTCAAATACCACGCCGAATACTTTAACACCACTTCCATATGTGAAAAACTGAATAATAAAATCAGAACGTAATGAGAAAGTTTTATAAACGTAACCCGAACGTATCACAAACGTATCATTAAACGTATTTATATGCAGATATCAAGCCAAATAATTTAATGAAGAAACAGCTCCACAATTTTATAGTGTCAGAATTAAAAATCAACGTATATTCTAACTACTAAAAGCAACTAGTTTAATTTTTTTTGTCAGGGAAGTATATCCAAAATAAATACATTATATGTATCAAGAATACATTCAATCTGCCAATAGTAAAGTGTACCTCGAGAAAAGTGCGTACTAGTGTTTTTAAAATAAAACGTAATTAAAACGTAACACAAAACGTATCATCAAGGTTTCACTAAACATACATACATTCAAATATCATGGAAAATACTTTGAAATCACTTCTATATGTGAAAAAAGTGACAATAAAATTTAGAACGTAATGTGAAAGTTTTATAAACGTAACCCGAACGTATTATAAACGTATGATTAAACGTACTTATTTGCAAATATCAAATCAAGTAATTAGTCAACACAGAATTCTATAATTTTATAGTGTCAGAGACAAAAATTAACGTACATTCTACTGCAAGCAACTAGTGGGGATTCTTGTTATCACAGGAGTATATCGAAAATAAATACTTTCTGTTTATTAAGAATATATTGTCAATCTGCTAGTAGTAAAGCGATCGTAATGATAATAAATTTAAAACGTAGTGCGAGCATTTTATAAACGTAACCCGAACGTATCATAAACGTATCATTAAACATACTTATGAGCAAATAGCAAGCAAAATAATTTAGTCAACACACAATTCCATAATTGTATCGTGTTAGAGGCAAAAATTAACGTACATTTTAACTACTGCAAGCAACTAGTCTGGATTTGTGTTATCACAGGAATATATCCAAAATAAATATATTCATATACCCAGAATGTGTTCTCAATCTACCAATAGTAAAGTGTGCCGCCACGTAAGTACGTACTATTTTTTGTAAAACAAAACGTACTTCAAACGTAACACAAAACGTATCATGAAACATACCTATATACAAAAATCACGCCGAATACTTTAAAATCTCTTCTATTTGTGAAAAACGGGATAATAAAATTCGAACGAAGTGTGAACGTTTTATAAACGTATCACAAACGTATCATCAAACGTACTTATAGACAAATGTGGAGCCAAATAATTTAATTAACGCACAATTCCGTAATTTTACAATGTTCGAGGTAAAAATTATCGTATATTTTCACTACAACGAGCAACTAGTCTTGATTTTTGTTATCACATGAGTGCATCCAATCTAACAACGTATCTCTTTGAAAACTCTATAAATTACGTAAATAACTACATTCTGTTTATCAAGAGCGTGCTATCAAGGCACGGCTGTGTGAATAGTACATCGAGGTAAGTAGGCAATATTTTACACGACATGCTAGACTAATTAAAACGTCATATTCGTATGAAATTCTCCATTTTCATTTATGAAAGCACTCAAGTGCTCGCAAGGAATAACAAAATTTATATTTAAATTATGGACTTTTCATGTTTACGACGTAATTTAATTCTTGGACATCGTAAAACCGACCGCCACAAGGCTGCAATCTGCACTTTACTGCATAGTCAAACTATCCCGAATGGTACTAAAATATAGCCCAAATGTGTAACTCCGGTCTTCAGTCAGGTGAGAAAAATTAGGGCTTGTGTCCCTAATGGAAATGGCTTTTAAATGCCGGACCTCGGCAACATATCGCGCAGCGAGCGAACATTGTCAGGCACTCTAAAGGATTGCCCACATCCCTCACAAGCTAATAAATTATTTAAACAAATGCATCGTATTTATCAGGATCAGTTTCCCCATAAAGCAGTCTTCGATTCGGAAAGTTCCCTTTGCCTGTATCCCATTTTTCAATTAGGCCGCCGCTCCAGAAATTAATACTTCAGGATTCAGGATGTGGATAGGAAGCCGCAGCAGCCGCGCTGTCCCAGTTTGAGCTTTGCGTGGCGTTATAGCAGGATTCCAGCAGGACTCCCGTCTCTAATGTGTCCCGCAGGACTCATCTCGCATCCGCGATGTTCATATAATGCCCTCTAACGCTGCTGTTTTGACCCGTCTAAACGTCCGATATGGATTTTTTCCGAATGTGCGTTGAATCACGGGAGAATATGCTAAAAATTATTAATAGTGTTTTTTTTCGAAGGTAACGGGTTAACGATGACTTTATTTATACTTAATAATTGTTCCAGTGAACGACCGTGCCGGTAAATAAAAGCACATTTGTGTACATAGCCGCACAAAAATATAAAACAAAGCAAAATTGACGTTTAGTACACACACAGTAATAAACAGGTAGTTCAACATTACACATTAAAATTTACTACTGCTGTAAAACGAGTTTATATGTCAATAGTTTTTAACTTTATCGCATCAGATATAATAAAATGATATGCAAATACCGTCAACACTTTTTCTAAACCTGTATAGGTTTGTCTAGAGAACTAGCAGAGGACTCCGAGATAAATAAACAATGAGTGTAAAGTCAATACAAGAAACTTCAAGAGGTATGGTCTACAAGACGCAAACTTACTTTCTTGACTAGTACCTGCACAAGTTTTTTTACGTCCCTGGTGATAACTAAGATAAGTACAGTGAAACTTCTCACAGCAAACACCGGGGAATTGAGAAACGACCGACACAAGGATAGTGACCACTTCAGACAGCTTTATAAAAAAATTCTGTTTAACTTTTTATTTAAGACTGACTAGCAACCAAATGCTTCGTCTGTCTGTCTTTTTTTTTCATAGTAAAATCATTATCATCTAACATGAAAGGCGCTGGCCTCAAATTTAAACCCTGAGTGACACCAACTATATTCCAGTTTCCTGTAAATACTAGAATGCTTTGTTACTTTACTTTTGACTCCCTGTCCTTGGCTTTTCCTTACAATTCCCCCCGTATTTTTTTTAAACAAATTAGATTATGCGCCCTCGTCCTCCAGTGTTCTTTTCCTCAAAAGCTCGATGTTTATAAAGCTTTTTGCGATAAGTTCGGGCGAATTCGCTCGGCTTCATTAAGATCCACTCATAAAGCTTCGAAGACGAGCTTATTAATTTTTTTTAAGGTCGGTTGTGACTCCCAATAATTTCAACTTTTTGGCTCCATCAATTAAAGAAGAGAATGCGATAGGTGGTTCTTTAATCTTGGTAATTAAACGAAGGGAAATTACTTCGGCTATAAATTAAATATTTTGAACGCCCTCCTGCCGGCTAACCTCGAAATAAATGCGGAATCTTATTTACTTCGCATTCAAAGCAGATTCTCATGTCGGCGCAGCTACAAAAAATAACAAATTAAATGTTTGCGGAAGTCGAGAAATCGAAAGCCGGAGACGCACGACAGTGAGTGTATCTACATTTTAAATTTAGAAGTGCGTCTCCTATAATTCCGCACAAATTGCGAAAATCGGTTCGAGAGTCGATTCTGGAGCGAAAAATGACACTATAATTTCCATTGAATAAAAAATTTCTACAACTATATTGACACCCTAAAATTTTATATTTGATCCGTCCGCCGATAATTGCGCACCCACCTCCGGCACCGAATCACTCACCTGTCGGAATTATCGGAAAACTATTAACAAAACCCATTTAAGTTTCCCAATTATATAATCAAGAGCGTTTCGTACATAACAACGGAAAGGCAATTTCTGAGGCCATTTATTACACCACTCGGCCCAAAACAACAAACAAAAATCGCTAAATTATTGCCTTCATGTACCACCGATACCGGATTAATTGCGTTATTACGCTGCACTTTCAGGCAGCGACATTTCTTTCGAATCGATCAAGACGACTTTCGGCGACACAAATTCGCTAATAATGGCGTCGGAGCAATTTCAACTTGCGCGACTTGCATTAAATTGCAAAAATGGCAGGTAAGGCGATTTATTCCACCATAAAATTTTACGTCCGAACAATGCATGGAAACTTCAACACCTAAAACCGAATTTACGACAACGGCATTAGCGACGAAGATTACGCGTTAAATAAATTAAATATTACTGCAGTCGCCAAGCTGGGCGATTCGAAAGTTGTTACAGTCTTGGCGAAATTTTACGAGCGAATTTCTATTTAAACGATTTACTCGTATCGTGGAATGAGGACTTGTTTGATCTACGTACCAGAGCGCGCTCACGCCAGAGTCGACTCTAAGCGTTCAGAAGCGGTTTGGTTGGTTTGGACACTGTGTCACTCGATTTTGACATGCAACTATTTTTTTGTTGAACTAAGAATTAATTGTTTAATTGTGTTTTATACTAGCAAAACGTCTTAAATTAATAACAATATTATTGAAATTGTAATAATCTAAAATTTAAAATAATCGAAAATTTGAAAAATTGGAAAAGGAATATCGAAGAACTGAAATCGAAACATCAAAAACTCGAAAAAATGAAAAATCTAAATCTGAAAAATGAAAAATTGAGAAATCAAAAGATGGAGAAATCGAGAAGTCGAAAAGTCGAAAAATTGAGAAACCGAAATATTAATAAATAAATAAATATATAAATCGAAAAACTGAACAATCAAAATATCGAAACATCCACATCTTGATAAATCGGGAAATCAAAAATTGAAAAACCAAAAAATTTTTAAAAATAAAAAATTAAAAAATCGAAAATTTTTTAAAAATAAAAAATTAAAAAATCGAAAATTTGTAAAAACGGAAAATTGAAAAACAGAAAGTCCAAAAAGACGAAAACTCGAAAGAACTCGAAACATTTGAAAAATTCGAAAACTTGAAAAATTTAAAAATCTAACAACTGAAATGAAAAATCGAGAAATCGAAAATTCCAAAATTTTTAAATTCAAAAATCTATAGTTCAAAAATCGAAAATATTGAAAAATCCCAAAACTGAAATGCACAAAAAGTGAGAATCTAAAAAATTGAAAATTGAGAGATTGAAAAATCAAAAAAGTGAAGACGAAAAAACGAAACCTTGAAAAAAATTGAGAAATTGAAAAACCGAAGAACTGAAGAACAGGAAACTCGAAATTGTCGAAAGTCAAGGAATGGGAAAACCAAAACATCGATTAATAGAAAAATCAAAAATTGAAAAACGTAAAACTGAAACATCGGAAAATTGAGAAATAGAGAAATTGTAAATCGAAAAATTGAATAATAATCTGAAAAATCCCAAAATCGAAATTTCGAAAACTTGACAATTAAAGGAAAACTGAAGATCGGAAACACTGAAAAATCTCAAAACTGAAATATCCAAAAACTAAGAAATTAAAAAATTGAAAAATTGAGAAATCAAAGTGTCGAAAAAGCGAAATCGAAAAATAAAAACCTTAAAAAATTGAGAAATCGAAAAATTGAAGACCGTGAAATTGAAAATTTGAGAAATTGTAAAATCGAAAAACTGGATAATAAATAAAGTGAAAAATTTCAAAACTGAAATATCCAAAAGCTGAGAAATTAAAAAACTGAAAACCTGAGAAATCAAAAAGTCAAAAAAGTGAAATCGAAAAATCCAAATCTTAAAAAATTGAAAAATTGTAACATCAAAAACCAAAAAAGCGAAAAATTTAAACATTCAAGAAGTGGAAAATCGAAATAGTACAAAGTCAAGAAATGGGAAATGAAAACATCGATCAATTGAAAAATCGAAAAATTAGGAAATTAGAAAAGTAAAAAATTGAAAAATCGAAATATTTAAAAATCGTAAAATGAAGAAAAAAATTGAAAAAACAAATTTGAAACAACGGAAAATTGAGAAATCGAAACATTGAATATTAAATAATCTGAAAATCCCAAAACTGCAATTTTTCAAAAAATTGAAAAATGAAAGAAAATCGGAAGAATGGACAAACTGAAAAATCTCAAAACTGAAATATCCAAAAACTGAGAAATTAAAAAATTGAAAAATTGAGAAATGAAAATGTCGAAAAAGCGAAATCGAAAAATCAAAACCTTAAAAGATTGAGAAATCGAAAAATTGAAAACCGTGAAATTGAAAATTTGAGAAATTGTAAAATAGAAAAATTGGATAATAAATAAAGTGAAAAATCCCAAAACTGAAATATCTAAAAACTGAGAAATTAAAAAACTGAAAACTTGAGAAATCAAAATGTCAAAAAAGTGAAATCGAAAAATCCAAATCTTAAAAAATTGAAAAATTGTAACATCAAAAACCTAAAAAGCGAAAAATTTAAACATTCAAAAAGTGGAAAATCGAAATAGTACAAAGTCAAGAAATGGGAAAATGAAAACATCGATCAATTGAAAAATCGAAAAATTAGGAAATTAGAAAAGTCAAAAATTGAAATATCGAAATATTTAAAAATCGTAAAATTGAAGAAAAAAATTGAAAAAAAAATCTGAAACAACGGAAATTTGAGAAAGCGAAACGTGGAATAGTAAATAATCTGAAAATTCACAAAACTGCAATTTTGCAAAAAATTGAAAAATGAAAGAAAAATTGAAGAATGGAAAAACTGAAAAATCTCAAAACTGAAAAATCCAAAAACTGAGAAATTAAAAAATTGAAAAATTGAGAAATCAAAATGTTGAAAAAGCGAAATCGAAAAATCAAAACCTTAAAAAAATGAGAAATCGAAAAATTAAGATCCGTGAAATTGAAAATTTGAGAAATTGTAAAATCGAAAAATCGAATAATAAATAAAATGAAAAATCCCAAAACTGAAATATCCAAAAACTGAGAAATTAAAAAATTAAAAAATTGAGAAATCAAAAAGTTAAAAAAGTGAAATCGAAAAATCCAAAACTTAAAAAATTGAAAAATTGTAAGATCAAAAACCTAAAAAAGCGAAAAATTGAAAAATTCAAGAAGTGGAAAATGGAAATAGTACAAAGTCAAGAAATGGAAAAATGAAAATATCGATCAATTGAAAAATCGAAAACTTAGGAAATTAGAAAAGTCAAAAATTGAAAATCGAAATATTTAAAAATCGTAAAATTGAAGAAAAAAAATTGAAAAAATAAATTTGAAACAACGGAAAATTGAGAAATCGAAACATTGAATGACAAATAATCTGAAAAATCCCAAAAAATTTAAAAATGAAAGAAAAACTGAAGAATGGAAAAATTGAAAAATCTCAAAACTAAAACATCCAAAAACTGAGAAATTAAAAAACTGAAAAATTGATAAATCAAAAAGTCAAAAAAGTGAAGTCGAAAAATTAAAAGCTTAAGAAATAGAAAAATTAAAATATCAAAAACCCAAAAAATATAAAAATTGAAGAATTGAAGAAATGAAAAATCGAAAAACTGAGAGTTTAAAAAAGTCAAATATGAAATATTGCACAAACCAAATATTTAAAAATCGTAAAATTGAAGAGGAGAAAAATTGAAAAAAACGTAAAATTGAAATATCGGAAAATTGATAAATCGAAAAATTTTATAATAAATAATCTGAAAAATCTCAAAACTGAAATTTTTCGGAAAATTGAAAAATGAAAGAAAAACTGAAGAATGGAACACTTGAAAAATCTCAAAACTGAGACATTCAAAAACTGAGAAATTAAAAACTGAAAAAACTGAGAAATCCAAAAGTCATGCAGGTGAAGTCGAAAAATCAAAATCTTAAGAAATTGAAAAATTAAAAAATCAAGAACCTAAAAAATAAAAAAATTGAACAATCGAAGAAAACGAAAAATCGAAAAAACTGATGAGAATTTATAGAAATCAAATCTGAAAAATTGCAAAAACCAAATATTTAACAATCGTAATATCGGAGAGGGGAAAAAATTGTAAAACCGAAAAATTGAGTAATAAATAATCTGAAAAACCCCAAAACTGAAATTTTTCGAAAAATTGAAAAATTAAAGAAAAACTTAAGAATGGAAAAACTGAAAAATCTCAAGACTGAAATATCCAAAAACTGAAAAATGAAGAAATCAAAAACACAAAAAAGTGAAATCGAAAAATCCAAATTTTTAAAAATTGAAAAATTGAAGAATTCAAAAACTGGAAAATCGAAATAGTACAAAGTTAAGAAATGGGAAAATCAAAACATCGATTAATTAAAATTTTGAAAAATTGAGAAATAGGAAGTCAAAAATTGAAAAATCAAAATATTTAAAAATCGTAAAATTGAAGAGAAAAATTGAGAAAACATAAAACTGAAACATCGGAAAATTGATAAATCTAAAAATTTTATAATAAATAATCTGAAAAATTGAAAAAATGAAAGAAAAACTGAAGAATGGAAAACTTGAAAAATCTCAAAACTGAGAAATTAAAAACTGAAAAACTGAGAAATCAAAGTCATGCAGGTGAAGTCGAAAAATCAAAATCTTAAGAAATTGAAAAATTTAAAGATCAAAAACCTAAAAAATTAAAAAATTGAAGAATCGAAGAAACGAAAAATCGAAAAACTGATGAGAATTTATAGAAATCAAATCTGAAAAAATCGCAAAAACCAAATATTTAAAAATCGTAAAATCAGAGAGGAGAAAAATTCTAAAACCGAAAAATTGAGTAATAAATAATCTGAAAAACCCCAAAACTGAAATTTTTCAAAAAATTGAAAAATTAAAGAAAAACTTAAGAATGGAAAAACTGAAAAATCTCAAGACTGAAATATCCAAAAACTGAAAATTGAAGAAATCAAAAAGTCAAAAAAGTGAAATCGAAAAATCCAAATCTTAAAAAATTGAAAAATTGTAAAATCAAAAACCTAAAGAATTGAAAAATCGAAATAGTACAAACTCAAGAAATGGAAACATCAAAACATCGATTAATTGAAAAATCAAAAATTGAGAAATTAGAAAAGTCAAAAAATGTAAAATCGGAATATTTAAAAATCCTAAAATTGAAGAGAAAAATTGAAAAAACAAAACTGAAACATCGGAAAATTGAGAAATCGAAAATGAAAATTGAGAAATCTAAAATGAAAGAAAACTGAAGAATGGAAAAAACTGAAAAATCTCAAGACTGAAATATCCAAAAACTGAAAAATTGAGAAATCAAAAAGTCAAAAAATTGAAATCGAAAAATCCAAACCTTAAAAAATTGAAAAATTAAAATATCAAAAACCTAAAGCATAGAAAAATAGAAAAATTGAGAATTTATAAAAATCAAATTTGAAAAATTGCAAAAACCAAATATATATTTAAAAATCGCAAAATTGAAGAGGAGAAAGACTGGGAAACGGAAAATTGAAAATCGTGATATTGAATAATAATAAACTGAAAAATCCCAAAACTGAAATTTCAAAAAATTTAAAAATAAAAGGAAAACTGAAAAAATCCCAAAACTGAAATATCTGAAAACTGAGAAATTAAAAAATTGAAAAATTGAGAAATCGAAAAATCAAAAACTGAAGTCGAAAAATTGAAATCTTAAAAAATAGAAAAACTGAAAACTCAAAATCCTGAAAAATCGAAAAATTGAAGAATTGAAGGACTGAATAATGGAAACAGTCGAAAATCAAGAAATGGGAAAATCAAAACATCGATTAATTGAAAAATCGTAAAATTGATAGTTTATAAAGTCAAAAATGGAAAAATCGACATATGTATTTAAAAATCGTAAAATTGAAACATCCGAAAATAGAGAAACAAAAAACTAAAAATCGAGAAGTTGAAAATTCGAGAAATTGTAAATCTAAAAATTGAATAATAAATAATCTGAAAAACCCCAAAACTGAAATTTGTGGAAAAATTGAAAAATGAAAGAAAAACTGAAGAGTGGAAAAGTTGAAAAACCTCAAGACTGAAATATCTAAAAACTGAAAAAATGAGAAATCAAAAAGTCAAAAAAGTGAAGTCGAAAAATCAATCGTAAAATTGAAGAGGAGAAGAATTGGAAGAACGTAAAATTGAAACATGGAAAAATTCGAGAAATGGGAAGACGAAAACATCGATTAATTGAAAAATCGAAAAATTGAGAGTATATATTAAAGCCGAAAATTTAAAAATCGAATTATTTATCAAATCGTAAAATTGAAGAGGAGAAACACTAACAAAACAAAACTGAAAATCGAGCCATTGAAAAATTGAATAATGGAAAAATTGAATAATAAATAAACTGAAAAATCCCAAAACTAAAATTTCGAGAAATTAAGAATTCGAAAGTTAAAAAGCAGGAAATAGAAAAACCGAAAAATCGAAAAATCTCAATGTCGGGGAAAAAATTCTACGCAGATTCTTAAACCATAAGTTCAAGACTAAGTTACTTTTTAACATTTAAAGTAGTTTATTTCGCTGAACATTATTAAAATAAAAAGAAATTACCAAATAAACGAATATCATGTACCTAACAAAATGTTCACTTATTCGCTGTGAAGTCCGACCAAGCAATTCTTTCTCGTAGAAATTATGGTCGAACTGTGTATCAAATCACAGAACATGGCTTATAGATCAAATCGCTTCTGAACGCTTAGAGTCGACATTGGCTTAAGTGCGCTCTGGTCTGTAGATCAAACAAGTTCTCAGGCGACGATATGGAAAAAAAGAATGGATTAAATTGTAAAGAATGCATTAATATGCGAAAATATTAACTAATGCCATATACTGTAATCCCCCAAAAGTCGATTTAGATGAGTGTCTCGGATTGTTCACAACATTTGTCAAAGTATTTATTGTTCTTCCCTCCAGTCTAACTCCACCTTTCCCCGAGTGTTTGAAAGTACAGATTATTTTGTTACGCCGGAGAAACACTAAGAGGCTTGCAATTTTAATCCAGGTATTTAATTCACCTCAACTTGTTTCCTTTGGTGCTGTTAGCTAATTAGTTAAGAAAGTGTTTCCTTAAAACTGCTAAAATTTTTATGACAAGTGGAAAGTAATTTAATTCTGAGTCCCCGCTTAAATTCGTGTTTAAATGTTTTAGTTGTCAGATTTAACTCTTACGTAAAAATATAGTAGAGTAATTTGGTTAAAATTGAATGTAAAGTTTTGGTTTTTCGGGGCTCGTAATGCAGCGTTTAGCGTGTTCATAGACATGGCGTCGTAAAAAAGTGCTTCGCATAGGGGTGGCGTAATATTTTGGCGAGAGTTTTATCAAACGGCCGTAACAAATAGGCCATGTCTTGCGTATTGATTGCGGGGGAGTCGACCTGAGACGCACTCTGTCGAACTCGAGGGCACCATTCGATTTTAAAACTTTTGCCCTAACCATGTTTTACATTTCGATAAACTCGCTATCGACAATTGAACCATAAAAAAGGTATAATATGCTTAAAGAAACAGAAAGGAAGAAATTCGTCTTTGGCCCAGAAGCTCTCCCTCGCGAAACTTTTAATATTAATCTGATCCAGGCGTGGCTTTAAACTAATAAATTTAAAGTCGTGTTTAGAGCGTCGTTAAAGTCGGCGAATGGAAATTCCGGGGGAACTAACAAGCCTCTATTACATTTTTGTAACGAAGCGTCGGCCTTAACCAACAATACAAACTCAATATAAAATCTCAGAAATGATCGGTGAATTTCTTCTCCTCAACCTGAAAATGAACTTGGAAATTTCAATTGGGATGAATAATTTAATCTTGAACTCTTTTCAAATCCGCAGACAAAAACCTTCGCCTTGAATACTTTTCATTTCTTATAAATCGAATGAGACTGCTCTATTTTCGATTTAGGGAGACATATATCATAGCGAGATTCTGGCGGAATGAAAGCAGCCGGGATTTTTCTTCCTATCATTCATTCCACTTATAAAAATCCAACAATATAAATGGTAATGAGAGCTCATTGAATTTTTCTCTCTTAGACACCCCGCCGACAATAAATTTTTATATTTGACCCCTCCCTGGATAATTGCGCCGATATCTCCGGCCCCGATCACTCACCTGTCGGAATTATCGGAAAACTATTAACGCACTAATTCGGGTTTCCCAATCAGGCATAATCTACAGGCTGCGCATTATCCAGCTACGCCACTTCTTAAATCAACGCCACAAAATCAAACTTCCACCGACGGAAAATTGACAAAATGCCGACGCGTTTCGCTCCACTTACATCTTCACGAATACAAATTCGACTCCTCTTCGTCAACCGAGAAAATTTAGCCACAACAAACTTATTAAAAAAAAATCGAGTTCCTCGGCCCCGGCCCAATCTGCGGTGAAATTGCCCAAACCCGAGCGCGTTCCATCATCCGGGCCAACTTTTTGAATGAAGCCGGGCTTAATTAGCGCGATTACGCTCAGATTTATAGGGGAATCCATCCAAAACCACTGTCATATTGGCATTAACATTTTGCCCACAGTTGTACGCCGCTCCATATTATATCCCATAAATTAGGGGAATAATATCTGGGGCAGAAACAAAATCAAACCGGAATTAATAGTTGCATACCGGCGCTGCAATAATATTTATTGGCAATTATTTTTAATTCATAGACGCGCTCCACCATTATTCCTTTGACAAGCGAATCGATACAACCCGCATCACTCATATGTAGCATACGGTCGAGCGAAGAGTGCAGCGATTTATTAATCGGCCGGATAATCCGCTCCTCCAGAACTTATTAGTTTGGAAAATGTCTTTGAGGCGGGGAGGTCGAGAGGTCGAGGCGCAACTGTTGCTCGTTCACAGATGGAAATCTGCGTCTTTGGCGAATCTCTTTCGAATACGTTGCATATAAGCGGAATGGCGCAAAAACGACCCCGCTTCGGTGCGGAATATAAAGTCGGCATCAGAAATTGGAAAACGTTGCTTGGCGGAGGGCTCTTTTTAATAAGGAGGTTATATAGAGAGGTCGATGGGAATTAAGACGATTAGCGATTTTCCGGCCAGTGCACACTTGGAGGCTGATATTGACTCGGGGCTGGACGGTACATATACATTCTGACGTCAGAGTGACGTGAACGACTCTGGATAAAAAAAAATAAGCTTTTGTAAAACCGAGAGTACTGGATTTCCAGGCTTGACTGTCTTTTCAATTATTATCTTTGAAATAAAAAAGCGTTGTTTCCGTTATTGAAGATATTGGAGAAAGATTGGCGCAGATCAGTGATCCTTAGAATATTTTCCAGAAGATAGATTACTTTGCGACACGATCTGAGCAATTTAATTATTTTGTTAAAAATGCTGGAGGCGCCGGGATTATAAATAATTTTATTACTGTTCATTTTAAAAATTCTGAAAAATGATTTCAGATGAAATAATCAGTTTAAAAGGAATTATGTATTTTCTTGCATATGCTGAAATCTGGACATAATGACGAAATGAGAACATTAGAGCAAATTAGATTTTTGGGAAAAAGTCACATTTTTTTCGCCATTCGAAAAAGTATGATAACACGAAGCTCGAATTCGTGATTCTGACAGCATTTCTCATGATATAAAGCACTGTTCAGTTCAAAATGGTTAATTTAGATTTTGGCAAAATTGGTGGAGGCGCCGGGACAAAATAAATTTATTTATATTTGTGTAGTGTTAAAACTTACCAAAACTTCTGTATGAAATAATTTATGTCGGAACAAATTATGCATTTGCTTGAGTATAATGAGATTTGAGCACAACAACAAAATAAGGACAAACTGAGCCCCGATAAATAACTTCATTTTTTGCAATAAATCGTTTTATTTCCGTTACTGGAAAAGAAACGTTAAGAGTGGGGAGAGATTCTGCATCCTGGGCAAATTTTCTATGGGCTAAAGCATTTTTAAGTTTAATTTAGACAATTTAAATTTTTTTGAAAAATTTGTGGAGGCGCCGAGGTGGTATATAATTTTATTAATGTTTAGTTCAAGAATTCAACAGGAATTTGTTTATGAAATAATTTATTTTAAAGAAATGAGGCATTTCATTGCCTATTTTGAGATCTGGACGCAGTAACAAAATGAAGACAAATCTGAATTCCGATAAGCTACCTTTCTTTAAATTCGATTTTTTTTAAATCGAAATCCTTATGTCTTTCGAAGAATTATGATAACACAAAGTACAAATTTCATTTTCCACAAGATAACATATTTTTCAGCTCAATCTGAATAATTTAAAAATTTTGACAAAAATGGTGGAGGCGCCGGGCTATAAAATATTTTTTTTTTATATTTATTTTAAGACTTATGAAGGAAATTCTGTGTGAAATGGTTTATTTTGGAACAAATTATGTATTCATTAACTATAATGAGATTTGGACACAATAACAAAATAAGGACAAACTTGAACCCCGATGAATTAGTTCATTTTAGAAAAGTTCAAGTAACCTGGAATTTTTTGACAAGAAATCGCAAATTTCCTATGGGATAAAACATTTTTAAGTTCAATTTAGACAATTTAATTTTTTGACAAAAAATGGTGAAGGCGCCAGACTAGTATATCATTTATTAATATTTAGTTCAATAATTCCAGTGGAACTGTTTTACGAAATAATTTATTTTAGAAGGAATGAAGCATTTCATTGCCTATTTTGAAATGTGGACGCAGTAACAAAATGAAGACAAATCTGAATTCCGATAAGCTACCTTTTTTAAGAACAAATTCGATTTTTTTTTAAATCGAAATCCTTGTCTTTCGCAGAATTATGAAAACACAAAGTACAAATTCATGATCCTTTCAACATTCTCCACAAGATAACATATTTTTCAGCTCAATCTAAATAATTTAACATTTTGACAAAAATGGTGGAGGCGCCGGGACATAAAACAAATTTATTAATATTTATCTTAAGGCTTACGAAGAAATTTCTGGATAAAATAATTTATTTTGGAACAAGTTATGCATTTGCTCGTGTATAATGGGATCTGGACACAATAATGAAATAAGGACAAACTTGAACCCCCATAAATTACTTCATTTTGGAAAAATTAAAAAAACTTGGAATTCTTTAACAAGAAATCGCTTTATTTCAGTTATTGAAAAATTGTTCAAATTTGGAACAGATACGACATCCCGAATAAGTTTCCAATAGAATGAAATATTTTTAAGTTCAATTTAAACAATTTAAAATTTTTTGACTAAAATGTTGGAGGCGCCGGGGTAATATGTAATTTTCTATTAATAAATAATTAGTTTAAGAATTTCTACACGAACTTGTTTATAAAATAATTTATTTTAAAAGGAATGATGCATTTCAGTGCCTATTTTGAGATCCGGACGAAGAAACAAATTGAAGATAAATCTGAATTCCAATAAGCTATCTTTCTTTAACTACAAATTCGATTTTTTTTAAATCGAAATCCTTATGAGTTTCGAAGAATAATGACAACACAAAGTACAAATTCATGATTCTTTCAACATTCTCCACAAGATAACATATTTTTCAGCTCAATCTAAGTATTTTAAAATTTTGACAAAAATGGTGGAGGCGCCGGGACGTAAAACAAGTTTATTAATATTTATCTTAAGACTTACGAAGAAATTTCTGGATGAAATAGTTTATTTTGGAACAAATTATGCATTTACTTGTGTATAACGGGACCTGGACACAATAATGAAATAAGGACAAACTTGAACCCCCATAAATGACTTCATTTTGGTAAAATGAAAAAAACTTGGAATTCTTTAACAAGAAATCGCTTTATTTCAGCTATTGAAAAATTGTTCAAATTTGGAACAGATACGACATCCCGAACAAATGAAACGATGAAACATTTTTAAGTTCAATATAAACAATCTAAATTTTTGACTAAAATGGTGGAGGCGCCGGGGTAATATGTAATTTAATTAATAAATAACTAGTTCAAGAAATGAAACATTTCATTGCCTATTTTGAGATCTGGACGCCGTAACAAAATTAAGACAAACCTGCATTCCGGTAAGCTATCTTTCTTTAGAAACAAATTCGATTTTTTTTTTAAATCGAAATCCTTATTTCTTTCGAAGAATTATGATAACACAAAATACAAATTCATGATCCTTTCAACATTCTCCACAAGATAACATATTTTTCAGCCCAATCTAAATAATTTAAAATTTTGACAAAACGGTGGAGGCGCTGGGACATAAAACAAATTTATTAATATTTATCTCAACACTTACGAAGAAACTTCTGGATGGAGTAATTTATTTTGGAAAAAATTGTGTATTTGCTTGTGTACAATGGGATCCTGACACAATAATGAAATAAGAACAAACTTGAACCCCCATAAATTACTTCACTTTGGAGAAACTAAAAAAACTTGGAATTTTTTAACAAGAAATCGATTTATTTCAGCTATTGAAAAATTGTTCAAATTTGGAACAGATACGACATCCCGAACAGATTTCCAATGGGATGAAACATTTTTAACTTCAATTTAAACAATTTAAATTTTTCACTGAAAGGTGGAGGCGCCGGGGTAATATGTAATTTAATTAATAAATAATTTGTTCAAGAAATTCTACAGAAACTTGTTTATGAAATAATTTATTTTAAAAGGGACGAAGCATTTCATTGCCTATTTTGAGACCTGGACGCAGTAGCAGAATGAAGACAAATCTGAATTCCGATCAGCTACCTTTCTTTTAGAACAAATTCGATTTTTTTTAAATCGAAATTCTTATATTTTTCGAAGTATTCTGATAACACAAAGTACAAATTCATGATCCTTTCAACATTCTCCACAAGATAACATATTTTTCAGCTCAATCTGAATAATTTAAAATTTTGACAAAAATGGTGGAGGCGCCGGGATATAAAACAAATTTATTAATATTTATCTTAAGACTTACGAAGAAACTTCTGGATGAAATAATTTATTTTTGAACAAATTATGCATTTGCTTGTGTACAATGGGATCTGAACACAAAATTGAAATAAGGACAAACTTGAACCCCCATAAATTACTTCATTTTGGAAAAATTAAAAAAACTTGGAATTCTTTAACAAGAAATCGCTTTATTTCAGCTATTGAAAAATTGTTCAAATTTGGAACAGATACATACCGAACAATTTTCCAATGGAATGAAACATTTTTAAGTTCAATTTAAACAATTTAAATTTTTGACTGAAATGGTGGAGGCGCCGGGTAATATGTAATTTAATTAATAAATAATAATTAGCTCAAGAATTTCTACAGGAACTTGTTTACGAAATAATTTATTTTAGAAGGAATGGAGCGTTTCATTGCCTATTTTAAGATCTGGACGCAGTAACAAAATGAAGACAAATCTGAATTCCGATAAGCTACCTTTTTTAAGAACAAATTCTCTTTTTTTTTAAATCGAAATCCTTAGGTCTTTCGAAGAATAATGATAACACAAACTTCAAATTCATGATCGTCTCAACATTCTCCACAAGACAACATATTTTTCAGCTCAATCTGAATAATTCAAAATTTTGATAAAAATCTTGGAGGTGCCGGGATATAAAACAAGTTTATTAATATTTATCTTAAGATTTACGAAGAAATTTCTGGATGAAATAATTTATTTTGGAACAAATTATGCATTTGCTTGTGTATAACGGGATCTGGACACAATAATGAAATAAGGACAAACTTGAACCCCCATAAATTACTTCATTTTGGAAAAATTAAAAAAACTTGGAATTCTTTAACTTGAAATCGCTTTATTTCAGCTATTGAAAAATTGTTCAAATTTGGAACAGATGCGACATCCCGAACAGATTTCCAATGGGATGAAACATATTTAAGTTCAATTTAAACAATTTATATTTTTGACTAAAATGGTGGAGGCGCCGGGGTAATATGTAATTTAAATAATAAATAATTAGTTCAAAAATTTCTACAGGAACTTGTTTATGAAATAATTTATTTTAAAAGGAATGAAGCATTTCATTGCCTATTTTGAGATCTGGACGCAGTAATAAAATGAAGACAAATCTGAATTCCGATAAGCTACCTTTCTTTAAGAACAAATTCGATCTTTTTAAAACGAAATCCTTGTCTTTCGAAGAATTATGATAACACAAAGTACAAATTCATGATTCTTTCAACATTTTCCACAAGATAACATATTTTTCAGCTCAATTTGAGTAATTTAAAATTTGGACAAAGTTGGTGGTTGCGCCGGGATATAAAACAAATTTATTAATATTTATCTTCAAGCTTACGAAGAAACTTCTGGATGAAATAATTTATTATGGAACTAATTATGCATTTGCTTGAGTATAATGGGATCTGGACACAATAATGAAATAAGGAGAAACTTGAACCCCCATAAATTATTTCATTTTGGAAAAATTAAAAAAACTTGGAATTCTTTAAAAAGAAATTGCTATATTTCAGTTATTGAAAAATTGTTCAAATTTGGAACAGATCCAACATTCCGAACAAATTTCCAATAGGATGAAACATTTTTAAGTTCAATTTAAACAATTTAAATTTTGACTAAAGTGGTGGGGGCGTCGGGGTAATAAGTAATTTAATTAATAAATAATTAGTTCAAGAGTTTCTACAGGAACTTGTTAATGAAATAATTTGTTTTAAAAGGAATGAAGCATTTCATTGCCTATTTTGAGATCTGGACGCAGTAACAAAATGAAGATAAATCTGAATTCCGATAAGCTTCCTGTCTTTAAGAACAAATTCGATTTTTTTTAAATCGAAATCCTTATGTCTTTCGAAGAATTATGATAACACATAGTACCAATTCATGACCCTTTCAACATTATCCACAAGATAACATATTTTTCAGCTCAATCTGAATAAATTAAAATTTTGACAAAAATTGTGGAGGCGCCGGGACATAAAACAAATTTATTAATATTTATCTTAAGACTTACAAAGAAACTTCTGGATGAAATAATTTATTTTGGAACAAATTATGCATTTGCTTGAGTATAATGGGGTCTGGACACAACAATGAAATAAGGACAAACTTGAACCCCCATAAATGACTTCATTTGGAAAAATGAAAAAAACTTGGAATTCTTTAAAGAAATCGCTTTATTTCAGCTATTGAAAAATTGTTCAAATTTAGAACAAATACGACATCCGAACAAATTTCCAATGGGATGAAACGTTTTTAAGTTCAAATTAAACAATTTAAATTATTGACTAAAATGGTGGAGAATATGTAATGTGATTAATAAATAATTGGTTCAAGAATTTCTACAGGAACTTGTTTATGAAATAATTTATTTTAAAAGGAATGAAGCATTTCATTGCCTATTTTGAGACCTGTACGCAGTAACAAAATGAAGACAAATCTGAATCCCGATAAGCTACCTTTCTTTAAGAACAAATTAGATTTTTTTTAAATCGAAATTCTTATGTCTTTCGAAGAATTATGATAACACAAAGTACAAATTCATGGTCCTTTCAACATTCTCCACAAGATACCATATTTTTCAGCTCAATCTGAATAATTTAAAATTTTGACAAAAATGGTGGAGGCGCAGGGACATAAAACTAATTTATTTATATTTAACTTAAGACTTACGAAGAGATTTCTGGATGAAATAATTTATTTTGGAACAAATTATGCATTTGCTTGAGTATAATGGAATCTGGACACAATAATGAAATAAGGACTAACTTGAACCCCCATTAATTACTTCGTTTTGGAAAAATTAAAAAAACTTGGAATTCTTTAACAAGAAATCGCCTTATTTCAGCTATTGAAAAATTGTTCAAATTTGGAACAGATACGACATCCCGAACAAATTTCCAATGGGATGAAACGTTTTTAAGTTCAATTTAAACAATTTAAATTTTTGAACAAAATAATGGTGGCGGCGCCGGGGTAATATGTAATTTCATTAATAAATAATTAGTTCAAGAATTTCTACAGGAACTTGTTTATGAAATAATTTATTTTAAAAGGAATTAAGCATTTCATTACCTATTTTGGGATCTGGACGCAGTAACAAAATGAAAACAAATCTAAATTCCGATAAGCTACATTTCTTTAAGAACAAATTCGATTTTTTTTAAATTGAAATCCTTATATCTTTCGAAGAATAATGATAACACAAAGTACAAATTCATGCTCCTTTCAACATTCTCCACAAGATAACATATTTGTCAGCTCAATCTGATTAATTTAAAATTTTGACAAAAATAGTGGAGGCGCAGGAACATAAAACTAATTTATTTATTTTTATCTTAAGACTTACGAAGAGATTTCTGGATGAAATAATTTATTTTGGAACAAATTATGCATTTGCTTGAATAAAATGGAATCTGGACACAATAATGAAATAAGGACAAACTTGAACCCTCGTAAATTACTTCATTTTGGAGAAATTAAAAAAACTTGGAATTCTTTAACAAGAAATCGCTTTATTTCAGCTGTTGAAAAATTGTTCTCAGGAACATGTTTATGAAATAATTTATTTTAAAAGTAATGCAGCATTTCATTGCCTATTTTGAGATCTGGACGCAGTAACAAAATGAAGACAAATCTGAATTCCGATAAGCTACCTCTCCTTCAGAAAATTCGAAAAAATTTGTTTTTTTTTTACAAAAAATCGCAATCCTTACGTCATTCGAAAAATTATGATAACACTAAATACAAATTCGTGATTCTGTCAACATTTCTCAGAAGATAAAATATTTTTCAGGTAAATATGAATAATACAAAGATTTGACAAAAATGGTAGAGGCGCCGTATATCATATAAATGTATTAACATTTTGTTTTAACACTCACGAAAATCTTCTGTATGAAATAATTTATTTCGGAACAAATTATACATTTGCTCTGAGTAAATGAGATCTGCACACAATAACAAAATAAGGTCAAACTTGAACCCCGAAAAAATGACTTCATTCTAGAAAAGTTCAACCAACTTAGAATTTTTTTGACATGAAATTGCTTTACTTCCATTATTAAAAGAGAAATGTTGAAAACTGCTACAGATTCAGTATCCTGAGCAAATTTCCAATGGAATAAAACGCTTTTAAGTTCAATGAGATTTAACAGAACGTAGGCTGTTAAAAAAAACGTTAATCGTATTTTTTTTGTTTTACTACTTAAAATTCTTATTTCTGAAGAGAAGGGGTGGGTGGGCGGGGCTAAATTTATTTTTCTTCTACAGAATCGTTCATAAGCAAGCAATAGCCCCGCCCACCCGCCCGTTCTTCATTCCAGTGATTACTCTTAATATTGTTCAGTCCTATCTTAGTAAGTTTTAGCCCCGCCCACCCACCTTTTTTTTCTTAGAGGATATGCCATTTACCGAAATCAATCTTATCTTAACAAGTACTAGACCCTCCCACCCGCCCTCTGTTTTCTTGGAGTATATGTCATTTACCAAAATCCATCTTATTGTAGCAGATACCACGCCCGATTTTAACGATTTTATCTCTTCAACTGAGATCCACCTTTCATTCGGACTAGACAAAATGAATCACTGAAATAGAGGCGGGGTGGGTGGGCGGGGTGAATTATGCCACGTGTTTCTTCTATTTAATGCTACCCCTATAAGTTTTTTCTTTTTTAAGATAAATATATAGTTCTTTGAGCAAATTTCTATCATTTTAAAAGATCACTTCTGTGAATAAATATCATGAATGTCCATTTTTCAAGATAGAAGATTGCCATCAATAAATATGAATTTTTCGTCTATTTTATTGAATAACTTTTTAAGTATGATTTTAGAACATTGGTTGTTTTTATTCTTTTACAAAAAAATCAATCTCCCCATACATGCAAGAATATACCTAGTGTTCCATAAAAAAATGAAGTTAACGTCATTTCCGGTTCTACAAGAAGTGTTAATAAAAATGTGAGGTTGCCATCATATAGATTTTTAAAATGGCACAAATTTGCTAAAAGAACTACAGGTTTATCTTTAAGAATAAGAAAGATACAAGGGTTGCATCAAATAAAAGAAACACCCTGTATGTTCTTTTGTAAAGTGAGAATGGGAACTAATAGAACGTAGTCTGTTAAAAAAACGCGTTAACCGTGATTTTTTTGTTTTACTACTGATTTGCTATAATATTTATTTCTTACTTTTGAAGAAAAAACAAAGAACGGGTGGGTGGGCGGGGCCAAATTTAACTTTTCCCTACAGAATCTTTTATAAGCAAGCAATAGCACCGCCCACCCACACCCTCTTCATTCCAGTGATTACTCTTAATATTGTTCAGTTTTATCTTAGCAAGTTTTAGCCCCAGCCACCCACCCACCCTTTTTTTTCCTTAGAGAATATGTCATTTACCAAAATCAATCTTATTTTAGCAGATACCAGCCCGGATTTTAACGATTTTATCTCTACAATTGAGAACCACCTTTCATTCGGACTAGACAAAATGAATCACTGAAATAGAGGCGGGGTGGGTGGCGGGGTGAATTATGCCAGGTGTTTCTTCTATTTAATGCTACCCTATAAGTTTTTTGTTTTTAAAGTTAAACATATAGTTCTTTGAGCAAATTTGTATCATTTTAAAAGAACACTTATGTGAATAAATGACATGCATATCAATTTTTCAGGTTACTGGATTATCATCACTAAATATGAATTTTTTGTCTATTTTATTGAATAAATTTTTAAGTATGATTTTGGAATATTGGTTGCTTTTATTCTTTCACAAAAAACAATCTTTTCATTTATTAAAATATATACCTAGAGTTCCATAAAGAAAATAAATTTGACGTCATTTCCCGTTCTACCGTAAGTGATAATAAAAATGTGATTTTACCATCGCATAGATCTTTTAAAATGATACAAATTTCCTCCAAGAACTACAGGTTTATCTTTAAGAATAAGAAAGTTACAAGGGTTGTATCAAATAAAAGGAACACCCTGTATAATTTTATTAATTTTTAATTCAAAAATTTCACAGGAAATGGTATATGAAATAATTTATTTTAAAAGGAATCATACATTTCCTTGACTATTTTGAAAGCTGGACACAGTAACAAAATGAGGACAAATTTAAATCCCGATAAGCCACACTTCTTTAAGAAAATTCGAACAAATTAGATTTTTTTTAATCGAAATTCTTATGTCATTCGAAGAATTATAAGACAAAGTACGAATTCGTGATCCTTTCAACATTCTCCACAAGATACCATATTTTTCAGGTACAGTCTGAATAATATAAAATTTTGCCAAAAATGGTGGAGGCGCCGGGATATACAATAAATTTATTAATAGTTATTTGAAGACTTACGAAAGAAATTCTGTGTAAAATAGTTTATTTTGGAACAAATTATGTATTATTTAACTATAATGACATTTGGACACAATAACAAAATAAGGACAAACTTAAACCCCGATGAATTACTTAATTTTAGAAAAGTTCAAGGAACTTGGAATTTTTGATAAGAAATCCCTTTATTTCGGTTATTGAAAGAGAAATGTTAAAAATGGGGACAGATTCGATATTCGGAGCAAATTTCCTATGGGATAAAACATTTTTAAGTTCAATTTAGACAATTTAATTTTTTGACAAAAATGGTGGAGGCGTCAGACTAGTATATAAATTATTAATATTTAGTTCAATAATTCCAGTGGAACTGCTCTACGAAATAATTGATTTTAGAAGGAATAAAGCATTTTCTAGTCTATATTCGGGAGCTGGACGCAGTAACAAAGTGAAGACAAATTTGAATCCCGATCTTAAAAAAAAATCCCATAAAATGAACCGATTTTCGAGGTAACTGAACAATTTTTCAAAGATGAAAATAATTCTAGAACTATTTTTTCTAAAATGTTAGTAAATCATCTCCAGAACGCTCTACAGCTCCCCAGCTTTAATCGTCGCTACATCTGACACTGAAGTCTTTTCAAAACAGACACATGTGATTTTGTTAACTTACTACACAGAAAAGACGTAAAACTGAGCTTCAGACATTTCAGCGGCTTTCGAACCCGCGCCTGTGCTTTAAACTCCAGAATGGGTTTCGCAAGCTCAGAACAATTTTCGATTCACAGCAACAATTTTCGTTTTTCGATTAAACTTCCAAGTGACGGCAATTCCACCTTCTGAGTCAATCAATCAGAAGCGATTTCGATTGCGCGCGAAGTTGCCGCGATAATTCGGTCGTCCTGTTTGAATAAATAACCAATAGCGAAAATGACTAGGAACTATGTGTGCTCTAACTCCCTAATCGAGCAGACGTCATTCCCAGGTCGCTTAATTAGCAATTCATCAGTGTGCTCGAGCGTGCGTTCCAAAATCCGAATTCTATTAAAAACGAAATTAAAGATTGCATGTAACAGCGCCCACAAAACCGCGCTCGATGAATAATATAAATGGCTTTTTTAAAATCTCGCCTTTTATGCGTTTGTTTATACGTCAAGCGTCCGGAAAATTGTAAAAATGTAAAGCGTTTTGCGGTTCAGACGCGCGATGAAAGCAATTAAGCGGATGGCAGTTTATAGGACGCGATTACGGTCTTTTATTAATCTGAAATGTCGGGAGTGCGAGTGGAACCCATACGGGTTCCTGCGGGATATCAAAACTGGCAAATTTTTCGATCACTCTTAAGCAAAGCGGGGGAAAGTTATGAATCGAGAGACGCCGCGAGGAAAATTGAAATTCTTCCGAGGCTTAACAGGGGATCTATAAGTTATACATTTTGACTCGGTAAAATTGGTTGAGAGACTTTAATGGAATTCATGCGTTCTGTGATGATCGATGATTTTGCTATAATCACTTTTCGGGATGACATCGGCTTAATTGCGTTCGCCGTGGACGCGTTTAAGGGGAATTAGCGTTTCGGGCTTTGAGAGATTCTTTTCAGGGAACTGTGAATAAACGCCAGCTCTGAGCCGAAAGAAGTCGTTTGACACACTTGCAGCAAAAAAGAGATTTCTGGATAAAAAAAAACACGAAAGTGAATCTTCTTGTGGTCCACGGAGTTATCAATAGTTAGTGGTTACAGAGTAAATCTTACAACATTAGAACTGTTAGGCCAAATGTACAACATTAAAAACATCATTGAATAGAGTACAACACAGTGTTGCTAATTACATGTTATTTACTACATTGTACACACAGTAATGAAATTAACGTTAAATTAGAATCACCTTGATAAAAAGGTTATTCCTTCATATATGATTTTAATAACTAACGATAAAGAACGCAGTGTTAAAATTTTAATACATTGTCCGATAAGACAGAAATAAAATATCGATTTCCCAATATATTTACACTTAAGTTTCACAGACAAACGGTTCGTGTTCAGACATCTATATCTGGAAAGTAATTTTGTGGCAAATAAATTTAAGAACATGTATAAACTGAACTGTTTAGTATAATTTAAGAAATAACACTCTCAATTTGAATGTTGCCCTAGAACGGACCCAGAGCTTTTTGAGCAGAGTAAGTCATTACACACACATCGAAAGCCACAAAAATGTTCAGAAAAATACCATCTGAGGCTAAACTAGATGTTTTCCTAGCATTCAAAGCCACAGAGAAGATTTTTTGAATTCAGAATTTTTTTTTGGAAAATCAGAAGCTTCCAAGAAGATATTTCGCAGCCGTCAAAGTCATTGAGAAGATATTTCAAAGCGAACGGACCATCCAACAGCATTTAGAATATTTTCGGAGTGCAAAAAGAAGATCACGATTACCAGAAGGATCCTGCAAAATCAACAAAAAAGAACTAGCTCCGAATTAGTAGAATTAGATTAAGTAAAAGCACTCAGAAGAGTTTTTTAATTCAGCCGATTTAGAACCACAAGAAAAATTTTGAAAATCAGCAATATAATTTCGCAACCACAAGAAAGCTTTTTACACACATCTATAAAACACCATACTATCAAAGAAAACTACTAAAAGGAAGCCAACTCATCCAGAGTTATCCGAAAGATTTTTTAAAACCAACACAAAAAACTCAGGCGGCTAATAAAAGACCATCTAAAACTACCACGAAAACTTATTAACCCAACACAAGGAGGCCATCTGAAGCCACCAAGAAGAGTTTTAAAACCATCAAAAGGAAATATCGTGGGCAATCAAAAGGAATTTTGAAACTATTAGAATTAAATCAGCCAAAACCACTCAGAAGATTTCTTTAATTTAGAAAAAGAAACCCATCTAGAAGCACCAAAAAAATTTGGAAACCGACAAACCAACAGCATTTCGAAACCCCAAGGAAGCTTTTTATATCAATCCATAGAAAAGCACACTACCACGAGAAGATCTGAAACTACCAAAGAGGGAGCAATAAAGTCAGCCCATTCAGACTTTCCGGAGACATTTTTTTAAAACCAACAGAAAACCTCATCAACCAATTAGATTTTTTTTCAAAACTCCCTAGAAGATTTTTAGTCTACCAGTAAAAGATTATCCAAAGTTACCAAGAAATCATTATCAAACCTATAAAATAAGACCGTTTGAAGCCGCCAGTAAGAGTTTTAAATCACCAAAAGAAAATATCGTGGGCCATCAAAAGGGCTTTTCGAACCACCAGAATTAAATAAACGAAAGCCACTCAGAAGATGTCTTTAACTCAGTAGAAGAAGCCCATCTAAAATCACCAGAAAACTTTTTAAAATCAGCAGACCAGGATCAATTATAAACCCCAAGAAAATTTTTTATAGTCTTCTATAAAAGACCATATTATCAAAAGAAATACATTCGAACATATTAAAAAGAAACCAATGAAGTCAACTCATCCAGAGTTACCGGAAAGATTCTTTAAAACCAACAGAAAAAACTCACCATCAATCAATAATTATTTCAAAACTCCCAAAAATGTTTTCAGTCTACCAGTAAAAGGCTATTCGAAAGTACCACGAAGAATTCATTAAACCAATAAAAGGGGGCCATCTAAAGCCACCAAGAAGAGTTTAATAGCCACCAAAAGAAAATATCGTATGACACCAAAAAGGACTTTCAAACTATCAGAATTAAATAAACGAAAGCCACTAAGAAGATTTTTTTAATACAGTAGAAGAAACCCATCTAGAAATATCAGAAAAATTTTGAAAATGAGCAAACCAATATCTTTTAGAAACCTCAAGAAAGCTTCATATAGCCTTCTATAAAATACCACGCTACCAAAAGAAACCCATCCGAAACTAATAAAAAGAAACTAATGAAGTCAACTCATCCAGAGTTGCCGAGAAGTTTTTTTTAAAAGCAATAGAAGAAGCTCATCACCAAACCAGAATTATTTCAAAAACACCCAAAAAAGTTTTCAGGCTACGGATAAAAGACTATCCGATACTAACACGAAAACTTTATCAAACCAATAAAATGAGACCATCTGAATCCAAGAGGAAGAGTTTCAAAGTCACCCAAAGAAAATATTGTATTCAGTCAAGAGGATTTTTTGAATTAACAGAATTAGATCAACTAAAACCAGTCAGAAGATTTCTTCATTTTAGCAGAAGAAACCCATCTAGAAGCACCAGAAAAAATTTGAAAATTAGCAAACCAAGTTCATTTCGAAACCCCAAGAAAGCTTTTTATATCAATCCATAGAAGAGCACACTACCAGGAGAAGATCTGAAACTACCAAAGAGGGACCAATAAAGTCAGCCCATTCAGACTTTCCGGAGACATTTTTTTAAAACCAACAGAAAATCTCATCAGCAAGTTAGATTTTTTTTCAAAACTCCCTAGAAGATTTTCAGTCTACCAGTAAAAGACTATCCACCAAGAAATCATTATCAAACCAATAAAACAAGACCATTTGAAACCGCCAGTAAGAGTTTTAAATCACCAAAAAAAAATATCGTGGGCCATCAAAAGGACTTTTCGAACTACCAGAATTAAATAAACGAAAGCTACTCAGAAGATGTCTTTAACCCTGTAGAAGAAGCCCATCTAAAATCATCAGAAAACTTTTCAAAATCAGCAGACCAAGATCAATTATAAACCCCAAGAAAATTTTTTATAGTCTTCCATAAAAGACCATATGATCAAAAGAAATACATTCGAACATATTAAAAAGAAACCAATGAAGTCAACTCATCTAGAGTTACCGGAAAGATTCTTTAAAACCAACAGAAAAACTCACCATCAACCAACAATTATTTCAAAACTGCCAAAAATGTTTTCAGTCTACCAGTAAAAGACTATCCGAAAGTACCCGAAGAATTCATTTAACCAAAAAAAGGGGGCCATATAAAGCCACCAAGAAGAGTTTTATAGCCACCAAAAGAAAATATCGTATGACACCAAAAGGACTTTTCAAACTATCAGAATTAAATAAACGAAATCCACTAAGAAGATTTCTTTAATACAGTAGAAGAAACATTTAGAACCACCAGAAAAATTTTTAAAATCAGCAAACCAATATCTTTTAGAAACCTCAAGAAAGCTTCATATAGCCTTCTATAAAAGACCACGCTACCAAAAGAAACCCCTCCGAAACTAATAAAAAGAAACTAATGAACTCAATTCATCCAGAGTTACCGAGAAGTTTTTTTAAAAGCAATAGAAGAAGCTCATTACCAAACCAGAATTATTTCAAAACACCCAAGAAAGTTTTCAGGCTACGGATAAAAGACTGTCCGATACTACCACGAAAACTTTATCAAACCAGTAAAATGAGACCATCTGAATCCACCAAGAAGAGTTTTAAAGCCACCCAAAAAGAACATCGTAGTCAATCAAGAGGATTTTTCGAAGTAACAGAATTAGATCAACCAAAACCAGTCAGAAGATTTCTTCAATTTAGCAGAAGAAACCTATCTAGGAGCACCAGAAAAAATTTGAAAACCAGCAAACCAAGATCAATTCGAAACCCCAAGGAAGCTTTTTATAGCTATCCACAGAAGAGCACGCCACCAAGAGAAGATCTGAAACTACCAGAGGAACCAATAAAGTCATCCTATTCAGAGTTTCCAGAAAAAAATTTTAAAACCAACAGAAAACCTCATCAGCAAATTCGATTTTTTTCAAAAGTCCCAAAAAGATTTTCAGTCTACCAGTAAAAGACTATCCGAAACTACCAAGAAATATTTATCAAACTGATAAAACAAGTCCATCTGAAGCCACCAATAAGAGTTTTAAAGCCAACAAAAGAAAATATCGTAGTCAATCAAGAGAATTTTTCGAAGTAACAGAATTAGATCAAACATAACCAGTCAGAAGATTTCTTTCATTTAGCAGAAGAAACCCATCTAGCAGCACCAGAAAAAATTTGAAAACCAGCAAACCAAGATCATTTCGAAGCCCCAAGGAAGCTTTTATATCTGTCCATAGAAGACACATCACCAGGAGAAGATCTGATACTGCCAAAATGGGACCAATAAAGTCAACCTAAATTTTTTAAAGCGAACAGAAAACCTGATCAGCAAATTAGATTTTTTTCAAAACTCCCAAGAAGATTTTCAGTCTACCAGTAAAAAACTATTCGAAGCTACCAAGAAATCTTTATCAAACTAATAAAACAATACCATTTCAATCCACCAATAAGAGTTTTAAAGCCAACAAAAGAAAATATCGTAGCCAATCAAAACGACTTTTCGAAATAGCAAAGCTAGATCAACCAAAACCACTCAGAAGATTTTTTAATTCAGCAGAAGAATCTAGTCTAGAATCACAAAAAAAAAATTAAAATCATCAAACCAGGTTCATTTCGAAATCCCAAAAAACTTTTTACACCCATCCATAGAAGACTTCACTACCAGAAGATTACCCCAAACCACTAAAAAGAAACCAACAAAGTCAACAGCAAATCAGAATTATTTCAAAATTCCCAAGAAGAAAGACTTTCTGAAGTTATCAGAAAGACTTTCTCAGGAAAAAAATTCAAAAATAGATCATAGAAATGGTCCTGGCGCAGCAGCTTGGGGAACAGATAACAAAAGCCTCTAGACCTAGTCTGGTTTACTTCTTTCACAATATTTAGTTAGTTAGCAGTAATAATCTTATAATAAATTTCCAACATAGAACAAATAAGTAGACAGAACCATAAACCTGTTCTTGTGTATTTTACGAGCCACGAATCACCAACAGGATAGTAAAATTTCATATTAACGTAGAAAAATTAAAAAAATGATCATTTAATAGAAAAATATTGGCTGTGGATGAATAAATGTGGCAAGTATTCATAACTCGTCATTACATTGAACTCTCCGGAGACCACAAACAAAAAATAATTCATGCTAATTAATTTGCTAATAGTTTCAATCGCATTAAAACGCAGCCCAAATTTGCTGCTGTCACAACGTTGTGTCATCAGTACGGTAATGCAATTAACTCACACAGTAATCACGTTAGATTTGTTTATAAATGCAGCACTCAAAACATCAATAATTGTAATCTACTTTGCAGTTAAATATGTTTCATTAACCTGATAATTATTGCAAACCATCAGCTCTTACTCCTACAGACCGAACTTTCCGTTAATACCATCTAGTTAATTCCTCGAAACGTTAAAGTTCTGCTTACAATTACTAACCATATTTAATTATCGCAAGATCTTTTAAGCGTTTATGCAAAGTAAGCCCACACAAGAAGTTTGTCATAACCAAAGCACACCACATCTCTAACAGTTATATAAAGTTTAAACTGCAGCGAATGAGAATAATCCGCAAAACGCAACGCATAAACTCAGGAGATTCATAATTCAAGATCTGCTTCTGGTAAATTGTTTTCGTTATTCCGGGTTTTACATACACGTAGTGATCTTTCCCGCGAGTCCTTGAATAAATTCGCAGCAGTGCGGAAAGGGGGGTTTTACGCACGCTGCGCATTACCGCACTGTTGAAATAATAATTATTCCGAAATCACGGTATAATAATTATGTTGTAGCAAGCGGGAATTTTTTCGTTTCGTGCGAGCTCAAGAGAGTGGTCTTTCATACATACAGAATCGAGAATAGCTCACTTTTATGTAACATTTCATGTCGGCACAAAGCTGCACACAAATTTACAGCAGTCTCTCCCTGTTCTAACAATAAGAACATTTTATTACACGAATCCCGGCCTTATTCGATCTTTATACTCTTGGATGACAGCCAATGGTCCTTTCCGCGCCCGTAAATCGATTTTTATTGACCCACCGTGCGTATTTTGCCGCCCTCCGGCGCTCTTGATTAACGTCGAGCGACATCGTCAAAACCCACACATCGCCGCCCAAATCGAACGACAAATAATTACAAGCGTATGAAACCCGACAAAGCCGTCTCGAGCTGTACAGAACAGACGACATAAAGAACGCTCGCATCTCTGCAGACCTAAAGACTATATTATGTATATGAGGGCCCATAAAACGTCGCGGCGGATCGCGACCAAGGTTCAAGTGAAATTTTATGTTGAAAACGCTCCTTTGTTATCTACTTTGCTGTAATTTCTGTCACTCCGTATTTCTTATCTCGTCTCTTACAGGTTCCCCGTTTACAATAATGGCCCGAAGAATGCCTGAATTGTCCAAACAGTTTCGCCGGCGCTGATAATGGCGCGTTATTTGCAGGAAACGTGCACGCAAAAACTCCACGATCGACGTGTGGCCCAAACGCCCCTTTTATGGCCCATTCGACGCTCTCCGCATCCGCGAAACACCACCGCGGTACGGACGGCGCAGACGAATGGCCCCGGCGTGGGGCGGCGCACCTGCACCACACCGGAAAAAACATTGCTTATTTCAAAAGTTTACGGCAATTTTCGAAATTTAAGGGGACTCGCTAGACGAGGTATAACATTTTTTGGTTTTTTGTATGAAAAAATGATATTAATATAGATGTATCATACATCAAACTGCAGCTTTTTTCATATTCTAGAGCGCAACTAAAAAAATATGGCTGAGAAATATCGTAAAAAAAGCACCATTGTATGTTTTCTTTTCAAGTTTTTTGAGTCATAATCATCATAGAATCGCTTGAAAATTCGCACATGGATAACACATCACTTTTTACAGGGCGCAGAGTCATTAAATGTTTGTTAGTGGTACAATTTGTTTAAATAATAATGTGTTTATTAAAATCAAAATATACCACAAATTAATGCAAAATACGTCGAATAATTTTAACAGGAATATCAGAGGAAAATTAATAATCTCTTGGTTAGCAGAGTTTTTAACAAAAACTAACAATTATTGAAAAAAATGGGTATCAATTCGACAGAATTTGAGCAGTTAGTTCAGTACTTTGCCGATAGGAGCGCCACTAAAATTTACGGAAGCGACTTTCCAGGTAAAACCCTTATCGCCTGCTCTACCATAAGCTGATTGTTAGAGTTCTCGGCTGATTTTTCTGATTTATGGCAAGGAACTCAGTTTTATAACAAGCCGCCAGGACTGGCCGTAGTAATCTATTGTTAAGGAAATTAACTTTTACGCAATGAGGTACTATCATAAAACCGAATTAAAACTGGGGAACTATAATATTTTTACTCCACCCAGGATCCTGAATTCAATACACATGATTACTAAAAATTCATTGTAATATTATTGTTAATATATATTTTGCTTTGTTAATTAATAAAACTAATAAACATATTTATAATAATAATAAAAAATATATAAAATAATGCTTTTGTTTAACACGTATAAGTGGCGTAGATACGACTTATCCCAGAAAGGAGGTGTTTTAAAAAATCCCTACGCCCAGTAACTTCTCCCTTCATTGTTTACTCGAAAAAAGTGCTCGTATATGTTTTCATTTGCCGAGAGATCATTTTCAAAATATATTTATAATAAAAATATGCAAGTCTTGGAGATGAAAAATGTACTCCTAATAAATTATTATTAAAGTACATAAAAAAATAGAAACAAATTTTTTTTATTTTAAAAAAATCTCTCGCAAAGGCAGGTTCCTCTTTCTTCTTGAATCAATTATTTCGGGCAATAATGCGCCAAAGTAAAATCTGACAAGTTTATCTGACATCTTTTTACATATATTTCTTCGTCTTTATACATTTTTTCTATATTTATTCCTTTGGGTGTCCATACAACAAAATAAACTTGTGAAATACCCGTAACAAGCATTTGTCCCTGGACTTGAAAGTAGTAATCATGATTTTTTTTACTTTCAATTCTCTGTCTGTCAATGTACAAAATTTGATTATTTTTTTCTAACCGCTTCTTCGGGAGACAAATCTTGCGATTTTGAAAGGGTATTTAATTTCGACTAATGCACTCCTATCCTCTAGAACCCTATCTGGACCAGCAGCCAAGTTAGGAAATTGTTTTGAAATAAAGAAGCCACACCTTTCAGTTTTTATATATTTTATTATTTAAAAACACTTGACAGCTTATTCCTCACTTTGTTTTCCATAGTATGTATGACTATTACCTCTAAATGTACTGTACAACAGAGACTCCACAGTTTTAGCTGTTGTTGTAGTCGGTCTAAGTTTGTAAATACGTCCAAAATTTGAAGCCATAACCCTAATTTCTCTTTCGTTTTGCCCAAATATGCCTGCTGCCTAGTGTCTATTTCAATTTGGTCTAAATTCAAAGATAATTTTCTCAAAAAAACCTCTTTGGCTGTCACAAATGTTTCTACATCCATGTCAGGATTATCTAAAAAATATTTAAACCATAATCGCAATCGGGACCAGCATACGTACATTTTTTTACGACATATTTTTTTAGAATACTTTGTCTAAGACGAGCTTGTTTCATAGACGAACAATATTTTTTTGTTATTAAACCAGGACCGTTTTAATCACAATATATTTACTTATCCCTCTAAAAAATTCATGACGTCACCTTAACATTTTGCTGAATAAATCCTATCTAAAATGTACAAAATATGATGAGTCTCTTCTTGTAATTTATCATCTCATTCATATTTTTTGGATTCGGATATTATAGGGTGACAAAAAATTTAATGAATGCGCAAATTTATTTTATTAATTTAATCAGGAGTTACAAAACCGAATGCTTTGAAAACTTGGAAATGTTTTAAATTTATCATTAGCATGGTAAATTTTTGATCAAAATATATTTGCTCATCCCTCCTAAAAAATGATGACGCCACTCCAAAATTTTGCTGAATAAATCCGCTCTAAATTGTATAAAATATGATGAGTGTTTTCTTGTGATTTATCATTCGATTCATGTTTTTTGGATTTGCATATACAGGTGACCCCAAAAATTAATGAATGCGTAAATTTATTTTATTGATTTAATCAGGAACTACAGAACCCAATGCTTTGAAATCTTGCAAATGTTTTAAGGTTATAAAGAGCATAATACATTTTTGTCAAAATATATTTGCTTATCCCCTCCAAAAAATTGATGACGTCAGCTCAAAAGTTCTGCCGAATAATCCTATCTAAAATGTACAAAATATGATGAGTCTCTCTTGTAAAAATTTAATAATCCAATGTATTTTATTGATTTAATCAGGAACTACAAAACCTAATGCTTTGAAATCTAATGTGAAAAAAAACGTAATAGGCATGCAGTCGTCACGTTTCCGATAGCGAGGGAAGTACTGTCTAAACTCTTTAGACCGATTTTTTTTATTTTCCCATTTCTCCATTTCTCAATTTTTCAATGTTTCCGTTTGCGATTTTTTCAGTGTTCCGATTCTTTAATTTTCCTTCCATTTGTAGGTTTATCAATATTTCAGCTTTGTAATTTATATATGTTTTGCAATATTTCGTTTCTTCAATTTTTCAAATTTTTGATATTGTTTTCTCGGTTTTTAAATTTTTCGATATTTTAATTTTTTAGTTTTCAAAGTTTGAGGTTTTTAGATTTCTCACTATCTCGACTTTTCGATTTTTCAATTTGTCGAATTTTTAAATTTTAGATTTTTTGTTTTCTTTAACGTTTTGAGTTCTCGATCATTCGATTTTCTGAGTTTTCAGGCTTAATTTTTTTCTGTTGTTCAATTCTGGATTTCTAAAATTTTTGTTTTTTAAATTTTCCTATTTATCAAACTCACTAGGATTTCAATGTTTTGATTTTTTTATTGTTCGATTTCTCGATTTTTTGAATTTTTGTTTTTATACGATTTTTTTTTTTCAGTTTTCATTTTAACTTTCGATACTTCAGTTTGCTCTTTCCATTTTTCAAATTTTTCACATATTACTTTGGATTTTGCAATTTTCGTTCTTCATTTTCGATTTTTCATATTTTCTTTCTCGAATTTTTCATTTTTATTTTCAGTTTTAAGTTTCAGTTTTAGATTTTCAATATTCGTTTTATTTTTCAGTTCAATTTTTGATTTTGTTTTAATTGATTTTGTTTTCTCAATTTTTCGATACGATTTTTTGATTTTCCAATTTTCTCTATTTCTTGATTTTTCCTAATTCTTTCGTTCAATTTGATTTTTTAATTTTTTCGATTTTGAATTTTTCAGTTTTCGAGTTTTGATTTTTCACTTTTCCGATTCTTCAATTTTCTTTCCATTTTTCAGTTTTTCAAGATTTCAGTTTTAAATTTTTTCACTTTTCGATTTTTCAATTTTCCTTCCATTTTTCAGTTTTTTTCAGTTCTGGATTTTGCAATGTTTCGGTTCTTCAATTTTTCCATTTTTGATGTTTCGATTTCTCGGTTTTCAATTTTTCGATAGGTATTTTAATTTTTCAATTTTTAAGTTCTAGATTTTCCGTTAATTTTTTTTTTTCTTGATGTTTTGATTTGTCGATTTTCGATTTTTAAAGTTCTCGGTTTAGATTTTTGGTTTTCCAATTCTTCGATTTTTAAATTTTGTTTAATTTCTCGATTTTTAGATTTTTCAATTTTTCGGTTTACCGATTTTTTTTTTCATTTATAATGTTTGAATTTTTCAATTATTAACTTTTCGATTTTTCAATTTTGGTCTATTTGATTCTTAATTTTTTGATTTTTTGACTCCTTACTGTTGATGTTTTGATTTCTCCATGTTTCAGTTTTTGACATTCCGATGTTTCGATTTTTCGACTTTTTGGCTTTTCGAGTGTTCAATTTTTTGATTTTTGAATTTTAGATTTTTGTTTTTTTGATTTTTTTGGTGTTTCGATTTCCCAATTCTTCAATTTTTCGATATTTTAATTTTTCAATTTTTCGAATTTTTAAATTTTGATTTTTCTTTTCTTTTATTTCTCAATTTTTGGATTTTTTAAATTTTACATTTTTCGATTTTACTATTTTTTGATGTTTGGATTTATCAATTTTTCAAATTTTCAATACTCATTTTTTCAGGATTTGAATATTGAGAACTTTTCAATTTCTGGATTTTCTATTTCAGATATTTTAATATTTTGGTTTTTTAATGTTTCGATTTTTTCCACCTTAACTAAATACATTTTCTTGTAGATTTCGAACTCTAGAACTCGTATTGACCGTCGAAATATCGAAATTTTAAAAATTTTCAAAAATTTGCATTTCATGCCGATTTTTTCGAAAATGTTGCTACGAGATCATTCACACGCTATATTTTTGGAATCAGTGTGTCGAGATCTACATTCCTGAGTTTTTTCAGAATTTTTAGGCGACTTTTTTAAAAATGAAATTTTTCCAATGGTCTATGGAATATTTCGAAAATATTTATCCGTGACTATAAACACACTAAATTTTTGGAATCGGTGCGTGGAGATCTAAATCATTGAATTGAGTCAAGGTGTAAAATTGGTTGTCTACTCTCCCCTATCATGTACAAAAGTTCTGTTTATTTTTCTATAAAAAGATTTTGGAAATTTATTCTTAACAATTTTCACCCCAGTGTTAGCTTGACATTCCACTGCTATAATTTTATTTCTAGATCTGTAATTGTTGGTCGTTCTGACGACCATAAAACAAAAACGTGTACATTATAATTATCATTGTCAAGCATTTATTACCACGTTCGTGCTCTTTCAAATATGTAATTATTTGTTATTTCAGATTTCATATTATTCATTTACTTTCCACATTTCCTCCACCCAACATTTTATCGCAAACCCCTATCACGTCCCCCCTATTCAACGAGCCTCGCCCCCCTTGCAAAAATTCCCGCCCCCGAATATACACAAACAAATGGGTCTTCCATGGTTCGGGACACCTGAAATGGGCCGCTTGATCGATGCTTGCACAGGTGTGACAATTAATGCCTCCAGGTTGCGTGCGAATGTTTCTTTCGAGCTATTCGGGTTGTCACAAATATATTTTATGGTAAACAAAGGAACAATGGGAGTACCTGACACAGCTTTTATCTGATACAATTAAATTATGGCGGCTCGACAGCCCGAGTTTTGAACAAGATGTTATTTTAGAATGTATGTGGACTGCAATGAATTCCAGGCAACGATACAAAATACCCCAAGTAAACACGGAAGCAGAGTGCAGTTGGAATATTAATGGCGCTTTTGATTTATTGACCCGAAACATACTTACGCAGTAAAGTGAGTTATAGTATGCAGAGTGAGCTGTGCAGGGAAATAAGAAACGTCACAATTCGTTAGGAATGCAAATGGGCGGGTTAAAATTTTAAATGGGGGGGGGGTCACCCACACAACTACTCAGATGTGACGCAGTTAGAGCTATCGAAAGAAAGAAGAAAAACTCTAAAGCTCCTAGTCGTCAATTTTTATTTAATTAAAGCTCGAATTTTTTCTCGGCGAAATTGCCCCAACCCGACAAAACAATCAGCCACTAATTTCAGCCTCTTTAAAGCCCACCCCCACGTTACTCCTGCGAAAATTGTTGCTTAGTGTGTGAACCATTAAGATGATTGGTGGCTGGCCAAATCAAACTTCGCCTCAGGCTCGATTTTATCGGTGCGCCAGAGCATTTAATAATTCCGGATTGCAGGAAACAATTTGGAGAAAATCCGGTCGGAAGCTGCTTGAAAAGTACCTGAATAAGTCTCCCGGAGCGTGAATGGGGCATCGTTAGGCGATTTTTGAGTTGCGAAAAGTATCAAGAGGAATGTGAGATTGCGTAATGAGATTTATATCGGCATCATATAAACAGAATGGGCTCGAACAATTTACAGCGGCCCCAAGAGCGTTGTTTACACTTTCAAACATGCTTGTTTTGTGCATGGCTGGCAGTATTGATAGGGTAGTCCGTGTTTGCCAATTCCTGAGGAATAATGTAAATGTGTTTTAAGTGTTTGTGCGGATGATGGGGTCCCGGCGGCGGCACGCAAACGCCGCCAAACGGGGGCGATTTATGGGGTGGAGAGGCGGGCACTGGTGGCGGCAGAGGAGTCTAATTACCCGACAAGAAAACAACTAAACGATAATTTGTTGTTTAGCAAAATTAAAAACAGAATTAAAATTGAAAAAAAAAATTGGTCGAATATTTGATTTTGCGAATTTTTTTGTTTTTTTATAGCAACCAATATCAATTTGGATAGATGAATTGTAATACTTGTAATAAAAATATTGTATTATTGTTATTTTTGAATAGTGATTAATAATAATCAATAAAATAACGAAACAATTTAATCACGTCTGCCGTATGTAATAACAGAGACCGAACTGAAAATCATTTATGGTACTTGTAATTTAAGACAAATAGCGGTAATAGCGAATTGCAACAACCGGATCACAATGCCGACGGTCCAGACTTTTTTATTGCTCTGACTTCCGCTTATTTAATAAAACACTGCAGTTTATTTTGATTTTCGATGTTGTAAATCACATTTGGTGAATTATAACTTGTGTCAGGCTTAGGGGGAGGCTCAGCATCCCCTAGCCTCCCCCTAAGTGCGACCTTGTCTCGGACTCCATTACTGTACGTCCTTAGGTTATCCTCGATAAGAAAAACAACTTAGAAATGTTTATGTTTATACATCGGAAGAATGTCACGTAGAAATTAGTTTAATTGAAATGAGTTCGTCCCCTCAAAACAGAGGATCAAAACTATTAAGTAGTAAGTTACAGGACAAAATGTTCTGAATATCATTATTATAATTCTTATTGAATAAAGACGTTTGTATTTTCACATTTTCGGGAAAATGAGGTGACTCGTTCTTGATTTGATCAATAAAAAATGTGAATGCAATGATGAATCACAAGTAAAAATATATATATTTTGTACATTTGGATAGAATTTGTTCGGCAAAATTTTGAGTTAACGTCATCAATTTCTTGGGGGGATTAAACAGATTTATTTTGATTAACGTTTTACCACCCTTACAATGACTTTAGAACGTCTGCAACATTTCAAAGCATTTAGTTTTGCAATTCTTGATTTATTCAATCAAATAAATTGACTAATTTACAAATTTTTTTGAGTCAGAGTTAGATAGCATTTATTGTTCAAAATTTGGAGATGACGTAATCACATTTTTGGGGTTGACAAACAGATACATTTTGAGTAAAAAGTTACCATGACTACAATAACTTCAAAACGTCTGCAAGATTTGAAAGTATTCGGTTTTGTAATTCTTGATTTAAACAATAAAATAAATTGACTCAGTCATTATTTTTTTTGAGTCACCCTGCGTAAGCAAATCTAAAAAATATTAATGCTGTGATAAATCACAAATATACCTTCATCATACTTTGTACATTTAAGATAGGATTTATTCAGCAAAATTTTGAGGTGACGTCATCAATTTTTTAGAGGGGGATGAACAAAACATTTTGATAAAAAATTTACCATGCTTATGATAACTTTAAAAAATCTCCAAGATTTCAGAGCATTCTGTTCTGTAGTTCCTGATTAAATCAATAAGCCTGATTTCATTTTCCAAAATCGGTCTAATCTTAACAGGCACTAGCCCCGCCCACCCACCCTCTCGTTTCTTAGAGGGTATCTCATTTGCCAAAATCACTCTTATCTTAGCAGGTACTAGCCCCGCCCACCCACCCTCTCTTTTCTTAGAAGCTATGTCATTCGCCAAAATCGATCTTATTTTAGCAGATACTAGACCCACCCACTCGCCCTCTCTTTTCTAAGGGGATTTCTCATTTGCCAAATTCACTCTTATCTTAGCAGGTACTAGCTCCGCCCACCCACCCTCCCTTTTCTTAGAGGATATGTCATTTGCCCAAATCGGTCTTAATTTACCAGGTACTAGACCTGATTATATCAATAAATTCACGCAATCATTAATTTTTGTGAGTCACCCTGTATAAGCAAATCCAAAAAATATTAATGGAATGATAAGTCACAAGTACACACTTATCAAATAGATACGATTTATTCAGCAAAATTTTGAGCTGACGTCATAAAATTTTTGGAAGAGATAAGTAAACTATATTTTAATTAAAAATTTATCATGACTATCATAACTATCGATCGGCCCAGTAATTTCGGAGATTTTCTATCTAATAAAAATCCGGGACGGCAGACAGACGGAGAGACGGACAGACGGAGAGACGGACAGACGGACGGACGGACAGACAGACAGACGGAAACTGGAAACCTATTTCTTCCTACTCTAAGGGTCATGAAAGGTCGAGAAAATGTAAAAATAGAGAGTCGCCCGACGGACTCGATTACAAAACTCCCTTCGCTTACGCTTGGGAAATAAAAATATCATCAAAGTAAAAAGAAAGAGAGAGAGAGAGAGAGAGAAAGAGAGAGAATCATATAAAATTAATCACAAATGATAATTGCTTTTGTACTTCCGAGCGTAAGCGAAGGAAGTGTTGTAATTGAGTCCGTCGGAGCCAACCTTCTACTTTTACGTTTTCTCGACCTTTCATTCTAGTACGTGCTAAGATAAGGCTGACTTTGTCAAATGACATACCCTGTAAGAAAAGATAAGGTGGGTGGGCGGGGCTAGTATCTGCTAAGATAAGAGTGATTATGGCAAATGAGATACCCTCTAAGAGAAGAGAGGGCGAAGGCGGGTTGACGTGGCTAATAGCTGCTAAGACAAAAGCGATTTTAGCAGGTACTAGCCACGCCCATACGCCCTTTCTTTTCTTAGAGAGTATCTGATTTCCCAAAATCACTCTTATCTTAGCAGGTACTAGCCCCGCCCCCCACCCTCTCTTTTCTTAGAGGGTATGTCATTTGCCAAAAAAAAGTTTTATCGTAGCAATTACTAGATAGGTTAAGACTGATTTTGGCAAATGACATATCTTCTAAAAAAGGAGAGGGTGGGCGGGCGGGGCTAGGACCTGCTAAGATAAGAGTGATTTTGGCAAATGAGATACCCTCTAGAGAAAAGAGGGCGAAGGTGGGTGGGCGGGGCTAGTAGCTGCTAAGATAAAACTGATTTTAGCAGGTACTAGCCACGCCCATCTGCCCTCTTCTTTTCTTAGAGGGTATCTGATTTTCCAAAATCACTCTTATCTTAGCAAGTACTAGCCCCGCCCACCCACCCTCTCTTTTCTTAGAAGATATGTGATTTGCCAAAATCAGTTTTATCTTGGCAGCTACTAGATAAGATAAGACTGATTTTGGCAAATGACGTGTCTTCTAAAAAAAAGAGAGGGTGGGTGGGCGGGGCTAGTACCCGCTAAGATTAGAGTGATTATTGCAAATGAGATACCCTCTAAGGGAAGAGAGGGCGAAGGCGGGTGGGCGGGGCTAGTAGCTGCTAAGATAAAACTGATTTTAGCAGGTACTAGCCACGCCCATCTGCCCTCTCTTTTCTTAGAGGGTATCTGATTTTCCAAAATCATTCTTATCTTAGCAAGTACTAGCCCCGCCCACCCACCCTCTCTTTTCTTAGAAGATATGTGATTTGCCAAAATCAGTTTTATCTTGGCAGCTACTAGATAAGATAAAACTGATTTTGGCAAATGACGTGTCTTCTAAAAAAAGAGAGGGTGGGTGGGCGGGGCTAGTACCCGCTAAGATTAGAGTGATTATGGCAAATGAGATACCCTCTAAGGGAAGAGAGGGCGAAGGCGGGTGGGCGGGGCTAGTAGCTGCTAAGATAAAACTGATTTTAGCAGGTACTAGCCACGCCCATCTGCCCTCTCTTTTCTTAGAGGGTATCTGATTTTCCAAAATCACTCTTATCTTAGCAAGTACTAGCCCCGCCCACCCACCCTCTCTTTTCTTAGAAGATATGTGATTTGCCAAAATCAGTTTTATCTTGGCAGCTACTAGATAAGATAAGACTGATTTTGGCAAATGACATATCTTCTAAGAAAAGAGAGGGTGGGTGGGCGGTACGAGTACCTGCTAAGATAAGAGTGATTTTGGCAAATGAGTTATCCTCTAATAGAAGAGAGGGCGAGGGCAGGTGGGCGGGGCTAGTAGCTGCAAAGATAAAACTGATTTTAGCAGATACAAGCCACGCCCATCTGCCCTCTCTTTTCTTAGAGGGTATCTGATTTGCTAAAATCACTCTTATCTTAGCAGGTACTAGCCCCGCCCACCCGCCTTCTCTTTTTTGGGTATGTAATTTGGCAAAATCAGTTTTATCTTGGCAGCTACTAAATATCATAGTAAATCGTTAATCAAATTTATTCGTTTATCCCCTCCCAAAAAAATGGATAACTCATCCCGAATTTTTCCGAATAAATTCTATTTCAAATCTGCAAAATATTATATATCTATACTTATGATTTACCAATGGATGCTTAATTTTTAGAAAATTATTTACACAGGAGAACTCAAAAAAATTAATGCATTTATTGTATTGATTATGTTAAGAACCACTCACTCCATTTTCCCGAAAATTTGGCAATACGGTACTGCTATTATTAGTACTACACTTTATTTTCACTTATAAGGGTTGTTTAAAAAAATTAAATTCTCAAAACAACTGATTTTGAAACAAGTGGGCTTGTACTCAAGGACGAGGGAAGTTCTGTATAAATAACTTTCGACCAATTTTTCGTTTCACCTTCGTGCAGATTTTTAAAGTAAATCTGAGCGAAGTAATCTGAACTTTTCTTGAAATATATGTCCATCCGGAGTTCGAAAAAGTTGATTAAAATTTATTAAAGCAGTCTGTTTTTGGTTGCTTTTCTCGGTGTACCAATTCCTCCACTTTTACACCGTCATTAAGATAATATCTATTATTTATAAAGTCAATGCCAAAAACAAAGTAATAAAAGCCATTAGGGAAATGAAAACTGTTAATAACTTGTGAGCCAGTAATGAGTTTCGAAAGTTTAAATTTGATCATAAACAAACTTGTTCACTTTGAAACTTTTAAACTTGAAATTTAGATAAACAACTGTAAGCAATTCATCATAATTCACGTTTTCGCGAAATATTTTTACCTTCTCCTTGCACTTTTTGTCGGCGAGGACCGCCGCCGGGACGACGTATAATTCAAATTTGGCAGGATTCTGTGTCGCCCTTGGGGGCTATTAACAAAAGCCGCTTACAACTCCGACGCCAAACAGGTGTTGGATGGAAAACTTATCCCGGAAAAAATTCAATCCGGCCGTTGTGTATTTTCATGGCAGGAGTTTCAAACTGTTGGGGTGTAACCAGTTTTCCTACTTTCCAACTTTGGATTATTAAGTTGGATCTTCAATTACGCACCGCTTTTTGTCAAAGAGATCATATCTGGCTCAAATGCGCGTCGCTCCCCAAGAATCCCCAACTTGCACGAAATTTTTTTTTTAAATCAGTCCGCTTAAATCAGTGTCGAAAATGAGCGCTAATCGCTGCTTGTTGAAAATATCGAAAGTTTGTGCATCCATTATACGCAATTACATTATTAAATACCCGCTGAAAAGCTGGAGGATTTTGCTCAAGCTCTTGTAATCAATTTTATGGTAGTTAGAGTGTTAGTGGTGAAAAGTTTCATCTGCAGATAAGCCATTTCCGAACACATAATCCCGCTCAGTGCTTGACTTCTCTTTGTTGGGATTTGATATGTTTAATTATCGTGCGTATCTACAAGAGCTTCTTTTTTTAATTTAGTGACTAATAAAAAATATCCTCAAAATAAAATAAAGGAAGCCTTTTAACGAAGCTCATAAATTATGTAGTATAAGAGGCGTTTTTATTGTTTGCCGAGGCTCTTTTCTCTTCTTTATTTTCGTTTGGATTAACTTGTACATAGTATTGGCGAATTCTGTCTAAACAGGAAAATAATGAGTTTTTAAAGTTGAATTTTACAATAACGACATGTAGCAACGCAATTACCAATATTTTAAATTTCTAGATCTGACTCAAAATGTTTTCGTTGTTTGGCATTAGTCTGAATTTATTCAGCTTGTTCTGATACTGACACACTGGTATATCGTTTTACCACTTGTCGAAGTTAATTGATCAAGCATCTTTTATGGTTTTGATGTAAACGTGATTTTAAAAGAAATGGTTGCCGACGCTGATGAATAATTTTTGAACTGAAACTTGATACGGAAATCTAACCTGAAAACTCAAATTAACCATCGAAACTGAAGTGGGAGTTAAATTTGCTACGAAAATGTTTCAAAGTTAAAAATCAAACAAAAACTTAAGTTGAAGCTTGCAAATTTCTTTTGAATTTTTAAAAGTAATTTGTGTTTGTGTTTGTGCATATTATTCATAAATTGATATTCCGTTTTAGTTTCGTTTTAGCTTCAACTTTAACTTGGTTCTGGTTTATAGGTTAGGGGGCATTAGCTTCAAATTCACTGCTAAACTCCCATGTTTCATTTTTTTATTTAGTTTGAATTTAGCTTCAAGCTAAGTTTCATTTTTATTTCAGTTTTATTTCCATATTTAGTTATTTTGGTCTTGGATTTAAATGCAAATTTCTTTTTAAATTCACAGTGACTAATGTTAGCTAAATACTGTCATATTTATAGCTGCATTTTGGCTTTAGCTTGATTTTAATTGCAATCTAAGTTTGGTTTTTATGCTAGTTCTATTTTCAAATGTAGCTTTAATTTAATTTTTAGCTTCAAGCTCAGTTTTAATATTAGACAATATAAACAGTAATGTTACTTTTATTTTTCAATTTAGTTTCCAAAATAACTTTAGTTTCGCCTTCAGTTTCAGTAGTTATATAGTGGGGGTTCTAGACCAGGTCAAATGAGGTCAAACTGGTCCAGCTCCCCCATTACTTTTCATCGAGCGGTCATTGACCTTTCATTTGTTGTCGAGCTTGTCGGTGCACGTGGCTGACCTTGCCAGCTGGTCCAGCTCCCCCATTACTTTTCATCGGGCGATCGTTGACCTAGTCGTTGCTCGACCTTGGTCGTTTATTGCCCTCGTTCATCTCGAGATCTATCCCCTCTTTTCGTTTAGGTCGGGGAGGGATCTCGGACGCAATCTCGCATCCCCACTTCCGTTTTATACTTGTATAAAAGTCGATGGATTCGTCTGTAGGAATTAATTAGTTTTTTGAATTCAATTATTTAACACTTAGAAATGTCATCTTTCATTTCTACCTTGAATAAAGAGTCTCACTTGCAAGCTTTTGTGAGTGCGAAAACTTTAGAAGAAAATAAAAAATTTTTAACAAAAAATTTTAGTAAACTGTCTACAAAGTATGGTGACAAGATATTTGTGGAACTTGAAGAGTCTAGAACCATACTTCCACAGAGATTTACCGAAAAATTCACCGACTCAGTGATCAGCGATCTGAACCAGAAGATCGCGAACGGCTTGAAATTGTACTTGGTAAATAGAGGTCCGATCGGTCGAACCATCAATATCGAATTTATCGAAGAATGAAGAAGGCATTGGTTTATGTGGAAAACAAATCAAGTGCAGTTAGACTGCTTCGTCGTAGATTAGAATTACATTTAAAACGAATTAGTTTTTAAAAGAAGCAATTAAAATGTATGAAATAAGAACTAAATTGAATAATCTTAAGCTGTAATAGAAATTATAATAAATATTATTTAATTCGTTCGGTGTATTATTTTCCCCAGTCTCATGTAAAAAATATTTGATTGCAAACTGTCATGAATAACAGACGTGTTTGTTTCGACAAAGTTCCGGTTATTTTCTTAATAAATGATAAAGAAAGCCGAATTAATACTTGGTTATACGATGTTAAAAGATTTCAAATGAATGTGGAACGTTTCGAATTGCAAATAAAGCCCTTAATCAAAAAAATGATGGAGAAGAAGCGAAAATTTAGAGAAACAATCGAAAAATTGGATTCAGAATTGAAAATTATTCAGCAAAGAAAATCAGTTAAATAACTGTGCACATTGCGGTTAAACCACTGCGTCGTAAATTAGATCTAAATTTAAAACTTATTAGTTTCTTAAAATGTATAAAATACGAACTAGTTTGTATAATCTTAAGCTGTAATTGAAATTATAATAAATATTGTTTATTTCGTTTGGTGTATTATTTTCCCCAGTCTCATATAATAAAATTATTTAATTGGGAATAACAGCAACGAATAAAAGCCGTGTTTGCTCCGACAAAACTCCTGTTATTTTCTTAATAAATAAATGTTCATCAGCAACTTTCTGCCGATTTAAGCTTATTTGGCCGTAATTATTATAATAAAATCTCAAATGTCAGAAGGCGAGTGTGTTGTTAAAAATTAAAAAAATTGTTACTTACGACATTGAAAACAGGCAATAAAATTATCCGTTTTCCCTCGAAAACATTCAAATACACGCACACTTCACAGAAGCCACCATTTAGTTCAACAAAACCACCTTTTTCCCAAATCTTTTCACAGTAAAATTCATAAACCGTAACACGCCGCCCGTCATTATTACAACAAAGAATTAAATAACGCGATGCTGTTTCAGCAAATTCTTACGGAACTGGACGCTTTTATCTAAATAGACAGGAACGTATTCGGAAATATTACAAAAAAAAGAATAATCGCTTGAGGAATAAAAATTGTTTATTTCGTTTGGTGTATTATTTTACGATTGGTTTTTGATGGTTTTTTGGTGCCTTTTGATGTTTTTTTTTTTGGTGTCTTTTGATGTTTTTTTTTTGTTGGTTTTTATGGCTTTTTGGTGTATTTTGATGGTTTTTGTTGGTTTTCGATGGTTTTTTGGTGTCTTTTGATGTTTTTTGTTGGTTTTTGATGGTTTTTTGGTGTCTTTTGATGTTTTTTTTTTTTGTTGGTTTTTTATCGCTTTTTTGTTCAGCATCGCGAGACGTGTTTGTTTCGGTTATTTTGTTAATAAATGATAAAAAAAGCTGAAATCATACTTGGTTATACGATGTTAAGAGATTTCAAATGAACGTTTCGAAATACAAATAAAGCCCTTAATCGAAAAAATGATGGAGAAGATGCGAAAAGTTTGAGAATCAATCGAGAAATTAGATTCAGAGAAAATCAACTGTTTCGAAATATGCACTGGGATATTGCGGTTAAACTACTGCGTAGTAAAAAAATATGTATCAACTTTTTTTTTTTTTACTTGATTCTATTTCTTGCAAGTCATCATTTCCGTTCTAAAGAATTGATGACTTGTAAGGATAAGTTTGCTTAGATTAAAAATTTTGCTGCGTAGACGGGTACAACATTTCATCATTTCCGTTTAATTTTGTTTAGGGCAACAATTTTCCGCCATATTTAATTGAAATCCAGTTCTTTTTATAAACAATATAAAAATATGTGTGTAATCAAATATTTTTTTTATTTAATTTTATTTCTTGCAAGTCATCATTTCCGTTCTAAGGAAATGATGACTTGCAAGAATAATTTTGCTTAGATTAGCAATTTCATACATTAGGAGATAGGTCCAATTCTGAATCAAACCCGTTAAAATTTAAAGGTTGTTAAAAAATAAACAGGCAATCAGATTTACGGATTTAACTCGTTACTATGGAAATTTGCAATTTAACACCCTTTAAATTTAACAACTATTATGATTCAGAATTGCCCCTTATATTCCGATTTATATTTAAAAACGACAAAAAGACATCAAAACTCATCAAAAAACCATTAAAAACCTTTATTATGCTTTTTGATGGCTTTTGATGTTTTTTTGATGCTTTTTGAAGGTTTTTTGTTTTGGTCAAAAAACCATCAAAAAAACGTTTTTTGTGTGTTTTCACATAAAATTCACCATATTCCTAAATACGCCTCTGGCTAGCGTTGATCAGCTAAAAACACGTACCAACAAGAAGTGTTTGTCAAGAAAGCATGAATAATTTCATGTTAAGCAGAGCCGTGTATTTTAGGTGAATAAAATAGATCGATTTTAATGAAACACACGTCGAAATGATCTGTGTCTCTGGATGCATCTAATTATTTACGTTTCTTTCTTTTGTGTGTTTTCACATAAAATTCAACATATTCATTCCTAAATACGCCGTTTACAATTTTTACTGCGTAGACGAGTACGGATTCATTGAAACATGATTTCTTAATAATAAAATTGTTTCGTAGATAGGGGTGGGATAACTGCAACACGTTTCATAATTTCCGTTTAATTTTGTTTAGATCAACAATTTTCCGCCATATTTAATTGAAATTATAAGGAAATGATGACTTGTAATGATAATTTTGCTTAGATTAACAATTTTTGCTGCGTAGACAGGTACAACGTTTCATCATTTCCGTTTAATTTTGTGAAGGTCAACAATTTTCCGCCATATTTAATTGAAATCAAATTCTTTTTATAAACAATATAAAAATATGTGTGTGATCAACTATTTTTTTATTTGATTCTATTTCTGCAAGTCAATATTTCCCGTTCTAAGGAAATGATGACTTTGCAAGGATAATTTTGCTTAGATCAGCAATTTCATACCTTAGGAGAATATTCCGATTTATATTTAAAAACTGCAAAAGACATCAAAACTCATCAAAAAAACCATTAAAAACCTTTTTTTTTTATGCTTTTTGATGGCTTTTGGTGTTTTTTTTTATGCTTTGTGATGGTTTTTTGTTTTGATCAAAAAACCACAAAAAAAAAAAACGTTTTTTGTGTTTTCACATAAAATTTAACATTTTCCTAAATACGCCTCCGGCTAGCGTTGATCAGCTAAAAACACGTACCAACAAGTGTTCGCCAAGAAAGTATGAATAATTTCATGTTAACCAGAGCCGTGCATTTTAGGTGAATAAAATTAAATTTCTCGAATAACAAACGGTCGATTTTAATGAAACATACGTCGAAATGATCTGTATCTCTGGATGCATCTAATTATTTACGTTTCTTTTTTTGTGTGTTTTCACATAAAATTCAACATATACCTAAATACGCCTCTGGCTAGCGAACGCGATGCGGTTTCAGCAAATTCTTACGGAATAAAAGCGTCCATTTATCTCATTAGTCAGGGACGTATTTGAAAAAAGAAGAATTATCGCTTGAGGGTGTCAGAGGGCAGGAAGTTTACAATTTTTGCTGCGTAGACAAGTACGGGTTCACTGAAACATGATTTCTTAAGAATAAAATTATTTCATAGATAATCGAAACACGTTTCATCATTTCCGTTTAATTTTGTTTAAGTCAACAATTTTCCGCCATATTTAATTGAAATCCAATTCTTTTTATAAACAATATAAAAATATGTGTGTAATCAACTATTTAAATAAACTCAAGTCAGCGAAGAATGAAACATGAGGAAAGCAACTGAATCATCAACTTTAGAGTTCTCAAGAAAACCTACACTATAATAAAAATGGGGGAAAAAAGTAGGGGTGGGGATTAATATAGTGTATAAATTAAAGATCACACACAAGAACAGATTAATAAGTATCCTGCAAGTATATAACATAATAATTAATTAACGACAGAAAAGTGTAAGCTTATATATACTTTTTGTAGTGTTTAAAGTTCTAAAAAAATTTTTTTCAGTAGAAAAATTTGTTATCTGCCCCTATGTTGCCAGCCACAGACTTTTATAGAATAGGCTGAGAAAGCATATTTTCAAATGTCACCGGGATGCCTGGGAAAGGGAGTGAAAACTCTTGGAGACTGCACTTCCCAAACCATCTACACCACACCCACCACCATCAAAGTGGTTCAGCAAACCAACGCCAACACCACCGCAAGTGGAAAACTGGGACAACGAGACCTATGTCCCAAAGTTAGATGGGTCCCTGTTTTTTTAGATGGAACAGCCTTAAACGCCTACCATGCGACATTTAACAAATATATAAGTAAACAATAATTTCAGCGATCTGCACCAGAAGATCGTGAACGGTTTGAAGTTGTACTTGGTAAATAGAGGTCCGATCGGTCAAACCATCAATATCGAATGTATCGAAGAATGAAGAAGGCATTGGTTCATGTGGAAAACAAATCAAGTGCAGTTAGACAGCTTCGTCGTAGATTAGAATTACATTTAAAACGAATTAGTTCTTTAAAAGAAGCAATTGAAATGTATGAAACAAGGACTAAATTGAATCATCTAAAGCTGTAACAGAAATTGTAATAAATATAATTTAATTCGTTCGGTGTATTATTTTCCCCAGTCTGATGTAAAAAATATTTGATTGCAAACCGTCATGAATAAAAGACGTGTTTGTTTCGACAAAGTTCAGGTTATTTTCTTAATAAATGATAAAGAAAGCCGAATTAATACTTGGTTATACTATGTTAAAAGATTTCAAATGAATGTGGAACGTTTCGAATTGCAAATAAAGCACTTAATCGAAAAAATGATGGAGAAGAAGGGAAAATTTAGACAAATAATCGACAAATTGGATTCAGAATTAAAAATTATTCAGCAAAGAAAATCAGTTAAATAACTGTGCATATTGCGGTTAAACCAGATTTAAATTTAAAACTTATTAGTTTCTTAAAAGCTATAAAGTACGAACTTGTTTGTATAACCTTAAGCTGTAATTGAAATTATGGTAAATATTATTTATTTCGTTTGGTGTATTATTTTCCCCAGTCTCATATAAAATTATTTAATTGCGAATAACCGCAACGAATAAAAGCCGTGTTTGTTCCGACAAAATTCCCGTTATTGTCTTCATAAATAAATGTTCATCAGCAACTTTCTGCCGATTTAAGCTTCTTTCCACTCGAAATCTTGTACGTTACAATCAATTCAACGTAAAAATCATTATGCAAAACACGTCCGTGATTATTAGAATAAAAGATCAAATGTCGGAAGGCGAGTACGTTGTTTGAAATTAAAAAAAAAATTACTTACGGCATTGACAACAGGCAATAAAATTATCCGTTCTCCCTCGAAAACATGCATATACACGCACACACATCACAGAAGCCACCATTTAGTGCAACAAAACCACCTTTTTTTCTCAAATAATTACGAATCTTTTCACGGTAAAATTCCGAAACACGCCGCCCGTCATTGTTACAACAAAGAAATAAATAAAAGCGATGCCGTTTCAGCAAATTCTTACGAAAATGGACGCTGTTATCTTATTGACAGGGACGTATTCGGAAATGTTACAAAAAAAGAATAATCGCTTGAGGAATAAAAATCGTTTATTTCGTTTAGTGAATTATTTTACGGTTGGTTTTTGATGGTTTTTTGTTGGTTTTTGATTTTTTTTTGGTGTCT